>JAXCHO010000023.1:24502857-25140892 GCA_036630365.1 Acanthiza pusilla | reverse complement strand
GGCATATGGACCCAGAACCTGAAGTTGCGCTGGGACCATTTTAGGCAGTTTAAAAAATAGCTTGGAAAATACAAACTCTCTTGTATGTGTTTTTCTCTGGCCGAGCTCCTGTTCAGACACCTGCCCACACAGAGGTGGCTTAAATTGCATTTTTCCTCAGGTCATCTAAATAATTTAGAAACTCTGAGCAGAGGGAGTGAATATTTTGTATTTTAAAGGTCTTTCAAGGGTCCCTGAGAGAGAATTAAGGCATACTGCTTGCAATCAAGTGGAGGTGGCATTATCCTTTCTCAAAACTCAAAGGAAGCAGCACTCGAGAACAAATGTTCCAGTAACAGAATATTTAAAATAACTTCACTGTTCACTGAAAATGTATTTCCTGTTTTCCACAAGTACAAAAGGAAAGACCATGCTTTCTTGGTCTTGTATAATAAAATGTTTTTCTGCATTTTTTCACCTATACCACTCACATATAAGACACTCCATGCCGTTTCCATGGCAACGGAGCAGAATCTTTAACAATAGTAGCTGTTCTTTTCCCAGGTATAGTTATCAGCTGGTCATAGCTTACCCTTTGAAATTAAGCTCCTTGTCTTTATGGAGCTGCACATCCAGAGTGAGCAACTATTTTCCACTCAGCCTAATGAGTGATGCCTTAACTCCAATTAGCTCATTTAGAAATGAGTACAGGAATTTTAGCAGCAGAGAATACATTACTGTGTCTGAGTTCTTCAGACGCTTTGAAGCATGTATTCACATCTCCCTTTCCTACTGTCAGGAATTTATTACCTTCGTCACAGGAGACAGGGAGAAGACAGAAGCATGAAGAGAAAATGAGAGTCTGTCCCGAATCACACAAAAGCGCTGTGGCAGAGCAGACGGTGAGATGAAGGTTTACGTTTACAGCCTTTTGCCCTGTCTGGCACACCATCTTGTGGAACACCAACGAGATGCAAATGATTGTTTCTGTTCAGTGTAATCTCCCATCCAAACTATGCCGAAGTTTAAATGAACTTTGTTTCCTGCTCATTCATTTGATGGCTACTTGGGTATTTTTTCTGAAAGTCAAGCCCTTCCTCGTAGCCATTGCGAAGAATCAGTGTAATCCCATCCTCACTTCTGTTATCACTGCAGCTCCTTTCTGCGTCTTTTAACTTTGTACTTTCTGGGACTCACTTCTTTGCCCAGTGCTCTGCAGGAAGGACAGTGCTGACCATGTTAAGTGTGCTCAATTTCTATCTTCCAAAGCCTTTTTAAGCGACTACTTTGGCCTGAGATTTCAGTCATAAATAAAGCTTCTTTTTTATCTTTTGTCTCAGACTGTTCTTTTGTCCTCATTCACATAGCATTTCTTCAGAATACAAAGCATTTTACATTGTATTTCTTAACTGCAGTATGCATTTATGCTACTGGAAGAGTAAAAAAGCATAAAGGATACAGATGTCACTCTTGTTTTGCAAAATGAATGCAAAAGGACTGACGGATGCTGGTTTTCCAAGGCCTGGAAGGCTGAGTTCAGACAAGCTCCACAATCTGACACACATCAAGCAGAGCTGATCCAACAAGAGGGAGATCTTCCTTGCTCCAGAGAGCTGTGGCATTATGGTTCTCCAGTAGACTACCCTAAAGAAGGCACAGCTCTGCTAAGACCCACCCAGCCTGGCCCAGATAATTTAAACCAACATTTTGTTCCATTTTTAACTGCCTTCTCTGTTTAAAAGTACCTTTTCCAAAGCTGCTGATGTGACATTGAGTGGAGGTGATTTCAAAGCAATCCACTCTGTGCCATACAACAATTGGATCTCTGAGCTGTCCAGGTTAGAGCTTCCCAGCCTCAGTGGCTGAGCTGCAGCCTTTGCTTTCTGGAAAACCACAGCAAAATCAACCACAGACCCAAGACGGATGTGATGGATGTGAAAGTATATTGATTTTATTTTATGGGCTATCACAGCAGATACTTTCAAGTTAACATTTTCACCACAAGTATTCATTTTAATTTAACTCATTTGCTCTCTGGTAATTCAAAAGATGATCAGTCTCTCGACAGGACAAGGCACTGAGGCAGCGAGTAAATAAAGGAGACAGGTTCTGCTGCTGTCACGTTACCTCTGTTTTGTCACACTGCATGTGTCACCAGGGAGCAAGGATTATTTTAATTACCAACTGCTTTAATGTCAAATAGTTATTATGGAAAATAGTGGCTCACATTCATTTATTTTGGCAGCATGACAATGGGATCACTTTTAATCCTTGGTGGTAGCTTGGGGAGGCTGATGGAGAGAGAGGAAGGAATGGAAGGAAAGCACTTCCACAAATTTCAGTTTCAGAGGGGCTGTTGTCATTCAAAAGAAAGTATGAGATGGCTTTCAAACTGCTGGGGTCCCCCCACTTAGTCTACCAGAATTTTTATGCTGATAATGAGCTGTCCAGAAATGCTCACTATCTTCCATTTCAGCAGCTTATAACTGATGCAGCTGGCAGGAAAAGTTTATTCCTCTGACTTCTGCTTTCCAAATGCTACTGTAAACTTTCAAACATCTCTGATAGTTAACACTCTGATAGTTAACATGGAACGCAAATGATCTCCTAGCCCTGTCACTTGGGAATAGCATGGATAGGTAAACTAGACATGTTTGGTGATTAAAGACTTTTTGAAACTTCTGAGTTTGATATCCCTTGTGGACAAGATGCTGAGCTGAGATGAGTTTAAAAGGGGAGACTCAGCACTGCGGTACCATGTTGTGTTGCATGCCTCTCTGCCTCTCCACCCAAGTGTCTCACTTTAAAGGCTAAGGGAAGGTCTGGATTCAGGTAGTTTTATGTACCTTTGTTTGGCCTGTGAAACTTCCTGCCTCCTCTCTGGTCCTTGCTGTCAAAGCCAAACACTATTTGTTCCATCTCCACCACACAGAAAAACAAAATAGAACTCAGTTTCGACTTACTTTTTGGTTTGTTTTTGTGTGGTTTTTTTTTAAACTTGGGTGATCTCAGCAATCCACTTTCCCGTTCAGTCTCAAAAAGAGCTGATTCAGCTCAAGTGAGGAAACCGTGAATAAATGATTGAGGACACACATTTCTTAACTGTGCTTCTATAATATACAGAGAGCTGTACCATAGACTATAAATTGCAAACTAACATCTCATGAGATTACAGAGAATTCAATGCCTTTCTTGACTCGTACAAGAGCATTTTTCCGTGCTAAAAAAGTATCAAACAAGAGATGTTGTTAATTACAATTTTCCTTATCTTTGGACCTTAAAGAAATAAGGAAAGTCCAAATTTCATCCCCGTAACTCCTCTGAGTTAAAGGTTATTTACAAATAAATCAAATAATCACTGAAACTGCTGGAGACTGGGGGAAGGTGAGACACCAGATGCTCTCTCTCTCTTTCTTATTTCTGATTGGAAATGATCTTTTCCCTTAGGAAGAGGAATGTTGTGGTGTGATATCTGCTAAGCGAAGGGGGTTGGTCAGTCCCCAAGAGGCAACTGAGTTGTACTGGGGACAACCGGACAGTGTCATAGCAAAAGGAGCAGTGAGACACACAGGTTTAGCAGTGATGTTGCTGAGAGGGCCAGAAAGAAGGAGTTACCTTCGAGGTGACAGGAACAACCTTCCTAGGGACCACAGAAGACTGCACAGAACTTGCTACAACCCATGAGCTGGCTGAAATGAAAGAAGAAAGCATCAGTCCTGCAGAGGACAGGGAGCAAGTGGTCTATAAACCTGTTATTTCGGTTATCTCTTCCCTAGATGCAGGGTTTTCTCTAAATATGGCTTGTTTTCTAACAGAAGCTGGCTTGTTAAAGCTTGAAAACTTTCTGGTCTTTTAGGGTCTCTGACAGCACAGGGAGGCCCAATGCAAAGCACTGGCCACCCCCTCCTAGGCATCCTAAGAATTCAACTCCTTCAAGTAAACTACATCAACAATATATATTGCTGTGTTCTTTACACCCAGCAGGTACTTTCACCTCAGCACTTCAGCAAGGCAAAGCTCCCAGTCTCAGACCCTCTCAGGCTCCTGCCTCCCTGGGTGGATTCTGCAGGCACTTCACAGGATGGTACCATGGCAGCATGGCAAAGGCTGCCTTTAGAGATCCTGCCTTTGGAGATCCAGGGCCACCAGTGCTCCGTGTGCTCCCGAAAAGGAGGGGCAGTGCTGCTGTGCTATTGTTGCTCTGGCCCACACACCCAACCCTACCAGCTGGCCCTGTTTCAGTCTGCGAGCTGCCATGGGTTTAGAATATATTTCAAACCCATCCATATCTCTTAAAGCACTCAAAAATCTGTCATTTCTCAAAAGCTACTATGACAATTACTTCAACTCCAAAGTCATAAAAAGGTTTCTTGATTGGCTGGTTTCTTTCTTAAACTGTCACTGTAAGGGCAATGAATGTGTTTGTTTTCTGTAGGCTTTTTGTTTTTGCAAAGGAGAAATAAAAAAAAATCAGAAGTATTTCAGAAACAATAACAAAATGCATTTCAGAAAACACATTTACATTTTAAGGCACACTTTGCAGAGTAAATGTTCCCCTGAGATTTCAATACCAGAGGCAATGTAAGTTTGATAATAACAAACGACACAAGTGCAAGCCACAAGTATGCTTAACATTTTCTGTGTCATTTCTGAGACAGCTTTGAAGGCTAGCTATACTTTTATTTGGATTCCTCAAAATAGCTTCAGGCAGTCATAAATGTAAATTGAACTCTGACTTCCAAGCATACTAGCTGGAATCAGTAACTTAAAATACTGCTCTTGCTTCAAGCAAGGGCAGATTACAAGGAGATGTTGTGCCACATAAGATGTCTTCGTTCTCTACATCTATTGTCTTCTGAAGATTTTTCAAGATTATATTAACCAGAAATAAATCCCTGGAAAGCATTTATCTTTTAATAAGAACTGCAGTGTCTGAG
The DNA here is from genome assembly GCA_036630365.1 of Acanthiza pusilla. NCBI lineage: Eukaryota > Metazoa > Chordata > Aves > Passeriformes > Acanthizidae > Acanthiza > Acanthiza pusilla. The sequence goes on along the minus strand of JAXCHO010000023.1, from coordinate 25,135,976 downwards.
CTATGTTCATTTTCCCTTTTTTTCAAGTTCCAAGTATCCAGATGCTTTTGTGTATGAGAGTCGTAGAAACAATTTAATTTCAAGAATGCCTTTTTATGCTCTGACTGCCAGACACCACAGGGAAAACTGGATTACAAACAGACTAAGCAGCTGTGTGTATTTAATCCAAGAGCAGCTTTTTTTTAGCTCTGAGATTTATGTTAATTTAATAATTTATTTTTAAAACTTGTTTAGGAGGTCAACATCTTAGGTTTGTGGAATTGCTGTGGTTGCACTTTGATATCTTGAAAACAAGAAATCTTGGAAAGAAGAAAAGTGGTTTGAGACACAGAGTTGTGCTGTGATTCTGCCTGAGATAAGGTTCCACTAAGGATAAGGTAAAGGGGGCTGGGTTGGCCTAGTGGAACAGACCCCTTAGACCCTTTAATGGCAACAGGAGATTCTCTGCCCCTCCAGGGCACTGGGCTTTGCCCCAGACTTAGGGACCATCATTAGGGAATGTACATTCAAACATGCATTTGGTCCTCCTTTCTGAACCAAAACACAAGAATACAGAGATATGTCTGCTTCACAATAGTTTTTGTGAAAAAAGATTCTAGCCAGCGAGGCCCTCTGTGGAAAAGCTCTTTCAGATATTGGCACTATCATTCCCTGGGTACAAAAACGGGTTTTGCTTTACTCCGGGACTTCATTTGATTACATATCCCATGGTAAATTTCCCACATCACCTCAAAACTAAGATGTCAATGTGCTAATGCTGCTCTGAGAATTTATTTTAAGCATAAGAACAATTATTACAGCTTTCTAAATTGCTTTAGACATTATGACCTGTTTGCCCAGAAGTACTAAAAGAAAATTTGCAATGTGTTCATTGCAAGGAAATTACAATAGTATTTAATCCCCTTAGTATTTTCTGTACTCCTTAAAGATGACAAACCACATATTCCCTTGAAGTCATAATGCCCAACAGCATGCCTGGAAGACATACCATGCACTCTTACACACGGCAGAACTTGGCAAGTCAGAGCAGAAACACACTGGAAATACACAGCAGCTTTTTAGGGACGGGGCCCTACATTCTCAGGGGAAAAAAGTTATTCTCACCAGTTCAAGCATCCATTGCTATTTTTGGCACTTAGCAGTGACAGCAGCGGAATAAATTCCCCTTCCCCAGTTTTCAGACCGCAGCGTGAGTCTCATTTATTCACTAATCTTGATGGATTTGTAAGGTCACTCGGACTCCTCTTGGGTCTGATCCTTCTGAGCAGGAGTTTCTGAAAGAGAGCAGAGAGTTATTGCTCACATATTGCCCCACATCCACATTGTGCCACACAGCAGCTCTGGTTCACCAAGAGCCCACAGAGACCGCAGAGAAGAGCTGTCCTGTTTTTTGGGGCAGTAAAAATGTCGAGATCTCCTGTCCCCACGCATACAGCACAGCTGTCTGAGAGCTGCTGGTTGAACTAAAGTGAGACAAATGGGTAAATTAGGAGCAGCTTTTCCCCCAGGCAATTCAGATACCAAGAGGAAGAGAGCCAAGGAAGGGGACTCATGGGAATCTGCTGCCATTGAAGTGGCAAGGGGTCCCTTGCACGGAGCCACGCTGGATATATTGACTTCTGCTTTCAGTTTTCAGCTTGAGCCCAGAAACAGCCAAGGAAAGCATTGTCTCAGGGATCTCCCTGTGAGATGAACAAGTAGGAAGTTAGGGCAGAGTGAGAGGGAAACTTTATCATAAGAGCCATGGATTCACAGCAGGGTCAAGAATGGCAGTGGAAGACCAGAGCTCTCTTTGCATCCAGCTCCCAGGCACTTCCTTCTCAGGCTGAAAGTATTTCCTCCAACCACTCTCAAGGGCTGATTTCCCAGCCCCTATGCCACATTTTCTCTGTAGACTGTCCTATTAAGATGCAGACTGGATGGGCATGGGCACAAAGAGGGGTACACAAAGCAAGCAAGGTTTTGGGCAATAGTGAGTAAGGTGGAATTAACAGCTGGTAATCATATTTCCTGCACCAAAAAAAAAAAAAAAAATCCTCATTGCTTCAGTGCTGTTATTTCTAAATACATTTAGGAGGCTAAGTAAGAACATTCAACACCACTTTGATTTTTGATAGATACCTGAAACACAGAGATCAACACGAACATTCTTCACTGCTGTGATCTAAATGTGAAGCTTTGTGCTGCAGTCCTAGGTTGTAACTTCTTAAGAAACCCTGTTCCATGATAGCACTTCAATGGCTTGTTAAGTTGGAATTGCCTTTCACATAATTATGCTGTCTTCTTGTCAGCCTACCTTTCCATTACAGATGAAAATCCCCCAAAAATTATATAGAAGCAGGAGCAACATTTAATAAGCAATCATTGCTGCTGATAAAGATATAATAAACTCCTCAACAGCAATAAAAATAGTTTCATAGTTCATACAAGACATGTGATTCAGTTCTTGCCAAAACATGTGATTTCAAAGACCAATTCCCTATGTCATCTGACAAGTGTTAGATCAGAGGCCAGAGGAAGGAGCTTCCCTCTTGGCTCAGGATAACACATAGCTGTGGGCAGAGCTCCTCACAGGAAGATCACGCTCCAGTTGCAGACTTTTTAGTAGAGCGGATCTCTGTGGGTCTACAATTTATTAAGGGCTGATGAGCTTCAGCTTTCACTGCAGTCATGAAAAAAATCAAAGGGATTATTCATTGATTCAGGAAGCATCTGTCTAGCAGCAACTTATTAAGCAAAATAAATCTCTTTTTTAAGACAAACTCTAGTCCTTAACTACTTAATTGTCTGTGAATAACCTTGCTTGCTCTTCAGGAGATACACCAGAAAATAAGATATGCTAATAGTGTAATGGCTAACACCTGTCTGAGGTAAAGGATTATTATTTAAACACCAAAACTACTATTTTTTTCTTAACATGTAAAAAATTGAAAGATGATCGGGGAGAAGGTTTCTGCAGCAGTTACATCACTGCCCAAGAGGGTTTTATTTCCCTTTAAATAGTCACCTATGTCCTTTTAAACAGCCACCAGAAGGTGAGGGTAACTCAGGCTCTTGTTAATAGGTCCCTTGGGGCGGATTAGAGTGAAACGACACTGAATGATTTGCAGGTTTTTTTAAATATACACATGTAAAGTTTATTTTAGAACAATTTAGCTGCAATGGAAAGCAAGTATGTTGTCGTTTTGGTTATTATTATGTATAGTAATATAGCAACATGAAAGCATAAAAATATCACTTAAGAAAATGTATACAGAAGAAAGAAAAGAGAAAAGAAAAGAAAAGAAAAGAAAAGAAAAGAAAAGAAAAGAAAAGAAAAGAAAAGAAAAGAAAAGAAAAGAAAAGAAAAGAAAAGAAAAGAAAAGAAAAGAAAAGAAAAGAAAAGAAAAGAAAAGAAAAGAAAAGAAAAGAAAAGAAAAGAAAAGAAAAGAAAAGAAAAGAAAAGAAAAGAAACATCTCCCCACCCGTGGGTCCAGAGACATGACTTGGTTGTTAAAATTTATTTGTCTGTTTGTCAAAGTGGTGGTTGCAGCCTTGATCCATCAGGGGTGGGGGGAGACTCACGAAACACAAAGTCTGATGAGTTAAATGCACTCAGTCACAGGTGGGAATGCCCAGGTACCACTCCTGGTGGGGGGAAGCTTTCAGTCCTCTGACAGAAGGCCCCAGAAATTAGTCTGGGAGCACTTTGGGAATCTTCTATGGTTTATGACACTGTCTAAAACACAATATTTGCTTCTCATGTCAACACAGTTGAGTGCTGCCCCATCAGACTTCCCTGGTGGGAGGGGGGCAGTTTTACAACTAACCAAGTTGTGTAAGGGAGGGTGCTTAGCAGGATAAAAGGCACTATCCCACCTTGCAGGATCTGCCTCTTACCAGCCCCAAAGCCTGGCTTGCAGCCTCCCCCTCTGTCTTATGCAAATCACAATCACACACCCAAAACCTCACCTCCTCCTGCCCTGGGGGTGCAAACCTGCCCTCAGCAAAGCACTGGGGATCCTCCACAAATAGACAATTGGTTTGAGTCACTAACCATTGACAGTCCAGTCTCTCACAACCTATAAACAACATTTATGCAGTGTCATGGCATGAATTTATGGTTTTATTAATTTAAGTGTACTTGTGTTACAATAAACCATGGGGCCTGTACCACAGATCAAGAGCATTTAACATCCCATAAGTCTGTACCCAGGAATATGACTGTCAAGTAAATTAGATATTTCAGAGACAATCAAAGAAGGTCTTGGCATTCAAAGGACAAAAAAAGCTAAGGAAGGATTTTAAGGTCATTTTTAATGTCAGTGTTCAGTAAGGATAGTAAAGACAAAGCAATCATTAGAGCACATCTCAATTCGATATTCTCAAAAGCTTTGTGGAGGAAGGTTCTTGCTTTGCACATATAGAAATGATACCTGACCAAGACACCTTCCCTAATATAGTTTTGAAGACAAAAAAATCCTAGAGAGTCCCATCCCTGCCTAGGAAAACACACAGCCCTCCACTGGCTATCACTAGAGGTCTGTAAGAACCAGACAACTGGACTGAGCTAAGGCTACCCAAAAATCAGAGAGTGATATCCTATTCTTCCTGCTGTTTGGCTGGGAGAGAAGGAATGCAGTGCAGTCATGCTACAGCCCTTGGGGAAGTCCTGCCAGGAGCAGCTCAGCTGAATATGAACAACAGCAGTGGCAAATGAGCAGCTCACATTGGCGGCCTCTCTCAGCAGGTGCTGCACTCAAACACACCAACTCATCTGTGCATCTCTCTTAAGTGGCTTTTTGTCTTGTCCCTCCAGAATAGCAGTCCGCCTTAGAACTGTGTTCCAGAACTTGTTATGACATTTCTGATGCCTAAAAAGAGGGGTGAGGGTGTTTTGACACAAGGTAGGGAAGCTGAGTTTAAACCCACCAACGAGCAGGACATGAGATGTTGCTTTCTCCAGGAAAAGCACAGAACAGGTTCAGCAAATCACAGCCTCTGGTTGCTGCATCCTGCAGTAGGATCTGATCCCTAATTCATGCTGGCCTCATACTGAGACTTTATTGGGTGAAGGAGCCTTTCCTCCCATCAAGGCATCTTGGACAACAGCAGTCAGTACTTTAGGAACCGAGGAGGGCAACAGCTCACCAAAGAGGTTCTGGGGCAGGAGAAGTGCTCAATTTCTTCCAGTGTGGGGATGGGGGGAAGTAAAAAAATGAAACCAGAGTGACTTTCACCAAAATCTGACAGATCAAATCATATTGAGATTTGAAATTTAGTTTATCCACTTCACATTATCTTTAGCTTTCACGCCTCTTAGTATTTGCCTCCAATTGGATTTTAAAATACAGAAACATATTTTTTAAAAAGTTCTTCCAAGACATCCACTTTGCAGGTTCAGAGGAGTCAGGGAGTTTGAGTTAGGCTGAGATAAGCTCTCAGAGGAAAGAATGCTTATCTGAACCAAACTTTCTAAAGTTTTTCATGTTATAAGCAAGCGTCTTAGCTGCAATCAGGGAAATAAGAGAGCAGGGCTGGCCTTGGGACTCGATGGTCCAGACAATATGTTTCTGACTCTAACTAAAGTCCACCCATCTGACCTTTGGCCAGTCATTTAGCCTCCCTCCTCCAGTCCATTGCATCTCGAAGGAGATAGCAGTACTTCCTTCAAATATTCGTCTCTGCTATCTGTCCTTAATGCAGCCAGAATGGGGACTGCTGTTCACTGCTTAATACAGAGAACTCCCCAACTCCGTTGGACCCCCCCAAGACATTGTTGTAATATTAAAAACATAGTTAGTTAAGAGTGTGGGAAATTGCAAAACCATTCCCTTCCTTGGGAAGTTCTTTAATTTCCTTCCCAGGTTTGTTTACAAAATGCTTTTTTACTTCTTTTAAGCGACAAACCATACTTAATAAAGCCATTTGGTAGAGACTTTAGAATTACATATTTAATTAGAAAGAAATTCTTGAGAGTTTTAATCACTGATATTTTTCAAAGGAAAACATCAAATATGCTCAGGAAAGTGGTACTAGATTGTTTAGGGCCTTTTCATTTCATCTTATCATTTCATATATGCAAGCTCATGTCTCAAAGTGGTGGTTGCCAGAAATTCAGAAAAGGCCAAAGATAGGTTTGAATGCCTGACCTGTGACAGCATCAATTAGAAGAGACGTGTGCTGAATTTCCCTCTCTCGTTGAATTCCTACCAAGTTTTAATGAATTTTTTTTTGTTCCTGTTCCAAATATTTTAAGTGCTTTGGAAGCCAATACAAAGTTACTAGTGGTTGAAGCTAAATTGAGCTAAACATCAAGCCTTCGTACTGCCTCTTGATTTGACATATGTTCCAATATTCATTAGAGTACATTAGACTAATATTAAGTCCTTTAAGACTGATGTGACAACAATGGGAGTAGTTGCTGTTCCAGTACATATATTCAAGATTTTGGCATAGGGATACTATGAATTAAAGTCTTAACTTTCAGCTTCTAAGACCTGTTTTATACTTTATCCAGGTCAATAATCTGAGACAGGATATGTGCCCATTAAAAAATGCATAGCTGAAAATATTAGGTCAATGCAGATTTTCAGACAGGTGTTTGTTTCAAAGCCAAGACCTTAAAAAAGCATAATAATAATTAAAAACAAACAGCCAAACAAAACAAAACAAAACAAAACAGCTCTTTTTACCAACTGTATTCATGAATATGAAATTCTGTATTAACTGTGGTGCATTTTTTACTTAGAGGGTGTAAGGTACGTTGATGACACCTGGATAAAGAATAAAAGCACATTGTCAGAGTTCTATAATTTACTGCCAACTTCTTTGCATGGCAATGGAAAGCTCTGCTGGTGGTTGCAAGCAATATGCACATCATGTGGGAGCTGACAAAATTACCCAAATAAAAACATGAAAACAAGAATTTAATCAGAAATTGGACTTAGTACCAAATTTTCTTTAATTCTTGTGTTTTCATTCACAAAGCATTTTGCTTTCACAGATTGTGCAGCTTCAATGAGCAGACAGAGAGGAAGGGCTCTGTCCCCTCCTACCATACATGCTGCCCTACAGCACAGCAGTTGGGGAACTTTTATCAGGGGAGTCCAAAACCCACCTTGTCACTAGAACTTCATTCAGGAAAGTTTCTGTCTTCTGGGGAAAACAAAGTCTGTAGCACAGAAAGCTAGCATAAACTTTGCAATTTGCTTTGCAGAACAACGTAGATTTTTCAAGAGATATTTTCTTTGCAAATCCCTTAGGATTAAGAGTAAAGTCCAAAATATCCCACTATGAAATCTCAACTTGTTTATGATTTAACAGTAAAGTGTGAACCCAACATTGTGAGCTCATCTTGGCCTTAATTGTCTTTCTGGTGACTGTGTTTTAATCCATACAAAATTACTGAGACAGCTGAAGTCTGCACTTGAAGCCATGAAAATCTAACAAGGCATTTGTAAGTGTGTGCTCACTCAGTGGAGTGAGAGGCTTTAATTTCCATGGCTCTGTTTCTGCAGCTTCCTCCTCCCTGGTGCAGAGGCACAGCCATGCTCTCTCCCCCATCTGCTCATGCCCATGCAGAGCACACCTGCGAAATCTGCTTTTCCAGACCATCAGTTTGGAATCTCATCTTGCAATTTATCCATGCTGCTGCTTCTGTGTGCTGCAGAGCATCCAGTCTTGGCTACTTCCTTTCTCTTCCAAATTTTCCTCTGTTCTGGCCCACCTGACTGGCCTGTATTTCTGAACAGCACCAAGAGACTGATAGGCTCACACTGCCAGTTTGCATCATATACCCACTGAGTTTCAAGCTACTCCACTTTTATGTATGGGAGGTGACCAGAGGGTAGCAACTTAAAATTGCCTCAATGACTGCATTCAGATTATTTCTTTAAATTTTTCTTGCTATGACAACGACCACAAGCCATGGTCACTGTGCTAAGTTTCTTGATTATTACATGGACTACTGTGGTCTACTGCTTGGGTTTTTTTCCTCTTGCTGTGTACTTGGGTTATACAGTCCCCAAGACCACTTTTTTATTTAGCTGTATTTAAAGCTTCCAGAACGATGTATGCCTAGTTTATGTTGGGCAGTAGATTAATGCAACACAGCAAAATGTTTTCAAGTAACACTGCACTCTGTGTTATTGGTGTTGGTGTACAAAAAATAACAGTATGACCCACCCATGAAGTTTTTAAAAAGTAAAGCTTCACTATTTTTTGGTAAAAACATTTTTCTTAACAATGCTGGAGAGCAAAACTGAAATAGATATTTCAAGATGAAAATAAGAATTGAGAAGGGGTTCACTATGAAACTAAGAACTGAGAAGGGAATCACTCCATGCATAGAAAACAACCCAATAAAGAAAATTAAACAATAAAATATTACTACATTACTGCTCACAGTTTTACCAGATGTTGGATACCATGGCCATATTTTAGCTCACAACTGTCTCATACTTGGCTTTTAGGAGAAGGTAGCCATCTGTCCATATGGAAATACCAAGTCAATTTTCTTTTATTTGCAAGGGAAGGCACATTTCCATTCCAAGTTTCAAATTCACTGAACTTTGCAAGCTACACCACATAATTCCACTATTGCACTTTCAGGTTCCGTGCTTTCCGTTGTTTTTATTCCTTGTGTATTGCTAAAAAAACCTTCCAGTTTTCTGATGAAGGGATGAATAAATTGAGCCATGTGGGATAGCTGGAGGCCTAGAAACTTGAGAACACTATGCTTTTGCAAATACTTACACTTAATTTGAGAGCATCCTATGCCATCGAATGTATTGTTGGCAGGCCAATGTCCCTCCTAACAGATGTGATTACACACAGAAGGCAAATATTAGGTAGGAAGATGTAACAGTAACACAGCCCATTGAGAAAGGAGAAACCAGTAACACAAGAGCCACTCCAAGCATCAGTGTGCTATTGGCAGGAATATAAACTTGCTCTGGAACTTTCAGCCTTGCATAGAAAAGTTCACAGGCTATCCATGCTTTACCCCTTAGACCTATCTTGAAAATAGACATTGTTTCCTCCCAAAGCACATAAACACACTGCAGACTTTATATTTTTGCCCAGAATGAGTCTGAATAGAAGTACAAGTAACTTTCAGTGCTAATCACCTGTATCGGATACCTTCAGTCCATTCATACCACCGTACAGCACAGACCCCTGAGCAGCTGGCACCTGCATCCACGAGTGATGAGAAAGCCCCTGGAAAGCCAAAAGCCAGCTCCTGCACCAGAGGGGGCAGAAGAAGTTGCAAACAACAAAGACAACAATGGAAAACAAATAAACAAACAAACAAACAAAAAAAGGAAAATACATGAAAAAGGAAACGTACAGGGAAACTACTTAAAAACTGCCTGAGCTTTAATGTTACATCTTGCCATACAAACTGGGCAGCCAATGCTATTGCATGGGCTAATGGAGAACAGGAAAGGCATGTAAAGATACTTTAATTCCTTGCTTACTTGCTTTTATTGCTAGAATATCTCTGATATAAATTTTTTTGGCTCATTTGTATTATTTACATAGTTTAATATCGAGGACAAAATAGCTTTAAAACCACCTTAGTTACTGCAAGATAAAATAACTATCAACTGAACCAGTATAGGCTAAAATAGAGTTGAGCTACAGGGTTCAGCTGCAACTGCCAGGATGTAATACTTGTTGAGCGCAATTATTCCTTGTGCTGGCACAGAAACTGCTTTCAGCTGTAGCCAGTCAGGCCTGTGGCCAGCTATGGCAATAGAAAATCCCCTGATAATGTCAATGGGCTAGCTAACTTACTCACTAAATGGTTGTAGTTCAGCTAGCATACGTGTTTGACAAGAAATTAAATGGAAGGAGGATGTCAAAACTGCATCTGTCTAAAGATACAAGTGTGGAAAAAAATCCACCATCTTTTTATCAAGAAAGCTGATGCCGTACAATCTTGACTGATGTCATTGCAGTTTCCAACCCCAAAAGCCGGTCCTTCCTCAACAACACTGCATTTGTCAGGAGCAAGCTGTAAGAAACCTTTTCATCCTTTTCTCTGAAAAGATGACTAGTCTCATGTAGGGAAAGAAACTACTGATGCAGTATGTCTTGATGTTAGCACGCCTTTGATGCAGTCCCATTTCTGTTCTCAGAAAAGAGCTTGAAATAAAGCCTATAAGGTAAATGCATATTTATATTTTGGACTATCTGCTTTAAATGAGAGGGTCATTCAAGTCAGGTCACACAGTCTGTCCCAAGACAAATCTATTCCATATCTTTATCAATGATTTGGGTGATGAGTTAGCATGTAGGTCGTGCTAAGATGAGAAGATTAGGATTTAAAATGAATGTGAACAATTGGAGTGGTAGTCTGAAAATTATAAAATTCAAAGTACAAAGGACTATGCCAGAAGTAAAACTGAATGGCACATATATACCGTGAGGAATAGCCAAGATGTGTTCCAGCACTGGGGGGTTTTGTGGCTTAAAACCTAAAAGTGAAGAGACACAGCGGCAAAAAGGATATACTGAAAGTCACCAGAACCACCTTTCTTTCCCTCAGTCGGGAGGGACAGTGTTCTCAGCTATTCTTCCATCCTTTCCTACCTGCTATTTCACCTCCAACCCATTCTGTAGGTACAACTCTATGAGTTTTCCTCTAGGCAGCAATTCTCCAGTTGTTCCTCTCCATAGGAACTCCTCTAGAGGAGCACCTTTTCCAAGGTTTGTAGACCTACTAGACCTACTAATTCCAGCAAGATTCCTCCTGGGAATTTATACAAGTCTGGCTTTCTGTAAGACTCCCAACACTTCCTTAGGCTTTCTCCTACTTGACCTCTCCTTAAAGATGTTGTCTTTACATATTGTATGGGATGATCCCAGTTACCAGTTTTCCCTTTTTGAGCCTTCAAGATCTCCTCTTCTGAAGACAGAACCACTCTGTTTTCATGTCCCATGACTCCCTTTCCAGACAGTTTCAGACCCTCTAGCAGTGCCTTAGTACCCAGGTCACTTCTCTATTCCAAGGTCCATCTTGATCCTCCCTGTAGAATCCTGTTCTTTATCCCTGTAGGATACATGTTCTTGTCTTTAGTTGATTTTCTACTACCATGCTCATCTTTTTTTTGGTCCACACTTGCCAGACATGGCAGGCACACCTAAATGAACAGTTCTGGCCTGGGTAAACCCTATATGAGGAAAAAAAACTATTGCTAAACAGTGAAAAGCGTTACAGTCTGGAGAATACTTGAGACCTTTGAGTGGGTTATTCTCAGAAAGGTTGGGCATAATTCAGAGAAGAAGAGACACAATTCTAAAGCTTTAAAAAATAAGGTAGAGAAATAACAATAACAAATAAGAGAGTGGAAATGGCTTTTTCCAAAACTGGAATGAAAGGACACATAAACCAGAGGGCAAAGTTATGGAGAGTGTCAAAAAAAGGATAGCAGTAGGCTGCTGTTGAAAGGTAAAACAATAATTCACTTAATTTGCAGTAAGGGACACAGGCTGGACAGCAGGGAAATCTCAGCATAGCACTCATTACATGATACCCCAGGGATGTGGTACCTCAGGAGGTTACTGGAATCTCGGTCTCAGAAGGTTTTAAGCATAGGTTATTTTGACATATTCAAGGAACACAGATGCTCCTGACACTGCCTCAGAGGAGGGGTATTGGCTAGACAGCTTCCTGAAAACTTTTCCAATGCTCTTTTCTTGATTTCTTGTGTTACTCTCAAATGCTGGAAAATACCTGCAGTGAGAATTACACCTGTCCAGAGATTGTATCTATGTGATCATCAAAGCAGAGAGACAGTGAATGACAAAGACTATCTAGGGTGTTTGTGGAGTTAAAGGAAGAAATATTCTGAGGCAGAGCAAAATAATTCAGCAAGTAAAAAGAGCAGATCTCCAAATGGTTACTGGAGAAACTGAATGTCCATATCAGCCTCCCTTCAGCAGTTACCTGCATTGCTAATGCAATGGGGGAAGGAGTCCTTGATCTTTATTTCAGCACCACCAGTGAATTTATAAAGAGAGAAGAGTATTCCATATTCACTGAGACAACAAGCCAGCAAGAAGGTCAGAGTATCACATTTTAAGACTCTTTTCAAAATAAACCTAACTTTTCTGAGTAATTTTTTTCTGTAAGATACTCTTGTAGCCTGAAAGCTTTTCAATACTCTGTGAACTTTTATAAAGGTACAGCAAATTACTTCAATTAACTCTTTTTTTAGCCTGATGATGCTTAGTTTTGTTAAACACAATCAACAGTGGCAGAAGACTTGGCATTTATGTAAATTTCCCTAAATTGTACTGGAATATTGCTAATATCTGGAACAGAGTAGTCCACCAACATTATTGGTACTACTTCTCCCAGTAACTCCAAAAAATGGGTAGAGCAGTATATTGAGTGATTTTCTTTCCCTTTTCCTGCTTTTTTTCCTTGTTATTTTGGCTGCTAGGGTTTAAATTCTGTTTCCTTACTCCCAGCAAACAGAGTTAACTTAATGGGAGCAACATATGTCCTCCTCACCCTCTTTTACCAAGTAGGTTATAGGAGTCATTCTTTCTGTCTCTTTCCACTTCAACTGATAGTGGAAAGCTACATCATTATTTAGAGAAGTAGGGATAGAAATGTTTATTTATTTTTGAGAAACATGACTCTTTTTAGTAATCAAAAAATAAGTGGACTTTGCTTTGCTTTTCCAACTTCTCAGTAGCCATGAGTGCCATTAACAGAGTTTCTCTCAGGCTTAAGCCACCAAAATGTCTTCTGATTCATGTCCCTGGTTTGCCTATTGCCTTCAGACAGACAGGCCCCATTAACTTACAGCCATTACCTTCCCTCATGTTCAGAGCCCAGAGAAAGTCCCAGCTCTTTTCTGTCAATGTGCGATCCACCTTTTCCCCACTGATTTGTGACACGGGAGATGTTTCTTAGTTCTTTGGGTACCACCAAATAAAGATACACTAAGTTACTCTGCCACTGATTAAATGAGATTATTCTCTGCCTCCATCCAGCTCCAGGGAAATCTGCCAGCTACAGCTGCCCTGTGTGTCCTCCATCAAGGGGACCTCAGGAAATGCTTAGAAGATAAAGCCTTTGCTTTCTTATTAAAAATTTGTTAAGACAGGGTAGAATCTTGCTTTTGTTGCTGTAAAATTAGAATCACCAGTTCCAGCATTCCCAGAAGGTGCTGAAGTCCCAGCACATTTAAGGGAGCGAATCTATCAGTGCTTAGCACAGCACTTGGGGACCCCGAGATAGAAAGCCCTATTAGAACTTCAAATGTCAGTATTATGACTCTGCCAAATGCACAAATAAGCACTACAGAAAGACAGGAGAACACATCTCTGTAACGTTGTTTGATTGTAACCCATTATCCGAGTATCCCTGAGTGCACTGTACTTCTGAAATCCACTGATTGAAGAAGAGTGCTAGATAATGAGTGCTGTTGGAAGCCATTGAAAAATCAGCAGGTCGCTGTCACACAGCTAACTATAAGTGAAAACAGATAATGCCACCAAGATAAAAGCAGCATGAATGGAAGAAACAGTGTGTGGGTGATTGGGAAAGAAAATGAATCAAAAAACTTCTTTAAAGTGTATTTTCACTAATTTCTTTCCAGCCTTTCAACCTACTAGTGAAGAAGCATGCCGCAAAAATAATTACAAATGATTGCAGCTCTGCAGATGCCATGTTGGTTCTGTTTTTGTAAACAATAAAACTGCCTGGATACTCAAGACTGATAAATCACAGCCTTCAGATCGGAGCACGCACACACACACAACACAGAAATATGTCACTAGGCAGAGCAGGCTTTGAGTTCACAGCTCCTCCCTGGGTACTGCCCAGGCAGGCACACACTCACCAGCAGTGATTAGCCACCACATGTGGACAGGGCAGGTAAAAATCTGCTTGGGGGCACAGACCCACTGAGCAGCTAGAGTGCTACTCTGTGTTCATACACTTTTCGGTCCACACAAACTAAAGTTTGCCTGATAGCCCACTGTGACGTAGAGTCCTCAGCGTGTATAATACCTTAAACATACCTGCAGCTCTTCCTGCCCATCTGTTTTATTTGATTTCCTTGACATTTGTGACTTCTATTCTTTCAAGGACTCAAAGCACTTAATGTATTTTTTGAATAAGGATCAGACATCTCTACAAGGGCAACTCTGGCAAAGCCACTGCAGGGAAGCTAAATGAATGTGTTTTGGAAGTATTCACTTTGGTAGAAACTGAGGAGACTCCCATGCTGGAATTCCTGGGTGGAGAATAAGGGGGTAGCAAATATCTGAAATTTGAAGTGGCTGTAGAAGAAGTTACTGAACTAACTGTGAAAATGGACACTAACGTATCCCTATTATTCCCTGAGGAGTTCTAAGAGAAATTTAGGATGGAATATTTGATGTATCAACAGTGGTGGGTAACTGTTTAAAACTGCCTTGCTATCTCAGGGCTTGATAATGTAAAAAACACAGTGAGTTTTATAAGATACCTTGGGAACCCCAGTGTAAAAGCCAAATTAGTAAAACTGCTGTTTTAAGCAAAAGAGATTTAATTTCCCCTCACTCTCATCCTTCAGGATCAGTTATGCAATCAATGCCTTGAGGTACCTGTACAAATCAGCTTGAGCCTTGCCCCCTCTTACAGACATATTTGCCGTTGTATCAGTCAAGTCTTACAGGGTCTGTCATCATTGTCAATACAATGTGAAAAGTCAGGAAGTTGGGGCAGAATATCCTCAGAGCAGCCATACCTTTTTCAAACAGGAAATATTTGCCTCAGTCATTTCCCCTTCTTTCTACTTTACCAGTTTGAAGCTCCTCTATTCTACTTCCATGGCTCTGCAAGGTTTAACATTCCTGCTAGAGAAGCTGCTGCCTATGGGACAGTTTTCTGATGAGGATGGACTATACTTACCTTATCATTCTTATGAGTAAAAGACCTTAGAATGCATTCCTCATTCAGGGGAAAAAAATGCAGTTGTTGCTCTCTTAAAACACTATGTGAAACTCCCCAAGACAGAGTGTTCACAGTAACTATAATAAATCATCAAACAATGTAGGGTTAAAAACTCTTTTCTTGGTCTTACACGGTTGCATGTGTAAATTAGCATTTGTCGTTGCCAATGTCAGTGTTAAGCATAAGGTTTTCTGGATATGTTAGAGTATAAGGAAAAACATGAAAGGCAGTGTGTCTATCTCCTTTCTGGGGAGAAGAGGAAAAAAAAAGATCATTTCATGCCAGCAGATGGCTACAACTCATTACTGTGTAAATGTACAGTGTGGAAAGTGGAATGACAAATTAATTAGCACTCACCAGAAATACATAACAGAGAATGATATGTGCTCATGCCATTTTATTTCATGTCACATTAATTGAGTACTAGATAGCTGACAAAATGCGTTAAACTAACCATAGCTTTTGCTGGCAGCAGCTGAAAATTTGTCTCACACAGAGATTTCATTTCCTCACAGACGCTGTGACAGAGGAGGCAGCTTTGCACACTCTCTCACTTCTCCAGCGTCACTGACAAATTTGCTGTACTGCTCATTTTGCTGTCAATTATTCTCACCCAGGGTTACATTAGGCATTAGCCCAGTAAGTTTCTGATCACCCCTATTCACCCAGCAGCTTGGATTCCTGTTCTTTCTCCAGAGATGGAGCCTGTGCAACAGGAGGCGGTCACAGTTCCGTTTCCTATGAGGGAATCTCGCAGGGAAAACCCACATAAAATGTCTGCCAAGCCTTTAATGAATAACTTGAAAGGACTTGGGTTGCCAGCAGCAGCGGCACAGACACTTTTAATGTGGATCTTGAGTTCTCTACAGCTCTGTCAACTCCATGAAACCTGGGCTGTTTCTTAAGTATGTCTAATAAGGACATACAGAGACACTGCAAAACAGGATAGTGACATTAGGGCAGCAGTCATGTGGCAAAGTAATATCAAGAAGTATTAGCTAACCAAGAGGCAACAAATGGCATAACACATTTGAAATCAAGCGAGCTAAAAGACAGTCAGCTTAGCTTTTACAATTGCTCTGATCACTTCTCTGGACCTTTATATAGCGGTTTCAGGACCAGTTACAAATCAGGACACCAAAGGAAAGCTGAACCCATCCTAGTTTCTGGAAGCACATCTCCTTGCTTTGTTTGTTGCTGTGCGAAAAGCAAGCTGGCGGTGAGCAAACAGTGACACAGCAAACAGCCATCAATGCTGGGGCCATGGCTTATGGGTAACACAAAAAGACAGCCCTGTGTCACCACTGCACAACCATTCCCACGCCAGCCTTGCTCTGTCTTTCCAGTGTATCAGCACCATTTTTCACCACTCACTTGCTTATCAGCACTGTCTAAATGTTTCATTGATTTTTATCTTCACTAATCAAGGAGAAAAACACACTGACAGGCAGCCATGAGCTGCCCAAGAGATGGGATGGGAAGAGATTGGGTTTGTTTTGCAGTGTTTAATTAAAAAGATAAAGATACCCTTCCATTTAATACACTGCTGCTTGAAGTCTCATGCAGAGAGCATTCAGCATACGGCTTCTAATGTTCTTCTAACAGAAAGGGATTCAGGGATTCAGCTGTCAGGAGGGATGCTGCAGGACTAGGTTATGCCAGGTACAAGTGAAATAATCCCTGCGCTGGAACTGGTAAAGAGCAGCAGAGAGTCATTGGGAAGCACTCATTAGATATGGGGGAACAGGGGGCAGCTTGAACAAGAAACTGCACACACACACTAAAGTGGGTATTAGACCCATTGACCCATTTCCAAAATTTTTAGCAAAACTGTTTGATGGAAAGAGTAAATATTTATTAACTTAATAAAACATCCAGCACGCTTTAAAATTTGTATTTAACAGAAACGCAAATAATAATTGCAAAACAAACATTTACTGACTCTCTGTCGAGTCATATTTCAAGTCAAGGACAAGCATGACTAGCCACGAATATAAAAAATGGACTCAATGGAAAATGCTATGATCCGAGGATTAGGAACAATCAGATTTTTTTATTATTTCAATGTTATACTAGAAGCAAGAGAAATGTTCACAGCAGGTTATATCAAGGTGGTTTAAGTAATAATGTATAGAATGCATTACTCTCAATGAATGTTTTGGTTTGTACTCAAAGAGAAGGCTCATCCACTTGCACCACTGTGAGATGTTTGTGCGCAGGTAGATTAATATTCACCTGTACAGGTGATTAACTACAAAGCTGAAATTTAAATAACCTGGACTGAACTTTGAAAATCAAGAAGCCTGAAAGAGGCCTAGAGGTCAGCCAAGAAGGTTTTGGCATTTTTTCCACTTCAGCTAATTTTTTGTCAATCTTAAGCATGATATTGAAAAACCCATTATTTTCATGCCAACTCTCAAATGATCTGGCCTAGTTATAGGTAAGAAAACTAAATGCAAGCCAGGAAGAATGCAAAGATTGTTCAAAAAGATAGGAAATTAGAATATAAATAAGCTACTTAGCACGGTTTATGCAAAATAGATGTTACTTTGTTAATGAGACTACAAGTCTGTTTGATAAAGTCAACCACAGCTTCAATACACCTAGAAGTCCTAAGGCACTTGAATTAATAGCACAAGATGTGCTCATTAGAAAGTAATCACTTTTCTATATCAATAGAGCACACAAGTAATGAATTAGGAATTGCTGCAAGGATATTAAAAGTCATATCCACAGGGGAGCTGCTGCAGTGCTTTTGGTGATGGGGTGGTTAGGTATTTGGCAGCAAAGCCTTTTCCAAACTCAGCCAGAAAACTGAGCCAGTTTCACAATAATCTCATTAATACTTTCAAAGCCCAGAAGCAGCTTATATAGCTTTACAGCTGGATCAATAACTTGAAGCAATTTACCCCATGAAGACACAAATGCTTGTATTAAAAAAGCAACAAAGTACAAAATCAGCAAAGTAGGAGAGGAAAAATAAACCCCTCAGGTAGAAACTGATATAAAACCAGCACTTCTAAAAGGTGCAGATAATCAAAGGCTTGATGCCATGCAGTAAGGAGAAGTAATAAGCAGTTAGGCTGCATGAGCTGGATCATTTGTGAGAACCTGGGTTCATCACAAGACAAGCCATTGCAACATTTCCAAACAAAAATTTTCCATCTAGAAACAAGCTTGAAAGGTCATCCCTAAAACTTTCCCTGGGCCACCACAATCCTGAAGAGGACTGAGACCTAGAGCAGGTGTGTAATCCAAGTGACTCCGAATGCTCCAGCAATCAGGGCCCCACAAGCCCTGCTGATGAGTGAAAAACTGATTAACAAATGGGAACAGAGACATGAATTTACCCCTAGGAGTGTCACAGGCGGAACTGTTCTGAGATTGCAACTGTCGGGATTAGACAAGGCACAGAAAACCGGCAAGGAAGCTTCAAGGATGGGCAAAACCCACATAATTCCTGCTGTATGGAATTAAAAGACCAGCATGGGTAGCTTAACAGGAAAGAGACTGAGACATGATGCTGCAAGGCGTAAGTACTTTCACAGGGCAAAAATAACAGGCATCCAAAACTCCCTGACGCACTGAGGAAGGCACAAGAGGAACAAACAGCTGAAAGCAGAACAACAGTGAGCTCCAAACCAGAAAAGAAGAGAGTGTTTTACATCACGAAGAAAGCATGGAAAGGGACAGATGATTCTCCACCTCCTGATGTTTTCAAACAAAGGCTAAGTGCTTTTTGAAAAAACTAGCCTCAATCAATTTATTGGATTCTGCAAAGGACATGGAAGGAAATGAAATTGCCTGTAATAATAAAGATATCAAACTACCCAATCTAATAACCTTTATTGAATTTATGTTGGGGAGAAGAACAAACGATTTTGGTGTTCTAGCAGAACATCCACAATAAAGATGAGGTCTAAATGCTCATTTAGCATTTAAATTTAATAAAATTAATAAACATTTCAGGAAATCCTGTGCCTTGATAGACCAGGGAACTAAAGCTCTTTTTCATCCAAAATATGTTTTCTCAGCAGTGGAAGCTTACCAACTTACCAACAGCCTTACCCAGCTCACCAACACCTGTCCTGGCCTAGGGATACCTGTGGGAATATCCAGCCCTGTCGGGCCAGTTCCAGCCCTGGCTCAGGGAGGAACAGGAGTTTTGACCCACTGGCATGTGCTGGAAGGCTCTGTCTTTACTGAGCCAGGACCAAACTCCTGCTTCCTCTTTCCACCATAATGGCAGAAATACTGATTTTTTTACAAAAAGCTTCAGTCTCACAGCAACTTTGACAGTGTCTTCCCTAAGAAAGTGCAGGTCAGCTGCCATGCACATTGGCACTTTGCCTGTATGGAACATGAGCATCTTGGCTTCTGCCCAAAAGGCTCTTGAGCACCTGCAATAACCAGGGATTTTTAAAATTTTTTGTGGTTCAGTCTTCACAGGCACATCTTACTCTTTCCCCTCCGCATCAATTCTTTGCCTTTTTATATTCCCTAGTAAAACCACCCCAAAGTTTTAAGAGAACGCTTGCCTTTGGAAACTGTGATTGAAAGAAAATATTCAACAAGAATGTGTGTGAAAATATGTGTCAACACACACACACACACACACACACACACACACACACACACACAAAGATGAGCAGTAACAGTAATTAATTCCAACAGGGTAGGCATGATGTTCATAATTTCTGGTGTGAGTTGGCAAGTTTGGGAAATAGAAAGTCATTTGACATTTGAATTAATTCATTTGTGTTCATATTTCATGCAAAAAATCAAAATGAACCAGCTGCAATAAGAGTTTTATTGGCTGTAAAATTAATGTTCCTTAAATTCCTTCTCACAGGAAATTAAGTTTCTGATTCAAGCCAAAAGGAAAACTGTGAAATGGCTGAAATCCCCGTTAACCAGAAAGCAAAGCAAATTTTGGGCAGGCCCACCCTGCAGTGTCGTAGGGATAACAAGCAATTGGCTCCATTTTTCCAGCAGGTGAGAAGTCAATGACAAGTTCGCAAAGCCCACGAATCCATCTATTTTCCCAAACACACCCAAGCTTCACAGATCAGCCAGGAAACCATATGTTCCTGTGTTACTAATCCACGCCTGGCCCACATTTCCCAGTTTTCCTCTGGCCGTGGCAGATGACATGAGAGGCATTGCCACTGCAGACCAGAGCTTGCCAGGGGGCAGAAGCCCCACGCTGCCAAATGCCACTGCCTGTCCAGCAGCAGAGCTCCCCTCGACTTTACACAAACCATCCCAGCCAGCCCAGGTAGGAAATGAACTGCCTTCGTGGTAAAAATGTGTTTAACCTTGTTTCCAGCATGCTTATCCTGCTTCAGAACGGAAACTCGTGTTACATGTCTGCCACATTGAGCAGTTTTGAGTTCATTGAGCAGCCACGAGTTTTCTTCCTCACATAACTGCGGAGACCAGCGCTGGCACCTGCCATTTCACAGGGAGATTGTACAAATGTGGAGAGCTGTGAATTTTCTTATTCTTCCTGGGCAGAAATTAACCACTTCCAATGCATCAGCTGCCTGGTCCACCAGAGGCAGGTGTGACAAGCAAGTCAGCTACTTACCTCACCTCCCCTGACTCACATTTGACAGAAAGAAATTGTATCACAGGCACACAAAGTAAACCAAATTAAAAATTCAAGTGAGTGTGCAGGTATTTATGCCGGTATTTATCTCCTATAAATGTTATTATGATCCACAACAGGTGTATCAAAGAGAAATATCTCCTGGCTCATTTTGTAATGTCACTGTGCTCAGAATTCAGCCACAGACTTCACTCTTGAAGACTGAGCTCTCTGATTACTCAAGATATTTTTATTTAAGAACACCACTTAGGAAGGAATTTAAAAAATATGCCAGAAGAGTATTCATCAAATACTGCAACTGTTTTGCAAACCGGAACAACAACAATCACAATAGTCTAAAAAAAAACAAACCTGAATTAACTTTTCATGCACAAAGAAAAAAGTCTAAGGAATTTATTGATCACAGCTGACAGGTATCTATTGAAGGAAGGAATCATCTGGCAACAGATGGGCCTATAATAATATTAATAGCCTCACCATCTGGCTTTTAATCCACGCTTTTCATCAGTAGATCATGAAGCACTTTACGAATGAGGTCAAACATCTTGTGGGAAAAGGCAGAATAAGATACAATGGTTAGAATCTGAAGCAGAACAAGTATAAGCAAGAAATAAGACACACTCCATTTGCTCTTTTATCAATTACAACAGCAGGTGATTAACAAAACAAGTATTTTGCCTGTAAACATACTCTCCATCACTTGTTGTCAAAAAGAGAGGACCTCAAATATCTTACAGTTCAAAAAAATTACAAACTTCAAATAGTTTTTGGGTGAGGTTTTTTGCCTTTTGAAAAGAGTTGGTGAAGAAAACAAGGTGAACACAGAATTACCTCTTTCCCCTGAAAGTCTAAAAATCTACTGCATTTCCCCTTGGCTCCAGCCTACCACCTACCCAATTAGCCAAGCAAATCTTGTCCAGTCTTTCCAGATGCTTGGACAGAACTACTCACAATATACTTGTAAACCTGAAGGTGTAGAGAAGAACTACAAAATGAGTAATAATCCTTAAAAAAACTATTAAGGTGGTTGGTCTATCCTAGGTACAGTTCTGCCATAGGCTGGTGACCAGATGGGAAAAACTGAACACACTGAACTGCTCAAGCACAGCTACCTGAACATTTAAAAGGTTCTTGAATTCTCTGGCATATGTGGACCCCCAAAATCATACATTTTCAACTTTACTAAGAAAGAAACCTTCCTGAATTTCACTGTTCTGCAGCTGCTGTTTGGAAAGAATGCTGTTGGTACAGCACCACCTCAGTTACTTGCTCCTTGTCTCAATGGTTTGGTCTGAAAACTCTTCAGAGCAGAGACCACACATATGCCTGTGTGGTATAGTATGTACAACAGGGTCCTCACCCTGTGTGAGCATTTGAGATCTACTGTAAAATTAATAATATATCCAGAAAGAGCGCGCTTTTTATTCCGAATGGCCCGTACAGGGTTAGCAGATGACAGAACCCACCCTGCTCAAAAGGCAGCAGCAGCCTCACATACCGAGCCCTGCCCAGCCCAACATATCCAAAGGTTTCAAAGCCCTACATTACTTCAGTACGCACTTTTAAACTTTGCTGTTGAGTAACTTTGTGAGTGAGCTCCAGTACTATTGGGATCACAGGCCTGCACAAACAAACCAAAGTCCAAAAAGAGATAATGGCCTGAGCAAAGGGCAGAATGTCCATCAGGGAAAAAAGGAAGAAAGAAGGATAAAAAAAGTTCCAAACTTGGAGACCTTACGGAACTGGCTTGGCACTGTTGCCAGAGAGGAAAATGAGTGTGGGTTACGTATTGTCGGTGTTTGTGAGGGAGCTGCCTGGCTATGTTCTCTTTGCTGGGATCTTTATGCCCGTGACTTTACTCCTGCTGCTGCTAATTACCTACTTAAGGATCAAACTAAGAGAAGGTGAGTCAGGACTGTGGGATAAAGACTGGGTAAGCAGACAAATCTTCTTTTTCAACAAACTTAGGCTTGTATTATTAACTAAACTGAAGAGAACTATGATCAGAAACAATTTTACAAAGTTGTACTGTATTTTAGACCATTTTCTGTTTGAAAAACACTACAGATATTTGATTAGAACTTGGATTGACCCCTCACTTAAAACTCTGTAGTTTTAAATACCATGCTATAGAAGATTTTACTGTTTTACACTATAGGAGGGGTAACCAGAATGAAAAAAAAGAATAGCGCAGTTAAAGTACAGATCATTTTCTTCTGTGCTTACACTGTGCAAGCCTTCAGTGAGACAAGTAGCAGCAGTTACACCCCATAAGTAACTGAGTTTTGAGTACATGTCCGTGTTCTTTCAAAAGTATGTATTTGTTTTCACTTTGGACCTAAATGCACATTTTCCATGTTGCATATTTTATTTTAAAATCAGCTTATACCCACTTCAAAAATCTATCTTCTGAGTAAAACCAAAACAAACACCCACTGCAAAGGAAATGCACAGTGATTGTAACACGTACTGAGAAGTGAGGCTGCTCACAGAGCCCAACTGGGCTACACTTGTAGCAGGCAGGGAATTTCTTTTAGAAAGGAAAATCCTGTACCCCAGACTGTCCAGTCTTGATGGGATGATCTTCATGCCCTCCACGTTTGGGTCCCAGCCGCAGCAGCAGATTCACACATGCTCTTGTTTTAGGGTTCCAGCTGCCAAGGCCAGCCCTGGGGCACGTTCAGGTCAGAGGCCTCAATCATTCCTTCCTTCAGCCCTCTGAAAACACTCTCGCAGACACTGGGCTAAGCTTGTTCCTCAAATTATCTGTCTTTTGAACCTTTCCTCCATATGGAGTGTCAGGAGAGCTAAGAGGACAGCCTAGATTTTCTCTGTAAACTTCAGATATTTCTTGATGTAGCTTGGTGAGAATCCTGCCTGGGACAATGTTTCACAACTCCCACTACAGATTTCAGCTCTAGCAGGGACCTGGCTGGGGCAGATGGGTCAGTCCTGTCCACAGGGCTCTGCAGATCAGCTGAGGTCCCTCACTGAGCTGGCCTGGGGTGCATCAGCCCAACAGGAGAAGGATTTACCTGACAGTGCAAAGCTAGGAAAGAAATCTCACTTAGATGCCAGGCCAACCACTGTAATTTGTGCACTCACATTTTGCTCTATCCTGAAAATTAGGCCACTTAACATAAGAAAGGTCATATGTAGCCAGAAATGTAAAATAAACCAACTTCCTGTTCTGTGTAACTTCTCCAGGCATTTATATCTGAGGCTTTAACAGAGGATGGGTGTTTGTTTGCATATGAGCACACACTTCAAGTTACCTTCAGGCTGCTAAAACCTGAACATTTCCTGCTCAAGATGTGCTTTCAGATGCTGAATTGGTCTGCAAGGGAAGCCTGCTCCACATGCCTAGCCCAGCCTTGTCTTGGGTTACAGATTATCCTTAGAACAAGGTGCGGATGGTTTTTCACATGCTAATAAAACAACCAAAAAGCTGTTGTTGGCAATGCCAAAACATCATGCAATTCAGTACCTACGAGGGAATAGGAAGGCTAAGTACTGAGAGCTCTTTCTTGAAAGTGCTTGAAATGGAAGCTAGTGAAATTATTGCATTTTACTTTGGATAAAAGCAGGGATTTTCCTCTTCAGTAAATTATCAGCTCTGTGCTCAGATGTTTAAGTCAGACATTAGTTATTATGAAATAATACGGAGCTGCTACTGAACTCACTGTTACCTGGTGATGCTCCTGCTTTTCTATTCCAGCTAGGATGAAGCAAACCAGGAAAAGCAGGCGGGCTACTGATCCCATCAGTTCAGGTATTTTGCTGAGGCTCAGGCAATACTTTCATTAAGCCAGATGAACCCATCTGAAAAAAACCCACAGACATTTGCATTCGTGATGCATGATGAGCTGCCGAAATAGACTGTCCTGCCTTTTTTCACAGCACTCATATCCTCCTCAGCTACACTTTCTGCAGGTTTGTAAATCATCTACAGCACCAGATGCTAAATCCTGCTTCTCTTAAAGCAAAAAAATTTTAGCTTTGGATTTGTAATGAATTTAAGCAAGCAGTGGTTTCTTAAATTTTCTGAGATTAGCAATCAACGGTGTAAGAGAGAGGTGAATGAAGTAGTTGGCAGACTAATTTGCCAAAGGAATATTGCTGCTGTGCTTCTCTCACAACCGAGAAGGATGCTTGAAGGGAATCATATGGCTTTTCAATGCCTCAGGAAAGAAGAAATTCAGTTTGCAGATCACAGGTGTTCTGGCTGGGATTCTTAAGAGGATGTGAGATGAATTCCTGTCTATTCAATACTTCGGGCATTGCCTTCCTGGCTCTGTCTCCAAGATCTTTTTCTTGAGCTGAGACTGTCAGAGTCCAACCTACTGTTTTGGCCTCCAGCCAACTTACACAAAACATCCTGAGCAGCTCTCCCTGTACCGGCAAGCAGAGCCAGCTTCAGCTAAAGACCATCAGGTGAGAGAAATAGCCACAGATAAGTCTGAGAATAGACTCCTTCAAATGCCAGCTCTCCTACAGAACATCAGAAATTCAGCAGGCTTCATCTGCCTATTTCCTTAGATTTTTTTTGGGGGGGGAAAACAAAGAAAAAAAAGAAAAAATGAGAAAATTTTTCATTACTAAAATCAAGGCTGCCTTACTTCATTGTTAAATAAGCATTTAATTTTTCTCTGTGCAGCAAGAGAGAGGCTCTGCATAAATATATCAATATAAAAATACCTTATAAATAACACTAAACCATCTAACAAAACAGCACATCTTTCTCCTGAACAATTACCAATGACAAGGGGTTTTTTATTTACTTTTTAAAAATTTTCTCTGGTTTTCCATCCTTCTTCAAATAATCTCCAAGCCTCCAACAGTACTGTCGTGTTCTAAAGATGTCCAGTTATGTGGGCAGCAGGCATTTTTCTCATCTGTCTGAACCACAGGCAGCAGCAGAAGGATCAGGCCAGGCTGAGGCTCTCACAGCACAGCCACAGTAAAGCAGAACCTGAATTCCCAGTGCAAGCTAACTACACTCTTTGCTGTTGTTTAAGGGTTTTACTCTGACTGAAAGCTGTGGAGGCAAATGACAATAGAGCATTTCCGCTGATGTCAACAGTTTGTGTTAGCGCTTCACTGGGCATAGTACAGCTGCAGTCTCTCACTCAGTAGACATTTTTCTAGGAGCATGGGTAAACTAATGCCAGTGTGCCACTTAGACACACCTTCACCATAATAAGATTCGCTCTTATTCATGTAAGACAGCTCTTTTTCTTTATAAAAACTCACCATAAGAAACCAGCATATTCTTATGGAGTTTTTGTGTTGTTTTGATTATTTTTCAGTTGATGAGGAAATGGACACAGCACAAGACCCCAGGAATGCCTTCCTGAATCACCATGGCCAGTGGAAGAAACCCAGGAGATCCAGACAAAAGGAGAACAGATACAAGAAGTCAAGGACATCTAAGGGAGCCCCAAATCTGAGGAACCAAGCGTAAACCCAGTACTCAGTGCTGCAGGTTTAACAAAAACCAACTGTAAATAAATACCACAGAGGAAAACAAAACTGGAGAGAAGGTTTAATGCAATGCCACCCTAACAGAACAGCTGGCGCCATCCAAGGACTTCTTGTAAGTGCTAAGCAGCGCTTTGTGCAGCTCAGCAGAGACCAGAGACCTCCTGCGATGGTTCCCTTGTGTGACACAGCATTTGGGGGAGGGACAGAGCCCATCTCACCAGCCCTTCCCTGGCCCACCAAGGAGAAAGCTACGTAACGAGCTCCTGTGAGAGCTGAGCTAGCACATACAAGGCAGGCAGCCTTATTAAATTGAGATGCATAAATAATGTTCATATCAAGGACTGACATCTGGGAAATTGAAAAAAGTTTTGAAGGGGAACTGACACTGTTTTATTAGCTTGCACACTTTGGGAAAGATGGTGGGTTTTGTAAAGTATCCTTTTTCATAGAATTTGGAAGCAAAATATGGCAGTAATGGGAAACAAAAGGACTTCTCTCTGCTGACTGACAATGCCAAATTTTGAAACCACGAGAAGAAGATTCAGTCAGTATTCTGTAAACCGCCTATTATTCTCCTTTAAGGGCAAATGGATGACTTTTTCAAATAAAAAACTGCATAAGCATGGAGTTGTATTTTTTGTATATCAATTGACACACACTTTTTAAAAAAATCACCCCCTTGCTCTCCCCTAGCTGTAGATGCACAATTTTTAGTGCATCTCAGATTGGCTGTGGCAGACAGCCCACAAAAATGCAACTCAAATTGCTTGCGAGTACTGTTGTCTTTTAGCTTCTCTGATCCTGACTCTAAAGTTTAAGCCCAAACTGGTGAGGAATGAGAAGTGACTATCATTACTGTCCTCAGTGTTTATTGTCCCTGTCTGCTAGTGATTGCTGTCTGTAATTACCTTTCATTAAAGCTGTTTGTCATTACCCATCCTCCAAGAACAGAGTGGATCATGTCTTGTCCGAGACTGTGTGTGGTTTGCACAGGTCCAGTTCTCATAGACTTTTAAGAATTCCTTGGAATAATTTTGTAGAAATACTATCAAGGCCATGACCACAGATTTAAAAAAACACTGCATTTTATCAAAGCCTTTGGAGAAAACAGAATTTAAATAGCAAGTACCTTTATAGTCCTCTCCCATTTAATACTACCCAGTTTTAAAAAGACATAATTCATCACACTAGTTTACATCTATGCAAATAACACTGAAGAGGCACAGGTGAAGAGACAATTGTTTGAAATTGCAAACACAATCTTTTGCATGGAAGCTGAGGCAGCTGCCGCAAAAAATTTATTTTCTACATTTAAGAAGGATGCTGCCTTCTTGGAGCAGTGATCTGGGATATTGATCAGATGCTAAAGGAATTGTAACATACACAATCCCAAACACTCATTCTCTCAGTGCCCTAGAAAAGATTGGCCAGGACCACGTGTAACAATACAGAATGAAAACTGATTTTGTCAATTCCACAGCGTGTCTGAGAATGGGGAGATCTGAAATGTCAAGAACTGGTAACACTCTTAAACAGCACTTCACTATAAAATGGTGGTATGGATACTGAAAATACTACTACATACATACACTTACTGAGCTGTAACTATTAACATGTAGGAGGATCTGACATTCACAACTAAGTAACGTGAAATGAAAATTCTCAGGCCTTGCTGTTTTCAGTTCCATTACTGAATAGTGTCAAGAAATACGTTTTCTTGCTACTGGCATGAAACACATCATCATCATAACCTTTGTAATTCCTTCAAAAAGGAAAAATATATATTGAAGTAATACCATAGAAGTAAATATTTGTCTAGATAAATTACACAAGCATTATCTAAATATATATGAAGAGAGTCATTACAAGGAAATAACTTATCTTCAATTACTGCTCTCACTGAGGAGTCCTCTCTCTTCCTGTCTCTAGCAATGTGAAGTTATGACTTTGCTCCATCTACAACCAGTAAGTAGGTTTAAAACCTTCCTGCCTGTGACTGCTTCCCCTTTGCTTCCCAGAACAGAATTTAAAGTCTCAACATTTAAGTTGGAAAGGTACAGAGAAAGATGGGAAAATGACAAAGGATTGTGAAATCACTTTTGGCTGGGGAACAACCGAAGAGAGTGATTGTTAGTTGTCTATTCCAGTATCTGCAGTGATGCTGTCCAAGGAAGCTAGAGTAGGGGCAGGTTCAAAAGACACAAAAGGTGGTTTTGGTTCTTTTTTTCTGTAAGACACACAGAATGGTTAAAATGCCTGCCAGAGTAAAATTTTTTAAAAGCAATTAGCCAAACATTGAGATGCAAATAAATACAAAAGATTGATAGACCCTTAGGCCTTTGAAAATTGCTCAAAGCTGGAAGAATATTTGGGAAAGTACTACTTTGTAGTATAGTAATTATACTTACACACAACCCAATGCACATACCAGTAGCCTCAGAGACAGAGATCAGGGAGAGTTAATCACTTAGCCTGGCCCAGTACACACATTCATATGGCTTTACTTCCAAAAACTCTGGTAGAATTTTCCTCACACCAAACAGAATATTTTAACACTATAGGAATTATCACAGCATTTCTAATGCTTGTAATCTGTATTAATATTACTACTATGTCTTCCTTTTGAGTGCAGTATGAAACTCCCAAACAACTGAGCAGCCTGAAGATCAGAAGTTTCAAACCTTCCAGAGGTGTAGTCAGTTCAGTATTTATTTTATTCCATCTTTTTGATGTCTTCTGTGGCCAAACTAAGAGTTGCTATTCAGCTTGATTGTCAAATAGAAGAATACTTCAAGAAACACTTTGTACCATAGTTGCTCATTGCTTTGAGCAATAAATCTTTTGTTTAAAGTTTTTCATTGCAGTTGTATGCTTGCCCTTTATGAAACCTTTATCTAGGAAATAATCTGTAGAACAAGTCCAACATTTATTATGAACCCTTAGGTTATCATTATTAAAAAGGAAGATGTATTAAGGGTTTTTGTGTAAGACCCACATGACTCACTTTTCTAAGTATTTAAGGTGAATTAATTACTGGAAAATGAGCCTGTAATTGTATTTGAAATTGTCTATGTATTATAAAGCTGGCTTGCAAAGTGCCTTGAGAACCATTTCTTTTTTTGTATGTTGTAGTTTTTGCTGTAGATAAATAACACATTAAAAAGTATCAATGAAAATTCATCAGAATTGGACTATATTTCAGAACACTGGAATAATTACATACCACCAAAATCTGTAAAACTTGACTGTTTTTAGGATTGATCACACTTAGGGCTTATGTTTTTCTGCATGACAATGGCTGTTTAATTAGTACGTGTTTAATCAATGCAAGTGACAGCTAAGCACGAGCTATGCTGACCTGAAAATACTATTAAGTTTTTCCTGACAAAAGGTTCTATTAGTATTTGAAGAAATAGCTCAGTGAAAATAATATTGTTTCAAGATTATTATATTTGCAGTTTTAAGGATTAAATACAATTGCAATTAAAACAATATTGATCTAGTGTCTAACTAATCAGATCAATCCAAATTAAAGAGTTCAAGTAATATGCTTTCTTCCCATCAAATGAGACCTGCAACTCATACTAGATCATATAAAAAATACTTCAAAATTTTTTATATAGCTTTTTCTTATGCTTTTGTAGGAAAAATCCACCAAGACATCCTTCTAAATGTGTATGTGTCCATTTTGACCTACACTTACATATCCTCCCAAACTTGCCACTTCTTTGACAACCTCCCTTACTCATGCAGTGCTGTGGCAGTGTTACGTTACCAGGCTGGATGGGGTTCTCTTCCCCTTTCTGAAAGGCAGAATATCTCTGGTTTTGAAGGAAAGCAGGTAAGGCTGTTGTTATCTGCTGATTTTTCAGGTAATGTGGATGCAATTGAGAATGACTATATTTGTACAGAAATTAACATCTCTCTTACTGCTGTCTTATGTTATCCAAACTATGCAGCGCCGAAGCTAACAAGAATTTCTGTTACACAAGCATGCTGACAGATGGCAGCCATCTAAACTGAGAATAGCACCAAAAATACACTGCTCAGAAGTGAAGAAGAATGTAGTAAGAAGTTTTATGATTTGTTTTGTTATCTGAAAACCACAGTAGATCCTACCTCAATGAACTCAGTGCAGACTGAGGAGCATTTAACTTCTGCTGTGATGTTCAAATCTCCTGTTTTGGCAGCTGAAGATTTCTTCTCTAAACTACAGAAATCAGAACGTTTATTGGAAGATGTTTTAAAAACACTGGTACTTAAGTACCAGGCAATTGTGCCATCCTTCTGGCAGTCCTGCAGACCACTTGCACTAATCCTTGTTTTTCAAGACTCTGTGACCTCTAGAATTGCAGTTCTCAGAAGTAATCTGCTTCCTTTAAATATCCTCCAAGCTTATGTTTGAGTGCCAAAAGTCATACAGAGAATAAACAACTTTATTTTATAACAGAATTACAGAAAGCAAAATATCACTTAATACAACTTCAAGCTACTATAAATCTAATTTGGCATTTTAACTATACACAGAGTCAACAGCAAAAAAAAACCCCAAACAAACAACCCCCCTGCAAGAACAAATTAAAAATAAACCCCAATATAATTAACAGGTTTTTGCCATGGCAGTCTCAACTGATGGTACTCTCTTATTACTTTATGAACGGAGTCCATCTTACACCTTTTATTCAGTATCCTAAAAACCTGCATTAACCATTAGAGGAAGCATGTGAAACATATACCTTCTCTGTAACAGAAATGTCAGTTCTAACATGGAGACACAGTGAGGTTTAATAGCAAGCGAGCATTCTACACATGTATTCAAATAATGGAAGTATTGAAATTGGGACACAGTAAGAAAAAAAGCACTACGGTTTTAAGCTGCCTAGATCATCTCTTGTTGGAAAAAGAGAAAGATATTTTGTTCTTCCTTCTTTCCTTATCTGGAATGCTGCAGACAGCAAAAAGTCTGCAAAAAGTTGAGCATTGGCACCAAAGTGCAAAAAGAACACAGTGCTCAGTCAGAAGAAATGTGTCTGCAACTCCTTCTCCTCTACAGACTGCCACACCATCTCTGCTCCACAGAGAGGAGAACCTTAGAACAGAAAGAGTTACAGAGATACCAGTATAAAATTTATCCAAAGAAATATATTTTTTCAAATTTTAGCAAATGTTTTATTTTTATAAAAAACTTCGTTATGTGATATCATATATTTACCTGAATAATCTGAAAAAAAAATCTGTAAATTACTCCAGTAAGAGATTTCACTTGAAATATTTGAAAAAAACTATATCTAAATTAGCAAAGATCCTCCTTCCTGCACAATTACCACCTGCTCCAGTGAACAACGCTTTCCAGACTTCTTTTGTTCACTTTCATATAATTAAGAATCGGTTTCAAAAATACAAGTATTTGTGCAAAAGAAGATCATACCCTCTAAAACTTCATTAAAAAAAAAATTCTCTAAGATTGTTAAGAAGTGGTTATAAAAATAAACAAGAAAGATTGTAAGGGAATATGATGTTAAAATGGAGTTTGGTATTGGCATTTAAGTCGTGAACATCTGGTCATCGGTGCTAGGCTTGGTGGATTCAGTGGAGCAGTGATGACTTGGAATGATTACAGTTCTTCATGGTCAGTATAATTTTTATTTCTGGAAGAAAAAATGAGGTGGAAGGTTATAAAAGCATTTGTAAAAGATACCACACGAATGTCACATCAGAGTAGGAAAGTAACTTTCTCTATGCAGGGTTCTTTGGGTTTTTTTTACAAGAAGGGAAGGTTATTTAATTAAAAAAAAGTTGCATTGAATAAAACCCCCTTCAAACATTAGGCAAACAGCACTACACTTTCTCCAAGTACTCATCTTGCTTTAGAGCATTTTTTCCCTTTGCAAAATTCTCATGTCATTTTCATTGTAGTCACTTGCACAGTTTACTGAAAATTTTAATCCATAACCTAGAGCATAAATAAGAAAGGAAGGCACTTGTTCAATTCAGTAATCCCTCAGAATCAGAATGCAGTATCTTTTACTTTTTTTAGAGAAAACATGTCTACACAAAGAACACTGCTGTATTCATCAGAGCTTTCATCACCTCAGAAACAACGATGCAAAATTCATTGCATGACTCCATTGCCTAAGCACAGGAGACCAAAGGGCTCTTGACAGATACTCAAGGCACTTCAGGTGGCATCCTTTTGTTTAGAGGACTAATTTTTTCCCCAAAGTTTAACTGAAAGGCATCATCAGTCAAACAAGTCTCCAGGTCTGACACAAAAGTAGCATGGAGAAATGTCCTCTTTTGTTCTCTCACAAGCATTGCAGACCACGAGCCTGTAAAGCAATTGGCAAACTCGGACAAGAACATCTGACACACTCTGGTATTTTGCAAACAACATTCCACAATGTATATGTTTCCAAAATTCGAAAAAAACAACCCTCAGACAATGGAAGGAATTCTTTGAATGCTTTTTTCCCCCAAATAAAATTTTTACAAAGTAGTTAAATATTTGATGAAGGAACAGAATCAACTTTGCAGCTGGTCACTACTGTAGAAATGCGGTGCAAATGTGCCAAGATAATTTTTTCCTTCCATGACACAGTCCCTTCTAGAAAGATGTAATTACTCCTATGGGATAGATCCTGTTGAACACTGATTCTGGTTTAAGGCAGCATGAAGAAACTGGCACATTCTATACACATATAAGAGAAGAGGCAATCCCTACTCCCAAGACCTTTAAATTCACACTGATTAATAATAAATGCAAAATGTGATGGTAGCACACATAATAGTAAAACTTTGCAAATCCAAACCATCTGTTCTGCTGTCTCAGTGTATCTTTCTACCTTAGATCCTGTGATGGAAGTGCTGAAAACATGCAAGGGGTGGTTTGAGTGTGCATGTTTAATGTTGCTGTGTACCAAGGGACCAGTGAAATCACTGAAAGCACAGGCATTCTCCTTACTGCAAACAGCTCTCACAAAAGTAATGTTCATTTTTCCAAGCCTTCTAGAACATTTATGTGATGTAGGGACTCATTGAAAACCCCCTATCTCACAGTTCAGTACAGTTCCCTGTCCTCTCCTGTGCTTTCAAAACAAAGCTGGAGCACACATGTTATACTCATTTTCAGTGTCACTAAGCAACAAAGCCATGAAACAAATCCAACTGAACACTGAAATAAAGGTATAATGAAAAACCAGAGATTTGTGTTTTTCCCCATCCCTCACAATCAACCCCCACCCTCCATTGTTATTTAGTTTCTAGCATTATCTAATGTGAAAATAATTTTTAAAAGTGTTGATGCTACAACATAAATTAATGCTACATCCAAGCGAATCTGAACTAGCACTTCTGAACGTGATCCACGTTATCTCCTGGTTTGTACACTTCAGAACAAAAATTATTTGTTTCTTTTTCAAACACACAATAATCTGACCAAATCTGAAGAAATTTTCTGGAGGCACCTCAAACTTAGTTCTACTGCTTTTTACATCCTGAAAAATTATGTAAATTACATGCTGAGAAGCTCAGAGGAAAACTGGCCAGAAGATACTGTCTAAACACACATGATCAAAGCAAATATCATAGTTCTAGCACAATCTGTATGTGATCAGGAAAGGCAACTGGAACCACTTTGACAGAGAAGGTGGATAATCTTCCTGTCTGCAGGCAGAGGGCAGGAATCCTACTCTTACAATCTCTGTGGCATTCAACATTGCTGCTCTATGCAGTACTGCACATAGCAGGAGTTCAGGACAAACTCTCAGGACAGTTATGTGTTCAGTGATGAGATCCAACAATTCTGTCAGCGGACGAAAAATAATTCTCACCCCAATACCCCACCACAGGCAGTCTCTTAAGTGACCATATCCATGTCAA
Source organism: Acanthiza pusilla (assembly GCA_036630365.1). Classification (NCBI taxonomy): domain Eukaryota; kingdom Metazoa; phylum Chordata; class Aves; order Passeriformes; family Acanthizidae; genus Acanthiza; species Acanthiza pusilla. The sequence goes on along the minus strand of JAXCHO010000023.1, from coordinate 25,102,062 downwards.
CAGCTGGCAATGTGTATTAGCTCTCCTCTTCCTCAGCCACACACAGGCACCCCCACTACTATCCAGACGTTGAGAAGAGAGACACTTGTAGGTAGATTAACTAAACTAAGGCTTTAGTCTATGTCTTTCAGCTGAAAATATGCATCTGTGATCAAACTAGCTCAGGAAGAGTCCAATTCCTCAATAGTGGCCATCCCACATGGAACAGCATTCAAAAGATGCACTTCATATCCTCTCAATGGATATTTGAATCTTTTCTCTTCTGGATCCCAGAAGTGATACTCGACAGTTAAATCTTCAGCTCTTATGAAATTCAGGCACAGGAATAAAATGGATCTTTTTAACACGACAAATTATCAGGAATATGTAAAAAACATCCTCCCCTCGAGTAGCTTACACCAAATTTGGAATCAAGCCAAGTGTCTCATTTTTCATACATTCCTGGCACTTACAACTATGCTCAAGTCTGTTAAAGCTGCAGGCTGAAATTTATAACAAATAGTTTCCTTGGGTAAAGAATTTTGGTCAATACTAAGGGAATGCATGCCTGCACAGGACACGTTTCTCTTGTCCATGGGCCACAGCCACCACTGTATAAAATACTGATCATGACCAATCTCATTTCTTTAAAACATACAAAATGTATTTCTTTTACCTTGTCTCCCCCTACATTAATATTGAGCAGGTACAATAAAAGCTCAAAGTTGTACTAAAACAGTTTTCCACCTTGAGATGTGCAATAACATCGCTGCTCTTCTGGCTAAATACAGAGACTGGTCAGTAAAAAAAATCAGAGGTCTCCTAATGAAGGTTTAAACCACTGGGTCTTCATTTCTTTATAAATTTCTCCCATTGATATTTAACCTTTCCACACAAAACCTTTTTCTTGAATCTGAATCTACCATTAACAAAATCATCAAGTTTGAAAAAAACTGAAGCTTGAATCTCATACCAACAAGTGTGGCAAGCAAAGGAAATCTGAAGCTTTACACCCCCAAATGGTTACCGAGCTTTAAGACATTAGCCTTTAAAAAGTCCAAGAGCAGATTTATTCAGTGTTTATCCTGGTCTTTCTATCGAATACATGAAACAGAGCTGTGCTGTGGTTTTTGTTCCTTCTTCATTGTTTTTTTCTACCTAGAAAGGAGGGCCTAATAAACTAAAATTACTTCAAATAGCTTTTTCAACTGATAAAAGGCTTTAAAACTTGAGCTTCCAATGCATTTGCCTTCTTGCCCAGGAAAATCATAAAAGGTCAAAAATTTCAGTGTGTTAAGGATTAAGGATTAGTTGACTAAACCCAAATGTCAAAATGTGTCTTTTCACTACTGGAAACTACACAGTCTTCCCACTAAACAAGCACAATGTTAGGGAAGAACTATAATTGTCCAGGTAAACAAAAAGGTGTGACACATCCTTCATATTTTGCAGAAATAGCCTACACTCACTTCAGTATAAAATATAACAACATTGTAGTAAATGCCATGTGAGTACTGTGACAAAACTGGAAGACATATATAGGAACATTTGCAACTGAAATAAATGTCAGATTAGACCTAAGATCAAAATTCTTACACTAACAGTCTTCTATTAGCACCTGCTTCTACTCACCCTTTTGTGAATGCCTATCTTAAAGATGCCCCATATTTTTCAGCTGAAAGACATGAATGCAACAGAAAACTGATTCTACATTTTCCTAGGTTAATTAAATACATAAGCTTACCTGAAGTATTTGCTTGAGGGCATTTTTCATTTTAGTCTTCATCTTCCTCAGCAAGTTCAGTTTCTTTGTGCACCACCACTCTCGTCACAGACATGTCAGGGTGCTGTTCTTTGGCTTCTTTGATTGCTTGTGCCAGGGCCTGAAAATGTATTTGAAATACGGAACTTAACAACACCAAAAGGACATTCATGGAGGGGAAGAGAGAGGGAGAGTAGCTTTGGAAAATTTGGTTATAATTTTTCAGAAATATAAAATCCTGAACTTGAGAGTGATCAAGGGTAAAAAAAAACCAACCAAACTCCAAACCAAACCAACTCCCAAAACACAAAACCCAAAAAAAAGGAAAAAAAACCCCACCATGCTAAAAATTTAACAAGATTTCCAGGAGATAACAAAAAACAATAGAGTTGTAAGATAACTTTCTAGCTTGTCTCAGGAGAAAAAAAGTATTCTTATATTCCAGATGTTTTTGAACTTCTTCAAAAGATCTAACAAATAATACCTTAATAGGAGTATAAGACAGTACAGAAAAATAAGAGTGCCCTTCAGTCTCCTGAACAAAACAGAACAATACTTTGGAATGTATGCTAAGTATGGTACTGAAAATCTGGAATAGGATCATCTTCTTAGCACAAGAATCTCATTTTTCTCCTTGCACTAGAGTTTTAGAGAAATTTCTCTATCTTAATTCAGCGAAGTGTAAATCTAAGTATTATTTGGTTTCTTATAATCCCTCCTCCCCATTTTGAGAAATTTTATCATTTTTAAAGGTGTATCAATATACCCAGTTGGATTAGATGACCATCGTAGGTCCCTTCCAACTGAAGTGTAATATTTTATTCTACATCATAGACAACCACATAAGAGCACCCTTTGCATCATCACAGGTGAAATAACACCTGGGACCTTCTCTTTCTTGCCGTGATCTATGCATCTTATTTCAGTGAGCTGTGTAATTGCTGGAACTTAACATAAGAAAAAAACAGAAGACATGGGAAGGCATTCAGAGGCAACAGTTCATTGGTTCACCTTAGTACCAAATACAACTAAAAACTCCAAAAATACTAGAAGGAGCAAGAAAAATATAATGCAACGAAAAGATTTATCTTAATTTAGAAAAGTGACTATTTCCTGAGCTAGCTACAGGTATTAAGTGAGAGAAGAAATAACTAACTCTGAACAGAGATTGAAAATGCTAACATTAGGCACCCTAAATATTATGTGAAACTGAATTTGAAATCCTATTAAGGGAATACGTACAGGACACATGATGTGCATTGGTACAATATTGATGTTTGCTGTTTGCTTAGAATCAAACTATAAACAATGAAAAAGCCCTAAGTCTCTAACTGCTAAATTACAACAAGTAATACAAACATTTGTATTCTGAAACTCCAAATTGAAATATTATTTTCCTATTGAAAACTGTTTTAGTCATATAGGGAGCTAAAAGGCAAAATAAATAAACATCCAGCATATACTTTGGGTATTTAAGAAGCTCCATCTTCACTTAAGAAAAAGTGGCAGGTGTTTCTTAGATCTCTTAAAAGCTGCTCACTGCTCTTTTAAACTTGAGTGATTAAAAATGTATCTTGAACTTCCTTTTTTATAATTTCATTTTTTATTTCATTATTCATTTATCTCAAATTAAAGAAGGGCATTGAGAATTGTCTGGTATACTACAGCGATTTTGTGACCTTTCCAGACATTTGAAGTGCACCGAATGTGTGTCAAGGTAAACAAGAGCCAACCATGCCTGATGCTAAACAGCCTTGTCTTTTAATTACAAGTTTCCAGAAGAGATTCAACTTGTCAAAAGACACTTTCTGGATGTGAATCAAAATGTGAAAATAAATTCCTTGAGAACTTTCAATATAATACAATTCATAAGGTAAATTAAACCCTGTTATGCTGATTTGTGAAGACTTCATGAAGTTAGAAAAGGATTCACTGCAAGGCAGGCTTTTCCAATTGTATTATCCAATGACGGTTGATTGTCTTTGTTACTATAGTTTCTTAGATTAAAACAAACCCCTGTGTAATCATCACTACAAAGGCCAGATAATTAAGTTTTCTCAATCATTTTCCTGTGTACTGCTCAAATTCAACCTTAATAATTGGGCACGTAGAAGTGATTTTAACCATAGTTTCTAAGACATTGTAAAATACTGTATTAGTACTGATGGAGATGAAAGGCACATACAATTTCAGTAGATCAACAATTACTTTTGTTACACATAATTCTGCAAATACTGGCCAAAACCTAATTTTTAAATTGAGCAGTTTATATTTTAATGTATTTCAAAGCTTTCAGTTGAAATGAGTGCTGCATTCAGATGCTGCTGACACAATGTGGTAGAGACTCCCATCTATCCAGATTAGTGTATCAAAATAAGATTATTTCAGTAATGCTTTTCCTCCCAATGCAAAAGCTGCACTAAAAATGGGTCTCTTCCGAAAAGTGTAATCCCTTTAAAAATAGTAAAAACCCACTCACATGATCTATGATGCAAATTTACAAACGCTGTTTTTCTTTCTCCTATATTTAAAAAGCTTCTTATTAAGCAGTTGTGTTTTGCAAATAACTATGCCACAATTAACAGTCTCGGGGTCTTTCTATACCCTTTTATTCAATTTTTCTACCTTTCTCATACTTCAGATTTCTGAAACATCATGTAGATCTCACCAGACTACAAAACCCACATTTTAAGTGTTAAGTTTGCATACTCACCTCATCATGGTCAATATCTGCATCTCCAGTAATGACAATGCGCTTCTCAATTCTTGTTTCTGATACGCCACCTTTTACCATCTACAGATGGCAGAAAAAAAACAACCCAAGAAAACATCCCTGTAATTATTCAATTTTCCACAAAGCACTCCTTTCTCTTGCACTGAAGCAAATAGATTTCTGTGTCTGAATTGCAATTAGTAGTAAATGTGTCCAGCACTAAACCATCCTTTCCTTTTTCAGCTATGCAGTTGGTCCCATTCTAGCAATTGCCACACTTGATAAAAATCAAGCAACGGAGAATTATTTCTGTTACTGGAGCCAGTATTTGGCAAACTATAATTCCAGCTTCTTCCAACATGTAAAACTGGCAACATGGAAATTTCAGGAATCTTTTCTTTGATTTCAACCCATCTATCATGGGCGTCTTGTAAGTCAAAATCCTATGCCATTAAATACAAAGATTATCTGGTTTTCAGTTCTGTCATTCGAAGACCTTCATCAGATATTTTCAACATAGTCTGCACTGCTGAATGCTTTTGTGCTTTTCTTCACTTCTTATTCTAATGATTTAAACGCTTTAGCTTATTAAAAAAATCTCAAAGAAATAACTTTATTTGCCTTTTAAATCAGCCTGTGCATGACACAAGAATAAACTACTACTTAAGACACACTGACCATACTAGAGAACAGCTTGGGATATAGAATGGAAAATTAGTTCAGAAAATTCAAACAATCTTGTTCCCGCCTGTTCATCATTAATTAAAAAAAAGGTAAAGATCTGCTGCATCATAGTAATCCTGGTAATTTTTCAGTAGAAGACAAGACTGAAACCATTTTAATTGTTCCTTCCAAGAAGCAAGATTATTTGACATCTGAACTTGACAAGCAAATGTACACTTTCTGTCAAAATTGTGGTTCAATTCACTGAATAAAGGTTTTTTCCTAAAACAGTGTCACTTAATGATTCCTAAAGGGAGCAGGAGTCTGAAAAGGATCTATTGACTGGTCTCTATAACAAAACATATGCATTTCCAATCCCAAGCTTCCTTTATTTCATGTAACTCACTTTCCAACATTATCCTTCCACTGTTATTTTGTGTATATGACTTTCAATCTTCAGAATATTTCAATCTTTAGAAAATACACCCAGTAAGATGTGAATTATTGTTCAATTCTGTCACGTTGTAAAACTTCTCTGTCTTGGAGGGGAATCCAGAATTCACAATTTATGTTTCCCCCTTCCATTTTGCTTTACCCTAAACAATGCTTCTGTAATTGTCTTGGAAAAAGATGCTAAGAGTTCAAAGAGAAGTTGAAAACTGTGTTGTTTAGGCATGCCTAAAATTTGACAAATATTTACATAAATCAGCAATAACAATAATCTTCATCACACTTTGGTAGTTTAAACACACTCTAGCATGAAATGTTACGTTTCATGTTTTACATGAAACAGATGTGATGTCCTGTTAACACTGAGTTTTCCTTTCGGTTTCAAGCATGGAATGCAGAGCAAATAGTTCCACATCCAAATACTCCTGTAAAGTAATCTAGCAGAATGATCTGTTTTTAAATATACCCTAAACCTAGCAGCACAAGGATGATCAACACAAAGTCTGGGAAAACATTGTTTCAGTTCATCATGGTGCCATTAGCAGGGCTCTTATGGACCGCAGAAAAATTAGTTACATTAGCAAAGATTCCATAGTGTATCAGTGAGTGATGACAGGACGGAATCTGCAAAAATTTCATTACAGACTCATTTGTCAAATACTGAAAATAAGACCTATATGAACTACTAAAAACCCACTAATCATACTTTTCTCCTTTTCCCTGTCCTGTTCCCAGATATTCCTGCATATTCATTAGGACTTCTGTCTTCAAAACCTGTGTACAGAAAGATTAACTCTCACACACACCTGGAATGAATCCCTTCCATTTCAGGTTACTTTTTCCCAATGAATTAGCAGATATACAAGAAACTTCATACAAAATCGTGTTTTGAGTGTCTGGTATCTTTTTTAGTTAAGAAAGACATTAGATATATTTTACCTTTGTGATGTGTGTAGTTGTGGTAGTAGAAATGGACTCTGATGTAATTGTCTGTGCACTCACCAGCACGCCGCTATCACCAACAGCATTGCCATCAAGCTATAAGAAAAAAACTGTATTTTTGTATTTTGGCATTTAAAAAACTTTGCTCCCACAGGAGAAAAGGCTAGTTTTCTTATCAAACACATTCTTTAATTCAGCTAAAACTGAAATCTAAGTAGAAGCCATCCAAGTTTACAGAGCCATGTAAGGCTATTATTATGGCTCATTCCTGTGGAAAATTCATTATCACAGTTACATGCTCTTTTCAGGAGCAATGGGATATTTTAATCAAGTTTTCAAAACCGGATTAAAGTGAGTTATACTTTTGCAGATGGCAACTAAATCTTTATATAGAAAATTAGAACTTCTGAAGTAATATGGTTTTGTAACATTTCACTTACCTAATTGATAGCAAAAGTATATTCTCATCAGCTAGAAAAAAAGTATTTGTTTTTTTCAAAAGCCTTTTTGAACATTATCTATTTTGATCTATGTAACTGGAATAAAAATAAGATGGCAAACAATATAGCAAACCAGTCACCATACCTGTGAAGATTCATATGTGATAGTTTTAGTTTCTGTTTGAACAATTGGAATTTCTTTAGTGGAGATTTCAGTTCTCTGTGTGGCATCTGAAATGGTTACCATCTCTGTTTTCACTACTGGAGGCTGTGATGCAAGAAATTAACAATCAATTCAAAAAACAAAAGAAGGTTTGTAAAGTGGACCAAGAAAACACAACCAAAAACTCAAGAAAAGCGTAACAGTAAGATAAGTATTTGACTGACTTCCCATATAAAAAGCATGCAATAAATAAGCAAAATGAAATGAAGATTAATACATCAGCCCTCTAATATATCAATAACATTGTAGGAAAATTTAATCTTCTAATAACCTTGTCAAAATTCAGTGTTTCAGCCAACAGTACACATCAAAGAGCAATTGCTAAAACAAAGCTGCAACACGTGTTGAAAATGTGTAAAAGCACCACTACAAAGAAAAGTAGAAATCTTAGTTTGCATAAAGAAATTGATAGCTAGCTCAGACAGATGAACTTCATATTAGAACTAATCTGGGAAAATACCTATCACCCCTTCGTCTGCAAAACAGGACAAGAAATTCTGTAAAAGTTTAACTTTTTAATATGTATTACTTCTAGAAAAGATAAACTTTTGAAAACTGGATTTTAAAAAGCCTGAAGTTAATGCAATAATTCTGTAAATCTGTGACTTCTTTTGAACAGATCATAAAAAGCTACTTCAACAATTTAGAGTTAACTAGTGGTGTTCCCTGCAATATCACAAACAAAGCAATTAACCTGGGGTCTGTAAGCTAATGAATTCATGACTTATCTTATTGGAGCAGATGTTTATTAGATTTAAGAACTAAAGCCTTTTGATATTTTTCTAGATGCATCAGCTGCTGTCTTATATTGATTTTAGCTACACGAGGTAAAATCCCAGGAAAAAACCCTGAACACCCTCTCACTCTTGCACACACAGCGGCCCTTCTCCCCTTCCTCCAAACTATCTATGTTTTTAGGAAGTGTGGGTGCTTGCAAATTTTAAAAGTCTAATAAACTAATTCTTTCATGTCATTAATCAGAACAGCTGTGTATGCAAAAGACAACAAAAGAAAGAATATGAGTTGTTTGGATTTAGAAGTAGAGAAAAAAAATTGCCACCATTACAAGAACAAGCAGGTAGAGAACTACAAAAAACCCACTGAACCGTTGAATCACGACAAATTTACAAAGACATACATGCCTGCATTTAATCTTTTTTCCCTTTCTGCTTCTTTATCATTTTCCCACTAATGAACTCTTTAACCCTCTTTGGCTTAAAAAAAACTGGTTGTGACTGGAACCCATGCATGCTTCCTAAATATCTACTGCACTAGAGACTTTATACAAACATTGTGATGTGAGCCTCTCCAGTTAACAGGGCAGTGCTCTCACCTATGCAATTTCTAGCCATGCATATTCTAGCCTACAAATCTGCAATGCTTTATTGAAGGAGGAAAAAAAGGCAAGAAAGGCAGTGAGTAATTATGGGGGGGAAAAGGAACAAAAATTTGTGACCAGTGCTTTCTAATTTCAATTTGCAATAGTTTTCCAATCACAATTACATGTCATGGACTTGTCAAAAACAGTTGACAAATAGACAAGACAAGACTTAAAACATTTGAAACATGTAAATAATAAATACACATTATGTATGTGCATATAAAATAAGGAGGAGATTAAAAAAAAAAAAGAGAGATCTCAGTCTTCGGAAGGTTTGCCTTACTGGTGATTTCCACCCAGTGCTAGCAAAAACTCAGAAACCATAACTGAAGGAGACAGAATTTCACTGCTCATCAATGGTTTCTCCTTCCAAATGATCTGAATCTTGTTGGATGCCAGAAGATGTGGAGGAATAGGAGAAGAAGAAAGGCAGGTATATTTTCACCCCAAGAAATACCTCTGCTTAATCTAGTTGTCATACTGTTCTACCATTTACCTCAGAACAACAAATTAATTGTGGTGCAACATCAATGTCAACATGAGACACATCTCCATTGAGTTTGAGCTGTTCCTCCTCTTTTTCTTCACCTAAATCTTGCTTAATTTGCTCTGACAAATTCTTCTCCTCTGTAGCTACAATAACTGTATTTTCCTTGACCAAATCTTCAGCTGTAACTTGTGTGTGCTCAACTGGTACATTTAGTTTACTGCCTTCTGGTGGGGCTTCCACATGCTGCGTTTTTTCTTCATGTTCTTTCCTTTTCATGTCTTCCTCTTCTTCCTGTTCTTCCCTGATGACTTCCTCAATTGACCTATGATGTGGCTGGTATTCTCCCACCTCTTCATCCTCACTCTCACTACTACTGCTGCTGCTGCTACTATCTGATGGCAATGATGAAGAGTCCTTTTTTGACAGGTGCTCCACCTTACATGTTTCCCCAGCATCAGTGGCAACTTGCATTTTCCCTTTGTTGGTTTCGTCTACGACTAGTGTTTCTTCTATCCCAAACTCTGCCTGCTTCTTCTCCTCCACTATGTCCAGAGTCTCATGTGAACTCTGCACAAAAAACATGGATGAGGAAAAACAAAAGTAGAGTATATGAATAAATTAAAATGATGAAAATAAAATTAGCTGATGGCTGGTTCATGTCATATGGAAGACAAAAGATAGCTGTGATGGTTAACTGAAAAAAGAGGGAAGGAAAGAATGAAGATGGATTGGAAGAGTTAGAGCCAAATTTAGCCATGGAAAAAAATCTGTAGAACCTTATCAGCATCGCTGACTCCAGTACAAGGCCCTTCTGCTCTGGAAGCATGTCTCTGTGAAACAAAAAGCAATCAGGGACAAAAATCAATGCATAACCCTTTTCAACAGTGCAACATCCTGCAAGCAAGCTTTTAAGAATGTATACACACATGATACTAGACAGGTGCTACATAGTCACTGCAAGATGCTAGTTTCCTTACACTTCATTGAAAAATTTATCAAAAAAGTAGGTAAGAATTACGGAAATTATTATTGGCATAAGAACTGAATTATGAAAGCCTGAAAATAAAAGCATGAATGCACTAGCCAGTGATGCTACTGAGGCGGTTACTTCTCTGTTAAATCAGGAATTAAGAATAAATAATATTAAACAAAAGTAAATTGAAAAAGTAATGTTCTACTACCAGTTTGCCATAATTAAAAGTAAAAAAGGCTTTATTGTAGGGTTTTGTTAGTTGTCTTTGGTCTATAATTTTATAAAACTTAATAGATAACAAGAGGAAGACTGTTTACAGTAGTAATACATGAGTATCAAGAAGATGCTATTAGAATTCAGTTTGGAGCCAAAAGGAGGATATTAAAGCAGCTGTATTAGTATTTGTTCCATAACGAAATAATGACGGCTATCCATGAGCCCATAGTAAATGATGCATCAGGCGTCAGTTTTAATCGAACATATTTTTAGTGAACAGTTTGCAGCAAAACTAAGAGCTCACGAAAAAAAAGCAACACACCATCTGTGACTTAATCCTAGCTCTCACTGCTGTTTACCCAGCGCAGCGCCTAAGCTGAAGCAAGCAGCGGCTCCTGCCCGCGGGTGGCGCGCTGCGGAGGTAAGCTCAGAGGCAGGCGCGCCGCGCTAAGGCAGGCCGGGACGCCCGGGAGCAGCCGCCCGCAGCCCGGCCCCGTCCCTGCCCCGGCCCCGCGCCCGAGCAGCACCTGGGGCGGCGCGGCCGCGGCCGTCTGCTCCCCCGCAGCGCCCTCTGCTGGCCCCGGGCTGGCGGCGGCGAAGGGCCCGCTGGTGCCGGCGCCGAAGCGCTCCTTACTAAACAAAATGGAGGTTATCTCCTCTTCCAGGCTCTAGACGGGTCAGAGAAGGGAAAGGGAACAATTAGACAGCGGCGGACGGAGCGGCAGCCACCTACAAGGGAATGGTTTGGCGAGAGAGACGTGACAAAGGCAAGGGCTGGGCGGGAGCGGGGGGACACGGACAGAAGGGACACAGCACAGCCGTGCGCTGGGGCTGCGCCTCCACCATGCACAACACACCGTGGGAACTGAACATACCGACATTTACACATCGACATTTACACGGATTTCCCAAACAGCACAGTTTACTTAGCTGGTAACTCCGTATTTACTATTGGTTGTTTTGTTTTTTTTCTTTTAAAAGTCCATTTTTGACACCTAATGCCCAGCTGGATCAGAGCTCCAGGGCTGTCAGACACATTTGCTTAGAATATATACCCACAGTGCTGAAATGTTGAAATATTTCTTACTTCTTTATAATAAATGTTACATATATGTTTTAAAATACTTAAATATCCTAAGCAAATCCATGTCGATTAAAATTCTGATTTCAAAAAGCCTTTCCCATTTTAGTGGGAAAAACTTGTGTTTTTCAAGCATACATAAAAGGTTAAACATTGCTTTAAAGCATAAGTTATGTTCATAGTCTGGTCTATTTTCTGTAGGGCTATAAATCTGTATGGTTAAACAAACTTTGAAAGGTCATGTGGGTACAAGCCTCTGAAAAGGCTACAATTCTTTATTCCAGATTTCCTTCCACAAGCTCTGGTAAGAAGTTAGAAGTAAAAGCGGTTAAAATAAAAAGCCAACAACATAGGAATACATAACACGGACATAACATAGATGTTGACAACATTCCATGAGATACATTTCAGCCCTCCTGAAGGGCACTACAGAGAATCATGCCAGAAGCAGACGCCAGAGGAAAGCCAAGGTGCCATGCACACAACTGCAGCCGTGGGGACTCACCGTGTGAGCAGTGATGTAGAGTATGAACTGACAGAGGTTACACCATGTATATACAGTACAATGCATATGGCATGCAGAAGAACAGAGAAGGAAAAACAAAAAGAACCCCTAACTTGGGCTTTTCCCCCTACAATAAAATTCAAAGTTTATTTCAATGGTGGCTAAGAAAAGCTAATAGGAATGTAAGTTATTAAATCTGCCTTCACGTAACACTGAATATCCATCGGGGCAATGTACTCCTTACCCCTACTTTCTTTCCCTAGTTTACTACACCCAATATCAAAAGGCAAAAATATTCACGATGCTCCTTTCACTGTACTCAATCTTTATGTGGTATGTAGTCAGACTGTGTGCATCTCTCTCTATCCCTGTGCTCCCCCTTATATATATAATTAAAGACAGGCACATACCACCCATCTTTTAGCATTTTCCCACCTTCACGTTTTTAGGTCTTCCAATCTTTTAAAAGGAAAATCCCAGTCACACAATTTGTTTGATTATGTAACCTGTTCCCTGGAGCATTTAGTAAAAAAGGATTAAATGTATAGATAGAATTAATCAATTTTGTATCAGCCTGTGTTTAAATTCCTGGCAACTTCCTTCTGATACACAGTCATACACTCTAACATGAAATACTGTTTACAAGCTGTGGGAGATGGATTAAAGAAAAAGAAAAAAGTGGCTATCCATAAAATAGAAATATTTCATGTATTTTTGGCATATATATCAATGTGTCATAATTTTTTAAAATTAAGTCACAGATGCTGTGCACTTGCAAGAGTATGGTGATCTAGAAGTATAGTGGCACAAATTAGATGCACCCAAAATAACATTTCTAATACACAGAAAAATTACTTATTTGCAAGCATTTTCGCTGAAGCAAAAGAAGGAAGAAAAGAAAGAATATTAGCACTGGTATCCCTGCTTTATTCTTGTCTATTATCCAGCTATCCTAAAGGACAGGCAGGGATCAACAGGCATCCATCAACAAATAATTCAGGATGGAAATACAGTTTCCCAAACATCATACTTATACATGTTAGTGAAATAGGACTGCCAGCTTCACATTAACCTAATAGACCAAAAGTGATGTAAGAGAGCAACATCACAATTGCAACTCAGCGTCACTATCACACTGCTACTAGTCCCACTGGTTATAGAGTGCTTTTCATTGCACAGATGTTAAACCAGCTTATCAGGGAAAAAACCTCCCTCTTTTCCTGAATGAAAAGAGAGGTACAGAAATGCAGAGGTACTTGGAATAGGTTGCCTTTGAAACAAAGCTGCACAGCATTAATGATTTGAATAATGATTACATAGTGAACAAACACACAAAGCAAAAAGTTCTTGTGTGAAGTGTCAAATAACTGCGAGCAATTATTTCCATATAGAATGAAAATACATGCTTTGCTGTCATCCTAGTCACATCAATACAGTAATTTTTCAGTGAAAAATTGGTTTTCTTTTCAAATAGTGGCCATTCAGAACTTCATGGTTAGTTTGATGTTTAAGCAAAATGTTGCTGACATTCATGTATGTGTGTACCTATACACATATACACACAGAGATCCTGGTTTAGAACTCAGCATTCTCCTTTCACTATTGGCTTAAAAATGTTATTTCCATCAAGGAAAAAAAAAGAAAAAGAAATGCCCAAGCGACCAAGCTAGCCCACAGCAGATACAGCGAAAAAGCAGCAGGTTTCAGGGCAGCCACCTTATCGGTTTCCTCTGGTTTTGCTCCAGCAATCCATGGCATTGCAATCCATTGTTTCTCCTTCCCAGGCAGTGTTTTCACTTGGAAAATGTGGTCTCCTTTTTTCTATTTGGTTTTCATTTTATAAAACCAGTGTAAATCAACAAGTAATGAGACAGACATACACTATACATAAACATAAAACCAAATCATCTGGAAGTGACAGAACATACTAAAAAGAACATGAGCAAAAACCCCCAAACCACCAGATATAAAACAATTTGTAGGGGCCTCAACTTCAATACAAAGAAATCAACACATAAAATACACACAACCACATAATAAAAATAAGTTACACTTTTAGATGTCTGTTTCAATCAAAAATATATTCGTAGCTACTAAAAGAACCACGGTGTCATGAATATTTAAAATATGACCAATATTTGTACTTGTGCATATGCATATGCATAGAAATATTAAGGTACTACTCAGAAATTTGAGGAATTTCTTGGCAGTAACCATAAATTAACAAAATAGAGAAGTGATGCATAGTCAGTTGCTGTATTCTCTGTACGCACATACTCACAGTTCAGATCGCTTACATATCTTACTGAAATAATGTCCTATTATCAAAAATAATTTTGTAGCGCCAGGCCTGCTTAATTGAAAGCTCACCTTTCTGTGGACTGAAAAGAATGCTGAAGAATTTAAGGGAATAGGACAACAATACATTGAAGGAAGGAAGGGTGGGAACCATGGTGATAGACAAGGACAACAACACAACAAACTGATTGCTTTAAAAGACTGATTTACCCATCTACTGTATGAAAGAAGCAGATAATAACCCAATAAATCTAGCAAAAAAAGCATGAGAAATTTGGGTAGCTTTCTTGCTACAGGCATTCAGGATGATAGTTGTAGAAAACTGCTTTCCATACTGCTGTTTCAAAGTTCAGTCACAAAGTAGCAGTATAAAGTAGATAAATTAATTTTACAGACTAAGAAAGGTAAATTTTAACAACTACATTAAATGTGTCTTGAAGTCAACACTGTAAATTAACTGATCACAAAGTGCTTCTGAAACAAACCACAAACTGTGTGTGTATTTATGCACAAGCTGTCTATGAAGAGATAAAGATAGGGAAAGTTCTACTGTCACTGAAAAGTTAACTCCATCCATGAATCAGTGAAATTTAAGATGTCCTTAACATACAGGAAAATACTGCCATCACTTCCATTTTCTTCTAATTCAGTTGTTCGTGTAGAAGAATAAAATTCCACACAGTATTTAAAGTCAGGTCCAATAGTAAGTGGTAAAAAAGTTAATGTATACTTAGTATAAACAAATATTACATCAGACAAATCAAGTGTTAACCCAAAGGACAAACTGCATTTGCTGTATTACATGCAGGGTTGTACGGAAAGGCATGCGGACAGGTGTGTGCAGTGACATACCCCTTGTGTCTGTAGGGACAGAGGTGTGATACGCCGCTTTTCCCACTCATTTGGGCGTGGTTCTGGTGTGGATTCCATGAAATTGCGCTTGAGCTCACTAATGCTAGCCTGATGTTTCAGTAAGTCGTCCTGGGTCTTATCCAGGTCCTAGCAACCCGCAACATAAAACAAAGTAGGACAAAACACGACAACAAAAGCAAACTTAACTGGAAAAAAAAAATAAACAGAAGCAACCAAACCAAGGAAAGTGCCTTGTGTCTGAAAAGGGGACCTTCTTTGGAGTGCCTCAAAATAAAAAAGTTTAAGGCTATAAGGGACAAAGCTTTTTTGGTTTTGTTTTTGTAATGAAGGTCTACTTATACACTGTCTCTTCCTTATTTTAAAGCAAAGGAAAAGAATGCTGTACATGGTTATTTAGAAGAGGGCTACTTTCACCCAAAACATGAAACTACTAGCCCTTTGAAACAATAATAATTGCCAGGAGCTGTTTGCTTTCACTTGAAATTTTTAAGCACAGAAACAAATGTTTCAGCACAGCTAACATAACTGAAGGTAGCTGTAAGAAAGAACAGTTTAACCCAAGGAGCATAAAAATTCATCTTTCTTGATATTACAAGCTCATGAAGTGAACACAATTCTACATGGCCAAATATGCACAGGGCTAACACCAGCTTAGCTTCAGAGGGACAACTCATTCTGCCTCTCACGTAGGCTTAAACTTACTGAAGAATCAGATTTAAAGACTTAAAACCTGCTACCTGCCAATTCTACGTTTAAGAACCTGACAGCAGACAGACGCAAGTAGGAACAGTTTTTGTGCATGCCAGTACCAAAAAAATGATCTCTCTAAATTGCACCTCCATAGACCAGTGCCAGAGGGACACCACAGCATGAATACCAAATCAGATTTTTTGATGACCCATTGAGGCGAAACTGCAGCACCTTGCATCAAATAACTACAAGGTATTCTTTCACTTCGTACGAGCTACAGGGCAGAGGTAAGGTATAGGAACTATACCAAAATGTAACTGCTCTAGTAACCAGGCCAAAATATATATGCTTAGCTTTCTTGGGAATTCATTGTCTTCTAAATACAATATCTCAGCTTTGTGGGAAAAGCAGATTTCACCCTGCTTTCATGGTTTGTCCTCCTTCCAGCATTCCATGCTTCGAGAAAATCCTATGTTGCTTATGCCCACTCTAACACAAAGATATTTTTTCAGCAGTACTCTGTAGTTATATTCAAGTTTAAGCCTCAGACCCATTTTTAGTACAGAACTAAAAGACTGAAGATTAAAATGAAATATTATCAATGCAGACATTCTTATTAAGGAAGATCTGCCAAAAGAATGTCATCAGAAATAGTAATATAGGTAAAGAATCTGGATTTTTTACAAAGATTTTGCATACTTTTTGGCAGAGTGTTCTGAAATTTACCATTTACATTAGGATTTTTATTATCAGTGATCACAATGCAAAGACACATCATATTAAGTAATGAAAAATCCAACCCCCAAACTTATTAGTTTCTTGTTTCTTTTCACTTGTATGTTCAGCCCCAGGAAGGATTTGGGCCTGCACATCTATTTCCTAACCCTGTGGATAAGCCTAAATGCAGTTTGAACATTTGAACCTCTCCCCTTCTGGCAACTCAGTAGGTTTGTATTGTCACAGGACCACTTTTCATCCTGGACTAACAAATGAGACATTAAATATGTCCCCTTAAAGTTTGTATTTCCCGAGTGAAGTAAAATCTTATGCCAAAGGCATTCTATTATACAACTGAAGCTTGTAACAATCATGTCATTATTTTGAGACCTGTCTTGGCTCGACACAAGGCACATTTCTTGGACTTGATCAAAGCACAGTTATGCAATGCACACTTTCAGTGCTTTAGTAAGTTACACACAAGCAAAGTTTCAATAGTGATCAAAAGCTGCAGAAAGCCATAAAACATTAGTTGGGTTACTGTGATTCACGCATCTCCTTATTACTGAACAAAGCCAATGATTTTTCAGAAAAACAGTTTTTGTGACAAAGGGAATTATTTATAGCCCCATCTGGATGAATAAAATAAAGACTGCAGTAGGATTTTCTAAAACATCTTCAGTTATTAGCTTATTAACCACAAATTAAATGATACTGATTATAAGTACAGATAGTCTCTGATAAAACAATTGAGATTAGCAATCTCTATGAAAATTCTTACCATAAAAATCTCTACTGAAGTGACATAGCACTACACATGAACATACTGTTCAAGCTCTTTGCTGTTGCTCATCTTCAATGAAAACCAACCTTCAAGATGTGAAATTTACTTCCATTTGAAAAGGAAAAAATAAAGCAAATATTTCAGAAGGCATCTAAACATTCCCTTTGAATATCTGATCTTGCATAATTTCTCAATGCTCCTAAAGCCAGTGTCAGAACCAGAATTAGTTTTCTATACTTCTGCTTGCCCCTTACTAACTCCATTTATTCAGCTAATGTATTTGATAAAGGTTGATTAAATTGACAAAAGCTAGAAACCCTGCTCAACAGAAGATGCAAACATTGAGGTGCAATGTACAAAAATCCATTTAGAATTATGAATTGCACTCATGTGTCTGCTTATCTAAATAGGGCTATTATTCCCAGTTGCCACCTTGAAAACATTTAGCAAAAATACACAAATTTACATTCAATATTCAAGCTGAGGGTCGGTTGTGGTTTCTTTGCATTTGCTTGTTTTTCTATTTAAACTCAGAAACTAGAATGATAACATGCAACATTTCCAAGCTGGTTTCCCCCATGCACTTCATGCACTGTGACGGTAACAGCCTGCAGGTGACCTCCCATCCCATGCAGCCTGGCAGCCCGTGAGAATGGAGAGTATTTTTTGTATTATATACAAACCTCCAACATTAAATTGCTATGTCTGACATAAATATTTTCCCCGTCTACTCTCAAGGAACTGATCTGTGAAATTGAGCCACATAAACAAAAAAAAAAAAAACAAAAACAAAACAAAAAGAACATAAAATGGACCAGCAAATAAATAAAAAAGGACCCGTACAATCAGACTGTTAAATAAAGGAAATAAAATGGTAAGATGAAAAGGCACTATTCAGACAAAACCCAAAGAAAATTCAAGGTGCTAACAAGGCAGGCAGCCACAGCCAGGTTCAATTGTAAAAGAACAACCAAGCACCTTCTGCTGTGCTTCCTCCTCTTCGTATTCCACCTATGTGAGCGCAGGACAAATTATCAAGAAAAGGACGTGTTAACATTCGCTTACAGACCAACACAGAGGCTTCATCTCTTTGTAAATGCTGCAAAGCGTGCTGGATTTTACAGACCTTTACTCTTTCGGCCCCAGATGTCGAAATTAAGCGACTTGGGTCTTCTTGCACCTACATTGTTGTAGAATGGCTGAAGTAATTTTTGGCATAAGTGGCATGAAAAATGGAAGTTTCACACTGTGTCCCTTTCTTGCTGTACTTTTTATTGTTTCCCAGGTGAAAATTTAAGAATGAGTAACGAAGAAAAATGATATGCATAATTTCTATGATAAGCGACTTAAATTCTGCAACAAGTTGATGGAAAATGGAATCTAATCCAGGAGTTCTTTTGGGAAAAGAGTTTAGGGTTCAAGTCAAATGCTTAAACACTGCGTTTACAAACTACCTTAAATTTTAGGAATGTTGTTGTCTTGGGATGAGCTATTTGCACACACAAAACCCCCCTCTTTACATGAATACATTAATGCTTAAACTGCAATGCATTCTGTTGGAAGTGATAGCTAATCTTAATATCTCCAAATATTGTGAATGCCTTAAGGAACAGCATTCCTTAAAAAGCGAACTGCTTCCCAGTTGTCCTTCCACAAGCACAAATATCAACTGGTAATCTTACAAAAAGATGCATTTAGAAGTCAACACTGCAAATTCATAAATTTGAAGAGGGATTTACTGCTCATACTGTTGCATTTTGGATTCTGTGTGAATGCAGATATGATGTGGTACATAACGCATTTTTATTAATTTCTGACTTATCTGGGGTCCTATTTTCTGTAACTGTGTTAAAAATTATGGATTGAATTAGGCTATAGAAAAACTGAAAAATCTTTAAAGTCATGTTTTTCATTATTTTACATTTAAACTGGTATTATAATAACATGTCACATTTAGCATGTCTTTATACTTGTATTGGTTTAGCAAACTTTGTTAAATGTAACATTAAACAGATCCTCCTCCTTTTTGATTCCATAATAATTGATTTAATATTTTCTTCGAGGATCAAAATAAAAGACCTTTTTTTAGTGGTATTGCTGTAACATGTGCAGCAGATATAAGGAAAGGAGGCCTTCTGTCAGCCACTCCAGATTATCAGAGCAACATACTAGTGTGACTGACGCTTCTGTACAGCAATTTTAGCAGTGTATTCCAAAGAATGCTCAGACTTAGTGATGCAGTCTGACACGACCTGCAATTCCAGCTAATGAATGAAATCAGTCTCAACTGCTGCCTGAGATTAACCAAAGCATGTAAAAAAAGAAAATGTGCAGACTCAACTTTGCACACACCCTTGTAGAGCTGGAAATTCTGAAATCTGGAATAACAAAACACTGATTTTAAAATATTCACAGTTTTGTGAATTCAGCTTTTAGGAATTTCATTTTTCAGATCTAAACAGAACTGCAGAGATGTGCATTCCAGTCAATGCATGCAGGAGACACACATCTTAAAACCAGCTGACAGTGCAAATAGAACTTGCAAATAGTATCAAATAACATGTCTATTGTTACACAGAGCACTTTCAGTATTCAGATTTATGTGCTCGTTAACATTTTGAACTACGATGCAAGTCCACCTGCAGCTCAGTATCTGTGGAATTTAATGAAATTATGCATGCTGTAGGAAGTTAGGCAGAAAAATGATGAGCTATCTATTGACTAAAAATCCACAATGGCAATTTTTCACAAATGAGAAATGCTAAAAAGATACAGATATACACATATGCATTTTTGTTTTTATAAATATATTTACAGGCATGTACACAGACACACCTCTAAACTAGGAAGTGTGCAAAACTGAGCAAGCCTCATGAGAACAAGCATAAATGCAATGTGCAAGTGTCAACATTTAAGCAGCAAAATTACACACCTCCTCTTCCTCTGCTTTGTCATTCAGGTCACTGCCATTAGAGCTACTAAAGGAAGTCACCTTAGGCTCCAGGTAGCAGAGGGACAGAGCGAGAGGAAGGGAAAATGTGAGTGAAAAAGGAATAGACTGGAAAGCAGACAGAAGCAGGACAAAGATAAGGAGAAAAGAGGGGATGAAGGAAGGAGAGGTGATAGGAATATAGTGCTGAAGGCCAGGCGGGAGGAAAGAAACGCAAACATCAGGAAGGCTAGGAAAAGTAATATAGCCATCCTCATCAAGCAGTGAACGGAAACTAAAAGAAAGGCATCTGAAGAAGCTGAATGAGACACACAACTCAGTGCTTTTGTAGTCATTTCTATGGATTCTTCCCTCAACAGCAGGGGAGCCTCGACTAGCTAGGGGTCTCATAGATTCAAAGGTATTACTTGGTGAAGCTGTTCTTGTTTTATTATGATCTGATGTTTGTTCCATGGAATTGCACTCTGAAATGTCTGGAATGGTAAGGAGGGGCTCTTCAAAGGGATCTTCCTCTGAAATATCTGAAAGCATGTCCAGCTCAGAGACAGGTGACAAATTTGTGAGATGGGATGACACAGAATGGATGGGCAGTGATGATGGGTGTACGTGAGTGAGCTGAAGAAAAAAATTCTGTGCACAGTGGAAAATGAAAGCACAACAAAAATGCAAGTTTGAAGGCACATGAAGAGGGAAAAAAGAGAAATTATTAGTTAGTGAAAACTTTTACTTAGAAGAAGGGATAGCTTTACTAACGCAATAGAAATAAAAATAAAAATCCCATTGTGTTTTACAAGCAGCCAACTTGTTTACTTCTGTGGATTATGAAAGGAACCCATTACGAATGTTTTGTTCTCAGGCTGTAAAGAACTGTGCACTTTTGAACTGTAATAGTCACTTAAAGCAGATGGAAGCAGACAGATATTCAAAGCTTTGGCAGAAAGGTCAGAGGACAGTGCAGTACACGAAAGACAAGCTGGCACTTTGATTCTTGGGTCTATAACTGTTTTCTTTAAGACTTAGAGAGAGAAAGGAAAAGAAGCATCTGCACTAGGGGGAAGAAAAAAGAAGGCTGTTCACAGAATAAGCATGTGTAACAAAACCTTACTGAGCAGCTTCCTGGAACAACTTCCCAAAATACTGCCTCCCCCTCCACCACTGTTTTGGTTAAAATATTGAAAGATACACCACTTTGAAAAACAAGAGACTATCACCATTTTACCGAGCCCAAAGCTTGGTAAAACATAGTAATTTATTTCACCATTGTTCTCCAATAAAGAAACTGCGTGTGCCTTTTTTCCTCATCTAAAGCAAAATTATTTCAACTTGCCAGCAAACAGAAAAAAAAAAAAAATGCAACTGTGGTATTTGTTGTCTTCCTACACTTGAATGCAGTGGGAACGTATGAACTGCACAGAGAAACTCAGCAGTCTCACTAAGAATAAAATGGGTAGCTAGCTTGCAAAAATGTTGAAGACAAAATTACATATTAAATATTAAACTAAGTTCTGGAGAATTGCTGAAAGAGAAATGATCTCTGAGAGAAAGAGCAGCAGATTTTAGCTGGCACTCTGTGAGGAAATTTTTACATCAAATCATACAAAATACAAATTAAATTTTTTTACCTATTCCCCCAGTAGCTCAAACAAACAAGACAAGCAAATGGTTGCAACAGGAAGAGATTACAGCATTTAACTTTTCACAGAAATCAATACCTTATTCAACACACAAATTTTTTAAGGATGAAATAATTCCACAATGGCTACTAAAACAAAATAATTACCTATGGTAATTAAACTCAATGATAATACACCCAACTTTGCAGAATGTACACACCTATGGTACACTAACATTTTTATTCAAGTCTAAACAAACTAAGGAAGAGAATAAAACATGATTTACCCATTGAAACATTTTTTCAAGAACTCATGCAAGCTTACTGAGAATTTAAATTATATTTATAGCAATAAAGAAAACTCTAGGTCAGTGCCATTTAGAAGTTTGTATTCTCTTTTGCTTATATACACTTAGGAGTTAAACACAAAGAAAACACTTGAAATTTTTCCTTTAATATTTTAATACAATGTTCTGTTTGATACTTAGAACTGATAGGCACTAAATAGCCACATGTGGACAGATACCACATGAACAAATAATTTAGGTGTGAAAGTCAGACATACCTTTCCATCCTGAGTCAATTCTAATTGTGGAGTTTTGAGTGGGCTTTCATCTTCTTCTCTGCCACCTTCTTTTAACTTGGCCTGACCAGCAGCTTCAAGATCAATGATTTTATCTCCAGCAGCCTGCCCTCCAGTAGCAGAGAAGTCTCTTATAAGACTTTGGTCTGAAATACCCATGGGAGCTATTAGAGAACAAAATAATTTTGTTTAATTTGGGTTAGCTGAAACATTCTGGTTTTTAATCTTCTTAAAAGCATTTTAGGATGATATGCAGCAATGATCAATACAGGCTAGTTACTGAGTGATACAGTATTTTTCAGCTTCTTGGCTTTACAAAAAGTCTGTGGTTCCCATTGCACTGATATGAACAGCAATGCATCCTTGTCATAAAACTTCCACTTATTATGTATGGGAAAAACCCTCACAGTATCAGACAAGTATTTATCAACTTCTTGATTAGTCTTGGAAGATAAATTGAAGGTATTGTTCTTTTGGTTGTGTAAATTGCCATTAAAAAAAAAAAGAGAAATATGAAAGAGTATTTTGTAGAAATTCACTATTTGAGAGGACAACTTTAATGCATTGAGAGGACAATTTTAATGCAATCTAGAAATAGCTATGCATGTAATTGTCACAGTGTTTTTCACTGGAACCTTAGCAAAATTGCGCAAACAGTTCAGTGGAAGTAAGAACTTTCCTCCCTATATGCTTGCAAAAAATGGAAGGGGGAAATACTAACTATGTATACTTGAATATAGTCAAAGCACAAGAAAGTGAAAGGCCTTAAATGTTTTTCCTCTTACTTCATTTGGCATAACAGGATTAATGAGCAGGGTGGCTCTTTTTTAAAACATGACGACTGGCTTAGTCAAAATAGTAGTAATGAATAGAATTCATTAAAGGAAGGAGTTTTAATAAATACAGCTTTGATACAAACTTAATTCATTTAGTAATGTTCTGTAATACCTCTGTATGCCTTTGCTTTACAAAGCCAAGATGCAGAAAGTTGCAAGGAAGAGGTGTTTCTTGGAGTATCTTTGAGGGATATCCTTTTTGAAAAGCCTAAGCTTCACACCAGAGACTCCCTTAAGATGCTAAGAAGCCAAGACCGGTTAATGGAAAATGTGGCATTTGGGATATAAGGCTTTTGGTGGCCTCTGTAAGTTCTGCAACTTAATTTTCTGATCCCTTCTTGGGTGGCAAATAGTGCGTATCTTGGGTATACATCCACCAAGTTCAACAAGAAAATTTTGACAAGTCACACAGTAACTTTGGTTGGAAGGAACATCCAGAAGTCAGCTAGTCCAAACTCTTGCTCAGAGAAGGTCAAATTAGACTAGATTACTCAAGGGCTTGTCCAGTTGAGTTTTAAGCACCTTAAGGTCTGTTTAGACAAGCAAAAATTAGTTACTTGTGACTGAAATTTGCTGGGTCTCAACTTGCAGGCATACCCTACTGCCTTATCAGCAGGCACCTCTGAGAAACACATGGCTCTGTTTTTTCTATAGGTTCCCTGTCAGTAGTTGTAGACAGCAATACCTCATACTCATTACAGCCTTCTTTTAAAGCTGAAGGACCACAGTTCCTCTGGTCTAGCCTCTCCTCATATATCACAGGCCCCCAGCCCTCTGGTCAGATTGGTGGTCCTTACTGCACTGGCTTGTTGTAATGTATCACTGCCCATCTAATACTGTGGAACCCAAAGATGAACACAGTATTTCAGGCATGGTCTTCAGAAAGTACTGAATAGTGAGGAACAATAATTTCTTCTGATGTGCCAGCTGTGCTCTTGCTAATACAGCCCAGGATACAGTCAGCCTTCGTTGCTGTGAGGGCACTCTAATGTTGACTTGTGTTCAACCTGTTCCACGGGAGTCCCCAGATCCTTCTGTGCAAAGCTGCTTTCAAAACAATGTTTCATCATGCTCAAAATTTTGACCCTGATGCTTCTGTAAGAGTGAAAGTTAGGGCCTGAACACATATGCATGCATACCTTTATTCTGTAGATGATGCACAAGGTATGCCACAGAGGCTTGATTATACAACCTTTGAGAGTTGTGAAAAATTCGCATTGTTTCTAACCAAAAGAAGAAGAGGAACAAAACCAGACTCCATAACACTGATGTGGTGATGGGTTTTTTTGGTTGCCAGAAGTCATCTCATGCTATACCAGTGCAAGCACTTTTGCCTCATGTTTTTACTTCAGTTCTCAGAAGGTAAAACTTGGTAGGTTTCCCAAGCAAGTGTCACAGTTTGTTCATTTGTCATAGTATAGAAGAATTAATATTTGCAGAAGTAAAACTCTTCTAAGTAAAAGATTTTTGAAGAAAATAAGATGAAGTTGACAGCTCAATTGTAGCTAAACTCACATCACTGTCATTGTTCATTTTTATTCCAGTGAAGTTGTGCATGTCTGAATCTAAGTCAAGCTTCATGTTATTCTGCTGAAGTATTTTTCTATTATATATTATTGCAGAAGTGATTTTGAGTAAGACATGTGCTTTTACATCTCTCACACATAGTGCTGCAATACCTGCCTTTGGAAAGAATGCCTGTTTCCAGTAAAGGAAACCAGAAGGTATTTTTGCTGAAAAAGACCAAGCATCAGTAATGACAAAAAAAATAATGAATTAGCTATTCAAAGTCAACATAAAATTTTTTAACTAAAAACTGAAGTACTAAAAAAATATACTACGATAGCAATATACTGAACAAAATGATAGAAAACTGTAAGAAATGCCTTGTTCAGCCTTTTCTGTTTAGACACGCTCAGGCCAACCCAGATCCCAAAAGATGCCACTGACCAAACAATTTTATTAAGAGCCTATAGTGTGTCCCTATCCCTTAACAAAATGTATGAGTAGTGTACACAGATGCTACATACCCAATATAGAATCCTCCATACATTCCCAGCAGTGCCATACTATTTAGGCAGTGACTAAACTTATTGTTCAGGTCACCTAACACTGACAAGTACCTAAAGTGGCTTTAGAAACTGAAATTCATAAATTTGTCAAATGACCCTTTGGCCATCCATAATGTTAATGTTTCTGAATGTTGATCAGGTCAGAGTTACAACACATAATATAATCACAACACTGCAAAAAGAAGTCGAATTTCATACCGCCATCAAGGCTTCTGGAAACACGTTTGCTGGAAGTGCGTTCGAAGTAGGGAGCTGGTCTGTCTATGAGGTTGCTGGCCTGTCGTGTCTGTGCCTGTGTACGGCCGCTGTAGCGGAACTTGGAACCCAAGGTCAGAAACTTCGCTTTTGGAGGCTGTTCTGGTGACACAAGTCTAAAAAATAAATATGAGGAAAGTCAATTTAAAAGGCTTTATTTCAGGTATTTAATGAGGTAATTTGAAACTCCTTATTGTACTTCAGAGTGCATAATTTGTGCTCTCCAAGGAAAGATTTTACTGTAAGCTCTGCAAAGACCTTCTAAAACAATGCATGTTATTTACTGTTTGCAGTTGAAGTGATGCTGATAACCATCACATTTTTCCACTGTATGACTAAGCATCTGGAACTCCTATCTTTGGGTGCTATCTTGATTAAATTTTTTGTTAAAAGCTAAAGCCATTATAGGTCCATGTAGAATACCTCTCAGATCTCTCTTTAGAATGTTATTTATAGTAAAAACTAGAAATTCCACTTCCACTGCCTTTCCTAAATTATGAGGTACTAATATGGTAGCTGCTGTTCCTCAAAGTTAGGGAATGGTGTCTCGGAGCTGTATAGAAGGAAGTATCAAATGAAAAAAGATTGAGATGGCTGGAGAGTTGTTATCCAAGAGCCACAAGTTTAACATTCTACATTCAGACTCTAGTTTCTTTACAATGTCATTTATAAATTTATATAGGTTGATGTTCACTAGATAGGAGGAGCATTGCGAAGAAGCATATTGTGAAAAAGGTGAAAAAGAGTCAGTTACATGTACTGGTAATGCTGCGTATGTATGTTTGTACCGTAAGTATTGGAGTCATTGTCAGAAGGTCCAGTACCAATGTGGCAGAATTTGTTGTGAGGGATTCTGTTTTTCTTCACAGAAAGAGTGGCTGGGCATTGGAATGGGCTGTCCAGAGAGGTGGGGAAATCACCATCCCTGAAGGTGTTTGAAAAAGACTAGATGTGGCACTTAGTGCTGTGGTTTAGTTGATAAGGTGGTATTAGGTCATAGGTTGGACTTGATGATCTCCAAGGTCTTCTCCAACCTGGCTGATCTGTGATTCTATACCACCAGGTTTTGACATGAGTTTGAAGACAGGTCCTTTCTACATCTCTGAATTTCCTTCAGTATAAGGAGTTCCAAGTTCATATTCATCTAACCCTTATTGCTTGTACTTTATTTTTGACATCTGACCATCAACTGCAACACCGAGGGTACTGTCTGTTCCACTCCCAGCCTTTCTGATAAGGCAAACAGTCATCACTGCAAGAACTCTTCCCAGTCCCCGCTTCTCTGGAATGGCCTTTGATGTTGTTTCCTGGACCAATGTAATGCTGCAAATACATGCTCCCCCATCATGGCCTACTCTCTCTCTGTATAAAACAATCAGATTACTGCAGACAAAGCTTCTTGATTTGAGGACCTGCAAAGAATAAGCATTTTACATATTCTCATTCCTTTCCCAGACTGCCACTGCTGTTGCACAGTAATCATTTCCCCTTCTTAAATACCTCATCCCAGAGGTGCTACCACTGCTGCTGACGGGATCAGCCTTGACCAGCAGTGTGACCATCTTGGATCCATCTGACATTGGCCCCATCAGACATACGGGAAGCTTCTGGCGTTTCTAAGAGAAGCCACCCCTGTAGCCTCCCTACTACCGAAACCTTGCATGCAAACAAAATGCAGGCTAGGTAGAAGGCTACCATTTTCCCTAAGAGGGGATGTTTATGGCTTTATCATGGCACTAGCCAGAGGGATGCAGTCC
Source organism: Acanthiza pusilla (assembly GCA_036630365.1). NCBI lineage: Eukaryota > Metazoa > Chordata > Aves > Passeriformes > Acanthizidae > Acanthiza > Acanthiza pusilla. The sequence continues at coordinate 25,074,817 of JAXCHO010000023.1, read as the reverse complement.
CCCATGCCTAAAATGCATATGTATGCACCTGAATCTTAATCTGTTCCAGATTTATAAAAAGAACAATTCAAGACAGAATAATCCACCTTTCTGCACTAAGGCCACTTATATAATAAAATTGCAAATATCTGGAGCTTCACTTTCATTGCTTCTATAAAACAGTCTTTCTCCCCATTATTTCCACAAGAGAGGGCATTATGTCCTAAGAGGAAGAAGGCTAAAAGGGTTTTTCCAAGGTTCCTTCTGTTTTTGATTTTCCAGTCTTGGCAAGGCTGCAGCATTAACTGCCATTTTTATCTTCCACCCTGCTGAGATAAACTTTTAATCTTTTAATGTGGAAAAAACAAGAGAACTAATTACTTCCTGATTAAGGTCATTTGAATGGATTTTTGTATTACAGGCTTAATTACAAAAAATAACTGAAAACTATGCTTTTACCAGTTTAAGACATTCTGGGGAGACGCTGAAGCAATCATGAGAATTTCAAATAGAACATCATGAAGTGGAAATATAAGCAGGTTTCTGCAGACATTGGGTAAGATCCAGAGTTGCCAACTAAGCTTAGCTCAAAATTTTAATGTAGATATATAGTCTGATTGTATTTTTAAAGTATATTGCTGCTCTTTGAAAATGGTACTGGAATCCTCTAAGTCTGATCTGATAACAAGTGAACAGAATGCCCTTTGGTTGTCATTTTCAATACAGTTCATTACAATTTTTATAAATAACTTAATATACTGGTTGAATTTCCTATACATTATAAGAAAATGGATCTTAACGTGATTATTTGAGACAAACTGACACATTACATAAGACAACACAAGGAATCTTACCATGTTATATAGGGCATGCTAAGAGATTTGGAAGCTAAAAATACCCATCTAAACTGTATACAATTTACTGCGGCATCATACACAAGCTTTACACATGCTCTGAATGAACTACAGTCTCCTGGACTGTAGCAATTGCTTTCTGCTTTTATCTTTGAAGGAAAATAGAGCTAGCTTTATTTTACTGTTTTTAAATCAGGATGAGAGGTTCTGAGGATTTTGTCTGATGACATCAGTGGAGTATATGGATTTACAGAATGGTTCAAGTATTTGTTACATAATTCTTGTTATAATGTCATTCCTGGTTACGAAAAGCCACTTCTGATTGGAATAAAATCCAATTATTTTTATTATGTCAGAATTTCTGTAGAAAGATTATCTCATACCTATTAATGCTCCTAAAAGCTTTCAGACTTGCAAACGGTAGTTGTCAGTTTAGGATTTTTTACTTCCATAAGATTTGCTTTTTCCTTATTCAGGTCTATTTTATTACCATAAAACTAGGAAATACAGCTTACCAACAAAGCAAATCACTGCATGAGTTATTTGAAGAGTATTAACAAACTTTTCACTGCAGACAAAACTGCATGCTGTTTTTGGTAATAGACACCACCAGCCAAAACATTTCAAATTTTCAAGAATAGAATGCTGGACTGTGTTAATAAATGAATTCTATAAACATGAAAAAAACCCTTTGTTCAGGATTTAAAAAAAAAGTGCTTCTAAATTAAGTGTTTGGAGACTGATTTATCAGAGATTTGCCAATCTCAGCATTAATTCTACATTTTGCATTTGCATTCAAGAACACGATACATTTAATGAAAATCTGAACACTGAAAACCATCCAATGAGACAGGTTCCAGTAATCATCTGCTTAGGTCTCCTGGTCGCCAAGTTCTCTGAAATTCTCTGAAGTTCTCTGTCTAGCAATTGTATTCAGGATCAGGATTGCATCCACCTTAAAACACAACTGTTTTTTTAAAAACAAACAGGCTACTGAAGGAAAAACCTTACTGTTTACACACCCTAGTTACTGTGCTTTGAAGCAAGAAACTCAGATTCAATGCCCATCCAGTTCACAGGAGATTCAACCTCAATCTTTGACTGCTAGGCTGCATGGGGCACATGCCCTCCCTCATGGAGTATGGTCTACTATAAAAATCAAACAACAATTTTTTCAAAATCCTTTTCAGTGGAGGAAGTAGAGGAAAAACTCTGTGGCCTATTGTTAAGGCGCTCATTTACAAATAGATCATAGTTTCAATGACCAAGTCAGAATTATGTGTTCCTCAGTTGCTGGAGAAAAAAAATGCAGAGGTTATGGATTATCACATAAACAACTAGTCTATGTTTAAAGTGATTCTCTGTTCTTTGACAAATGTGAACTCAGCCCAGTTTATAAATAAGGCAAAACTTGGCTAGATGCATTTACACTCAGCAGAATGTTCAAGTTAATTGACTGAATATTACTGTCAAGCCCTAAGAGCTTCTTGTGAAGATGTATAGTGGCTTTCTAGACGGCCATTCTGAAAAGTCAGGCTCTCAGGAAATCTTACCACAAATCACAGAATGGCTCAGGTTGGAAGGGACCACAGTGGGTCATCTGGTCCAACCTCCCGGCTCAAGCAGGGTTATCCTAAAGCACATGGCACAGGATTGAGACCAGACAGTTCTTGTATACCTCCAGTGCTGCATGACCACTTGTTTAGTTCCATCCTCTTAGCACTGAAAGTTTTGATAAAGCAGTTATTGTACTTGAGACTTTAAGAATTGGTAATTTGGGGTCAGTGATTGTCAGGATATCTTCTAAGAGGAGTTACTGCACAGGGCAAAGAAAGGGAAAATCATCTTTACTTCCCTCCTGTCCTTTAAAAGAAAGAGATGAGCATACCTTGCAAAGTGGGGGAAGGAGAGAACTATCATTTACCTGAAGAAAGTATGGTGCTCCACACAAACCTTCCATAACCTTTTAGCAGCCCGATGGTTTGGCAGTTTGAACCCAATAGTGCTCTCAAACTGTTCCAGCTGGAAAGAATCCACAAATAAATTAACCCATTTCCTTAAGCTGGCTATTAATTAATAGGTAGAATTCAGATAGTTCATTACTGTATCAAGCTATAATACTCCTGGCCATAAGATGTCATAAGATTTTTTTAAAAAAATATTTTAAAAATATCAGAATTTCCAGCCTGTTAAAAGAATTATACTTGGTGGGCAATGTCATTGTGGATAAATTGCATGAAGCAATTGTACTGCAGGTTGTGCTTCACACTTCACTTGGATTTAATAAAAGTCTGAAATCCATACAGCAGTGTTAAGCTTATATTAACTGTTTCACTATATAATAGTTTCTTAGAAAAAATATTTCATCTATGCACAACATCAGTGAATGCAAGAACAATACATCTGCATTCAAAAACTTACATAACTACAATGTTAGTATTCTAAAATTGGCATTTGGATGTCTCATCTTATTTATTCACCCAGTAAAAGCCACCTTAGAAATTTTACAGTATAATCTAAAAAAGCATTGCAGTGTTTGACTTCTTGGGGTTTTTGCTAAATTTCCAGTTACAAAGTGTTCAAAATGTAAAAAACCACACACACATCCCCCCTTCAGGAACTCCCAGAAACTTTGAGCAGTAACTGAAGAGAAAGTTGAATGCCCTACTTCCACAACAGCTAACAGAGTTCTAACATCCTACAGGACAACTCAAGTCTTTGGTTACAGCCAAAAACTTTGATGTGCTGGCATTTAGTGAACAATCATACCCAAAGAGGAAGAGAAGCCGGCTCTCCCTCTGGACTGCAAGTTTGCAGTCAGACTATGGCCAATGTAATTAGCTTTTGGTGTAAAAAAACTCATAAAATAACAAGACAGTTTCTGTTAAAAAAAAGAAAATACATTTTCTTCTTGGTTCACCTTTACTAATCAAGACAAGTGTTTAATGCAATCATTAGCTCCTGAAGAGGAAAAAGCGCTCATAAGTTCTGCTTGAGCCCATCATAAGCTTATGAGGACAACTGTGGAAAAAAATGAGGATATTTTCTTGTTGCTGGACAGAAATGATCTCACAAAAGAAACAAGACAGAAAGGTTCTACTTACTTCTGCTGGCCTGACTTTTATGTAGAAATTACTTCGCTTGTAGGAAATCTTCAGAATTTTTGGCCAAGCGAAGCGGTTGATCCGGAGTCTGTCTTTGTAAATCAGCAGACCATTAGCACATACACCCAGCATGATATCCACACCTTCAGAATCCTACCAGGTATAAGACAATCTCATAAAAATCACTTTAATAACATTCCAAACAAGTAATTATTGCTGACATACCTTGAGGGAATAATGTAACTGGGACATGTTTCATATTCAAATGTGACTGACAAAGAGATTCTTAAATCAAAAATAGCGAAGTATATTCATTTTATAGGAGAGGATTTGGACTCTTAGTAATGGTTTTGGCATTCATATGCCACAGTTCTGGGAAATTCTTCAATATTCTCGTAATAGGGACTAAGTTAACAACTTAAAAGCAGGAAAGGTATAGCCAGTGTGTGTGCTACCAATAATTTCAACAAATATTAAAAGAAGAAAAATGAAAACCAGGCCTTTCCAACTTAAAGCAGTCAGTGAAAGCCTGAATAAGCTGGTGATCAAGGTGATCTTTCACAGTAATGTACTATGCTTTAGACAGAGGAACTAATGGATAGGTTTCTGAGCATTCTCTTTCACTGCATTCAATGCAAATTTTACAGGCTACAAAACTAGTCACTTACTGATACACCACACAATATACAGCAGACTCTCATGTCCTCCCAACAACAGATCAACTACATCAAATGCCAACACTGTCATTAAGGAGTTGCTTCACTGGCATAACAAAACAAAATTAAACAATGTTTCTCCAGTACTTAAACATCTTGGTTTTCTTTTTAAAATGCAAGACTAATATGCTTACAATACTTTATATTTTCTAATTATTTGAGATTCTGGATTTATGTGAAGGAGTGGGAAGAGGTTACTAGTTTGTCTTTTGGGGTTCTAGCTTAAAAAAAAAAAATCCTATTTGAAATGAAAATTTGATTTTACCTACACTAGGAAGTGGAAAAAGCACCAAAACCCTCCCCCAGGACCTCTGGCCATATTTTTTTAACTCTTATGGTATTAGGAAAACAATTACATGTTTTCATCTTTACTTTATTGGCCTCGCATCTCACATAAAAAATATAATATTTTAAATGTATTTACCTGCACTTATGAGTAAAATATTATTTCCAAGCTGCACATGTCTATGTAATAAATAAACTTATGTATAAAATAAATTCTGAGGAGTTATAAACTAAGTAATTATTGCAACCAAGAGATAAAGGCTTATAGCCAAAAATTAAGCACGTGACTTTTTTTTCCAATTATATATCCTATTTTCTTTAATACTTAGCATTTCTATCCTAAAACAAAACCACATAAACCCAATCTCCAATACCTTGGCATGATGTAAATCCACTCCATACATGGAGAGTCTCTTAGCGTTTTCTAGGAACTGGGAATCCGCCTGTGCTGGAGTCAAGCCCCTAAAACCATTGAATAAGCCTTGAGTTTATTGGCAAAAAAACAGGAGTCAAAACTGAGTGGAATCCTGGAATTCAGACTAATACAAAAACCTTAGTTAATAAGGTATCAATAGCATTTTTGCCCTACAGGAAAAGTGCTCTTTCAGAGCATATTATTTGAGTACAGTTTTCCATCTTTACTCTTTCAAAATATTCTATCTGTATGTTGCTTAAACTAATTCATATGCTCATATAAAGATACTTTTTCAAAAGTTCTTTACCAAGACCTTAGTGAAACTACTATTTTCAAACTCAGTTTTTTAAACACACCAAAGTACGAGCTCTCAGATACATAACAAGCTATTTCCAAAGTAACAATAAGTTTACCTCAGCAGTTTTACACATACTCTTAAGAGAATTAACATAAATGTGACAAAGGATGATGACTCCATTTAATCCCACTGTATCTTGCATACCTGTGTGTTTTGTGTAGCTCAGCCACTTTCTCTTCCATTTCTTGATTCTGATTGGGTGCAAATTGGAATTCACTGATATAATCACTGCGGTGCTCCTCTGGGTCATGATCACCCAGCTCAGCCTGCAGGGTATATGAACCAAGGAGGGCATGAGTCACAAAAGAACACGGCAGTCGGCCAGATGCAATATCCTGACGAAGCTGTAGGCACAAGAAATACCTGCAAGACAAAGGAAAGGGGGAAAAAACAACCAAAGAGAAAGAAGAACAAAGAGAGTGTTACTAATGGCAGATGGTGAGAAATATAACAGAATTCATCAAGATGCATGTAATCATGTAAGTGTATTTTAAAGTAAGTGAACACATTAATAATGTTACACCTTACATTATTTGAGCATTATTACCACACAGTAAATTTCACTTGATTTTTAAGAGTCAATATTATTTTCATAAAAAATATGAAAAGCAGGAAAAATTCTGATTTCCAGTATAAACGAATAAAAAGCTATCTAGTTTTAAACAAAAGCTGACTTAGGAACTCCTTCAACTCCTAGCCTGTAGGTATCTATGGTTTAAAAATACAAGCTATGCATTTCTTTGACATTTCCCTTTGGCTTTCAAACTAACTTTTATATCCCTTGCAGTTCACAAGCTAATTACCTCATGTAAAGCAAAAAAGAAACCCAGTTTAGTACTGAAACCATAATAACCTTTCTTAAACCATTTATGTATTAGAATTTAATATTTCAGGTACTGTATACAATCTTCTACCAAATTTAACAAGTTAACAAACAGCCGACATCCTACCTTAGCATAGATTTTTTAAAAATGTAAATTAAAAAAAGGCTTACTAGTGAAAGTTAAGGTAATTTAGATTTAAGATATAACCAAAAAATGCTTTTATGAGTTGAACATACAGTTGAAAAACCAACCAACTTGCTGAAAGTTTTCAAAGAAAATATACACAGTTTCTTGTAAATACACTCTGTACTAAATGTCTTTCATGATATATTATATATATCATAAAAGTTACTATATTAACTGCACACTTGTATAGCTATCTCACTTTGTGCAGAAGACTGATCCAATGCAACATATGTATAGTAGTGACATATATCCTGCCTCAGCAGTCAACTAACTCCAAACCAAAACGATGAAATTAGGTTTCCTGTAACTCCTGAGGAAAATGAATCTGCTTCCTGCACTCTATCCCCAGCCTTGCAATGCTACTTTTTAGGTGCTTAGTATCCACTGCATTCCAAGTATTTTCTATCTAAGAAGTTTGGAAGATAATTATTTTCAGGTTTTATTATGTTTTATGACTTTATTTAAAGCAGATGTGTAAACCCACATTTTCATCGATCTAGTCTAGATTATCACTGAAGCATCTTGGCTCCCTTGAGCTTCACTCAAGACCCCCATGACCTCATTTGTTTTGTAATAAAGCAGCAGTCTGACAATAAACCACTGACTTCTTTCACATATGACCACTCACACCTTACCTGCTGCCCAAATCATATCCCCACTTATCATTAAATTCTTCCTTATCAGGTTTCATCCAGAAGTTTTCATTTTACCTTTTCAACGTTGTTCCAAAAAGCAGTTGATGTATGCAAGAATATCTATAGTGTACAGTATCCAGAAACGGAACAAGAAATTCTATGTGGCTTTCAAATTAGACTAATAGTAATTTAAAGTTTAAAATTAGGACCTCTGCATACCTAGTGATGTCTTCAGTCAACTGCGATGGATCAGGGGGATAAAACTTCACATTAAAGGTGAATATCCAAGGTAAACCTAAACATGGAAAATATATGATTGTTAATTTCAAGTAAGTTGAAGCAAAGAAGAAACTTTGCTGAAAAATGTTAGACAGCAGAATAAATCTTAATCACTGAAATCTCAAAGGAAGTCTTTTTCTGGTTTTTTACTGTACATTAGTAAGAAGCATAGATTATTTTTATTAGCAGGTAGAAACCCACAGACATAGTGAAAGATTAGCACGTCAATTATGTTTAAGTAACATTTTACAGTAAGTTACACAAATATCAGAATTCATTTTTAATTTAAAAACTACCGTAATATATTAACACTTTTAAGATATTGTGTGTTCAAAGGCACTTGCATTGAATTTGTGTTTATTTCCAACTCCTCCAAGGCTAACACTCTCCTCATGTCTAAACTGACTTAGCTTGAGAGACTGTACAGTAACTGCAAACTTGAGATGTCAAAATGAGTTTGTGTTATATGTAAGAGAAAAATAATAAATTATTCATTGAGAATGCATGGAAGAGAAAAATATTAGCCATTCCTACTTTAAAATATTTTTCTGGGAAACACCACATCTAACAACTATAATAGCAATGATATTTAAATTCCCATGTGTTAGAATTGTTAATAACACATGCATTTCTTTTAAGCAAAAGCATGCTTAAAACTAGATTAATAATTTGAAAAGCATAAAATGTTGCCTTTAGTCACTGCTCTTTTAAAATAATTTTTTAAGATTTGAAAGCTAAGTCACACATCAATAATTAAAAGACATTTTCAGAACGTTAGAATTTTGGACAGTAAATTCTTTTAGAAATCTGTGTTAAACAGATAAATCATGCTTTGAAAAATATGTCTTTCTACAGCAACAAAAAAGACTGAAACGCTATTTTCAACAAAATGGTAGAAAAAAGTGCTGACATTGTTATTTAAGGTTACCTTCTTAACAAAAATTGTTCTGGAATTCCATATGTGCTAAAGGTAAAGAGATGTGTCAAAATTTCGAATGTCTTCCAACGTTTCAAAAATTATTTTGGTTTTTCAGACATGGCTAATCACTGAAGCACTTCAATTTTTATTTAAGTACGAATCTCATTCTACACCTGTCACTATTTCTTTTCGAAAGCTCAAGGTTTTAGTGTATGTTAACATTCCTAGTTATCAACTTTTTGTTAGAAAAATTACAATTTTGTGTACAAAATAAGGCAGGACCCTTAAATGAGAAGGTCTCATTTATCATTGCATCATCTACTGCAATGCAGTGCAAAACAGAATTAAGGCAAAAATATCTTGAAAAAAAAAAGTCTTACAGTAATAAATACATAGAGCATAATAAACACAGTTAAAGATGGAATAGATTAGCCTAATTCCGTCATCTCCCAGGGAATTAGCATAACTTAATGAAAAAATGCTGATATTGAGTAAAGCAAACTGATGAATATGAGCAACAGAGCCAAAATATCTATGGAAAAAGCATTTAAGTAGAATTTTCATGTTAACAGAGCTGTGGAGAAATGAATGAAGTATGTATCTTTCCACACAGGTACTAAACCAGTCTTCAAGTTTTTCCTGGTCCAAAATTGCAGTTGAACTAGTCACATAGGAATTCCTGTTTAACTGTTGCTCTTTCTTGTCAGTATCTCTACAGCTAACTTTCAGAAAGCACTGCAGCCAGGAGACATAGACATGGTTTGAAGAAGAAAAAAAAATTTTAAAACTATATTCTCTATAAGAAGCTAAAAAGCGCATAAAATCCTCTGAGTGTGTAGACTTTGTAAAATATTTCATGTGTCTACCCATACTGATTAAATTGCTAATTTATGGAAAAAGAATTGAAGTCAACTTTGCACTAAATATTTTCTGGACAGTTGGTGACCATGTATTTTACCTGATTACTGAAAGCACATTTATCCCTTAAATGCAGACTAGCAAATTTATTACAACTTGCACAGTCTATATTTATACTTCTCGCTGAAGCATACTTTTTATAGCTGCACAACCGAGGCATACAATCATAGTTATCCTCACATAATATTGAACATTATTGCTGGCTCTTTATTGAGTTGGTGGCCAAGACAAAAAAGAACAACCCCAAAGCTGATTTTAAATCATATTTAGCATTCTGTCCCTAATAAGGCTCTCTGTTTTGACATTCAATAATATGGGCTACAGAAATGTAAAAAATTTTTCTAGCCAGCTTCTTACATCAAAAATGCTTCTGTGGCAATTTTAGGCCCATTATTAAAGAAAAAGAATGCAGTATAACCAACCAGCTTGCAGCATACAATTAACATGATTCATCCATTTAAGGTGGAAAAAATCAGTGAGGTTTTTTTTCCCAGTAAAGGCTTTTTCTGGCTTTTACTCATGATCTCTTGTACGTCAGTTTTTGCAAAAGAACTATTCCCTTGGCACAGGTACTTAGTTTCCTTGAACAATAACAAGTTATACTCTAGTGTAATCAGCTTAGATCAAAATTAGCTACAACTCTTACAGATATACAGCTATATTCATAAAATAAATGGATATAAAGTGAACTGCATAAAGTGACCAGTATATTTGGATGCCTGAGCATACCCAAACATTTGTTAGTATTAAAATCAGACATCCAGAGAAGTTTTAATTAATTAGGAAAGGCCTTGCATTTTATATGTACTTCTCTTAGTACCCCAGCCTATTCTGTCCTCAGAACATCAGAACTCTCTCCCCATTTCTTTTAAGATATAGAACACAGAGCATGTGATGTGGAAGTATTTTTTGCAGTAAAAATACCACCCATGCTGCAGACTAGAAAAATATTTAAATGACCTTCAGTTTAAAGAGGTAAATTCTCAAATTGAATTTTGTACAAGGGTGACCCAACACACCCTCTGTGTAGTTTGAGATTTGACTATTCCAAGGTCAGTTGCTACTGCTTGTACTGTCACAATATTCAAGCTGAGATTCTCAGTTTCAAAAAAGCCTGAACCCACTTGAGACGTGGCAATTTTCAAGAAGATAGTGACAGAAATGTAATTACCTACCTGTCCCTGAAAGAAGTAATTAGAGGTTTTAACACATGCCAGTGGATAGCCAAGTACATGAGTTAAAAAAAAGTCAAGAATTCATTTTCCTGAAGAGATCAGGCTGGCTGAAAGCAAACAAGATTTTTGTCACCTTTGCAGCCCTGATAACAGAGACAGTAATTTGTGGATCACGTTCATTAGCTGAAGTAACATCAGTAATTGCTGAGATCCAACATAATTACCCAGCCAAAGGCCAACCTGTGCAAATAAGAGGTCACATAGAGTGCCTGAGGGCTTTGACATAGCAAGAGAGCCAGCAGAACATGACATGACTCGGGGGAGACTACAGGATTCTTATTTCATCTCTCCCAGTCACAGGTGGTACATGCATGCCCAATGTGCAGAGTATTGGTGTTGCTCACATTTAAGAGAGAGACAGAGATTGTGGTATATATTATTTGTTGAACTACGTTTCCAAAGTGTCACCTTTGTGTTTTCCGATCAATGTATTTGTCCACATACACTTATCTAGCACACTACTGCTTCAGTTTGTGCCATACAAGAGAAAAAGAAACCACAGAATATTTAGAATTGGAAGGGACCCACAAAGATCAGCAAGACCAGCTCTTAAGTGAATGGCCCATACAGGGTACTGGACCCACAACCTTGGCTTTTTTTTTTTTAGCACCAGGCTCTATCCAACTGAGCTAATGTCAGGGTCATGAGTTTTGTTATTTCTGACTTTCAAATGGACTAATAGGTTTTACAAGTATCTTAAATTTAATGAGTATTTTTGTACTCAGGATTTCCATTCTTGATTCAAAGACAAATATATTTAGAATTAAGCCTGAAAAGAAAAGAAGTCTCATTACTTGATACACATGTAAGTGGAGGATTGAATTTGCCTGTAGTACATTCCAATATCTGGAAATTTTAATAGACTAATGATGAGGAACACAACTAACAGTATGCCAATTACTTGCACATTGGTGTAAGCAAGTGTCATTTTAAAATCCTTAAAATGGTGTTCTTACTTGGCTGTATGCTTTATTATTATTATCTGAAATACTATAGACCAAGAAAAAAAAATCCAGTCATGATTCCTCATTGAATAAATGGACTTGCTCTACAGTATAAAATGTAGGTCTTCGTGCTGTACAGAAAATCACATCCCCTTAACATAATTTTTTGTAGTGCATATGATACAGTATTAAAAATAACTTTGTGTAGTGCATCCAAAAAATTTTCAGGTCAGTTCTTACACTTCGAATTTGTGACACTAACGTGTAGGCTAGATAGCATGCAAATTGCTACAGAAGACAAAAAGATATCAACATTAGTATCAAGAAAGTTGATACAAAAAGTATCAACATCCTCCATCTTTTGTAATTTATTAAAACCAAATAAAACAGCCTTCAGCCTGCATATTTAGACCTGCAGAAGTTACAGGACCAGTAACTTTTCCTTGACTAAAGGTATGGCTGCTACTTGCATATTAGTACATTCACCATTTTAATAGCTCTAGTCTGCTTACACAAGAGCCTGTTGAACAAAAAAAATAACTTCCAAGGATGCTTCTGTAACTTTCATTTCTGTACTGAAAATAAAACCACACCTTTCTACTAAGGGATTTCATCAATAGGCAAAGATCTAAAGAAAACATAATTAACACAACTATGATTTCTGGAAAAAAATGAGTGTTGCCTTAAAAACATTGAAGTTAACAACAGTAAAGAAACCATCTGTTAATCATTATAAATAACACACTGCTGTTCTTAATTACAAGTACAGTCAGTTTCTTAGCTGAAATTCTTGTTGTGTTGTAAGTCTAGGCATGTAAATATTATCATCACGCTCTTCTCCCCACTTACATTTCCTATCGGGTACTACCAAAGGTTCCATTAAAAACAAAACAACAAGTACAACAACAACCACCACCCTGTTTTGGCCACGAATGAGTAAAGTAATGGGAAGAAGTTCAGTAAGAGCAAGGGCTGTCTAGCGTGTTTTAGTGGCCACTCATTTTGTGATATGTAGACTCAGGCAAAGTATCTGCCTAGATTTACTCTCCATACGCTCCTCCATTTACTACAAAAGCTACCCAGCTAGCAAAGAGCTTTGACAGAGTTTTATGTAGAGTAAAATAAATTACTCATCATGTACTGAGTATAGGAAGTAAAAAGGCATTTCAAGCAGATTCAGTCTGAAAAGCGTGTAGTGAGACATTCCAAGATTATGCTCTCTATTCCATCTCCATTCTGAAAATGATGGACATATCAAAAAAGTCAGTGGTGGACTGATCAGTATGGAAGAACATACACTTTCTGTAAAACATATTAATTCTCTTTTTGTAGGTTCATATTCTTCCTGCGTGTCTTTTAAGTAACAAAAGTCCTGTGGCAACAATCATGACCATCTTTGCCATGATCACATTCTCCGTCCAATAACCCAAATATCACCTCAAAGTTGAAGAACATCTACTGTTTCAAGATGCAAAAATATTAACTATTAGTCACACACAACAAAGGAAAAAGGGGCAATAATTTATTTGATTGGCTTCTAATATAATGATTAATCATTATAAGAGTGATATAGTAATAACTAATATATTATAGTATAGTGATTAACTTCTACAGCATAATGTTGAGTGACTCTTTCTACCCTACTTGGACAGGGGATGGAAATAGAAGATTTGCTTTTTGTTTTAAGGCTATCAGAACTACAGGCTACATCACTATCAGAAATTATTTTAAAGCTGTAAACAATCAACATTCAGGCTACTAAATGTATGAAAAGTATTTCTATGAGAAAATAAAAGGAGCATAACATCTGAACACAGAAGTACTTACTTCGAACTTGTCTCTTAATTTCCTTCGAAGAATCCAGCCAGTTCTGAAAAAAAACAAAAAAAACAAACCAATCACAGCCAACATTTAAAATCCTCAGTACCAAAAGTATTTTTATATAATCTGTGCAACTTATTTAATAGCTCATAGCATTTCAGTTACTATGAATGTGTGCAAAGAGACCGTTTTGTGACAGATAATCCAAAAATTTAACTTTGGGAAGTCAGACTAAGGAATCAGTAACATATATTCATCAGTAACTCAGACAATCCTGTTTACTAGTTTTACCCATACATGTTAGAAAATAGGTTCTGTGGGAGACTAGAAACATAAACCTTTTAACTACAATTACCGAGACCTTCCTTCATTGAGTGTTTGAACCTTTACTTCGCATGGCCAGACACACACATAACACACACACAAGCACATGCATGGAAGAAACACATGTGCAGACAGCCAGCCTGGCAGCAGGCCTTGCAACATTTCAAAGACAAATGTGCAATGTAGGGAAGAATTAGAAACTGCCTTGTGAGGCCAAGGACAATATCTGCATTTTCACAGACCACTGCAGGTATTTGCAGCTTTAAAGTCTGAGGGAACACCTCAGTGCCATCAAGAACATTGCCAAATGCGTATTTCTACCAATGTTTCTCACCTAATAGCAAAGCAGTGCATACTGGGCATAATGTGACCTACCTTTTTCAGTTTATGGTACCAAACAAATTCCAGATGCAACATTGTTTCCCAATACAATATCCCTCAGACTCTATTACAGGCTTTTCCACCCCAAGTCCACCTTATTTCAAGAAGACAAAAATGCTAGTCTATTTTCACAGGTCTGGATGGATTACGAGAACGTGGTACTATGTTTTTGCAGTAGGGCAAACCTTTAACATAGACAGCTGATAGAGAATGTGCCTCCTATGAAAATGTCCCAAAATACCAAGTTCCCTGTTGTAAATGGGCTTGGTCCAAGTAGATTTCATCACAAGTGCACATTAATCTACATATATATCATATATACATTCACCTAATATGTATGTATTAGATGAATACTATTTACAAATTAAAAGCAAAACCCCCTTTTTATCATTTATTACAATTGTAATTTTCTTAAAAGACAATAATTTCACATTTCTTGCTTTAAGAAGTCTGTGACCTCTATTTTTCATAGCTATGATAATTTTCCAGAGAAGGCAAATTCCATAATAATTTTACAAGGGAAGAGTTATAAAGCACTTCTCCAAAATCCTGGATAACATTTATAATGCTCAAGTAAAAAAAAAACGTTTCTGTTATAAGAATCTTGACATGGAAAGCCTTGGAAGACAACGTAAGTCTTCAAATAATTTTAACTGAGACTCACTTCAGCTATAGTTATCATCCTAGGTATTCAGTTTTGGCATTAATTCCACTCTGAAATTATGCACAGCCATATTCTTGCAACTACAATAACCAGAAATATCTTAAATTCTTACATTTTAGGGATAGCATAAAGTAAATAAATAGAGAATATAGCAAGGCATAACAACAGCAGAAAAATAGGTTTCCTGAGTACATGTTACTTTCACAGGGCTTTCGTTATCTTTTATGACTACAAAGCAGGAGAAAAGAACATAAAATACAGAATACATTGCAGGATGAGAAGAATAATCCCTCATTTTCTGATTTTTCCAAGCCTGAAATTAGCTTATTGGAAGCAGACTTTGCCACCAACTTTCATTACTGCTCTGTCAAATAAAATCAGATGCTTATATTCCATTTATAGGCATAATTATGGGGGTGGGATTTTTTTGCATCTGGGCCTTTTGTTATGGATAAAAACAAACACCACAAAAGAACCTACTCTAAATTAGAGCTCTTAATGCAGAATAGACAGGTCTGTCTTTCAAAACAAAAGACAAGTATATACACACTAGTTTGTTCCAGTATGCAGAATCTATTTGTTTAATTTGTGAATGGTAAGGTTATAGATGAGACAAAGTAATGCATTGTCAAAGAACAAAATGTTCTCTACCAGTACAAAAGTATTTTGTACAAATCCAGAAAAGCAGCATTTCCAGCTGGCGCCCAAAACATAAGAGCAGAAGCTTTCTAACACTTCTGCAGATCAGTTACAATGTGAATGGAGCATTCATGAACTTTTGAGGGTGCAATGCAATGAAATCCCTAACTAAACTTTAGGCTAATAAATTTAACATTTGCAAAAAACTGAAAGAAATCATTAATTACTAATTTGGCCTAAATAGTTTAAAAATGTGTATTAATGCTAACAAAAATCAGTCTGATTGGAAGACATAACATCTCTCCCAGCTGCACAGAACACCCATGGAAAAGAGTTAATGGGACTTCTCCTCCAATGGTACCCCGATGGTGCATTGGGGCGCAGCTCTAATTCAAAAGAGTGCCTGGCATTCAGTTTCCACACACCACAGCTGCCGTCGGGTTCAACAGCTGGCTCATAAATGAGTGGCTGTGATGAGTGCACAAGAATAGGAAAAAAACATCATTCAGCATTCAGTACTGACCAGCCTGAAAGTCAGGGATTTGTGGTATTTTAATCTAAAAAGGCAACAGTCATACCAGAAGAAAAAAAAAAAAAGCATCAGAAAGGACTGGTACCGAAGTTAAAAAGTAACTCAAACTTACTACAGAGGTGAACAAAAAAGAGGGCCCAGCAAAAGCTCTGTGAAAGTAGGAGGTGCAAAACGTAAATCTGCTAGGAAAGAGGTTTAAGTTTCTTCAAGTAACACTAGGAATGTATTTGTATGAAGAAGACAAAATCCAAAAAATGTGGGTGGTTGTTTAGTCTTCATAACAAATGGGACCACATTTCTCCAGAAGTTTTTAAATAAAAGCCTGCTGCTGTCCATAATTCAGGTGAGAAGTGATCTATTCTACTTCTGAATAAGGATCCCATTATCAGATATTTCTTGCTTAATGTATGTAAATGCCTCACTTATGAATATTGCTACAGTACCACATCCACAGTCAGTGGATAAGGAATTCAAGGACTCAATCACACTGCAAGAGACCTCTGGAGATAACGAGTCCAAGTGTGATTCAAGAGCCAGTTTTGAATTAGATCAGGTTGCCCAGGTTCATATCCAGTCAAGTTTTTAGTATCTCCAAGGAAAAAGATATATGAAAAACAGATGGGGTCTTTTTAGAGGAGTGGAACTCTGTTTCTCCATTCAAATGACTGAATAATACCAGGAAAGTCTTAGTCCAACTAGAGGTCCATTTAAAAAAAAAAAAAAGAAGAAGAGGGGGATGGGGTGGAGGTGGGAAGACATGACCCAACACTAATCCAGACTTTTCTACTGAACTTCCAAAAACCTGCGGCTCCCTATTTTACCTTGAGTAGACCACTCCTGTGATCCGCTCAGGTGGGCTATTTCCTGGTATAGGTCAAGGATCCCAGGTCTGGTATTAGACCTTTTCTGTCTTGCCAGAGATCAGACTGCTGTTTTATGTTATTTTGTTATGGATGTAGAGTACAGTTTTTCAATAGCAAGCAGCACAAATAAAGAGACAAGTAAAAATAACAGGTGAAATTAAGATTATGATATTACTCAGAAGATCAACAGAGACGCTCTTCATCATTACACCAAAAAAGTTCTTATGGTTTACTAACTAACCTGTTTACTTAACTAACTAAGAAGAAATGGTTTACTAATCAGGAACAAAAATTAAATACCTAAGTAATATTATAACAAGCTCATTTTGTATATGGGGATTTTTAATATAGAGGAATTGAGTATTTTGCTCAATACTGCACAGAAAGCTTTGCAGCAAAGCAAGTAACTCTAGAAAACAACTTTATCTGAATGGAAGTTGTCATAAATTCAGGTTTATTCAGACCATGAAATTACACTTAATTTTAAACAAATTAGTGGTAAGAGGAAGATGCCAGAAAAAAAGCAAAAACTGCTAGATGCAGTATGATGTAAGGGTGCTTCTGCTACAAATACAGATTAAAAAGAAATATAATTTCTCCCCCTTCAATTTGTAATTATTCATCTGGGTTTGGTGGTTTTTTATTGTTTTTTTTTTTTTTTTTTTTTTTTTTTTTTTTTTTTTTTTTTTTTTTAATAAAGAAAAAAAAAAATCCTTGGTTCATGGAGAAAGCAACAGGCAGCCCAGCCCATAACTAACTGTAGATGTTACGATGATGGAAGGATAAATTGTGTTTTGGTAATTAATGGAGCACTTGCCACTGACTGATTTAAGATTTCTCTCAGCTGAGCAACTTAGATGTGCTCAACTATGCAACACAGAAGCAAGTGCAAAATAAGAATGAAGTTACCAAATGGTATTTAAGAAATTCTTTTAAATGTAGTCATCTCAAACACCATTCATTTGTAAAATTAGCCTCCAATACCAGTGATGGACCAGCTCCAGTCTCTTTACAAATGCCAAAAATTTTCTTTAAGATTAAAATTAATAAAAGAGGAACTCAAAGGCCTAGTCATTACAGACTTATGGGCTAGATTCCCTTCATGTTCATGAACAAAGCATTCTTACACATATATGAGAAAAGGCAGAAAAATTTACTCAAGTGTTTGTAATGGTAAACATTTAATAGAATATACCTCATTAAACTATTGAAGTGAGTGGCAATGATGAAAAACAAACAAAACCTTCATAACATGCTTACCTTCTGTTCTGAATTCTCATAAAACAACAGCCCAAAATAGTCCTTTTCCAATAAATTGAGGTGTTCACATACTTTATCAAACAGCACTTGTCCTTTTGCTCTTTTCTGAGGGGTAGAAAGGTAGGAAAAGAAGAAAAAAAATAAGAAAAAATAAGAAAAAAGAGAAAATTAATATCAGTATATCAGTAAGGTCTTTAATTACAGGTACTGTTATTCGATGATATTATTCAGGAAAATTTAAAGTATCAATAAAGCAGATAATAAAACTGTAAGCTTTCTTACAAAGACTGTTCACCATACTGGAAAGCTATACTTATCCTTGACAAAAAAAATCAAGAAATTTCTATTTTATTTTTTTTTAATACATTAAAAAAACCCCAAAATAACAATGTAAATACACAAGGAAAATTCAGTACCTAAAATGATCTAAATATTTTGCACCATTAAGTGTCACTAAATACTTTTCATTTTTCTGGATCTTTATTTTTAAAATAATGGAATACTTCTTTATTTGAGCCAACTTTTTCTACATTATCTTCTAAAAATTAATATGGTTTCTACAGTGCTCATCTCTATTAACTTCAGCATTTTTTTCATTTTGGTATATATCTCAGTGGCTTATGAATCACATGCCATGACTGCACTGAAAAATAAAGGGTGTTATCTTCAAAAGACAAAAAGAGGAAGCAGACCACTAAAAGTTGATGCTCAGACCAACAGAAATAGCATGCAAGCACAAGCTGATCATACGCCATATGTCTAGTTGTCTATACTGCAGTGGTTTGTTTTGAGGGGCAGAAAATAAGATTGCTTCTTTCTATTCAGGTATTTCTGAAATCTCTCAGTACCCAATGAATTCATTAGATGCTCAAAAAAAAAGAAAACCTAAAAATATTATTTGTAGAAGTCAGTAACAACGAAAAAAACCTGAAGAACACATTTTTTGAGGTTAGTTTTAGTATCATAGTCTGCTACTTTATAATAGTAATTGAAGACTGATCATAATTTTAACACACTCTTAAAAAGTGTCTTAAAAAGGCCACTTTTAATCTCGCTTGGTGAGCTCAGTATTACTAGAGCTTAAGCAAATGGCAGTCAGTCCTGAAATTTTATCTGTTCTTCTTGTGACTTTACCAGCAGCCTTCCAGCACCTAAAGGGGACTTACAAGAGAGCAGGGAAGGAAAGGGCATGTAAT
The DNA here is from genome assembly GCA_036630365.1 of Acanthiza pusilla. Classification (NCBI taxonomy): domain Eukaryota; kingdom Metazoa; phylum Chordata; class Aves; order Passeriformes; family Acanthizidae; genus Acanthiza; species Acanthiza pusilla. The sequence continues at coordinate 25,055,486 of JAXCHO010000023.1, read as the reverse complement.
GACAGGACAAGGGGTAATGACTTTAAACGTAAAGAGAGTAAGTGCAGATTAGATACTAGGAAGAAGTCCTTTACTGTGAGGGTGCCAAGGCACTGGCAGAGGTTGCCCAGCGAAGTTGTGGATGCCCCATCCCTGGAACTGTTCAAGGCCAGGCTGGATACGGCTCTGAGCAACCTGGTCTGGTGGAAGGTGTCCCAGCCTAAGCAGGGGTTTTGAAACTAGAAGATGTTTAAGATAATGCCCAACCTAAACCATTCTAACATTCTGTGATTCTTGTACCTGAAACTGGGAATGTAAACATTCCATATGTCTGTAGTGCCAGTAATGAAAAGCAGGCCCAGGCTGTACTTCCATGTGCCTGGTTTTAAGAGAAAAAGATTTGTTGTACTGGAGATGGCAGCTGACAGGAGACAAAGATTTAGAGCAGACAGCTCACAATGCATGCTCAGGGGTGGGAAGATGAGAAGTTCTTTCCACAGTTCAAATCTGAATATGACTAGCATGGAGTCTCCAGTCTGAACCAACTCCTTCATGACAGCTCTGCTATTTGTGGCATTTATCACTGAGGCCACAACATGGCCTTTCTGGAAGCCTGTCAGCTTATAGGAATTTTTGTATTTGCTTATCCTACAGATTTCAGTAGATGCCATACACCACTGCCATTCCACAGAAACGCCATCGGCTGCCCCTGTGTAGGCCCTGGTGACACTGTGACCATTGTCCCCGCAGACAGTGGTAGAACACTCCATGGCCCCATTCGGACACTGCTGCAGCTCAGCTCCGCAGCACAGGGCGGTAAAGGCCAAGAGCGGAGGGAGAGGGGAGAAGAGAAGGTATGCACTAAGCAAAGAGTGAAAGCATTGTCAGTTAATTCCTCAGGAATCCAGAGCTTTATTCAAAATCGCATTGTCCAGCAGATATTCTACTCACAAAGATCAGAAAGCTTTCACAAAAGCAAAATTATAAAATGACCACATTTAGTAGGAGAAGTAGCAAGGCAGTAGAATGTAGAAGTCAGAGCAACTTCTGAAATGGGAAGCAGGGAATTTTAAATCTGTTTGGTACTTTCAAAGAATCTTACTCTTCAAGAAAGACAGATTACTACTTCCCCATAACATCTGAAATAACCACTTAATTTTCTTGACAGCTTCACCTTCAACTTAGTAAGAAAACTTACCAATATAGAAAAGCGGTAAATGGAAAGCAGGAAAAGTATAAGCAAGAGAGAGTTCAAAAAATCATAGCCTGCTAAGATGCATCTAATAGATACCACTTTTTTTCCAAAGTCAATGTGCAGCTCAGCGATCACACCTTGCAAATGCAAGTTTCAGTTATACATACTTCAGTAAAGGAAATTTAGAGATTAGTGCAAAAATAATATATGCTATCATATCAAGCCCACATCTGGAATCAGCTGCTTTTTAATGAAGTTCATATACTAAAACCCACAGTTAATATCAAGACAGTTAATATCTTTGACATATAGAAACATAAAGCAGGCAGATCTACAGGAAACATATTGCAAAAGTATAACTGTAAAATATTGCACAGCTTCTTATTAGGAAGTCATAATCAACAAAGAACTTAGATACACTAGCAGTGTCCACTGTATCTTTAAAAATCTTTTTGTCAGTTCATAGTTCTTCCACATAAGGAAAAACACACCATGTCACAAAGCCCAAGTTGGTTAGTCTACATTCTAGAAAGCAGCAAAATGAAAAGACACTGTAGCATCAGCAGCTCTGTTATTGACTGAAAAGCATAAGAAGCATCTCTGTACCAGCAATGATTTTCATTATAAGATCCTACTTATAAAATTGAATCACTCCTAGTCATTTTTTTAGTATAGTGATATAGTTTTAAAAATCTAAAAGAGTATTTAATTTGCAAAACCAAACTTTTCACGTGCAACTTCTTTGTAAACAATTAGGGGACAGGCATTACTACACAGTTAAAATTATATGATAACTTTTCTGGAAAACAGCATGTACCTAGTAGAGTGTCTCTAAACATGAACTGAAGATAACTGTTGTGATCCAGTCAGTTCAGAAGTTAGAAATATTTTAATAGAGCAGGGGACACTTAAGAAGGCAGCATTATGGTTTGCATAGTTTGATACTTCTTAAAATTATTCAGTTTCATTTTCTACCAGGTTTTTGAGATGTCAAGTGGTAGTCACAATCAATGTGCAAATTATAATCACTATCCTTATATATGTATATATACATATATATTTATGCATAGGTATATACACACACATATGTGTTTATAGCACAGAAAATACTAGCACTGAAAACAAGAAAATCTTCATGTTCCTAATGCAGAAATGTCAGTAAAATTGTAAGTCCATACTTGCTCCCACAAGAAGGGGAGCACATCAGCAGTTTAAAAGTACTCAGATCTGCAGTATTCTGTATTGCTGCCAAGTTATGCTTTCTTTTAAGTGAGAACATAAAAAGAACACATGTAACCAAGGTTTTTCTAGCACCAATTTCAAGCCTGTATTTAGACACCGCAGGTGACACCTCATAATGCAATCACTTCATAAAACCAAGAGGTAGCATGTTTCTGTTCTTTACCTCCTTCTCCCAAAAAGAGCGAACCAGAGCAAAGCAATTGCAGCCAACAAACACAATGGAAATTTCTATGCAAGTGGGAATTAGGATATCATGGATCTGTTTGGCTATATAAGAGTTGCCAACTACTGATGCAATATAAACACTCACAGCTACCAGTTCTGGTCAATATATTTATCTATGATACGGATGCAGGAGTTGAATGCACCATTAGCAAGTTTACTGATGATACTCAAGTGGGAGGTGCTGCTGGCTCTCTTAGGGGATGAGAGACTTTACAGAGCAATATGGTTAGACTGGAGCATTGGGCAATCAGCAGCACAAAATATAACAAATGACAGATTCTGTGCCTGAGACGGAGCAATACTCGGCACAAGTATAAATTGGGACAGGAGCAGCTGGAGACCAGCCCTGCAGAAATGGATCTGGGAGTGCTGATGGGCAGCAGCTCAGTGTGAGCCAGCAAGGAGCCTGGGCAGCCAGGAAACCCCATCCTGGGGTGCATCAAATACTGTGTTCAAACAGCCAGACAAAAGAGGTGATTATCTTGCTCTGTTCAGTATTAGTGTGGCCATACCTCGAGTACTGTGAGCAGTTCCAGGGCCCACAAATTAAGAAGGATGTGAAGGTCCTAGCTGGTGAGAAGGCTAGAAGGAACATCCTCTAAGGAGTAGCTTAGGACTTTGGGCTTGTCTAGGTTAGAGAAAAGGAGGCTGAGGTGCAGTCTTATTGCTCCCTACAGCTTCCTGAGGAAGATGGAGAGGGAGGTGCTGAGCTCTTCTTCCTGCAATCAGCGACAGGACATGTGGGAACAGTTCAAAGCTACACCAGGGGAGGTTTAGGTACGACATTAGAAAGCATTTCTTTACCGCAAGGCTGATCAACCAGTGTAATAGGCTTCCTAGAGAGGTGGATGATGCCCCAAGCCTGTGAGTGTTTGAGAATCATTTGGACATGCTTTATCTTTTGGTCAGCCCTTTTGACATGGGTGCTTCCTTACCCTTAAGGATGGATCATCAGGCAGTTGAACTTGATGACCACTGGAGGTCCCTTCCACTTGAAACAGTCTATCCTATTCTTATTCCTGCCTTCTCCTTTAGCAGTACATGCAGAGGGAATGTCAACATTTCCTCCCAGTCCTGCACTAGCAGAAAGGATTGAATGGATAGTCATGTCCCAACCTAGGCAGTGGCTGTCTCTATGTGGGAAGGAGGCATGTACTGTTTGATGGGCATGAGAGCTGTGGATCATCTCAAACTAATTTAATAATTTGAAGAAATTTATGGGGGAAAAAAGCCAACAAAAACAAGTGAAGTACAATTTTTAAAAGTTTTCTGTGTTCATTCAGCTTATTTGGGCTTCCACAGAATGGCAGAACTCCACATACCTACTCAGAGATCAAACCTTTAGCTAGATGCAGGACATGCTCCCAAAATGAGTGACTGCAAACATTTTTAGGTGTGCAATATCTATTATTTCTCCAGGGATTTTTTTTTTCTTCTTGTACTCATTTTTAGAACTGCCTGAGTCATTTCCCTTCAAGAAATGTAATAAAACATTTTATTACATTTGAGAACAACAGTACTCCACCACAGCAAGGGTCAATCTCCTAAGTGGCTAACCGCAAAGGTCTAAAGGCAAGCACAGAAGCAGCACCTAAGAGTTGACTAACTATGAGATTGGCATTTACCTGAAATGCCAGGGCTTTTTTTCAGCTCCAAAAACATTTTCAAAGATGCATATCACAAAGGTTACAGGTGGAAAAAGAATTTGATTTAATGTTTTTTTATTATTATTCTGTTTAAGAGCCAATGCTCACAAGCATCAACACAATGCAATTCTGTAGCCAGGACCAGGCTAATGCATTCTTCAATTTTGCTTAAAAAACTAAAACATCCCTTGCAGTCTGGCAAAGGCAAGGCCACAAAAAGGAGAAGCAGGAATATGAACAAGGCAGTCCCTGTTTCCTGAGATTTGAAGAATAAGGATTGGTGCTGGTCACACACAGAAGAGGAGGAGATGTGGAACAGCCTGGGTTGTTTTCGAAAGTATGATACATATCAATGACAAGCATATTTTTTGGCTGCAAAAAATTGTTTTGCTGTGCTTCTTGGCCAGTGATGCATGAAAAGTGCTCTCATGCCTGGACTGCACTTATATTGCATGCAGGGAGAGCTGAAAAGTGGCAGTTCCTGATGCTGCAACAAACCAGACTGCTTTGTACAAGCAGGAACCCCTAGGGAAAACCAAACCAAGGGAATACAGGAGCTCACTCCTGCTATGAACTTGGAATGGCAAAGAAGGACAGAGAGCAAGGGCATGAGTGGTGCCTTGGAGGTGAAAGAGCAGCAAGAAAGAACCTAGGCAGAATGGCCTAAAGGAGCCATGGCAAGGGGCTGTTCTCAACACTGCAGAGGAAGGCAAAAAATCCCCAGGGACTGAGATGACTTCACACATAAACATTACTTTCAGTAGTGTCTGTTGAATCTGGACAAATATTTTAAGAATGTGCCAAATTTAACATCATCCCTATTTTCCTTTTTCTAAATAAATGATGTCATACTTTAAACATACCACTTAGTGTTTGAATAAACCTAGACTACACATCTGAACAGTCAGAAAAAAGATTTGCAAATCAAAACTCAACTACAATTAAACATCTGTTCGGTATCAACTTCATTCGGAGTTTTCTTAATTCAGGGTTAAAGACTGATCTTAATTGTACATTGAGCAAACATATTTTTACTTTGTATTAGCAAACTGTAAGTAATCATAGAGTCTGTGTCAGCTCCAATATATTTCACTTGTTCATACGTGCATAAAATACGGTCAGTGCTGGCATCCTTTAAATGCCTTTTGTCATAAATATTTAATTAGACCACTGACTGAATGCAGTAAACAAACCCAATAGGATCTTCATTTGCTTCTAACTAGTAATCATTATGCACTTAGCACTTCTTTTTGTTTGTTTGAACAGTGTTATTCTCTACTAAAACACAGTTTATATTTAAAACAGAAAATCTGAATAAGTCTTTACTGCAGATCTCAAATTTAATGACAGAATTTCCTCACAACTATCTACAAAACCACAGAACAGAGGAAAAAAGCAAGTTTATTTCCCCTCATGGAAGCAAGAGATACATAAAGTTCATGGTAATATATTAGTAGCTTATACCTCCCACAGATGTCAATTATCAGGAAAGGAGTAGGTCCCAATTACATCAGTGTTAAAAAAATTAAAATTGCTCCTAAAAATTATGTCTCAAACATTCCACCAGTCTGCTCATTCAAGCTGTTAAAACTCAACTGCCATTACATCTCAAATATTGCACAATTGAATAATGAACCAAGGTTATTTTATCCTTCAATATGGTTCTGTCATTTCAAGCACGAACAAAGGTTCAGTCACAGTTTTTGGCAAATATCACTCAGCTTTCATCCTCAATACCTTGACAACTTTCTGTGATAAACTTACAGGCTGTTATTCCTTTAACTCTCTTTAAAGTAATGAAAGGTAACTGAAAGGTTTTTAACAGTTCACAGCCTGTGAAAGTTGTTTTAAGTCATGCTTCTCCAGAACTATTCAACAATAGCTTCTTCCTCTTTCCACCTCTCCAGGCATTCACATATTACTCTGAAGAGTCTGAGGCTAAGCAGATGTTATCTTTAAGAGTTACAATAGTTTTAATCTTAAAATAATTAAATTAATTGCTCATGCTCTATGAACGCACATATTGTGTACATGTAACTCGTTTAGTACAGTACTTGCATGCAATATTATTTTGTGATTATTTCAGAAGATTCCTTTAAAGCAACAGAGCACAGAAAATAAATCTATTTTATTAACATGGAACCTATGGACTTAAGGAACTAAAAGACTAAAAGTTAAAGGAATTTAATATAACATTTTAATAGAGGATATTTTGCTACCTTATTAAACTTTAGAAGTTCCAAAATAACAATATAAAGCAAGTTTGAAGAATGGCTGGTGTAAATGTTCATAACACTACTCCCACTCAAACATTTTAACTCCCCAGAGCAAGTAGCCAAGATGCAGAGTAATTATTTACAGACCACATTTTATCAACCATGCAAGGTTCCAATCAGCATCTCTGCATTGGTGAATTGAGTGCAGTTAATTTCTGGGAAAGATCAAAAACCCCAAAACACTACAGCAAGAATTTCAAACTGCAATGAACTGGAGAACAGGTTTCACCCAGCAGAAGGTTTAGCTTTATTATGGTGTCATGTCATGGACCTCTCTAGGCAATGGTGGAGTACCTTAGGTGTTTTGTCTACACTGGCATTCAGACAAGGATATTTGGAGAAGCTATACTCCAGAAAGACTATAAACCAGGTCCTTCAAATTTGTGTCTACAAAAGTAATGGAAGTACAAAGACAAATGAGAAATAAAAAGAAAATAATGACAAAAGAGGCTGAAATATCTGTTCAAACAGTTTCATAGATAAAGAATTACTGACTTAAAGTTCAAACTGGCAACTTGACACCAGTCAGAAGATCTACTAAGGCAAAATAAAGAGTTCTAAGGGAAAAGAATAGATGACTCTCAGAGATGATAAATTAATTTACAATGTAACCTCAAAGACAAATATCTGAGATTTGCTTCACACTGAAATCCAAAGATCAACCATGTCATGCATGCCTGGGGCAATGGGAAAGACATGCAGAAACAAGCCTAAATAAATAACTCCACTGTCAAACAACACTAGGTGGCTGCAAAAAAGAATTTAAAGTAATTATCAATACACAAAGCCCAAGTGGCAAAGAAACAAGAAGGGTTCAAATGTACCTGTATTCCTACAGCAACATTTGATGACAAATTCTGAAGTATGGAAGAACAGCATCAAATTACAGTATTTTCCAAGGATGTTTTGATATCCCATTAAAAACATGCTAATTCACCACGAGTGAACTGTTCTTTTTTCCCCACGATTTCACAAATAAGTATACTATCTCAACATCTTAAAGCTATCTTTTTCTCAAGCGTACCATTTCTATTCTGTACCACTTACCATAGGAATTCACTTTCAGAACATTTTGTCACAGGAACCATTTTTGTTCACTCTGATGTATCTTTCAATGCAACCTGCATGCCACATATACTGTTTTCTTCCAAAAGGTGCTTTAACTCAAAATAGATTCCAATAAAATGCCTCATTAGGCAGAAGTTACATCAATTTCATACTTAGAATTTAAATTGAAATAAATCCCTTTTTTATTAACATAATAGATGCTAAGTTTGCCCATGTACCTAATCCATCCAAAATAAATGGAACTAGTTCCAGTTAGAACAAAATGTACATCCACGCAAAATTGTTAGTGCTATAATTAAGTTTTTAATTGGATTGCAATTTGTGCTGGTTTATATTTTTTCTTAAATAGTACATGTAGATTCAATTTCTTACATATATTTGCTCCAAAAATTCTGAGGATTCCAGGGTTAAAAAAAGAAGTTACATGATATATGATTTCCTTAGCAAAGTCTACTTCTTGCCCTATCTTTTTCAGTTGACAATGATGTAGCATTAACCTCTTGCTTATGAGGGATCTTGGCACAACAGACAAGAAGATCCTTGAGAATATAAAGATGATTATTATTACAAAAACCAATCTGTGGTAGCCAGGACACAAAATAAGTATGCCAACACACACAAATTTGCTTCAGTCACATTACAATCACAGGACTTCACCAATTCACTTAAATTAATCCCTCTGTCTATCTCAGCTTCATGTTACAGAACTCAAACATTTCAGAATATAGCTGAGCTCAATTTAAAGAAAGTTAAAATATCCACTTGTCACTTGGTAAATATTAAATTTCTAAAAATGTTCAGTGAAGCGTGGAGAGCCTGGTCCAGAGCTTTTGCTGCCTAGTCTAAGTCTCAGTGATAATACATTTTTAAGAAAACTAATTCCAGATGAACTGTTGTTAAACACCAAACTTAAGCAAAAACTGTAGTCTCTTTTCTAATACAACTGTTTTACATATTCTGTAAAAGCTCACTAGCACTTTACTGAACTGAAATTACAATCTTTTTAAGCTTGTAAAAAAAAAATCTATTTCTGTCATCTTTGAGAAATTAATCTAATTTAATTTGTACCAAACATTACTTTGCAAAGTAAGAAACAAAATCAGCTTCATTGTTGGAGGGAACAGAAAGTGGGGGAGGGGGTGGTTGTGTGTGTGTAAAGAACTGGGTTTTGTACAAGACATTATATGAAACAATGTTTCCTTCTTTCCATATCCAAAATTCAAAATCATGTTATAAAAAATTAAGTATGTTGAAGCATTTTAAATCACCGGAGCTGAACAAACATAACCAGAAATATGTCTAAAACTAAATTAAGCTCACAAAGCAAAAGGGAATATAAGCAGGATAGAAATCTAACTATCACGTGGACAGCAGTTTAGAGAGCAGTTTCTGGTCTACTGAAATGGCATTTCTTCCTAAGCACACAGACTATTGTCAGCGGATATTCTGCTCTCTCAGGAAAAATTACGAACAAGATCAACAGAAAAAAGAATGAAAATAAAGTAAAAAAACCAGTCAGAACTCCACATCTAGGACCTAAATCTATACTAAAACTGCTTTTTAAGAAAACGGAAAATAAGAAGGAAATAAAGAGATAGGTGTCAGACTAAACAACTAGCATATATCATGGAATTCAACAAGCAGTAACAAAAGAGCTGCTATTTTAGAAGCTGTTAATAGGAACTGCTAGGGATATTATATCTGAACTCATCTATCCTTCCAGACAGTGTGAAGACTCAAAGTGCAGGCTTCTAATCGCGCAAGCGCTGAACAAGCCTAAGAGTTCTCAATTATTTAGGGATTTATCTGACTTGAAAAAAAACAAACCAAAAACCAAACAACGACCAAAAAACTAGAGAAAAACAGGTACTTGGGCAACCATCATAAACAGGTGAGATTTTATGGAACTACTTTTTCCTACAAGCAAAAATAAGTGAGAATTTACCGTATTGCTAAAAGGGCCATACACAAAACTATGAATTTTAAGAAGTGAAGATGGCATAAAAAAAATAGTTTCTGGAAGAGAGGAATCACATTTGCTCCCCCCCCCCTCAACAAATTCCAGGAAGCTCCCTGACTGCTGGGACATTTCCAATACGGTAAAGTTTGGCCTTGAAGCAACACCAGCCAGCTCACTCACTAGTGGGTGTATTTTCTAAGGTCCCATGGGACTGGTCTCTCTATCTCAAATGTTCCCTAATGTAATCCTCCCATTTTCCGTTAGTTTCCAAATCATGTCTTCAAGCTTTTGCTATTAACCATTTACTGATCAGAACATATGCAAGCTGGAAGAGTAAAGTTTTTCTGACTGAAACAGTTTATGTTCTAAGAATAATGCATCAATACTTTTTTTAAAGAAACATGGCATTACTACTAATTCAAGATTTTCTATTTAGATTCTAGTGAATCTAAGGTATATATTAGCTGAACTTAAGTATTAAGTCCTCATATTATGATTACACCACTGTTACTAATTAATTGTATAATATTAGATCTACTAATTGGCCACAAAAGTCTCAGTATTTAGTTACTGCTGAGAATCCTGATCAGCCTTGATCTGTGTGCTGACACTGAAGCTACTGGATCATCGCTTTCTCTCCTTTTATGCCTGTTCCCAGCTACTGTCTTATATAAAGACACACAGAATAGGAATGAGCAATTGGCAAAATTTAACAGAGACTAAATTAATGGGTCATATTTTGTTTTCTTTCACACTCCTTTTATGTGAATACAAATTGATCCAGTTCTATAAGAAAAAAGAGATAGGATTGCAATTCAAGCAGAAAAGTCCCCAATAAATAGTGCATTAGCTCAGATTTTATTACTGATTATCATGAAGATTTAGAATGGCAATTAGAAAAAGACAGGATTCTACCAAAAGATGTCAAATAACAGTAATGAAAACAACATATTTATCAGTTTTACTTTGCCATTAGCAAGTATATATAGTTTAAATATAAAGAAGTTGGTCTACAGTCCATAGTAAACTGGAATAGGCATCAGGAATGTTAAAATCGTGACAATTACCCCAAACCAAAACCTGATTTACTAGAAGGTCAACCCATTCAAACTGGGCTTTGATGCAGAAATTTTGGTTGGTGGGGTGTTTTTTTTTTGTTGTTGTTTTTTTTGTTTTGGTTTTTTTTTTAAATTCTTGTATCATTCCAGTAACTTTGTAAAAGCAGAAATAAACCAACATTTACCCAAACACTAAATATTGAAGGAAGTCTACAAAAGAGTATCAGAAATCCACTAGGATCCTTTGCAGAACACACAAACTGAAATTTCAGTTATCAATTGATATAGTTTTCTGAGAGTTTAAGTATTTTGATATGGTAGCAGAGCATTAAAAACTCTACATGTATTTAAGAACATGAATTCATCTATAAAATTGCAGTCTGCACTGCTCATGTCCTATAAATAATTAAAATTAACATATAAAACAAATTGTTTCTTCACCACTTTTTTCCCCTCTTAAATTAATTTTACTATTGTTCTTACAGCGAACTCCTATTGCAAATGAGAAAATTTATTCTTGTCGAATGACTTAACTGAATCATGAGAGACTTTAAAATAGAATATTTTAGTTATAAATACAAAATGGTATATTCTTAGATCTGTGGTAAGCCACCTCTTCATTTAAGTCTCATTTTAGAATGGGAAAAAGCCCAGGAAGATAAAACTTATGTAGCTTGTAATTAAAACAGAGATACCCATTCAGATCTAAACACCCTGATTTATGTGGAAAAAAAAAAATCCCAAACCAACAACTACTCCAGGGTTACTACCCTGTAGTCAAATTTTGTTTTCTCTACACATATTGATACTAAGACATAAATAGAAATACTTTTCAAGAACTTCTGGTGACAAAATTCCTGCAACTTTACACCAGAAGTATGCATAGCCCTACACAATGTGTTGTGGAGAGCAATTACTCGGCAGTATATTTTTCATGTTCTTGTTTTGCTCATGTCAATAATTTTTTTTCTTCTGGAAAACCAGCATAATAAAAAGCAGACCTAACTAACAGTAATGAAGGCTTTGCTATTGCTTTTTACAGTCAGCCTGATTTATGGTGAAGTGGTCTACATCTGATATGGTTAGGGAAACGTAGGACTAAAACACTGTACTTTAAGAAACATATACTGAAAATGCTTGGTTCTAACATCAAGAATAGGAATTTTAAAATGAAGGCCTTAGAAAGCTTGTATTACTAACAACTACAAAACACAAACTTTAAAACTTACATCAAACTGCAGCAAAACATTCCCAAGGAGTATTTCACTCTGATAAACAACAATAGGAATTGCTTAGCTGATAGGAGTTTTATTATAGAATGGGTTTGAAAAACCAGCTGTACTAATGCATGAAATAAAATTTAAGTTGTGATGAAGTTTCTGAAGGTCTTAAAAACAATCTTTTGTTAGTCTTTTAGTTTTGCTAGATCCGGAAGGACAGGTGAGTGGTACCCATCCAGTGCTGTATCACAGAATGCAAAAGGACTTGTACACAAGTAACTAAAATACCAAGAAGCCTAATGGAATCCACAATCAAACAGTGTAGGGACAGACTGATGGATACTGGAAAAATGAAACAGCACAAGACCAGACAAAAGGTTTCAAGCAGAAGCCTGCATTGCCACGACTTGTAATGTGTGTACCTCATCAAAAATTGAACAATATATGTTAGACAAAAATGGAAATATTTTCAATCATCTGGGTCTAGGGAATGCCATAACATTGCCACTGTTTTGTCCTTAGATCAATATGAAAGATTTATCTAGATGTCTAGTTTTCAAAAAGGCACAAGATTTTAACTGCTCTTCATAATTCAGATATTTAGCCTGGGCACCACTGCAAATCAGTTGGTTACATGATGCAAAATGTAACACCTACACTCATAAGAGGGGTTCAGAACAACTGTTTTTCCCCCATTTCAAGTAAACAGATGGTCTAGTGTAAAATATAGGATAGACATGTAAAATACTAAAAAACTACTATTTTACTTAGAACTTGGAAACACACATATATTCAAAGGGTATTAAAGCCATAAGCCCCAGGAAACTATTTTCCATTCAGCTCAAAATCCCTGTTTCTGTTAGTGATCTTAAGTCAGATTTAATGAACACACAATATCTAACCCAGTGATTTTCAGCTGTAAACAAGCATTGCACACACCTATGAAAATGTGGAACTAGAACATAACTTTAAAAATAAATATGTGTTTATATCTGTAATGGATTTTTTTCTTTCTGAAGAGAACTTCTTTTAAACTTTAAAGTTTAAAAAGTTTAAAGTTTATCTCCAGCTGAGATAACTTAAAAAAAATTAATGACCTCAAGAAAACTGTATTAGCACATGTCACACTATCTTCAGTAAAACCTTAATGATTTAGAAAATGAAAATCAAGTCTGAGTTGTCAAATGATCAGCCAGTGTACCTCAGAGGGTATTTTTAAGAATAAACTGATAGGGTTTTAAAGATGGAATTTTAAACTGAAGCATTAACTGACTCCTAGTGATAGCGTTAAGCACTCAGTACAAGGAAAGTAAGTTTTCTTTTCCCAATAGAAAAAGCTCTGGATATAAATACTTGATGTCTTACCTCTACGTCACAGCTGTATTCCGTGCCATCCAGAAGCATCACCTTGCACTGCACAGTTTTGATCTTCTTTGGAGACTTCTGAGGAACATTATCTGTTTTAATTTCAGCTGTCTGGACTTCTTTTGTCTCCCTTTTTTCTTCTTCTTTTTCTTCCTTTTTCTCTGCAACTTCCTCTACTTCTGTTTCTTTACCATCTTTGGGAGGCTATATTAAAAGACAGTTAAACTCAGGAAGTAGGACATTTTAAACTTGTTCATTCCTTTTATAAGCTCAAAAAATAAGACATTAAGCTTTCATTGAAGTTATGCAGCATACTGGAAGCACAGTAACCAGCATAAGCATTAAGGTCTTCTTTTGAAGACCTTTCTTGCTCTCAAACAACAGCAAGTGCCTTTTTTTCCTTTCCTTGAAATAAGGTTTGTTTTTTTAAAAGTGTTACTGGCTTTCTTCCTAAGATAAACAAATTTATTAAGAAGCTACAGGCATTATACTAAACTAAACTCCAGAATTTATGAAAGCCAAGTGATACAGAATCACAGAGTGGTTGAGGTTGGAAGTGGTCTCTTGAGATCTAGTCCAGTGCCTCTAGGGCCAAAGAGGGCAGTTTACCGAGGACCATATCCACCTAGGTTTTGCATATCTTCATACGGGAAGACTCCACAACATCTCTGGTCAACCTGTTTCAATGTCTCACTCAGCCCTTTACTGCCCTAGGAAGCTTGTCATCTACACCACCACCACCTGGCTACATTCCTTACCAAGGAAAGGTGCTATCACCAGAGTAAAAAATATTTTCTTGTGATTTAAAATGTAATTTCATGGTTTTAATTAGGGTACATTGCCTTTAGTCATCTAACTGCATACCACTGAGAAGGGTCTGGCTCCTTTTCATTCCTCCACTCAGGTATTAATACACACTGATAAGATTCCCTTTCATCCTTCTCTTCCACAGGCTGACCAGTGCCAACTGTCTCAGCCCCTCCTCATACAAAACATTCTCTATGTGCCTTTACCACCCTAGAATATGAAGTTTGAATGTTAAGAACTGACATGCAACTTCACAAAAAGCAAGAGCGGAGCCTAGCAACTGGAATAGCCGTAATTTTTTCCCCAATATGATCCTAACAAAGCTTTAGATGAATTAAATAATTCATGAATCAGGTTTCATTAAAATTACTCTAAAGTATCTTTGAGCCTTCCCACACATACCTGTATTTCAGCACTACTAACTGAGTGTTTTTCTTTGTCGTCTGCTTTAGCATTCTGCTGGTTTTCAGGTGCTTCTTCCAAGCTCTTTCTTGGCTGAGCCACCCCCTCTGGTGTCTGGCTTTCACTTTCTTCAACTACTTGCTCTTCCCCTGTGGCCTTTTTCTTGGGCTCATCTTTGGCCTCTGCCAAGGTGTATGATTTTTGTTTCTTAAGCCAAGGGGGAAGGAAACGAGAAATACCCTTGCTTTCAGGTGAAGATTTTTCCTTCTTCTGGCTACTTGGACTACTTTCGCTAGTTGGTGCTGGATCAGAAGAATCTTGAGCTTCTCCCGAGGATGTTTCCTTGGACTTTTGATTTCCTGGGGTCTCTGATGCTTCTTCAGGCTTGTCCTTGGCTTTGTCTGGTTCCAGCTGCTCAGAATCTTTCTTTACTTCGGTCTCTGAACCAACTTCAGTTGTCATTATCACAACTGACACTAAAAAAAGCAACAATAAAATAGTTTTGTTATCACTACTTTTACTGACTAATTATTTGAAATAATTTGTAGTAATTTAGAAACTCTTGTAGATTGTTAAACTTACTAGGGTTAAAGAAATACTCTTTGTCAAATTTTCACTTCACAAGTAAGACCCATAAGGTAAAACTTAGTGCAGATAAAAGATCTGGAGTTTCCTTCTTGATAAAATTTTAAGTGTGCTCACTAAAAGGCATTTGTTTTGTTACAAACTACTCTTAATGTTATTGGCCAAAACTATTTCAGAAGTAACTTCAGTTCTCTTTCTGCTGAGCTCCTTGGTTGACCCAGAAACTGAAATTTCAGAAGAGTATCCACCTTCTTTAGTAAAACTGGTAGATACAAGCCCCTTACTATTTGGTGACACTTACCAACTTAAATTATTGGAAGTAAAAGAGCAAGATTACCAAAGAATAGGACAAAAGGATGGTAAGCATAATACTGAGTATAAAAAATTTGGAAATTACAAGTCAGTGATCCTGTTGAAATCACTAATAATGCTGGGAACCGTACAATTTTAATTAAGGTAAGATTGGGGTCTTAATAAGGAGTTCATACCATTCAACATAAAATCATATATAACTCTTATACTCTCATCATTTCTGCTTACTCTTCCTCCAGTGAAATTACAGACAAATCCTACTACTGTAACAAAAGGATATGCAATAATAACCTTTAATCTTAACATTATTGGTATTTACTGGAAAAAAATTAACTAGAATAAATAAATATTGTTACCTGTGTGTCACTGTATTTTGCTGCATTGCTTTAGAAGTGTAGTATAACTATTTTTTTCCAATTTATGAAGTGAACCAACAAAAATAAGCACACAAGGGTCCAACAAAAGTTTATAATGGTTAGATTTCATTACTCGTCACTGTTATTTACTTACAATCTTCTTAAAATAATTAGTTATAAACTCGTGGTGGTCTGTTTGTCTGGCCTAAAGTTTAGCAGGTTAGTTACAATCACATTTACATCTTTATAACACAGGACCCTCTCTATTAAAATTGATTATCATCATTGCATGCCATTAGAGGCAGGAGGCTCTTAGGTTCAGGACTCTTGCTGAACTCAACAGCTCCTGCCCCCACCCCTGTCCAAAAAAGAGTGAAGAAGGTTATCTAGTCAGGCTTGATGCAATTAGCTTGCACAGCACTTTAAACTGCACTTGAAGCCAACTGGGAAATAGTTTAGATCACAAGGCAGCAGCAACACTTTGCCTCCAGGTTTCCAAAACACATCCATAGGCAGTCAGAAACAGTTAAACTAAGCCATTCCCTAGGGTGAAAAAAAGGGGGAAAAAAAGGAAGCTAATGGATGCCTAAATATGCAAGAGCAGCCATTCTGGCCAAAGAGATGAACAATATCGAGCCAACGGAAACACCATCTTGACAGTTAGAAGCATAGACATAGGAGCCTTGACCTATCTATAGGCAAATTCGCATCAAGCATCTTGAGACAAAAGTAGCTATGTGGTGTGTGTAGTTTTTTTGTTCATCACTTAACATTTCACTATCTAAAACCAAAGCATTCCCCAATGGGGAATTAAATTATAAGTTAGCACCCTTTACTGCTAGAGACTTCTGAATACATTTCAAGTTTAAATGTTACAGTTATATAGCTGTTTCTATCACTTTTTTCTAAAACCCTTCAAGTTTTACTACTTATAGAACTTATTGTGATAGAGTATTAAACATTATGAAGGTACTATTTATCTCAGAGGTAACAAGCCTCTGAAAGTCAGGTTTCCATTTGACTGTTGAGATTAAGGAATTTGCTATTTAAAACCATAAATTAGTATGCTAGTTTTCAAGCTATTACTAGTCGAATTACATTTTTCTATCACCTTTGTATCTTACACAGAAATGTTGCTGTTCTTTCCTAATGGTAGATAGATACCTTATTAATATAATAATGTAAAGCTTTATTAAAAAATGAAAAATTAAGAATATCTAGA
Organism: Acanthiza pusilla; assembly: GCA_036630365.1. NCBI lineage: Eukaryota > Metazoa > Chordata > Aves > Passeriformes > Acanthizidae > Acanthiza > Acanthiza pusilla. Next base: position 25,038,568 of record JAXCHO010000023.1, on the reverse strand, counting down.
AAACTAAACTCAACTTGCCCTGAGAAAAATTAAAACTTCTGCTGAATAGACAGTAGCAATCCACTCTGTTTAATAAATCCATAAGGGAGGTTTCATAATTAACAGAGAGGGCAGTGATTTTTTTGTCATACATCTCTAAGAAAGAACCAATTTTTCTCAGCAAGTAGCTAAAACAATTTTATAAGACTTTATATACAAATCTTCAAAGAAGTTATAGGGAAGCCCTGCATTTCTTTTGTACTTTTCAAAATATGCAAAAATGCATGAAATACATGTACAAACTAACTAAAAACCATTATATACCACTCTCAAAATTAATACCAGAATTTTATTATACAGTCAAAAAGGAGCCATCTCCAGAAAATTCCTTAGACTTGAGCAAAGTAAGTCACCCCATAAACACATCTCCATGATGTTGTTCTAACAATAAAAGAAACTGAGGATACCAAGTCAAACATTTTAACTGCTGAAATTTAGACAGGATAGCAGTGGCTGGTACAAACTTGCTCAATGTGAAACAAGAAAGGTTGTGCATCTCCAGCTGTCCAGGTTTTCATAATCAAAGTTATAGTTACAAGGAGAACTTGGCTTTATCCTGCAGAAGCAAGGGAAACTTGTTACAGCCCCTGTCTGAATTGCTCTGCCCACGTTCACTTAATGCCTTCATTTGATGCCCACAGCAGGAGGGATTTCTTTCAGGAGCTCAATTTCCTATAAATTCAGTGCTTTTCCAGAGGGGAGGGGGGAAAGCAAGGAAAGAGGAATAGAGAGCAGAACCCTACAAATGAAGCACACCTCTCTGCTGAGCCTGTGTATTTCTTTATACTCCCAGTGGTTGCTGAATTAACTGTGAAGAGGTGGATGAGTTAACTAAAAAAAGGGCACTGACCAAGAGTGAAAGTCATAGTCTTCCCAAAATACCTTCTCTACCACATTAGCTAGATAAATTTCTTTTTTCCAGAGTTGCATGTTGGTACAAGAATTAGGTATCCCTCAAGAAACACAAAACTGGGTCTCACGCTCCCTTATCTCAATGCTCTGTCCGATCCTCCAGTTTTGTGGTTCACAGAAAAAAACAGATAGGGAGGGACAAAACACTGGAGTTCTGCCATCAGTCTATTCTTTCAGTTTGTAAAGCCTCTGATGTTGCCTTAACTAAAGTCAAGCAATCAAGAAACCAGGTTTTCTGAAAGTGCTCTTTCACAATTCCCCCTTGCACCAATAGGGAAGACCTCACACGATCCCAACACAGCTCTGGGGCTAACAGCCAACAGTGTGCCAGAAAGAAAGCAGCAGACAGCAATTGTCTCAGAAGTGATACAGGGAAGAAATTAACCAAATTAGATAAAAATTTCAGAGTTCTCAACTTCAACTGCATGTTTTCTTGCTTTCCTGTCCCCAAGTAAACTCTTTTATTCTTACTACATAGCATGAACACAATACATAGTTCTGCCCCTCTAACTTTTCATAAGCTCTGTAACAACTGGAGCAGGATAGGGTTCTCCTTATCTCACTTTTTTTGTATTCCAAGGTAATATTAAATCTGTCTTTCATTTTGAACTGAGAAAGGAGAATAAGAATTTTGCAGCAAGAACCAACAAAAGAGAAGGAACCTTAGGGTGATGCTCAAAGGATATTGGTACATCTGAACAGAGAAAAGAAAAATCTCAGTAGAATTTGCAATTGACATTAAACTCATGCACATTAAACCACAAGTGATAACAGCTGTATCTTTTGTAATCCTCCAGAAAACTTGGGTCATGCAGACTGAATGACTACCTAAACTGCAACGATCAAGGTGCGGGTGGGATGGCAAAAAGTACTGTAAAACACAATTCCTGAAGAGAAGGTGAGTTTGTTAAAACAGATCCCACTTTTACAGGAAGCAGATGATCTGCCCTATTCATAACTCTACCAACTTCCCCAAGCAAGGGGGCTGACCAGGAAGCAGCCGAAGACAACAAATATTCTCACTCCTCTCTATTCACCCCGTCCTCTCGCTTTTTATTGCGCTGGGAAGAAACTTACTGCTGGCTAGAGTTCACAGCTGAAAGCAGAAAAGGATGCTACATTCTTTCCTTACACTCTTTCCTCTCAAATATATAGATTGGTCAGCTAGTTAATACCTTTCTTCCAGTTTCTAGCATAAATTCTTGAAATGTAGTTTTCTGATCAAAAGGATTCCTGCCACCATAGATAAACTAGAAACAGAAGACATATGAAGTATAACATGAAGTTAAAAAAAAAAATGGAAAAAGGAGAGAGAGGGAAAGAAAAGTGTACCCAAAGATCACAGACAACATTAAAACCAACTGCAGTGAAATGAAGTTTTCTATGATGATGCATGTTTTAATTCACTGCTTGTTACAGTATTTCTTATTTATCAGGACAGAGAAACAAATCCAAATCCTTTTTCCATACATTTCTGGATCTCATTCTACTTATTTTCTGAGGACATAAAAGTCAAAAAAGGCCGTCCTAAACTTGTTTCTTCTTTTTTCAGTTTGTCACTGAAATTCATAGCAAATTCAAGAAATAAAAATTGCTTTGATAGTTGTATCTCCATCAGTCTACTAGGATTCGCAGAGAAACCATCATGTCATAGAAGCAAAAGGAAAAAAAACAGCCTACTTCTACAGAAATAAATTACAGCTCAGTGCACTAAAAGCCAATGTGTGTCTGTGCAAGTCATGTAATTTTCTGGATCACCACAGTATTAATAATTCATTTTTTAAATCTCTACCTTCATGAATATTCCAAATATTTATCTCACATGGGCTACACATAAAAATCAAAAAGGTATCAAAGAAAATTTCTAACAACCCAAAAAATACCCGTGAAAACCTGAAACAAGGTCGTGTGTATTTCAACTGCCTAAAAGCAAAAAAGCTCCCAAATAAAGTTGTTTATTTCTTGTCATATTATTGATCTGAAGCTCAGCAGAGGCCTGATCTGCATTTCACAGTTGGTTAGGACACATCATTCATGCTTGCTGCTTTCAACATGTAAGATTTGTTGATATAAAAGCTATAAAGAAGTAAAATCCAAGCTGGAACAGTTATTCATATTTTAGAGTGTGAAAGAATCTAGTTTAACCAGTAGGTATTACTGAGGAACTTGGTGCTACAACTAGATTTTTTTCAAAAACATAAATCTGTTATTTTCTGTAGTGCACAATAATTTATATTTCAAATCTGGCTGAAAGTAGTAATTAAATAACCTTATTTTAGATTTCTGCTAAATTTTAAGACTTGTATTTTATCATTGGTATGTAAACAAGAAAACACATGGTATACCATGATTCTGTGTAACATCACTTTGCTGAAGGTGCCAATATAACCTGCACACATTCTATTAGCAGACAAAGCAAAAAGTAAATCCAATTTCTCCTTTTAGCCATTATTTAGATGGATTACTACAATTGCAAAGACATGGAGTGCTCTGAACACCAAGGAATAAATTGACAACTAAAGAATGAAGTTTTCAATTCTGGGATCTTTCAGAAAGCAAAAACACCCCTAAAATTGGCTTAGATCAATCTGCAACATTTACGTCATACAGCTCCCAATTAAATATTGTTCTGAAGTCAAATACCAACCAAAAAAAAGCCCCAGTCCTCCTATAGGAACTTACAGAAGTGTTTATACATACAAATATACTTTGAAAACTGAATCTAATAATTTGGATTACATTCATTTTTAAGCACATTCCTAAAACAAAATAGATGACACAAAAGTCAAAGACCAAGTGTAGCAAATTACTAAGATAAAAGTTCCAGCAGAAAAAGCAAAGGAAAAGGGTACATGTATAATACGTACAAAATCCAATCACCTATTTTTAAATGATTAATCAAAGATGTTATTTAGCAATTGAACCCAAACCTAAGTATTTACACAGTGAATACGACAAAGACTGCTCCAGTTTGCTCCTTCCCTGATAATCACTGTGCACAAAAATCAAGGTTAACTGCAGAGGCTGAAGAGACAGACTGCAGACTCGGCTTTTTTGTGAGTCTCTGCAGTAGCCACAGGGCAGAAGCCTGTCAGAGTCCATTGGTTTCCCAGGCTGTGACAAGACCACCAGAGCTGGGGTGTGGACTAATCTCATGCTGCCACGGCTCTTTGCAGGCGTAGAAGGTAACACACTGAAAAACAGGCTACCAAGAACAACCCTATGCCACATATAGCCAAAAACTCCCCCAAATTCCCTGTTTTAAAGCTTCACAGTTCATGGAGAAACCTTAAACAATAATCCAGGTGAGTAGACAACTAAATCTGTATTGATTTCGACTTTTGCCTTTGTAATAATATCTCCTAGTAAAAATTTTTGCCAAATGTAAGCCCATAAAAGAATTGCCCTTTCTCCTCATGATTCTTTTTCAGCTTCCTCCTAAACTGGAAGCTTATTCTCAAGAGGTAACCAGGTGAGCAAACTGACAATGCCAGTCTGTGTATTGGTCAGCAGATGGTGCCATAATAGTTCTGAAAGTCAGTAGCACATTTCAAAGGTCAAACTTTAAACAGCAACAATACTCCAATTTCAAGCGTAATTCCCAAATTATGACAAGTAAGGGAATGCTTTCATAGAAGTATTAACATATTTTAATAACTATCATTTCAGAGCCAGACAGTGAATCACAACTCCATGACAATACAAATTAGTTACATGTGAACATGAACATGTGTGTGTCTAAATGCATAAACATATTCACGTAACATCTAAACTCATCTCCAAGAGTAGAAATGGCATACAGTGGTGTCCTTCCAAAGGATCCTATGTCTATCAAATCTAGTTTCCAGGGAATTACAGGCATGTCACTAGCTAGCAGCCCCTGAGCTAATTGAAACTATATTCTAAGCATCCTTTTATCTAGATAATGAAGTCACTATTCAAAATAACAGGTATTTTATTAGCCTTCATGTTTATACCCATCCCATCATACACTCGATAATTTGCAAACATGCACTACTTCCCTCTCAAACACATTCTTGTCCTTATTTAAATATTGAAGTTTCTAGAACTAATTTTTATACTTCGAGAAAATTTTTGTCATTATGTAACCATTCCTTGCAATACACAGAATAGAGTCCTCACCACATAAACACTGACAAGTGCCCACATAGGATGGTGAGAATTTATAAGATACTTCTGAAACAACAATGTAAGACAAGTGCTAGTGTAATTGTGAAGATTGCTGTGAAGTTAAAGAAAAAAATCTAGGATACAGATAGGAAATTAAACGTGACAGAAAAAACGACTTCTGTCTAAAACTGCAAAGTGAGTATCTGCAGTTTAGATAGAATATTTTCACAATAAAACTATTATGCTGACAAATTTCTGTAAAGCACTTCTAGAGAAGTCACTTCAACTCTTTGTAAATGTAAATTACATCCTGGATCATTACTACTTCTCAAAATCCTTCTTCCTGTTAAAGCAGCACAATACATGCCTATTACTTATCACCCAAGCGCCCCAACTTTTCATTGAAACACCTGCTGCAGGCTATCTCCATTTTGCCGGTGAATAACTTGGTTACTGCAATCCCTATACAACTTTAAAGACTTAGTTTTAACAGATAAGACAGCTGAAGGAACACAATTCACCAGAAAGGAAAGATAATACTACAAGACATGAAAACCAGTGAGAATTCTTCAAAAGCTATTTTGTAAAAATTTATTTCCTGACACTATGCAGTAGTCTAAAAATGTGTTCTAAAACATAGAAAATAATATTGGAAAGTGCTGTTTTCCAAACGAAATGAAATTCATTGAAAACTGCATCATCTTTGTAACACCACCTGTAGAACATGTAAAGTTCAACCCCAAGGCTTTCATGAAAATCAGAACATAAATACCTTTCAAGTGCTACATGTAGCCAAGTCGCAATGCCCACATTGGAATTTGAGACTACATTTAAGCAAATATACATCCTGCAGTTGTCTTGGTGCTATCTCTGCCATATCCAGAGATAACAGAAATCTATTCCTTCTCTATTTTCAATCTACAAATACACTGCTATATCAAGGCAAAAAATAAATCTCAAACAGCAAATTAATTTAAATCAAGAAATTTGTCTTTGCCAGAGTACATATTACATATGCACAAATATAATCTGTTTATCAAGATAGCTTTGTGCTCTTCCCCAGCACTGAAAAAATGTTGTAATCTGATGAGAATCCAACAGACATTTTGAAAAGCTGTATTGAACAAGTGACCCCACCCAGGCCCTGACACTGCTAGAGAAGGACATGCTCAAGTGGAAAAACGGGATTTAGTTCCAAATTCATTCCAGCAGACAGAAAATGAACATGGGTCAAGAGACAGCTCTGTTTTCCTGTTATCTGTCCAACAAACTAAGAACAACAGTTTTTGAGAAAAATCTCTGCTCTATTTTTAAAATCAACTTTGCAAGTTTAGTGGGTTTTGACTATTCACATTAAACCCTCATGATAACCACAATTTTAGAGACTAAAACCAGAAGTGAGTATTGATTTGTTCTGAGCAATGCTGTCCCTCCAATCTCCGTTCCTATCGTTCCACTCTATCCCACCTTGCCAAATGGCTGTTTCTATGACAGTCACACAATTTCACTGAAGCACAGGCAAGCATTTAATTTTTTCCAGATCTTAATAAAGAAGCAGGGGGGTGGAAAATGACAGCCCCACTTGTGTTCTGTAAATTATTTGCCTTGTTCTGATTTGGAGGTGATTGATTTTTAGAAGCCACAATAAAAAATTCTTTTTCCAACTATTATTCTTTCTATTTATAATGTATCGGCAAGATTAAAAACAGGTTCTTTCTATACTGACAACATTAAGTTCACCCTTGCATGCAGTATGCTTCCAAGGCACTTACAATAACATAGTTAATCAAAGCACTTGCCAACTTGGTGAAAAATAATGTACTAGTACCCGAGAATTCTTTGTACTGCAAACTGGAAGGCCCCAGTGCAATAAAGTTCCTGAATGGTGAAATTCCAGATGCACATCATTGTTTTGACAAGTATCCATTTCCTCTTCAGTGGAAGTCATATAGAGAATTATTACCCTCTCGCATGTTCAGGAAGTGTACAGCATGCAAAAAGAGAAATCTCTGCAATACCAGGATTCAATGTCAGGAAAAAGAAATGAGAAGCAACTAGCCTCTGCTTTCAGCAGTGATAAACCAGAACATGCACATTTAAAAGTAATTTTCATAAGCAGATACAACCATTAAGTTTTTCTTGCAAGCACATCGAGGCTGAATGTCACACAGATGCAGACTGAGATCACATTCAAAATGCCTGCTAGCTTTTTATTTCAGCTCATCCAACTTAGGAACAATGGCCAAAAACCAACTGATAAATTCATTAAGACAACTTGCTCTGTCATGTACAAGACAAATGTTTACAAAGCTTAAGGGTCTAAACATAACCACAAAAGTGCCTTTTTTTGGCAGCATCATCAGTTCTACATTTCCACTTTAGAAGGCATCTCATTTTTTCTAGTGCCAAATATAAGCACCATAGAGGGCACAGTTCTCTTAGGTAAGCCATTTGAACAATACTGGTAGATGTTTGCCATTGCTTAAGGAAGAAGAGTTGGAAAAAGTGACAAAATTGTAAAGCCTTTCATGCAGGTGACAGGATAATCTTCTCCTGACTTTTTTTTTTTTTTTTTTTAAATGCCTCTTTTCCTGAATCGGGATTCAAGCTGAAATATAGAAATTGATACTGCCACACTTTCCACCAACAATAAATTCAGTTTCAAATACTTGATTAAAAGGCATCCCTGGCAATTAATCTTAAACAAGCTTAGTCCAAATTCCAAATAAGTGCAAAGTCTCAAGCTATATGGTTAAGTATTTTTGGACTTCTGCAGGAAAGTTGCAGCTGTGTCTTTGCTGGGTAAGCTGTTACCACTATGTGAATTATCAGTTGAAGGACCTACAGAGATCTTTTTGCACACGCAAGTAAGGAAACCCAGGTTACCAACTGTATAACACTTTAATTTTAAAAAACCCAACAAACCAAGCAAAAAACAACTACTCAAAATTAAAAATAAAATAGATAAAACCAGGATAATTCTCAGCTCCTGCTGCAATGAATAAATGCCATTACATATCCCTCACTGTTCTCCCACATTCCCCAAACCTCAGAGGTTTGCCACCTGAGAGGTTGTGTTTTGGTATTTTAGAGGTTTTTTTTCAGCTAGCACAAGCTAACCGAGTCTTTCATGTGCTACTGGAACAGAAGTATTCCCTGGAAAAAGCAGAACCAATTTCCTCAGTGCTTCCCACCTACTCCAGATAATTATAATGCACCTCAAATGGTATATGTAAAGCACAACACTGCAGACTATTTCCTACATATTTATGTTTACTGAATATATAAAAAGTACTGAAACTAGAGATAATATTGCTCTTCTAAAAAGTATGCATCTACTGCTCCAGTGGGAGTTAACTCTGCCAATCCCAAGCAACAAAAGGCAGCAGAGATGCCTCTTAGCTGAGCAAATAAAACTGGCAGCCAAAACTTCATCATTCCCATGGGCTCTTCTGAATGCTGGTATTTGATTAGAAGAGTGAAAACATGAGCAACTTTCTAAAAGTTTCCTACTTTTCATGGCAGTGGCTTCATAACTAACAACACTGCAATTCCTGCAACGTCTTTGGGCGAGACAAAGTGAAAGGAACCTAGTTCATTCTGAATCTAGTGGTCAGAAACAAGTCTAATGGAGAAAAAAGGCAAAGAATAATGCTAATAATGCTGGTTTTGTGCCTGGACTTCAGCACTTAACATGTTTATTAGTCATCTAAGCGTTTTAGCTGTTTTGTGCTTTTTGGAAGGACATTCCCAGCATGAAAGATTGTAATATAAAACAGATAACAGGATATGCATGAAAGTCCCAAGGGAGTAACTATTTAAACAAAGTTTTCTTTGGAGAGTTAGGGAATGACAATACATAAGAAAGATTTAAAAGAATAATTCATTTGTGAACACTAAGAATGAGGTGGGGAGGAGTATTTAGAACTGTCCTGTAGACAAGGAAAAAAGAATGTTGACCTGCCAAACCACAAATTTAATTACATTCCCATAGAAATATAAGAATATGCATCACAAACTGCAGTTACCAAAGCAGCCTCACCCATTGCAGGAAAGCCTTTTAATGATGACATACAAACGGGGATGGTGAGTTGTCACAGTAAGCTTTCAGGCCAAGTGAGGCTTTATTCTGCCTTCTCAGGCTGTACTTTCAGTTCTCATTCTGTCCATGCAGAAAAGTTTCAAAGCTTTGAAACAGTGCTAAGCAAACACAAATCCAAGTTGACAACAATTTCTCATCTTACAATTTTATTACACAAACAAACAGTATGATATTATGAAGTCTACACCAAAAAGCGTTCTTTGAGTGAAAGTCCCAGTCTGCATTGGCTTAGGGGTTTCTGTGCTTCCTTTTGGGCTCATCAGTTTATGTGCTGAGTGAAGAATGCTTGAAAGCATATTTACCCAGCTGTTCTCTATGGGTATGCTTCTTAGGCATTTAATGTTAAATCCAAGATCATGTTTGAGCTCACAGTCATGGATTTTCCCTCATCCCATCTAAATTTTTTAAATCCTAAGTACTTTGAAATACAAAGCAATGAGAAAGTGAAAATTGGTAGATGTGTACAGACAAAACTAATTTCAATTTTTTTTTACCATGGTATACTGGTTAACAACGGGGGTCTTTTTTCAAGACCATATTCCTGTGTGGAAGCAACAGAAACCGCACATCAACAAAAAGGACGAGAGTCACAGTTCTGTTTAAAATTACATGTTCTTTCAGAAATCAAGAGTACTTGATTAGTTCTTGAAGGGAGGTGTCAGAGATCAAGAGCTGGAGTTCTGGTCTGAATGAAGTCTTGAGGTGTGCTAGTCTCAGAATTCTGCCTAAACCTACGAACCTCAACAAAACTGTGGAAACTTCTAGCACTTAGAAAATGTGTGTATCTGGCTCTGGGTTTAAATGGGAGAAATACATCTATGTGACAGACTTGAGTTTTGGGAGACAGCATGAACACCATGCAAATTAACATTTAATAAATTCACTAGCAAGCAGATACAAAAACTCACTAAAAGGGAAGGACTGATGCTATAGCTCTCAATTCTTTCTCACACTCTTCCTTAGAGGAAGACAAAAAAAAAAAAAGGGGTGGGGGAGGGAAGGAAAAAACAGGAAACAGACGCTGAAGACAAAACAGGAAAGAAGGTCATGATTTGTCTAATAGCCAAAAAGCTGCAGTGAGGCCAGAGAGGGGGGCAGGGTAGCAAGACACCAGAATTCCAGTCTGGGCTAAGTTGTATCATAGAGGTTACTGGTCAACCCACAAGATCTCCAAGCCTTGGTTCTTCAAGTGCTAGGCTGCAGGAGATCCAGCATCTATATACACATCACTTTTAAGAATCTTCCAGTAACTTCTTGATTTTTGTACATTAATTTTGTGACAAGTCCCAGGACTTGCTCCACTGTTGTAAGACTTAAACAAGAGTACTCCTTCCTTTGCACTTGCAATTATTTCGTGTATTTATTTTTAAGCAGTAAATGTGTGCTTTGGATGGCCTAACGAACTAAGGGAAAAGTTGTACTTCCTGGAAAAATTGTGTTACTGTATCTCCAAATCCATAAAATGACAGAATTCTGATTAGTTCACTTTTGTTTTTCTGGCTAAGCTACACATCCTTAAGTTCCATTCAATACCAAGATTAGAGGCGCACTATCTCAACAATTCACTACATCTTTGGCTTACCAGTTCCTACAAAGTAAGCATCTTTCTGGTTTTAAAACAGATCATGAATTATATCCCATTTACTTTCTATTGAGGAGCTCTAAGACAAACCCCTCTGTAACATATCTATCTGCAGATGAACTAAGTATTTTGTGGTAGTTATAAAACTGACTCATCTACAGATATATTTCTGATTTTAGCAAAAAATAATTTTACAGATAGACAAACTTGAGCATTATGAGGAGAAAGTGACACACGAGGCATGTTCACTAGGACAGCAGTTGAACCAAAACAACAGCAGTTCTCAAGGCCTCTGTTCTTAAACACTGACATCAAGTAGTTCTAAATGTTCCATGTAGGAAGACAAAATCATAGTCTTTCACTTATTTTCAGTTGAAACCCAGAGGTCACTTCTCTCCAAAAATATAAGGGTGATGGTCCACAGGGGAAGTTTAGTTTTCCTTAGACAAAAGCAATATTCTCAACTTCATACAGAAGAGAAAAAGTGGAAACAGTCTTTTGGCCTTACATTATGAGGTCTCTAGGCATGCACAAAAATTGTATTACATGTACAGAGTGTCAAAACTGGTTTACATGGGAGTTATGAAATCTACAAAAAGTTATAAATTTAGTTTTATTTCTAAAATTATAAACAAGAACAGAAGTATTCCCAGCTCAATTTCTACTAAAACTATTACACAAGCTAAAAGTTTGTACACATCAAGTGATATAACATTTCCATGTTGAATATTCCAAGCTAATTCATGCTGTATGACATCACTGAAATTCAGAAGTCCAATTCAAGCCTGGAGCAAATAGACAACATTAGCTATACATTCCAATTCAACAGAATTACATTACACCAAATTTATGTACAAAATGAACCAAATCCTCATCAGGTGAAGAATTCTGTGCTGGCAGATTCATCTTATGAGGTATTGCTGTCATCATGTGATTCCCTGCAACTTCATTAATTACCATAACCGCATTTGCACGAAAACAATTCAATACTTGAAGCAAAATGAATATGCAGTCTTCTTTCCGCAAAGAATAACTACAGCATTTCTCATGCCAATTAAAACAATGTTTCATTGTCATCTTTAACAAAGGAGAATGAATTTCAGACTGCAAATGTCTACAGAACACACTGTAACGCTTGAGATAAAAATTTTAAATATTAAACTTACTGAAAAAGGGAAACAGAGAATGAAACTGAAGACATTCCTTTTAAGAAATACAGATATGTAATATGGCACATTTGGTGTGACTTCCAAGTAAGAGTTTCAAATTGTTGAAGAGGCAAAATAATTTTTTGTCCCACAACGGTTATGTGAAATATACAAAATATTGTACAATACTTCACATAAAATGGAAAGTATGCTAAACTATCCAAAAAGATGTCACAAAGGTTATTTATATAATTCTTATTCTGAAAATGTATTACCAGCTTGTGCTACTCAATGCTAAAATTAACAATTAAGCCTTTTAAATATATAGATATAGTCATACAATCAAGAGACATTTAGATTAAAACAGTACAGAAAGAACTATGTTGGAGCACAAGTTCCATAATCCTGTAATGGGAAACAGATTCCCAAAAAATTCCCAAGACATAGCAACAACATAGCTGTTTTCAGCTATCATGTGTGGGCTTCACCATTTGCAACACACTGAAATGCTTCTTACTTCCTACTAGTTTCACATATAAGCATCTCTTTCATCCTCTTTTCTTCTCCCTCCCCTCTGGTACCTTCACTTAATCTTACTTGCTTTTTTTAGAATCTTCCTGATTATCAATTAAGTACTATGTCTTCCACTCTTAATTCCATCACCATTGCTAGAAAGTCAGGGTGCCAAACTGTCAAGAGCCTGGCTTACATCCAGATGGTTTAGCACCTCACCTGAACAAAAAAGAATATAAACAATTTAATATGCAAGCTATATTTTTCTTTCAAATTATATTCGCAGAACAAGCAAAATAAGCTGTTCTCAAAATTATATGAGCCTCCTTATTTGCCAACTGATCAAACAAAAAAAAAAAACAACAAATGTAGTACTTAAAAGCCATTGAAGTAATGACAAATTAAGCCACAGGCAAACACATACTATGAATGAAACTGCTTCAGAAATAGAGAATGCATTTCTGCAGCTACTTTTTAAATGAGAACTATACTACTACATAGTATTGGGATTTTCTTCCTGCCCAAAGAAACTGGAAACCATTACAGCCAACATATCACAAAGATGTCCTGGGAGACTGAAGATAATTCTGTTTTTCTTCTGTGCAACACAACCTGCTTTCCAATGAGCATTTTCAACCTCCCAAATAATTGGGGAAGTGACAGAAATACTCTTTAAAGAAAGAGATAATAAAATCTGAGAATGTTAAAAATCACCAGATTTTTCTGCTCAAATCTCCCAAAATACTATGTTCTGAAAAGCTTGGATTGATTATGTCCTTGATCCATAGCCTATGAAGACCTTCACGTTCCCTAACTGAAGGGACTACAGGTATCAAAAACAAACAGCAGACTTCCTTTCATAAGGAATCTCTTCCAGAACAGCCCCTGATTAACGGAGATGAAAGTGGAAGGCCTAAATAGTTCTGATTCTGCCTGACAAAAACCTCAAGGCAAAGCCTGTGTGGAAGAAAAGGATTGTATGCTCTGTTGACGTTGTCAGCGACCTCCTTTAAACTGTCATGGCTGGGATGAATAGCCTAAGTCACCAATCCATTTTATGACTGCTCAATCTGAGCCAGGGTTTAAGCACATGCTGTGCTGCACAGGCTATGTTAATCTCAGTACACATTAAGATACACGGAGAGTTTGCAATCTGCCTGGTAGACAAAGAGTATCCCTCATCTTGACTCTAAACGAGGACTGTGTTTATTTAAGGAGTAAATTTTCCAGTTTGAAGAATAAAGTTTCAGCAAAAAATATATATTCTTCATTACTCAACTTGGAGTAGGTTTTACTGCTTGCAGACCTCATGCAGAGGTGGTAGAAACATCAGTCCTTTTCTTCTCTCAATTTTGACAATGACACTACTTTGAGAACTGGCTCTAACTAATCCGTAGTAATCCTTTAGTATATGAAAATAAATACATCCTTGAGTAAATGAAAATAAACCCAGCAGGAACAAAAATCAATTATCAAAAGAAAAACTGTAAGAGGGAAAGATGCCATTTTTCTTTTCACTAATTCCTAGCATAATGGACCTGCAGAAGAAGAAAGAATCCTGAAATTTCTTGGAAGCTGTGCAATATTTCTTCTACTTAGTGTTTAATCCCTTCAGGAAACACAGCAAGAATAAAAGGAATGCAAACAAATTTTAAGAAGCTCTGTTAGAGCAAGTTTTACTTCTAGCTCTGAGCGCTTTGAGAATGATCCAAGGGAAGTCTTTAACATTTAAAAACTAAGTTCATGGAAAAAAGATAACAGTTATAAAAGATTTTTAAAGGAAAAAAATAGGTTGTTTTGCAAAGAAATTTGTATTGCTGTGTTTTAAAAATCCTTTTAGGCTGCTTTAATTATAGATATTCAAACAGATGTGACAACTAGCTTGAAAATGTTAAAATCTTCAAGTTCCTAAAGAAGTTACTGTAATACTCCCTAAAGCCATTTCCTAAAGATATTTCAAGTTTTTTGAGACATCGCTGAGGCCCTTCTAAAGTATTCATTCTAATCTTTCCTGAATAGAGTTTTTTCTGAAAACTATGTACCAAAACAGAAAAGTTATATTTTTTTAAACAAGTAGAACAAGTATCCAAATGTTACACATGCTACTCTTAAATCACTTGCCCTGTAGCCAGTATTTATTGACCAAGTCCATCAATACCGGGATGAAAAACTCGTTATGTCAAAAGGTCAGCACAGCCTACAGAAAGGCATTATTTCTAAACACACAGGTTGTACTGATTTGACAATAAAAGTACCTTGAAGAATACATCCTCTGATTGCAATTGGTTGGCAGTACTTACTGCTCTGTCAAACTGTGTGCATATGCCTGCACACAGATATTTTCAAGATTTTTCTCAAAAAGCCTCCATTTCTTTTTGTTCGATAGTTGTCAAAATGGATCTATTTCAGCAGTAATGTAATCTTACATTTGGCATTACTGTTGTGATATTCAATTACACACATGGTCAACCCATGTCATCACTTACACAGTATACAAAGCAGCAAGGCCTTTTCCCCACTCCTACTCCCTAATCTCTTGCACACCCATCAGAAAATTCCAGTGGCCTTTTACAGCTCTGCTGTGCCACTAACAGTCTGTCACCCTATTTTGAAGAGCAAGAAGATGAATCATAGGTTCTGCCAGGCATGGTAGAAGCTTGCAATGGGTTAGTTTAATAGTACAAATGTATCCAACTAAAGTTTGAGCTATCCCTCTTCTGAATTTTCGTTTGGTGTCCAAATATTTATAGTCACACCAATTCTTAACAGGCAGCATGTAATTACCAAACAAAACTATATACAGCTTAAGATAGAAGATGGAATATCACAATTCACAGTCCTATTCTGGACACATCCATCAGCACATAAACTTGTCTTTAGATCGGTAACTAATAAAGAGTATCAGTACTTGACATACTTCTTTTGCTGATCCAACCATATCACAAAAAATGGTACTGCTGAAAAACATGGATTTCTTATCCAACATTTCCCTCTTTAAAATCACAAATCTCTAGAAAATGTATGTTCTCATAGCCACTTTTCTCCAGTATCTCAAAGCAGCAAGTATGTGTCTGTATACACCCAAACTACTTCAAAAACTAACAGTAGTTAAAAAGTAATAACTGTAAAACTCAGATATACCCATTACATTTTGGGGCTGGTACCCCAAGTTGGAGCAATTTTGGCACCTCATCCAATTCACTTAACTACATCAACAGCAGCTGCAGTCCCATTTTTGACCACAGGATAAATACATTCTGAAAACTTCCCAAAAAAATATAGGCATGGCCATTGGAAAGAAAAATCTGTCAAGTTTAATTTCCCTTATTAAACTCTATTCTTTACCTTTGTGAAACTACAAATATATAAAATCAGCAAGCAAGCAATGAGACTAATTCTAGGCAGAAGTAAGAGTATTTTGACTGAAATCTTGAATCAAAAGTGTTCCTAGTGAGCCAACAGAATTATTTCCAGTATGAACAAGAAGCAGGACTACTACGTAAATAACACACCCTCCCTAGCTTTAACCTAGATATCACCAGTGCCAAAAAAGATACACCAAGTTCTGATCTCTACAGGATACATTACCAAATCACCATATTGCTCTAACCCAAATTTTAACAGAACAAGGCTCTAATATGCATTATTCTATTCATATCTTTAATAAATTGAACAGCACTATAGATTTTTCCTTTAACACAGAGATTTCTTTTCATGCTTGAAATCACGCATGTACTCATGGTGAATGAAATGTTAAAGAAAAAATAATGACTAAACTATTATGGAACCAAAAATCTCCAATTTTAAAGTGTCTCAAACAGGGTGGAGTTTCAAAAGAACCAGAGACTCTGATTTCCCAGTTAGGGCCCTTCATGCAAGTGTCACATGAATATCCAATGTGTTTTGCTACTTCAGGATCATGAGACCTCCAAGGAAACCTTTCATACAAACTCTGCAGCTGAATAGCATGAAAATAAAATGAACAACTTTGTCCACAAGTGTGTATGATAGTTCTACCTTGCCAAAACACTTCAAACAAATTACTCCCTTTGCATCGGAGCTGTGTAACTGCTCAATGAATTTAAGACTGAACACTAACAAGCCTTTATTTTAAGCTTGCATTTTCTTTACCTCTCATTAAGATTTTTTGGTGTTTTTTTGCAAATGAAATAGTCACAGCTAAACAAATCAACAATCAGTGCTCTGCACAGTGCAGGGGGACCACCCAGATTAATCTGTCTTTACTGACAATGTGCAATACAATTTGAATCTTCCCAACACAAAGATCAAAACAGATTTTTAAACTATCTGATCTATCAATAACATTAAACATTTCAGACAAAAATAGTTAGGTGAGTGTTCTCCTTAACGTACTCCCTTCCTCCACTCATGACACCTCCATACCATAAAATACTAACTGCAACACAGCACTACACAAGGTTGGCAGGCAGCCTCTCTGCTCCAGCATTTTGCTGGAGTGCCACACACCCCCCACTTCTCAGGAACATAAGGCAGGCAAGGTGCTGGGGAGCACAGATCAAAATAGCTCAAGACATTTAAGGTGATTGATATGAATTCTTAATGAAGTCTCTAAGTATGTCTGACTTACTAAATATTCTGTACCACATTACTCATGAATAAAATTAATATTACCATAAGAGTAAGGAAAGCACGTTGCAAACACACACACATTATGCTCATTTGTTTGCTGTAATGCAAAAACTACAACAGCTTACCGAGTTGCCCTATTACTGGATGAGGAAATCTGAACTATATAGTAACACTACAGTGGAAAGAAACTGTAACCAATTTAATTGAGAAAATCTGATCTAAAATGAATGGTTACAAATTTCTGGACTAACAACACTAAATATAAGTTAAGTGGTTTGGTTTTTTTTCATTCATTTCAGCAAATGAATGAGATTGTGGGACCACTTTCCCCGAAAGGCAACAGGATTAACAAACTGAAACAACCTTGCAATGGTACTTGCGAAGGTCTTGAAATAGGTGTAGCTTATATTCAGTTCTTGATGACCCAGGAGACCTATTCCAAGTCTTTAATATCTAACAATTCAAACCTCCTAACACTCACTAAAACTGAAACTAGGACTTTGTCAACTTACATTGCTGTCATAGTGCTCGGCATCTCCTTTATGCACCACTTTAATCTTTCAGAATAGGAACACAGAAACCCAATGTACTTTCTCTGCGGCTTTGAACAGACAACTCTTTTTAACCACTCAAAGAATGTGTTCTGCACTCTCTCATAATTTAATCACTGTCAGTCATAACAGCCTATTGTGAAAAATAATCCACTCATTTATTTTATCATCAGCGCACTCAAGCATGGTCAATTTACGAGCAACAGAGTCACATGCATCAGCCACGAGAGATCCATTACAGGGCTGCTGGAAAGTTTGTGAACAAACAAGTTGCTTTCCTCTTATTATCCATAGGCTAAATCTAGAAGTCTCACAGTCCTTCATCATCCTAGTTTCACAGGAGAAACAAAAGAAAGCCTTCAAGCAATAGTTCTAGTATTTACCTCAAAACATGCTCACACAGACAGTAGGCTAATTAAAACTTTAAATTTTAATATTAAATTACACTAATAATATCTCATCCAAATAAGGTGCTCATGGAAGAAAATGTCATTTTAATCCCATCACAGTAGCTCACAGGCTGACACAAGCAGCGTAGCTGTTTGTGCTAAGAGACCAAAAGCACAGCTGCCATTGAAAGTGCAGGAGCTGTAGAGGGAATGCAAAAAGGCTTGGGAGCTAGCAGGCTGTAGGACAATCAGGAGCTGCCAAATAGCAGTCAGACCAATACACCTGCGTGCATTTAACAAGCCCTGCTCACAGTGTCAGGTTAATGAAGTCATGCAAGTAATGTAACAGCTATGAGCTCTAAAAGATCCAGACATTGCTAATCCAAGAATTGTCACTATGTATTAGCACTTACAAGAAGACAGAGGAGTTAGGTGTGAGTACACACATTTTTTAAACACTTGCACACAACTGTATGTGTGCCACTCAGCAAGGCCTGGACAGGATAGAGAGCTGGGCAGAGAGGAACCTAATGAAGTTCAACGAAGACCAGCAAGGAATAACCCCGCGCACCAGTACAAGTCAGGAGTTGACCTGCAGCAGCTCTGCAGACCTGGGGGTCCTGGTGGACAACAAGCTGTCCATGAACCAGCAGTGTGCCCTTGTGGCCAAGAAGGCCAATGGTATCCTGGGATGCACTAGAAAGAGTAGTGCCAGCAGGTCAAGGGAGGTGATCCTGCCCCTCTCTACACATCCTTAATGAGGTTGCATCTGGAGTTTTGTGTCCAGTTGAGCTTCCCAGCTCAAAAAAGCCAAAGGAACTACTGCAGAGAGTCAAAGTGAGGGCTACAAAGGTGATCAGAGGACAGGCACATCTCTCTGAGAGCTGTGACTGTTTGGCCTAGAGACAACCAAGGTGATCTTATCAATGTGCATAAATATCTTAATAGATGTCAAGAAGATAGGGCCAGACTCTTCAGTGGTGCCCAGTGTCAGGACAAGGGGCAACGGACCAACTCAAACACAGGAAGTTCCATCCGAGTATGAGGAAAAACTTCTTTACTGGGAGGGTGACAGAGCACTGGAACCGGCTGCTTAGAAAGGCTGTGGAGTCCCCTTCTCTGGGGACATTCAAAACCTGCCTGTCCATGATCCTGTACAATCTGCTGTAGGTGAACCTGCTTTAGCAGGGGGGTTGGACTATGTGATCACCAGAGGTCCCTTTCAGCCCCAACCATTCTGTAATTCTGTATGCTATAGTCTTATCTGCCATCCAGCCAAGGATTCCTCCAGAAATACCCTCCTACATGAGACATAATTTAAATTTCTATTATAATGAAGATTGGTCAGAAAATCATTCAGATTTTTGTAAATGCTAAAGCCTTTTAAGAATTTTCAACTGGTAATTGCTGAAACTGAATGTGTAAAAACTTTTTTTAATCAGAGCAACTCATTGAATCCTCCCTTTTTGTGTGCCATATGCAGAACACTTGCACAATACCCAGACTTACAGTTCTCTCATCTCTCCCATTTTAAAAACAGGATATAATAAAAAAGGTGGTTTAAAAAGCCCAGATTTCCAGTGTTAACATTTTCAGTCAGGATAAGCAGATAAACCTAGAAATGATCTACAACTAAGTTTAAAAAGAAATCTAACTATAGAAGCATTGCTTCAAGCAATCAGCCATTAAGTTCCTTGGCACAACAGAAGCATCACCCACCCATCCTTTTGGCACCACTAGGATGCTACAGGGCAACCTTCGTGGGAGACATGGCAGACATCACTGTACAGTTTGCCAGAGCCTCACACATTTATCTGGAGAAAAATTGTGGAAGTACTGCATATGCTGACAGTTTGGAATGCTCTGATTTGCATTATGCTGTGTTTTGCAATTTACCTGACCAAACCAGCATTGCAATTCTCACAACATACAGAGATTAGGTATTTCTTTAACTCTGACAGAACAGATTTCCAGATAAATCATAGATAATTGAATTTTTATTGCAGTAAGATTTGCCTACAAGTCGGAGTGTAATTAATCCTCCACACGGACACTCAATCATGTCAATGCACTCCAGCTAACTAACAGAGCCAATATATTAGGCAGCTGCTTAGGTATTTCTTGTCTTGAAGAGTATTTTTGGCTGCTAGAAGCAAATCTGCATTGAATGGAACTGCTTTTACAATGAAAGTTAATAACTGACTTCCATAAGAAATATATCAGAGTTGTCTAAGAAAGTATATATACACAAAAACTGGTATGAAGAGCATCATGCCTATTCCCCCATTCACAGAAATTTAATTTAGCCTCTAGAAGTGTTTGGTATCATGAAATATTTCTTTTGCCACTTAAATGAAAATCATACATTTTAAGTTATTTCTTTCTAAGCACAAAAATATTGGTATTGCAAAACTCCTGGTTACTTTCCCACTAGGCTACAAATCACTGTACCATCCAACCTGTAGGTGTCAAAATAGTAAAGCAACAGAGCAGCACTGCAACTACCCCAAAAAACTGAAATAACTAACTCAAGCCAATACCTTGCAGGAAACTTTTTCAGGCTCCAAAGGTTACTACTGTTGAATTTTCCAAAGTACTCAGTGAGAAGCAATTTTTCACGCAGCCATCAGTATTAAAGTCTGACCAGTCCTCAGAAAAAGGCTGAGAACAAAAGCTGGAATTTATGACCCAATTAGGTCAGACACGCCAGCGCCTCAATAAGAAAATACACCAAGTCTGCCGTGGTTAAAACCTCTAACTCAGCAGTGCTTACGTTTGGGACTCATGCACTGAAAATGCAATTCTGCCACTTGTCTATTAACAGATGTAAACTCTAAACAAAATAAAGCAATACAAAACTCCATTGCAGCGATCTCATCCACAAAATTAGACTATCAGGCTTCTCTTCACAAAAAATGTAGGTTTTGATGGCAGGCTTGTTAACTCTTCAGCATTGTGCCTCTGCTACCTCCCCAGTCTACAAGCTGTTGCCTATCAGAAAGCACTGATGGCAATGTCCCTCAATATACGCACCTTATATAGGTATTTAATACAAACTATCTATAAATTCCCAGAAACTGCCAGTTGTCACTTCTACAGAAGTCTTCAGTTTCAAAATTAAGTCTGAAATGCAATGTTGCTTTTCAAATATTCTTGATGGACTTAAGCATAAGACAAATATATTTATATAATTAAGGCTTAAAAAAGCTGACTAACTTACAAAAACTAACTGACTCCACTTTACCCCTTGAGCAACAGTGTGGCACCAGCACAGTCTGCAGCTATAGTAAATGTATCTTCTGGTAGCCTAGAAGTGGGTCCCCTTCCAAACTAATTATTGATATCAGGCTATCACAATGGCAAACATGGACACCTGATCATCACTAGCCATAGGGACACCACAGCATCATTCTGAAATGACTGAATCTATGTGGATACACTGCACTCAACACTCCCACTCATTTATTACTACTGATGCTACCCCCCTCTAGGAAGAGTGTGCACCTCCTGGATTCTCAACAAACAAAAATTTTAGTCTGAAATCACAGGGCAATGAAGTTTACTGTCACTTTAACAGCAGGACTACTTCAGGATGGCACTAAACAACTACTAACAATTTGGTTTCCTACTGACTGTTAAACCAGGTCCATTTCAATGCCCATTTAAAATGATGGATGTTTCTGGAAATTTCAAGATAATTAAAGGAATAATTGCTATAAGGAAAAAAAAGGAGTGACTAAACCTGTACTCAAGACAGATTCTCCTAATCTCCTTTTCAAAATTCTAATAGACTGACATAATACAACTGTTTGCATCTAATTACACACAGAGAATGAGAATGTTATTCCACAGAAATAAAATTTTCAAGGAAAATTTGTTTTATCCTGGAACACACTGCACCTTACTTTGCAATGACTGACTTGTCAATATCTCTAACCTGTGGCTGCATTTGGAATCTAATGTAAATATATAATCCGTCCCAGTTTTACGCATACTGTATTCCAGAAACTAAGAAATAACTTTCGATGACACAACACGCATTAAAAGTTATAGGAGATACATTTGATTATCTCAGAATTCATTGTCAGGGCAACTCCAAGACTGGCATCCAAGTAATATGTCAGGTATAATTAATGATAAATTCTCTTCAAATGGTTGTACTATAAAATAAGTAGAAAACATTCTTACAGGTGAGTATTTCATGCCTTCAGAAATATTAGAAAGAAGCAAATTTGACAAATAAAGTCTTTAGTAGTAAAAGGTTTTTTATTGCCATGACATCATCTTTATTCCAATATTATGCATTGACTTTTTTTGAGAAACTGACAACTTCCATGGTAGTTAACATATTTATTTGATTTATAAAGGATTCATTGAAGGTTTTCTCCTGAATACTGTTTTCTACACAGTGGATTTACTGGTTTGGCTAGTTCCTCTAATTCTAACAGCAAACTAGAGCAGTATCATAGGTCAAGTACCACATTTATCAAATTACCTTAGCTTTAAGTTTTGTACACATTATTGAAACTATAAAGCTTTTCAAGGTTCCTTCAACCCATTATCCTATTTCTAGCATCCTGATAAGCCAAACAATCAAAAGGAAGCTTATTTTAAAGAAAAGCTATCAGAGGAGATGCATGATATCACTTATTATGAATGCATTTTCAAAAGCAAATCACAAAGACACTTTTAAGCACAGCTGATATTTAGTTTTTGTCTATTCTGTTAGGATGCACTGGTCACATGACAGAGTAACACCATTAGCCATTTAATTAATTTGAAAGTTTAGGGACAGGGGAACATAAATTAAAGGTTTCCCAAGAGTACTGACAAAACTAGCTTTTCCCAGTTAAATTCATTTTTGCTGTAGCAACAGTATCAGCTCCAACTTCCATCCTTTATTCCATAGTTTAGGAGTCCCAGTGACATCCCCAGCTTCACTGCTGTGACTGTGCTCCTGACTTCTCTCCATCCAAATGACCAACCTTAGACAGCTTCCAAGCAATCTCGCCACCTTCAACCAGAACAGAAACAGCTAAAGATGCCACAGAAATTAAGCTTTGCTCTAGCTTGCCTCTGCCTTTCGCAACAGAGAGCTATTGCAACAACACGCAGCTGTCTTACCCTCCCTGATCATAGTAAACGCCAGGGCAGAACAGGGAAGGATGCAGAGGCACAGGAGTGGACTGCAGACCATGCTCAGCATCAGCACCCTCCGCCATTCACGTAGCCTTTGTGCCAAAGCAGACAAAACAAGAGCCTCCACCCAGAGAATCCTATCCTTTGGTTTTAGACTAAGTTTTGCTGCCCTTATCAGCCCCACCAACAGATTAATTCAGTGACAAAAACGGTTAAGCAAACCATATAACAAAAGCAAGTTTTGTTTATACCTCCTCCTTCCAAAAACATTAAAACTATGACTTTGACCCCAACATTAACTTTTGGTTGTAAAACCTCAGCTGTTCGGCAAATTTTTGTATAATCATTCCAATGAGCCCTCACAGGGGTTTAAACTAAGCATTTCAGTTAAACTTCATTCTTTGTGGGGGTGAGGGTGGGTAGAGAAAGAAAGCAGGCTGCTACTACTACTGGAACAAAACAAGAAGTTAGTTTGTTTCCAGCTAGTGCTAAATTCACTGTGAATTATTTCACTTGAACCTCCTGAAGTGCCTCAGGAGACATTCTTCTACATTAAGCTTGCAATTACACTACAAAGCTGTACTATAAATTCTTCATCCCTTTACAGCTGTCCCTCTGTTTACAGCTACACTTAACTGAACTGTTGCCATCAGCTACCTACATTTTACACAGATTCAGGGCATACATATATATCTTTAAAACTATTGTATGACATCTGCATTTCCTTTCAACACTCTTCTTGATATCTGCAACATCTACAACTTGCCAGTACTTCTCAGCCATAGGCTCATTCTTTAAGTGTTTAAAAACTATTCTTCACTATTCTCCACAATCTGTCAGTCATTAAGAGCTTTGCAGCTTAGCCAGAACTGTCATAGGCATAAAGTATTTTCTGTAATAATTTCAAAGATGCTTTTTGCGTCTTATTAAAACAATAAGTATTGTCACTTTCAGTCAGGAATACCAAACAGAGCATAATTGAATTGGTAGATAAGTTAGCACCATTTTTTAAATTACGGTATCCATCCAGTTAAATCTTGCTCCATTTGGTACTCCCCCCAAAAAATCGTTTACAGTGCTCTTTCATTCAACTTTTCATTGCAGTGCACATCAATTGCGCCCATTCCTAACCAGGTTAATCTTTAACAAACTGAATGAAAGCAATTCTGTACCTGGAAGAAGGATGTTAGGTACCATCTAGTAAGGCTACAGCTGCTCATTACAATTTTGGTTTAATATGTGACTTCTCAGCTGATATCTAAAACGAACTATTTCAGGTATGTGGTTTAAGAAGCAGCCACCTAAACAGCTAACAGAAATAAAGAAGAGACAATGCCTCTGTAGGATGTCTGAAGAAAGTTGAAGCAGCAGTCTCTTAACATGGTAAGGAAAAGAGGGAATAAAGAAGTGTGTACACTGGCAGAGAAGTATCCTAAATGAAGAAATGCTGCCAAAGTAATTATAACAAGTAATCAAACCTTTGTTTGTTTTCATGCTATCCACACGGTAGACTTAGTCTGTGAAACCAACAATAACACTTTGCTGCTAATTAACACCAACTCAATGACTGATCTCTATGATACAGTTAAGGCAAATGGTAACAATAATGTATTTTTTTCCTTGCCTATGGTTACAATGTCTTGTGAAATACCAAGTCCTCAGAAATGGGAGGCAGGATCCTTGACTCAGGATTCATACCTAGAGATAAAGACCAATCTCTACAAGTTATGGTATGGGCTTTGGAAATCCATTTCTTGAATCTCTGTACAGAAAAATCTAGTCTTGTAAAATATCTTCAAGAAACAGCTTAGACACATTTGTGATGTTATGAACTCAATTTCATAGTTCAGGCTAGATTTAAAAACAAAAAAACAACCCTTCCTTTATCTTCATTACAAAGTCTCCTTCAATACCTTGATTCTAAAAAGCTACAAAACACTTCACATGTATCAGATACAAGGAAACTATGAAAGACTGAAGTTATTTCAACCATTGGCAGCATTTCAGTTTGCCCTTGAGGAAAAAAGAAATAATTTGTTAATCTAATTCCTTTGCATTAGAGAAAGTGGCTTCTATATGCATGGTAACCAAAGTTTTCACTCTTTGTAACTTCAGCTTTCCTTGTTCCAGACTTTAAAAGCTGCATTTGATATCAAACCACAGAAAAACAGATATGTGATGAAACTAAGTTAAGAGCACCAACAATTTGTGTCAGACATTTCACACAACCAAATAGGTAGATAAGAAATTTACATGCCCTAATAATAGACCACAATATTACATGGGGCTTATATGTAGTTAAAAAGAATGTCAGCAGATAAGCTTCCATTTTTTGTTAAGATGCTAACTTAAAATCTCCTTAGTGTTAGAAAAAACTGACTGGCTTTAAAAAAGTCTTTCAAGAAAAAAACCAAAAAAACCAAACATATTTTAACCAAAAACCAAACATGTAAGTTAACTGCTCCACAAAATCAGTTTACAATCCAAAAATTATTCAAAATATTCTTTATACATTTCTTTCCCATCTGCTAAAAACATTTAATATTAAAGGGAATATCCTAGATTTTCATAGGGAAGCTTTAAACATTTTAAAGCAAGTTTTAAATACAATAAAAGCTGTTTGAAGACATAAGTTGGAAAGACATATGAAATTCCATGATTTGCTACTCTTCATATTCATTCCATAAAATGACAGTAAAATGGATTTGTAGAAGGAATGTTCCTGGAAAATTTCAGAACTGTATTCTAATCACTTTCTAACAAGAAGTTGACATAACACTCACCCTGTATTAACATAACACTTTAGCTACCTTATTAAGCATAGTTATGTAAACAGTTTGGCTATCTGAAAAAAAAAAAAAGCACTAAAGGTACTAAATTCTTCTTGAAAATCAAAGGATAGCTGGACATCCAGCCTTTTCCTCACAATCTTTCCCATACAAGAACATCTACTCTCCTCATTTGCCTCTCTTCACACTTCAGCTGTATTTCATTAAAATAATCTAAGTTATTTCAGCAGCATGGTCATCACTCTCACAGAAAGTCTTAACAGCAAACAACTATGCTCAGCTATTTTTTCCCCTGTTTTTGTGTAAATGGGGAAGCCACTGTCACCTCAAATGGCACAGTTAGCAATACAAGTCTGAGCACTGACTGAGGATTAAAGTTCACAACACTATGTTTGGTCCCAACAGAACTTGAAAAGAGATTTACCCTTTAACTTTTCATTTGATAAGCAAGAAAAGACTGTGTCCACAATTTCTGGAATGCCTGTGTGGGCACTGCCATTTGTATTTCTGGGGGTTGGTGCACTCAAACAATAGTTTATTGGAGATCTTTCAGATACAATTAGATTGCAGACCATCAGTTCCATCACAACAAGCCTGGACTCAAATTTAGGCAGGATTTTTATTCACAGGATATTTAACTAGGATGTAGAGGGAGTTACCAGAACCTTGACCATAATCTTGCCTTCTCCATCTATCCCCTACCCTCTCTTCCCCCAGTGCATCAGGGAAGGAAAAGGAGCCAAGGAGACCAAAGAGTCTCAAAGCCCATTCCCATAGAGCTTTCTGCCCTGCTGCAGAGACTGGGATTTATAATCAAAACTGTCTGGGACAGAGACTGCTGCTAGTGTTGCCTGCAATGCTGGCAGGCTGTTAAAGTTACAAAGAGAAAAATGTGCCAAAATATGTACTCTTGCTTGCCAAGCATATAATCCTGATGCATATTTCCTGATAGGAAAAGGATTTAATAAATATGAGACAATTTCCTTTTCCCTTTGCTTAGAAATTATCTTCTTTCCCACATGTTTAAGGCCAGAGAAAAAGAAACAGCACAGCTTCCATATTTAAAAGAAGCTCAGTTTATTTTCTGCCTGGAATACTCAAGTTCATTTGATCAAGCATATTCTGTATTTTCTTAGCAACTCAGATGACAATCACCAGAACAAGTTTAGTAGTCTAAGAGAGTCTCTGTCTCCTGTTACTCATGAAACACTTCAAAACATGTTGGAGAGCTGGATTTGTTGGTTGATATGGTCCCAGTTGTTGCTGGGCTAGTAGGTTCTCTCCTGGTCAGAAAGAGAAAGGGAACACCTGTGAAGGATTAGGGGTTTTACCCTAATGCTTGAATCATGGCATGCCCATGGTTTAAAGGAGGAGGAGGGAAGTTTGCTACAAACTTTCCATGTCAGCAGTTTAATTAGAAAACATATTAAGTTGAGGGACAGCTTCTGTTGCTTAAAAAGACCAAGGAAAGTCGAAAAGCACAATTTGTGTGTCAGGGAATCAAGTAACAGACAACAGTACACAGCTGAGGCACTCAAGTTTACTTCACTACTGTGGCATCACAATCTTCAGTGATTTATTTACTATATTACCATGAGTGATACTTGTAAAAATGCTACTCAAACCAAGGCTAGAATTTCAAAAGAGTCCTCATTAAGGAAAAACTAAAGCTAAAAACGCATTCAATAGATCCGTTGAAAAAACAATGCAAAGGAGATACTAAAAACTATGTTAAAACCTTCTGTCAAAAATAATCTTAATATACTTAAGAAAACTCTAATTCTCATAACAAGGCTTTCAAAGAAAAAACAGTTGTCATTTAGGTCTAACAGAGGAGAGTTTCCAAGTACTGAAAGATACTCAGCAAATCACTTAGGTGTTACTAAGGTAATGATCACGACTATTTTCCCTAACTTGCAATATCCTTCTGCTAGTTAACATCTTTTCCTATTAGCAAAAAGGGAGGAAATAGGACCTTTCACTCATAACAAGCTGTCAGAGACTTCAGATGCTAAATAAGATATATTCAGCAGAGTGAACATAAAAGCTTAGAGAGGTTATAGCAGAACAGTTGACGTGGTTTTTGGAACAAAGGTTGTAAGTGAGATGAGTGTCTGCCTCCCAAGTAACAACTAAAACAAGAGGAAAACAGCCTCAAGTTGCACCAGGGGAGGTTTAGATAGGAGAGAAGGGAGGCCTTTCTCTTCACTGAAAGGATGGCCAGGCACTGAAACAGGTGGCCCAGAGAAGTGATTGTCACCATCTTTGGAGGTATTTAAAAGACTTGTAGATGTGGTCCTTGGGGACACGGTTTAGTGGTGGACTTACTAGCATTAACCTAACAGTTGGATTCAAAAATCTTACAAGTCTTTTACAACCTGAAAAATTATATGATTCAATGAACAACAGAGTTTATACAGCAGCAAAAACTTGCCTGACAGCAAAAGGCAGTCTACAAACACAAAATGTTACCAAAAGTATTAACCATTCTTAAATGTAAAAAGTAAGCAAAAGGGCTAAAGACTCCAGAAAACCAACTATTAACCTAATCAAACGGAGAACAAGAAATATCGACCATCGCATATGTTAGAAACAGGATGACAAATATTATTTTGAACTCCAACAGGAATGATGTTTGAAACATTACAGTTGTTGGCCTGGTTTCCTACAGAAATAAGGCCTATGCAATCACACTGCCTGTTCATCTGTTTGTTACCCTTCTCTAGTAATGTTTAAGTTCAATGGTCAGCTGTAACCAAATTTAGCAATGGTACAGAGGTCTTGATAATACTTAATTTCTACAGGACATGCAAAGCCAGTTTGGTAGGAAAGAAATCTCAATTAGTAAAGTGTCTAGTATAAACCCGTAAGTAACCTATTCTACCCGCCTTACTAGCTCTACAGTCAGCACCTACCTGCCACACAAAATAAATACTTACCTAGTAATAATTTGGATGGTTCTGGATCAACTATACTTAAGGAATAAGAAAAGAAAGAGAAGAGGTACTGACAGGACAAATTACTAGTGACAGGAAGAAAAGCAGATATTTTATTATAAAGGAGAGTATGAAAAAGTCATGGAAGACCATGTCTCCTAAGTTCTTCCACCACAACTTAGTTTTAAATATTAAAAGATCTGATTCTTTCAGGCAAACCTAAAATTAATTCTGAGGGGGATTACAAGAAGGTCAACAACATATTTGTTACCACTAGATAGGACAGGCTAGTATTCCAGTATTCAAAGAATTATTTGGGTTGGAAGGGACCTAGAAGGTCATCTAGCTTCATATCCCTGCCATGCCTATCCTCTTT
Source organism: Acanthiza pusilla (assembly GCA_036630365.1). Taxonomy (NCBI): domain Eukaryota; kingdom Metazoa; phylum Chordata; class Aves; order Passeriformes; family Acanthizidae; genus Acanthiza; species Acanthiza pusilla. The sequence continues at coordinate 25,009,350 of JAXCHO010000023.1, read as the reverse complement.
CAGTTTAAAGCCGTTATTTCCATATTACTACTTCTAATTATTACTGAACAATGTACAGAGCAGCATAAAAGCATGAAGGGAAGAAAAAGTAGAAAGAACATGAGTGGAACAGTATTTCAAATACATGAAAAAATTATCATTACCTAAAAATTCTACTGCTCACGTCTTGCTTTTACGACATTATTACCGCATTTATTAGATTGTGAAATAAGTTAGCAGAAGAAACTCCAGCAATATAAGCCAATTTCAGCTGATATTAGATAGATGGGAACTTTAAATCCAGTTTATTCATCCTGTAGGACTCATGAGTTTTGCATTCTGGGTTTCTTCCATCTCGTCCCCATCCACTACCATTAGAATGCAAACTAATTGGTGCTTTTAACCCAAAGAATCTGCAACTCAAACATGTGAACAGTTAGCTGACCATAAAAGCACAGAGCTGCAAAGCTGTGCTCACACTGGTTATCAATGCACCTTAAACACAAAACTTTAGACAGTCACCCTGAAATTTTGGCAGCAACAATTCCTCAGGTTACAAATAACTCATGACATCATTTCTGCAGTCCTGTCACAAAGGCAGAGAATTTGTGGCAGTTTACTGGAAATAGTGACCTCTTAAGCCTGGAAGCAAAGAGCACATCCACTGTGCATGGAAACAGAAGTATCATGTCCTAAATCAAAATGTTGCCTTTACTCACAGCTGGGTAGTCCATCTACTTCTGATCTGAGCACTAATGGACAGTTTAGAAATGTAATGATTGCTTAGACAGAAACATCTTCCCATATAAAAAATATATAAAGCACTTCGGTGTCACCAAGGGAACTGACTACACCAACATCCATATATTATTCTTTTGAAGAACATACCAAGTTCAGTAGGCTATGTTAGAAGTACCTATCACAAAATACATCAGACAAGTTAATTTGCAGGTTTTGTAGAGCTTAAGCTGCTTAATTAAGTTTCTTGACTTGGGAGAAAATAAAGACATAAATCAAGTTGCAATATTTTTCAGACTCTACAGGGAAGGAAAAAAGTGAAGGGTCTTTGACATCTTATTACAAGACTTCAGCAGATCTGATTTAGAACTCTCAATGGCATCTCAACCTTTGCTGAAAGGTCAGGAGGCACCTCACACTTAACAACACTCTAGTCTCCTAAGCTTATGAAAGCTACAGAGCAACACAGATAATATAATCACAAGACCACCAAAAAGAAAATAATTATAAAACCTTCAGAAATCTCTTGATGAATCCATTTCTACATTTTTGGGATAATATAATCATAATTTTCACTACATTAAATTCCTCTCAAAAAGGTATTTTCCACCTGCCTATCTACTGTTTTATTTCAACATCCTGCCTTTTGTGAACTGTTATTAATAATTTTAGAAAATTACTGTAACTAGTCGGTTTGATGCAAGAACTTCTTTAACTGAGAGGTCAGTTTAAAAATATGGCATTACTGTAGACAATGATAGTATCATAATCAGAAGAAATTAATTCCACGAGTTAAATAATGTATAAGAAAAACAGGAGTATTAAGTCAACAGCAATACCAATCAGTGAAGATGTTTTAGAAATATTTTAGCTTTATAGACCAAGTTACATGTTTAAGTCAAAATCTCCCTATATTAAGAGGAAATAAAAACCATTCACAGGAAACAAATCAGTATTTTACTAATCATACATTACTACGCTGCCTCAACCATCTTGCAAACACAAACAGGAATGCTGTGTTACTTCAGACTGCAAGTCTGATTACTTCTCCCTTTCTCTACTTTACGCTATTCAGTAGCTAGCTCCTAGGCAGACCTTTAAACATCACCACTTGCACTGTGAAGCTCAAAAAGCAGCCACAAAGCCCACCAGTTGTGAGAGAAAAAGTCTACCAGCATTAACCCATCAGGTGAAATAAGTGCTACTTTAGATTCCTACTTTTCTCTTAGTTCTCACCCCAAAAGTTAAGTCCTCTTGAGCGATTAGAAATGAAAAGTTAGTAGAAATCAAAGCTCAGGATCTCTGTAACTACACACACAGTGACTTTTCCCTTGCTATCACTTCTCCCTGTATAGCAGCAAGCTAAGAGCTTGAGTGAATCTTTCTGTTCACTTCTTCAAACTTCTACACTAAAATTTGCAAGTGTGTTTTGAAGATGAGCAACAATACAAGAAAGCATAAAAATGATTCAAAAAAGTGACTACAATCAAATCAGTGGATCAAACTTGAAAACTGAATATAGTACATGTCCTGGCTGAAAAGCATTGAATTACTGGTAAAACTTGGCAAGAGTATTTCAGCCCTTTGCAGAATTACCAGCCCTCCAGGGTATCAGCAAAGACAGTTCTGTCACATTAATTGATGCATGCTACTGAAAAGTAAGTGTAGCCTATGGCGTGCTTTTCAAGTACAAAGGTCAGTAAATGGAAAGATTTTTCATGGAAAGGAAGATACACCTTAACAGCCAACCAGGCATCTCCCTAAGTATAGGGGGGTGAAAGGCGCAACAGCTGTTTTCAAAAGAAAAGTTCAGAAGCACTAACTGAATATGGGAGCATATTCAGCTTAGCTTGATTCTACATAGTGGACTTTATGCTGCAATCATGTTGTTGTAAGGCCTGTATTAGATTATCTAATTGCAGCAATAATTATGTTGCCCATTTTCAACTAAAGCATTCTGAGGCAACTGCTTCAATTTCAGCTAAAGCCCTGAATGTGATCACTGTCACATAAAGCAGCAAGAAGCCTTCCATACTAAAATAGTGTAGCATTTTAAAAATCCAGCTGTGGATCTGATAACATTTTACTGCTCACATCAGAGACAAAAAGTTTTGCATAACTTCACAGCATGCAACCATCAGACCACTCTCAACTCACTACAAATGTTTCTTTAGCGATGACCAGCAGAGCAAAAGCCATTTTCAATTCCTCAGCAGCAGAGGACTTTGTAAACAACAGCAGTGTTTACTTGAATTCAAGGGGAGACCAAAAAAGACAGAATAGAAGAAAATCAAGTGGGGAGAAGAGATTACAAAGGGTTTGTTTGGAGCTGAAAGGATGAAGGCGAGAGAAAATACAGCGAACCACACCTTTAGAGCATAAACAGAAACAGAGGAGAGGGAAAAGAAACCATGTAATGGTACATCTACCACAGAAATGGAAACCCAATTTCTGTTGCTTAACACAACCTCCATGCAAACTAGAGATACTCAGCCTCCTAAATGCATTCTTCTTTTTAAAGGTCCCACAACAGGAGCAAATAGTTCAAAAACATCAGCCTTGCATGATCCATGGATGCAGAGCTGCCCACTGACATTATCACAACTTCAATTAGCTCAAATTTAATATTGAAGAGAATTCCTATCTGTTAGGAATCTGTTAGTGACCAAATTTGCTATTCAAATGTTTGCACATACAAGATAGATATTATCAAAGGTACAAAAGCCCCACGCTAAACTCTCCAAACCAGACAAAAAATAATGAATCATAGTCAAAAACATCCCAAGTATCTCCAGTTCCAATTCACTCCTACACAGTGGTGCATTTTCCTTCCATGCTATCACAATTTGCATACCATTTCAGGGTAATAATGCTCTGCAAACATATGTTTAAAGGAAAAAAATCTGTAATTTTACTTTATGTTACTGAAAAATGGAAATAATTATAACTTTAGGCTTGCAAAAAAATCTAACGGCAGAATTGTCTTTTATAAAAAGTGCTAATACCCTAAACAACTAGAAAAATGGTACAGGTGGAATTTCCATTATAGCAGAATCTTGCTGTTCTAATAAGAATATTTATAACTCATGAAGATTTGCTTTGACAGATGACAAAAGTTGCTATTCTATGATTTTGTTTCTCTTTAATTTTATTAAAGACATATACACTGCAAAACTTTCCAACTTTGTTTCTGGATGAAAACCAAACTAACTTTTCTGTTGTGCAAGAAAGCTACTCAAGCCTCTACAACACCAAAAAACTTCAGTATGAAAATGTCCACATGTACCAGTTACATACTTGAATTATTAAATAATACTGCACCTGAAGGATCTGGGAAAGTAGTTTTAAAAGTAAAACAGCAAGATGAACATTGTCAGATTCCAATGGATATGGTCAACAAAATAGTAGCCATGTCTCCACCAAGCAGAAAGAAGGAGCTTTCCTAGGCGCTGTGGGTTTTTGGAAGACGCATATTCCAGATTATAGTCAGACTGTAAGTCTTCTCAATCAAGTGATTCAGAAAAATAATGATTTCAAGTGGGGTCCTGAACAACAGCAATCTTTTGAATGAATTAAACAGGAGACTGTTCGGCAGTAGCCCTTGGGTCAGTCAGGAAAGGACAAGATGTGAAAAATGTGCTTTACACTGCAGCCAGGGAGAAAGGTCCTTCCCAGAGTCTCTGGCAAAAAGCACCCAGGGAATTCAAGGATAACCCCATGATTTCTGCAGTTGGTACAGATTTCTGCAGTGGGGGGTACAAAGGGTCCCAGGTCTGTTACATCCCAACTGCGACACCAGCAGCTTACGAAGGAGTTTGAGCTGTTTCAGAAGTGACTGGCACTGAAGAAAGGGAAAGTCCCTGCCACACATCATGCCATTAATGCTATGAGGAGTAGGCAGGTTGTACAAGCTCAGATAGGAAATCCCAATCACCCAAGGATCTTGGAAGTCAGCATGAATTGGCATGAAGGCAAAAATTTCAGACTATCATCAAAGGAGAAGGTACCACATGCTGAAGAGGCCCTACCACATAATCAACTACCAGAAAATAAAAAGCAACACTCTCTTTACTGACAGTTCCTGCCACACATTGAAAATGGAAAGCTGCCATATGAAGTCCTACACAACAAGCTGCAGAAGCTATTAAGTGACAAGATGGATCAAGTCAGGGTGCAGAGCTGAAAGCTATCCAGCTGGCTTTACATATCGCTGAAAGAGAGAAATGGCCAGCGCTCTACCTCTACACTGACTCATGGATGGCAGCAAATGATCCGGGGGTGGCTGGACCGATGCAGAAAGGTCAACTGGCTGCACAGAGGGAAACTCATCTGGGCTTCTGAAACGTGGCAAGACAACACTGCCTATGTAGGGAAGTTTGCCATAAAAATATGTCACATATATGCACACATACCCAAGAGACAGGCCAGAGAACTCCGCAACAATGGACAGGTGGATCAAGCTGCCACAATTAAAGTGTCTCAGATAGATCTGGACTGGCAACATAAAAGTGAGTAATTTCTGGCTCGGTGGGCCCATCATACCTCATGTCATCAGGAAAACAATGCAACACACAGATGGGCTTGTGATCAAGGAGTGGACTTAACCACAGACACTATGTCCCAGGTTATCCATAACTGTGAAACATGGGCTGCGATCAAACAGGCCAAGAGGGTCAGGCCTCTGTGGTATGGGGGTCTATGGTTGAAATATAACTATAGGGAGGTCCTGCAGATTGATTACATCACACTGCTGAAAACCCACCACGGCAAGTGCTACATGCTTACAATGGTGGAAACAACCCCTGGATGGCTGGATACATACCCTGCACCTCAGGCTACTGCCCAGAACACCATCTTGGGCCTTGAAAAGCACATCCTGTGGCAACATGGCAACCCCCGAGAGAACTGAGTCGGACAACAGGACTCATTGCAAAAACGGTCTCACAGATACCTGGGCCAGAGAGCACAGGACTGAGCGGGTGTATCCTATTCCCTATCGGGTACCAGCCTCTGGGAAAACTGAACAGTACAACGGCCTGTTAGAAACATGCTGAAAGCAGTGGGTGACGGGGCCTGCAAACACTGGGATCTACACTTAGCAAAGGCTGCCTGCTTTAGTAACACCAGAGGCTCCGCCAGTCGAGCTGGCCCTGCCCAATCAAAACCCCCACATACCGCAGAAGGGGATAAAGTCTCCGTGGTGCATTTGAGGAATATCTGTTTGGATTAGTCCTGCCGAAAGCAAAGGCAAACCCATCCGTAGGACTGTTTTTGCTCGAGGACCTGGGTGCAGTTGGTGGGTAATGCAGAGGGACAGGGAAACACAATGTGTACCTCAAGGGGATTTGATTTTTCGGTGAGAACAGTCTGTAGTGATGAATTTTATAATACTGGCTGCTAAATAACAGTGCCACTGCATACCATAACTAGCACAGGCAATGAGTATGGTCTACTCCAGATACAGCAGTCATAAGTTCCTGATGTAGCTTGCAACAACCTGGCAGCACACTAGCCCTCCTGCCCTGGAAGCCATCTAGAATTTATAGAACCCAAAGTCATGGACCAAATTAACTCAATGGACATCTTGAAGGGACAGTCATTGATGAGGGAAACAAAATCTACACGTGTGTGTGTGTATATATGTACTTATATAGTTGGTAGGTGTAGGATTTGGGCCTAACATAAATGGTATAGGATTAAGGGGAGGATAACGTCCTGGTCCCAGTCAGGACAGGGTTAATTTTTACAGTGGTCAAGAGGGGCATCACCAGGACACAAAGATTATTCCACACCTCACATCATTTTCTGAGCACAGGAGTCCCTTCCGCATTGTGTAGTGTGGTAGGGCAGTCAGGTGTGCGCCAGGCTTCATGTGGGGAGCACTCACATGTGAATCATTCACACCCCTTGCACACTCTGTTGTTAATATTGTTGCTTTTACTGCTCATTTTCTTATTTCATTGCTATTTCCAGTAAATTGTTCTTATCTCAACCCACAATCCTTTTGTGCTTCCAATTCTCCTCTCTATCCCACCACAAGGGAAAGGGAGGGGGGGCAGGGAAGTAAGTGAGCAGCACATGGTTTGGAGTTTTCCAATGGGAACACTAAATTGGGGAATTCCATTCCTAAACCTTCTTTAGGATGCTTCAGTGATGTCCCACTATTTCCCCACAATCACATATAGTGCCAATAGAGATAACTGGAGATAAGTGACTGGTTACAACAAACTGGTGGGAGGCATAACATGAAACCAGTCAGCAGAAGCTGCTCTTCTCTGAAAGAAACTAAGAATTCCATACCCATAATAAAACCCCACAGAAACCAACTTTGTTTCTCAAAAACAAAGTGATCATCTTTATTCCATTTTATACGGTAAACCAGGAGTATGATGAAAGAACAAGCAAGATTTGACAAACCACAAAAACCACTTTTAAACTATTAATAAAGTTAAATGAAATAGAATCTCTAATAGTATTAACTTTATTTTCCTTTGAGTTGCTACCTTAATGATCAGTATACCAGGGCATACATACAGACATACTGCCTGAGTGACCTGAAAAAAAGCTCCAGAAAGGCAGGCAAAAAAAAAAAAAAAAAAAAACACAAACCCAACAAAAAAACCCAAAAAACAAAAAACCAAAAACTAAACCCCCCCCGAACAAACAAACCAACCTCCCAAAAAACAGACAAACAAAAAAAAAACCCGAACACCCAAAATTAATCAGCCAGAGAAAAACCACATTTTTTCCCAAAATAAGTGCTTGCGCATTTACCTTCTTGACATAACCAAGGATCTAAAAATAGTCACAGAATATAAAATCACTTGTTGTGTCTTGAGCTGTCAGTTTAACTGCTTATACACTGAGCCTTCTAGCAAGAGTCATGTACTGTTGTTTACCTTAGGAATAATACAACATGAGAACCTACTTAGAATTTTAAAAACAGCACTCGCAGAAAAATCTCTGCAGCATAATTACTTCAAGTCTTAAAACATTTAACCAAAACCATTAAAGAAAAACTGACTTGTTTTTAAAATGAGTAAAACAAGAATACCCTGTGAGCTTTTGAACAGAAAGGCTTCATAAGTAGTTGTTTTTTTTTCAGTGATTGTCCTTTACAAGCAAGCAAAGATCATACAGCAGTAAAAGAACAGAGCAGGTTGATTTTGACTTCAATAAGCTTAACACGTGGACCACAACATACTAGCCTTTTTGTCTCTTTTTGCCAGTAACTTCACCAGGCAAATTAATGTTCCCACATCATTCAACAGTTTATGGAGACAAGATGTTTCAAGCCAGAAAATTATGGCTCATGAGAGTGACTAAACAGTTCACCCAATAAAAACTGTTTTCATCTAGCCCCATTCCAAATCGTTAACAAGCTACACACAGCACATGTCTCGTCCTTTATCCAAGACATGATGTACCAACACTGGATAGTTTTATGGTAAGCCAACCAACTTCATAGTAGGTGCTGCCTCAGAATACAACTTAAGAAATTTTTTTAAAAAATTAAAAATCGGGGAAACTGAACAGAAGGTCTGAAAAATGCAAAGAAGCTACATTTTTACCAAGGCAAGAAACGGTTGAAGCAAATTTCCTCCCAATATATTGAGAACTTGTTTTACATTTTTCACATAAGCTTACAAAAACTCAATTGAAAGCAGTAAATAAAACTTTAATTCTTAGCCCAGTATATCAAATCCCATGACTCCTCAAAGAGTTAGATTTCTTAGACTTTCAAACAAGTCAGCACACGTAAAATATACTTCAGCTAATGTGTGGGTATTTTTATAAAGCTTTATTATGGTTTTTGAAACAAAAGGGACAAAAGTCCAGAACACACTACAAAGACAAGTAGTAAAGCAGCTTTGAGAGTCATCCTTTCATATCAGGGCTAAAATTGCACAAACTCTTCCTTCAGTGATAACTATATCATATTTAATACCTGGTCTAGGTAAGACTGCAAATACTCTATTTGGATTAATGAAATTGTAATGGTCTAAGGATGAAAGCAGAATGCAGGGCCATGTACCTTTCACTAAATTTGCTAAACCCAGTGGGCATATGTGGGGGTATGAAGGGGGCAGCAATGTTATACATGTGGCTTCTTAAAACTAGATTAACCATGTCACCCTGGCATTCTCCTCAAGTCAGAACACCGTCATTTAAACTGTGTTCTGTAGCACAATTTCATTTTTTCTTTGGATTACGTTTTTAAACATAGAACTCTCCTGCAATACAATTCATTTTACAGAACATTTCTCTGGAAAAGGCACCTTTCTTCCAAGAATGTCTCACATACAACACAGGGTTGCAGTATTCCTAACTTCACTTTTACATAGTTTAATCTCTTCTACAGTATAAGAACAATGTGCTGGTAATAGCATAAACTTTTCCCCAAAAAACCCTCAACAATTCAGCCTCAACTCTAAGTCATTATTCTGCAGCTATGCCATGAAACTTATATAGCATCCTTACTGTCTTTACTGAAATGCCACTGGGACTAAAGGTAGCAGTGACAAAAATCTGTAATGTTTTAAAACGCTATGTGTTTCACCTTACCTTTTAATTCCACTCAATAGAAAATCCAGAGATTATGAAATTTCAGCCTTCAGAAACATGTCTTATCCTTCAGAATGAAATTATTTCAACATGCTTGAAAATTTAATGGTCTGGGTATAAGCAATTACAAAGGCCAGGGAGGGGTGGGGATAAAAAAAGAAATAGAAAATATAGAAATATACAAAAATAAATCTAAGTGCAAAAATTTCATTAAGCATTAATTACTCTCTGTAATATATCCTCAAGCACATACAGAGTCAAGAAAGCACACTGTGAAAGTGAGGCCAGATACCCAACAGCTTATGTCAACTAAGGAGATAATTAGAGGTCCAAAACAGGTTTAATACTAAAATCACTTCCAACTGGGGTTTGTAAAGAAGGAGTAGTAACACTGATATTTAGCAATCCCAGCCTTGATCCAAGCAGCTGCCTTTAACCATAATATACAATAATCTTTGACAAGTGTTGTCTACAGAGGGGACAAGGCAGCCTTAAGAACCAAACATGGACTTAGGAATTAATCTAATGCTACAACATTATTTGGTTCTGGTTCTGGGTTCCCCATTCTGCCCTCCCTCCACCTCCTTTCCTCCAGACACTGGGTTTATTTCAGACTCATGGTTGAATAATGCAATACCCAACCAGGAAAAGTACCCAAAAAAGCCTTACAAGAAAAAGGATTCAGTCCTCCAAGAGAAGATCAATGATATACAGAGCATATTTCTTTAACTGCTTGATGATGAAACAGCAGCAGTTGCAGTATTATTTAAACAGCTTTTAAGTACAACTTCAAAAGGAGAAGCCAAATAGGACAAAACAGCTTCTTTCAGCTGAGGAAACAGCAAATTGATTGTTTACAAATAATGCCTACAAAGTACAAAACACTATTTGGAAATTGAAACTTTCAGATCCAAACTGAAATGTTCAAAGAAGTTTGCAGGACATACTTAGTATATTCTGACGTATTTTATTGACGAATCCCTGCTTTTGTGAGTAACTGGAAGCAATAAAATTGTTTCAATGAATGTGAAACTCAAGCACATTTTTATGACCAGATTTTAATTTTGGTTTGATTTTCAGAAGTAGCAGGATACATGCTGAATCAGTTAGAATTCAAAGGTCTGCATAGTTTGAATTCAAAAACTTGAATTAACAATATATATTTTAAATCCCATATACAGGATAACTGAGTATTTCTAATTAGAAAAAGCTGTTCCAATTTTCCATTGTGGTAAGAGAGCACATCATGCATTTCAAATACATACTGAAGTTTTTTAAACTCTTATGTTTTAAGAGCATTCTATGTTCTTAAAACGTTGTAGTCAAATTCTTATCCAGGCCACTATAAAGAATACCACAGTTACAGTCTATACTTCTCTAGCCACAGTAATGGGATAGCAGCAAATTACAGTAAAATCTGGTGTTACATTTAGCTGTATAACACTACTAATTAGACAGTAATTTCAACAATAAATATTTGGTTAAACTCTGCTTTGTCATCAGTGCAAGCAATTTAAGATGAAACTGATCTTTCAGAGAGTCCATGCTTTTTTTCCAGTCTATTTTTATTTTCTGGTTACTACATCTTTTCCTACAGAACAGTTCTCCAGAACTACTGATTTGCAAACAGAAAACCACATAGACAATGTTAGAAGTAAAAGGGAAGATTCAAACGCAGCAGACCACAGCAATCCAGAGCTCTCTTTAAACTGTCCTTAGCTAACCCTATCTTACTATTCAATGGCAAGATCTTCTAACAATGACCTTACAGAGCACAGAGGCTGCATGACTTAGTAACAGCAAGGTAAGCTGTAAGAGGCTTTATCACACCCTTCAGAAAGAATACAGGGAGAAGAAACCAAGACAGGGACAAACATGAGCAGCATGGTAGATACAATATCAAGTAGAACACCCAGTTAACCCCCTAGACACTGAAAAAAGTCACCAGTTTTAAAAGAGGATCTTCCTGCAAGACTTCTCCACAAGAAGTCTCTGAAGAGCCATGCTATTATGAATAAAAGCACTACAGAAATCAACAGTAGTAGTACCTTATCTCCCTTAGAAAAAACAATCCAACCAAAGAAACACAAAAGCAAAATACTACTACCTGCTTCTGAGAATCTGCAGAGCCAATCAGTTTTTACACAAGAGGCCAACTTCACTGAAGTCAGGCTTTCAAAGCATCCCATATTTAGTCCAGTCATGAAACATTATGCCACCAAAAGAGGCTGTGATGTACAGAGCAAAGGGTCGGCATCTGACATTCTCCTTTACAACACCAACTCACAGAGCTGCTGTAATGCACTGTTTATATAGTGCCACTAAAACATCAGACACTACTACAACAGAAAGAAACCTTTTTTCCCCCCTAGGTCTGTTAAAATAAATAACTCTGAATTCTTGCTGAGCTGCCCCACCTGCAGTACACACAACTCTATAATCTCATAGAATACATGCAACACACTTCCCTCATTTCACTAGCCAAATAGAACAGCTATTTTTGGATAACCCAACAGTAATTAATCAATATTCTGCGGATATGGCCTTCACTTAGTCTGTAAATCTTTACCAAGCTCTCAAAGGCAAGGTGAAGTCTATGGAGGAAATAAGTTACCAGTAAAATTACCTTCACAGAAGAGTGTACATCACAAACTTCTTAAGTAGAAGTCAAAATATCTACTGTATCATCAAGATGTTCTTTCCTATGTAATATTACAAAACTGCCAATTTGAGCCAAGTAAACTTATTACATCAACAGCCAAAATAATTGAGAAGTTTAAACAGAACACAGAATTTTGCCTATTTAGTGAATTCATACAGTGAATCTCCTGATCTAAAAAAATAAATCACAAATTACCTTTCACTCCAGTAGGAATCTTGAAGATTTGTAGAGTGCAATCAACTATGATAACTGGGTAACAGCACAATATCTTCCTGACCTGTAAGGGAGTAATTCAGTATCAAATTACAGCAGAAAATTATCCTACTGAATAAATTAGAAAATCAGTTAAGTGAAATTAAACAGTGCTAAAATGATAAACATTTAAAAAATGTGAACACCCTTACAAATAGGAAGAGAAAGAAACCCCACACCCAGTCATTTAATTTGGACTTTTATTTTGTCTCTTAAATACAAGTGTGGCAGTTTTTTATAAAGTCTAACACTTTTAAAGTTAGAAGTAGTCTTTACTTTCAAATTAGAAGGTCAGAAATAATCCCTTACAATGCAGTTTGACTTCTTGTATAGCCCAGGCTACGACAATCACACACTTCCACATCCCCTTTTCTTGCTCCCATCCTCTTTCTTGTGTCCAGCCATTGTGTGAGTACACAATGAACAGTTTTCCAACACTGCTGTCCTTGGGTTAACTTTGCTTGCAATGAGGAAGACAGCCCATCCTCCCTCTTCTCATCCCCCCTACTTAAGACTAGCTCCAGAAGGAAACCACAGTTTGACTTAGTACATCTGCCTCAGGAAAGCATTCAATCTTTCTTTAGAAATATCTAATGGCAAATATGTTGTACACTACAAGCTTTCATAAAATCACTTTTAACCTACTGAAATTTACACACAGTAAACTAAAATGTAGAAAACTTCCTCTTCCAATAATTACAGTAATGCTACACATTACAGACACAACTATTAAAAATATAAACCATTCAGATCCTCCTTCTGCCAGCAAATACTTTCATAGCTCTCATCCATGTTACAGGTACATCTATCATGATTTTATTTTGTTCCCTCTCTTTTTAATTCCTAAATAGATGAATCTTTTGTACTAAAAACATGCTTCCCAGATTAATGTCAAAAGAAAGCACCAGTTCAAAAAGGAACTCCACAAGCACCAACTACAGAAAAAAAATTTTACCTTGTCATATATTTTAAATGTTGCTTATAAACAGAATTCTATATTTTCTACATCAACTTAAAGAACATATGCCCAAATTATTTATCATAACCCACAACAGGTTCTTTACAGGTCTGCACTTCCCAAAACACTTTTCTGTCCACCACCTATGACCCACATTCCTCATCTTTAAAGGTATGACTTTGGTCCCATGAAACATGAATCTTCTGCCTATATCCACACTCACAAACGGATTCAGATCATATTGACTACAAGAGGTAACACAATTATTCTTCAGGTTACCCTCTCTAAATAAGAGCTCTTCAGTGTTGTCACTGAAACCCCATTAAAGACATTAAGAAGCTAGCTTCAGAGTGTTACCTTTGTTTGGTCCTTGAATCTAAAAATCTCTTATGAATTGACTACAGTTCCTGGGAAAATTATCAAAGCAGAAGTAGAACTAAAAGTCTATTTCCAAATGAATGAAGCCTGGAAGTTTATTCCACACAGCCTTGGATGCTAAGAAGTTTGAACTCCCCCTCTTCTACACTATCAACGCATGTGCAGAGAGAATATGTGTATTTTTCAAAGTCTTGTCTAGGCCATTGAAATGATATTTTTACAATGCAAGTTCATCTGCCACAGGTACAAACTGTTGATAGAAACGTTGAGATCTATAACCTCTGAAAATACTGAAGGGAAGGTCATTTTCTAAGCCCAAAGGTAATGAAATTCAGCAGAATGTTGCAATTTAAGCAAGAGAAAGCAGCTCAACTTCCCACCAAGAGGTCAAGACCAGACAAAAAGCAGCATGGCAAGCAGAAATGGAAACTTGTTGTAAAGAATAAGAGCAGCAGCTGAAGCAGAATGCTTCTGCTGAATACTCTTCCAGGGCCACTCCTACGTAACCCAGGGTGCCACCAAACTGCTTCTGTTCGCTAACTGGTTGGCTCTGTAGCTTAGGGACTCAGTTTTTCTGCCGTTCAAAACATGATGCCAAATGATGGCAGCTTTTCTTTTAGATAGTCTGTCTTGAATTTTCTCATTTCAGTCTCTGCAGGACTGAACACATGCAAGTTTATGAGAATTTGTTGAAAGCTAAGTTTTGTAGAACCATGCTTGTTGCATTTCATTAACACTCTGGAAGCACCCATGACAGCAGACAGAAAACAAGGCCATAAAACCAAGCATATCAATACACGTGCTTTAAAATAAATATAGATTATATAATTTTAATTAAAAATGGGTCTTGAACAGCATTACAAGAAGTAAAAAACATACCTTGCTAGTAACTGCTTGCTAGTTATTACTGGTATCAAAGCACCTTAACCTAAGTTTACTCTAGCTGGTTATTACTTGTTCTCTGGCACTGATTTATTTCAGAAGGTGGAAATCATAATCATTAAGCTGACAAACCCTCAAAACAACTCCCTTTATGTCAATCAGCCACCCTTCTTGCCATACACATGTGCGCACAATACTATTAACATCAAAAGGGATTAAGTTCAACTCAGTGGGATCTTTACCTGTGGAAAAATGCTGCACTAGAAAACGTTGCCACACTGTTAATAGCTCTTTTGAGTGTATTCAGACTTCAGAGTACTGTAATCAAAGCCTTACAAAAGAACAATAGGAAAAGAACTTTGGACCTAAATTTATAAATAACAAATCTTTTTTTAAAAAAACTCAAGAGCATAATGCTCAGAGGCTAGGTCGTGACATCTTGAAAGGGGGACTTATTTTAAAACAGCACACACAAACCATATGAGAAGATTCTACACTTATTTTTACCCTAATCCTGAAGAGAAGGGAAATTAGGGATGTAAAGTCTTCCTCGACTCTACCTAGTTCTGGATAAACAGCCTCAGTGCGGGGGCCTATTTAGTTAATTTTTTTGCAGTTGCTAATTAACAGCTGAAAGAAAGGAACAGCCCAAGATGCAAACAGATGAAGTTATCAGGAGAGGTGTGGTGCTCCGGGAGGAAATAAATTAGGAAACCGCCTCTCCTCGCGCAGCATTCACGCGACGGGTGCGGGAAAGGCATCGACAGCCATGGGGACAAGGTTTTCGAGGAAAAACACCTCTCTCTTTCTGGCCCCAGACCCGAGGCGGGCGACTGAAGAGCGCGGTAGATAGGGGCACGGCCGTGACCGCGAGAACCCGCGCAGCGCCGGCCGGGGCGCCCCGAGCTGCGGGTCCCGGAGGCGGCGGGCGCGGCACTGCCCGCGGCGGCAGCGCCGCGAGGGAGATTTGGAACCGAGCGGCGTGGAACGGCCCCGCACGGCTAGCCTCGCTGGGACCAGTGCCCAAGGCTGCGGGAAAATGAGGGAGGGAGGGAGGGAGGAGCCGGCCCCCCCAGGCGCTGCTTGCCTGGGGCGGAGGGGCTGCGGCTCGGAGCCGCTCGCCCCCGCCGCCTCCGGACGCCGCTGCGGACGCGCGTCCTCGGGGCCGCTGCCGCCCCCTGCCGGCCCTGGCGCTGACAGCCCCCATCCGCCCGCCCCGCCGCCGCCGCTCGGGGCCGAAAGAGAAGGAGGGAAGCAAGAAGGGAGGGGGCAGCTCTGCCCGATCAGCCCGGCCTGCCCCGCCTGCAGCCTCCGCATCCCGCGGCAAACGGAGCGGACCAGGGAAAAAGGCGGCGGATATGGGGCAAAGCGGCCCCCAGCGCACGACCAGTCCCCCGCAGCGCTACGGTTGCCCAACCCCCCAGCCCCCTCCTCCCCCGCTCCCCACTGCCGGCGTAAGTGGCGCTCCCCCGAGACCGCTCCCGATCCGCTCCCGCTAGTACCTGCCGCCCGAACAGCCGCCGGCGCCCGCACGCTCCCGAAGTTCCCAGCCGCGGCCGTCAGCCCAGCCCGGGAGAAAACCCCGCCGGCCCCGCCCCTCGGCCAATCCGCGCCCCGCCCGCCCCCGCGCTCCCTCCCCGGCCGGGCACTCCCGGCCCCGCCCCCCCGCCTGCCGCGTCGCCATTGGCTGGCGCAGCCGTCAATCTCCGCGGGGAGCGCTTCGTCCCCGCCCACTCTTCCTGGGCCGTTTCCAGCGGCCGCTGCCCGTCGGGGGTGCGGTTGTAGCCTGGGGCCGAGATGGGCTTCGGGAGCGCCGGCTCAGCGTGGGCATCGCACCGGAGAGACGCTTTCCGGCAGCGCTGCTGGCGAGCCATGGCCCCGGGCGAGTCCGGGCGGAGCGCCGACCGTGCGCGCGATGCGGTGCCGCTGTCCCGCAGTGTCTCCGAGCGGAATGAGCTCCTGCGGCACCGCGGGCTGTGCGGGCGCGGAGGGGAGGCGGTGACCCCTCCCGGCTCTCCGCAGCCCTCGGCAGGTGCTGCCTGCAGCCGGGCACCCGCGTGCGGTTGGAACGGAGACACCGCCGGGAGCTCGGCGGGATCCCCGAGGTGGCCGGGCCGGAGCGACCCTCCCGTGCGGGGAGGCGGAGGGGCGGGACTGCCGCGGCCTGCAGAAGGGATGCACACTCGTGGGGACCTGGTCGAGAAGAGGCACACAGGGGCTTCAGTGTCCTGCTGAGGGACAACGGGAGTGAGGTGAAATGAGAGCGTCAGGCTGGGTGTCAGGAGAAAGTTACTCATGCTGCGGACAGCTGGGCCGTGGGAGTGGGGTCCTCAGGGATTTCCACTCCCAAGCAGACACAGTCCTGAGCAACCTGTTCTGACCGCATAGCTGGCCTTGCTGTTGGGCAGGAGGTTAAGTGAGAGGCCTCCTTACAACCTGAATTTTCTAGTGGGGGTTGACGTTCACTTACCAAAGGTGTTTGGACGTGTGTGTGGATGCTGACTGCTGAAAGGCCTGGATATGAAAAACCTCATGGCAGCTGCTATGCTGCACAGGCTGCAGGCCCTGGGAGTGCTATGGAAACAGAAAATTATTTACATTGTGTGCAGTCATACTGATTTTACACAATCCAGCATATGTTGCCTGTAGAAGTTCATCCTTTTTGTGTATTATAACCTAAAGTTAACTACAGACTTCTTGCCTAACCCTCATGCATACCAGGCCATGCCTTTTTTTTGTAGTGCACAGAATAGATTTTTCTACTTTGGAGGAGAGCTGTGCAGTAAAGTGAGGCATTCTATATTTAATCTCTGTGTAATTTCTAGGAAAATTAGGAGGCAGGGAAGAGGATCATGACTGAGGTTGGTGACTGTTCTTTGCAGAATTCTGAAGAAATTGTAAGATGCTACGTTTTCTTTCTCAAAAATTTCTGTGTGATGCCATGTAACACATAGCTTTAATGTGATTTTTGTGAAGAGGTTGAGGGATATGTTTTCACAATACCTATCTTAAGATGCTGCGGTTTAATTTAGACTAGCTTAGTAGTGAAAATTAAGTCAACAGGCAATAGACCATAAATATTCTATGTATTTCATAATGTGCAACGTCAAAAAATCAAGTCCTATTTTACACCAATTAATATTTTTTCTTTATTCATGGTGCTTCAGAAGTAAAAGCAACCATGTAGCTCATAGGAGTGCTCTTAAAGGAAATTAATGTAAGCACAGAGAAGCAATGAGTTGAATAGAGAGCAGGCACTGTTAGATAGCTGTGCTTAATTCCACGTTGTTCGTTCTGCATCCACTGAAAGAGGTTAGGGACTAGTAATTAAAGAAGGAATTACAATGCATGTGCACAAGCAGTTTTAATTTGTTCCAGCTATATTGCTTGATGTTGCCATCTTCATGTTTTATGTATTACATTGCATAATTTAAATAAAGCTGATGAATTATTTTTAGTATCTCTTGCTCCACATTCAAAAACAGCATTAAAAAAGCCTTTGAGTCTTTCAAAGAGGAGATGGAGTATAATTTTTCTTTTTCAGGAAAACCAGTCACTGCGGTTTTTAATTTGATATAGCTGATGCTACAATTACCACAGCACTACTGGGTTAAGATTTTACCTCTAGATGCTTTCTATATGCAGAACAGACTCTAAAACTCTGTGTCTGATCTTTCCTGGTTTATTCTTCCGATGCTCTAATATCACTAAGCATGAAGAATGATAGCAGAGTATGTGCCAGTTTCTCCAGAAAATAATACAGTAGCTTCCCAAGCATGCCTAAAAACAGTAACTACTACTGTAAAAAGCTTAATTTACAGGTGCAACAAGGGACACTGCTGCTTTCTGAGGCTTTCTGAGTTTGCACCATCCCAACTGCTATCTCACTACCAGTACTTGTGTGGCTGCCAGTAGTTAATACCCTTGGCCTGAGCAAATGTATTTGACGCAGTACTAAAACCAACTGCCCCTGCAGTCTTGCCTTCACTAAGGTTTCCAATGTTGCTAAAACCAGTGGAAATGCCTGCAATGAACTTCCCCTAGATTAGAAAATTCAGGAAGACTTCAAAAGAAACTGCTTCTTTTTTCCTCTTTCCTCAGCAAGACTTGGACACCTCTGCTCATAATCACAGTCAGAAATGCCACCCAGGGTTTTATTTATACTCGTGTTCTCACACTGGTTTTAGGCCATTTGTTTCTGGAGAAATCTGCTGCCTTATGACAAACTGTGCTTCTCTGATATACAGTTTTGGAAAAGTAAATAGCCTCGCAGTTTCATAGCCTGGCAGTTTCATTAAAAATCTTTGTTACTTTTCTTTAAACAACATATAATGTAATGCATTTTTTGGTGTGTGCTTTTCCTGAACTCTTATTGTGGGACAAACATGTCCTAAAGAGGAGAAGGATGTAGACAATTTCTTAAGCAGAGTCATGAAACATCTGGGTGGCCAAATAAAGTCTGTGTCATTCTGTATGAAGCATGTCAGGTGATGATTTTCATAATCCTCTGATTTTCACAGAATCACAGAATGGGTAAGGTTGGAGGGGACCACAGTGGGTCATGTGGTCCAACCTCCTGGGTCAAACAGGGTCATCCTAGAGCACATGGCACAGGACATTTCTTGAATATCCGTTGAGGGAGATTCCACAACCACCCTCATAGTAAAGAAGTTTTTCCTCATATTCAGGTGGAACAAGCAACATTTTTTGGGACGTGTGCTCTGCTGTGCTAGCACTAGAGAAAAGTGTTAATGTAGTTTCAAATATTTTTCTCCATCCCCTTTCCACTTCTTTGAGTTTGTATCTAAATTTTGTGTAGGTGCCACAGTGATAAGAGCTGTTAACAATCTGTTGTTGCACTCATATGCAAAATTCCTTTAAACTGCTGCTACAACCTACACATGGTTTAACAGATAGAAAAGCTGCAGCATGGGAGCTGCTGTCTATGGATTATAAATCTGTAGCCAAAATGGCTGTTTGCACAACTCTTGGCCAGTTTGCTTCTTGGCTTCACCTAAATGACACTTTTATGATGGTAATCCTGTAGTCTCCACATTAATCTGATGGCACAGCCGTGAGTAGTGTCTGTTACAAAAGAAAATAAGGAAAAATTATCCATCTCTAATTATAAACTCTTTGATGCTAATAGAAAACAAGACATAAGGAAAAATACTCATGCTTTCTTGTATGCAAGGATATCTCCTTTTTAGAGACTTTGAAGAAAAAATGAATGAAAAAGAGATCCCAGAAATGGCTGAAGTAAACTCAGTAAAACTGCCTAATCTATTCCTAGTAAAATAACTAACTGCCTTAGTTACATTTAGTGAGTTATATTTAGTGATTGACTTCAGTTACTCAGCAACATCATTGTGGTTTCTAATGAGTAAATTCCTAAGTGGCCTGGAAACTGGTCCTGAAAAATCTCTCTCCTTCTTCCATAAAGTTCTCTTACAGATGGGAACAAGCTTCTAGGAGGCTGCTTTCTGGAAAGGAAATATATTTTCATTTTGCCCAGAGGTTAGTTTGCTGGCAAGTCTACCGGCATTCAGCAAGGTTCCAAGGCATTGGATTAGTGGCTGAAAATATCTGCCATAATTAATAGGAAATGTGCTACAGCATAGAAGTGTGCACTAGGAAAAGAATCACATTGTACCTGCAGTTTTACTGTGATAAAACTGCATAGTCGATGAAGACACTTATCATGGACAATATTTTCAACCTGTTGGCACAGGAGACTTCATGTGCCCAGTAATATGTATGCAGGGTCTGGAGCTCAAGGTTACACAATTTATGCACATAAATGATGTGAAAGGTACACTTCGGCATCACAGGAGTGAATGCTGCCGCTACATTTGATTGCTGGTCAAGGAATGCCCCTTCCGATTGGGCACTTTATAATGTGTGATTCTGCTTTGTGCTTCTGGCAGTAGAACAGTGCAGTGGATTCTCTCTGGCCTCAGATTTTGACACATCAGATATAGCCCAAAACAAGAGACAAATTATATCACTGCAGTGTGAAGGCATGAGTTTTCTCACACCCTAGTTGTGGTGCTGACAAGGAGGACAAATGCAGCAATCCCACTCTGACAGCTCTTATATGGTGATTATAAGCAGATAAATGTAATTGTGAGGGTTTGGAATTAGTAAGATTCTGATCTTGCAGACACTGCTGGTTAAAGTACTCATTCTTATGACTGCATCTTCTGAATTGCTAAGATTCTTCTTGGTTACTGCTATACTTGCTTAAGGGTTGGCCTCAAGTTAGGACATGTTGTCTCTGTAGATGTGCATTGTTGGACCATACCATTAAAGAAAAGAAGCTTGTTTTTATCTCTGGAAGAAAAGGCACACCTTAAGGGCCTTTGCACCTTTTATAGCAATAGAAGTTGTAGAGTTTGGATTGTTAAAGGAAAAATACAAAATAACAAAAAATCCAGATGATGAGTGGTGTGTGATGTAAGATAAACAAAATGGATTTAAACTTTTTATTCAACTAGAGAGAAGGGGCGGAGGGAGCGGAGGGGCTGGGGGAAGAGAGAATCACATGGGAAATACTGGTCATGAAATTAATACCCATAGGTTAGACTTTCCTTTTGTCTTTAGATTGGCCATTTGTTTGATTCTGTAGTATTACTAAGTGTCAAAATCAAAGCCACAACATAAATTCCCCTGAACAGCAAAAAACAACTAGTAGTTCAAAGTGACTGCTGATGTGAAAAGCCTGTGTTCTCTTGATGTTACTGCTTGGCATCCCTACCGACTGGGTAGTGAAGCGGATAACAAATATTGGCATGGGTAAGTGGCAAGTGTTGCTGAAGACCTAGATTTTGTTTGTAGAGCAAACATCCACAACAGATGGAAAGATCCAACCTGGCAGGCCAACTAAGGCTCAAAATCAGTTGTGCCTAAAGAAATGTAGTTGAAACATGATTGTGTGGTAATAAAGTAGAGGATGAAAGCCATTAAGAAAGAAAATAAGTTACTTATTTCATAGGTGCACCATACTAACCAACAGAGACACCAGAGGCATCTTAAGTAAAGCAAAGGATGTGTATCTTTTGTAACTTAGTAAAAACATGTTTTTTCCATATCCGAGATTTCAACTGCAAAGCTGATAATTCTCAATTTGTAAACAGTTTAAAATATTTCTGATTCTAATATACTAAGCAGTGATGAAAACTTCTGGACTCCAGTTGGAGAGCGCTTGTGTCTTCATCAAGTTGTGTGAGAGAGGGCACTCACTTAGCTGAAAAAAGGTATAAATAATTATCACATTTGAAAGGCATTTTCATGGGTCTGATAAATAGAATTGGGAAAATGTAGGCTGGGAGGGATGTTTTTTATTTATATTGGAGTCCCATGACAGCTGTGCTAAATAAGTTAAGGTCCCACCCTGGACGATTATCCTCAATGGTCAAATGGATATTTACATCACCATCGTATTGTCTACCATACATATTCCTAGAATCACCCAGCTAAAGAACCTGAGATCAAGCTGCGGGAAACCTTGCTCGAAGAAACTGAGTCTGATTGTAAGTCACTATAAATCACTTAACACTTTGTAGGAGCAGACTCACCAGGATTATTTAAATAAGTTCTTGTGTCACAGTGTCCTGTGGTAGGAAGCCAAACCATTCACTAAGAACGCTTTGGAAAGTGCATATCCTAGTGTGACAGACCACACAACGAGAGAAGAGGACATTGGTTAATTAGATGAGTTCCATGTTAACCCCATGACTGAGAGGGAGCTACACATCACTACTTCAATAAAGACAAATCAGAATATGGATCAGAATACTTGTAAAGTAATAAAGTCAAATTTCTGCAAGAGTTTTGAACAGAATATTTCTTTACTTTCCAAAAATTTTAAGTTTCTACCACTCACTGACTTTATTTTCCTGCTAAGTTTTGAAACTTTCCAATGACAAAAAAGATGGGAATTCACAACATAGGCACAAAATCAAATCAGCAACCCCCCCAAAATCAAATCAGCAATCCCTTGCTAAAAAACAACCAGCAAAAATCCCCAAGTAGCAATGGTACTTAAACATTTTTTCTCACAATTCTAGCAAAGGGGGAAACCTACAAGTTGACACCATATCCAGCCACTTAACTGTTTCCTGAAAGCTATTACTTTTCAAAGTAAAAAACATATCCAGCATCCACTCTGCTTCTCTTCTTTGGGATATGTGCTGAGGATCTTCTGAAGCACGCTCTCCCAGGCCAGTGTACTGGTGCCATGGATCACCTCCGGTTTCAGTTGTGGAACAAACAGGGCCAACCACAGAAACTGCTCCAATGGAAAAGTAATGTTAAGAAAATATTTAGTCTTTCCTAACTGTTCCAGCTGTGGTTCTGGCCTTCACTTTCTCTGTGAGAACAGTGCATACAGGAGGCAGTTAAATACTTTTATCTGTCCCATTCCAAGTGCTTAAATAAGATTCCTGACTTTTCCTGGCTACTTCTCCAAGTATCTGGAAGCAAGAAAGCAGCACTATGCATCCTATCAATTATCTACAGACCATTAGAAAATTGCTTGCTGACCCTGTCTTGGAGATTGCTACTATGGAAAACACAGAAGTTGTGCCTGTAAATATAATAATAAATCCACTTCACTTGATTGTGACATAAAACTTTTCCAATAGTTCATGCTTATCAATAGCTCACTCCACTGCTACGAAGATCCAAATATTTACAGAAATATCTTTTTCTCATACATATTTTTAATAGGCACTGCATTTGGAGCAGGTGAAGAAGATAGGAATATTAAGGTTAGTGTTAATATGTAAAAATAGTTTAAAGTTTCCTGATTAGCAGGGAGGGAGGGAGGGAGGGGGGGAGGCATTTTTCTTCACAAAAATGTGTCACTGGAAGGGTAGCACATAATGTATGTTTTGTGACACTTCATCACAACTAAGAGATAATCTTTTTCTTTGGAATAACTGTGGGGTTTTTTTTCTTTCCACAGTCTCAGTGTTCCTCTCTTAGTTTATCCACATATTTTTCTACAACTATGTGTGGTTTTGTAAGCACACATTTGCAGTATCTCCGAACTTGCTTCCCAGGGTTTGACCCAATCATTAAGGCTGAACTCGTCAAGTGATTTAACATACGAGGATTTCAGGTAGGGTGTAACCGGAGGAGGGAATGCAGCCCACCCAAGTCTGAGACTGTGAATGCCAAGTTCAAGTAAATTTACTAGCAGGCTTTTTCCCTTTAACCCCCCCACCAAAACATACAATCAAAAGGTGAAGAGTTCAATTATGGAACAAACAGGACCTCTTTAAAAATGTGTAGCTGGCTGCAGCCAAAGACAAACTATGATGTCATTGGGTGGGAACTTCCCCTCACTGTATGCGAGGAACATTGGAGTGATGCGATGCAAGATGTGAATAAAATCACAGGAGTGATTTTAATATATCTTGGGGTATAGTTGTTACAACTACTCCACAATATCAGTGATTTTCTGTTTCATACCTTTGAATGTTGCTCATTTTCCACAAATTGCTGCCCACACAATTTTCCATTCCTAGCCATGCTACACTCATAGGCAGACTGAAAGCTAATCTGATTTGCAAAGTTGTCAATCACAGCATCGATTAGATAGTAGATAATGGTGTTAATGCAATCATTAAATGGCAAGCAGCTTTTGCAATGTTTTCTTTGAATAGCTTGTAGGGCCCCATCTATATTACAACCGCAGTTGATTCAGGGAACCTGGCTATGGACAAGTTACCCTATACTGCGTTTTAACATTTATATTGATTGGTCCTGCAGACTGTTTGGTACCTAGTTCATATTTATGTCTGTTTGCAGAACTGGAAACTAGTTTTGCCCTAAAGAGATTTGCCATGCAGCCAGTTAGGCTTGGCTACCTTTACAGCAAACTGCTTGAGAAAAGGCCTTATGTGCTGCTGTGAGAAAATGTTTCGGAAAAATGTATTTTAAAGAAAAATTGGTACTTATGTTGATGTTTCTAATTCTCAGTACTCCATATAAGACTCTAACAGTGACAAAACCAAGGTCAAATCCTGGCTTCACCCTATCACTATAAATCAACCTCTCTTGACAGCAAAGGGGCCTCTGTTTTATCCTGTATGTTTTACACTGAAATATGGCCAGCAGTGTGAATCAACTGCTTTACTTTTGAGAGCTTAGACCAAAATAAGTTGAAGATGCAAATCAGCTTGATGTTTTTTTCCCTACTACTATTTGGGCATTTGCCTGTAATATTAGAATTCCACACAATCTTTTCTTTTCTCAGGACTGACTATTAGAAACTTTCTTGGTCTGTGGTGAATGACATTATTATATACGTAGTTCAGATATGTAGATCTAGATAAAACATCCAACTCTTTTTCATTTTGCTTTTCCAAAGGAGAATGAAGTGAATGTTTCCTTTTTAATCAATTTGACTTTTGATGTTCTTTTTTTTTTATAATTAATCACACTCAAGAAAAAATATTGGATAACAAACAGCTTCACGACTGGCATTGATTTTCAAAGAAACCTGTTAGCAGTTTTCAAGTACTGTATTCACAAAGGTCAATAAACTTAAAATGCACAAGCTCTTTGTTTGGGCCTACAGACTGCTGAGGAGAAAATGTGCTTCACGAAGAGCCAATCTCTTTAAAATCATCTATCTCAAGTCTTTGCCTCAGGTAACTTTTTAGCATCAGAAAAGCATACCATGTACAGCCATGACATTGCCAAGACATCTGTGATGTCTTATATAAAATATAATGAATATCCTGATTTTCAGATAATGTAAAATTTGCCTGACACAAAGCCAAAAGCTCCACATTCTTCTTTTCTCAGTATGGATTATTCATTTTGTTTCTTGAAAGGAAGAAATTACAGTGAATATCAATGTTGGGCCCAAATATCCTATTTCAAATTCTTTAATAATGCATGTATTCATAAAATGTTTAATCAACATGATTGCTCTACTGATACTTTATCATGACACTAACTTTGACTATCATCTATATGACATTCAGCAGTAGTTCAGTTTTATACAAGTAAAAGCATCTTTCATTGTTAAAAATGTATGTGACTAGTTGTATTTTTAGAAAAATTATTTTACTGTATGCAATTTTAGATTCTTGTGAATTAGGGAGTGATATTGTCTTTTGGGTGAATGAAACAGCCATTATATATATAAAATCAGAAACTGTATTTGTTGACATCACTACTGTTTAGCCTAGAGATTCTCAGAAACTTTTGTATTCGGGGTGTGACTTGTACATACAGAGTAACATCTGTCTATGCAAGCTGTGCTCAGAGCAGGTTAGAATTTCTTCCAAAATCCATATGCACCAAATAATTTAATTTGATTTGAAGTTTCTGCACAGCAGGTTTTTGCTAAGTGTTTAAACTAAATCGGGAGACCAGGAGTGCAATTCCCTGTTTGGAGTAGGCCTACTACAGCTTTTGAAAAAGAAGCAATAGCAGCATCAACATTGCTCGTAATGTCCTTTGGAGCTGAGCAGAGCAAAGGCAGCTCCTTCCAGTGCAAGCATTCCCCTGCGCTACGGAGTGGAGCGGGGAGTTTGCCCTGAGCCACGGCTGACTTCCCCTCAAATGCCCTCCCGGTCCGTAATCCACAAACCCCACTAATCTGCACTGGGGCTTCCCTGCATTACCGTGGATTAGTGACGTTCTGCTGTATCATATAGCATATTTACGCACTGTTTACAAACCCTATGCAGTTTAACCCGTGACAAGCATGCCTCTGTAATCTCATGTACGGTCAACCTTGTTTAGTACAGGTATAAAAATACACGTATAAATAGTGTTATGCTCACTTCACATGAGAGTTTTACACAGCATACTGCATCTATACTTTATAGCCAGCTTTTCACATCCTTGGAAAGGGAGGTTAAGTATCACTCGGTGCATTCAGCCGTTCCTTTGCACAACAGCTGCCTCTTACAAATCTGTCAGGAGGCAGTGGTGTTCAGGGACTTCGCCTGGATTCCCCTTCACTCCACAACTCTTTTCTAGTGGCTTGGATTCCAGCCTAGCAGTGTTACTTATTCTTCCTCTCTCAAATAAAATCTGTAAGCCTCTATCCTACAGGAAGCCTGACAGCCTTAGACTCCCTGCTCCTGAAGGCTTCAATCACCCTGTTTTTTAAGGTCTACTAGTAGTCTTCTGCCAAACATGGCTCAGTTCAAAAGTAGTTGTGACTAATTCAAAAAGAGAAGCAATTTAAAGGATGCACTGAGTTCCTTTAATCTCACCCATCACCATTGTATTGTCTCTTTTCCTTCTCTTTGGTGAGCCAGAGGGCAAGTTTCTGTAGCAAGATCAGGAAAATTGGAAGAGATCTTTCCTAGGCTTTTCAATCTACTTCTGGTCTTCCTGTGCCAGGTGCCTGGTGCCTAGGGCTGTGGCAGCCCCTCTCCTCCCCCTTCCACCCCATCAGTCTGCAGTCTCACTGCGCATAGCTCCCACAGGCTGGCAGCCGCCATCACCAATGCAAAAATGTACCTGCAGGCCCTACAGAAGGATGGCAGCACTAAACTGTTTTGTCTTGTTCAGTAAGAAGGGCTGGAGCCAAGCAGTGGGGGACAAAGTGCAAGTCACAGCGAGGAGGAATAGGGTGCTGTGGGAAAGACAGTTGGGCAACCATGCAAGGAGAAAGGGTAACCAAATGCCTTCCTAGAAGTCTGCTTACAGCACGTGGATATGCACACAAACAGCTCTGCATACCTCACAAACACTTACATTACAAATTCCCTAAGTTCTCCTTCTTTAGGAAAAGTACTATACCTGGAGTTGCTGGGAATGTGATGTCTGTCCATTCCTTCAGGGCCCAGTTAGGGCACCCCTTTTCCTTTTAAAACTTGTACCTTGCTTGACATCATCTCTCTTATCTGTAACCTCCTCCTTTTTCCTGTCTGACTGCTGCAAGACCCTGTATTCAGTCCCTACTCTTCTAAAGCTTCAGCAAAGTGATAAAATGTAAAATGTGGCAAGGACAAGCCTAGGGCAGATTCTGATGCTGGTAAGAAGGCCCAAGCCTGAGTGGCATGGATGACTAATTTTTGTGGCAACAAACTACTGACTATTGCTGTAGTCTTTACCTCTAACATTAATTTCACTATGAACAAATTGCTGCTCTTTCTATAGAATAGATTCTCTCCTTCTCTAGGTAGTCTGATGGCTTGCCAAGCTGTATGTACCATTTTTCACTAACAGACTTTAAACCTAACCAATAGAGATATATCTTTCTTCGCTTCTAATGTGGAAGTATTTAAAGTTTCTTCTTTGGTGCATCTTAGTTTTTTCCCAAGATTGTAACTACAGTGAAGGCAGGAGAAGTTAAGTCAAATGAGATTTATGGTCTGTGAATCTCTGGACTACTTCATCAGAGTGTTTGGTGATACTACCGCTCTCTTCTTCCCTTGCCACTCTAACATTTTCATGGGGTATTTTCATGGTGCACAACTGTCATGAGAAGCTGGACTCAGAAACAAAAGGTATATCCAGGACCACCTGCATGCAGTAATGGAAGAACTGAACTGTATTCTCTGCTATTTGAAAAATGTAAAGATTTACTACAGGGATGCTGTATCTGTGGAATCAAAACCATTAAAGCCTGTTAAAGTTATTATCCTAATTGAAGCAATTTTTTTGGTTGACTTTGTGCAGCAAACTTAGAGAGGCTTCTCTAACTTGCATCTCTGCTGAATTTTATACTGGACGCAGCATTTACCAGCATTTCTGAGGAAATTTCTAGGCAAACTGAACTTCAAATTTGCTTTATGTGTGACTGTGGCATACACTAAGAAACCACCTACTTTAGAGAAGTAGCGGGAACACTCTTCACACAACATGCACTAACCCTCTTATGATTTAAATGTGAACAGACTATGTATCTTTGCCATGTTAGCTCAATAATCCAAACTTCCCTCGGGCAAGTTGCCTGTGTGTCTAAACAGCACACATCTGTTCTTTTCCACCACTTGTTTACATGTTCTTCCTCTGTGTGTGCCTGCTCCATCCTCATTTTAAAGACATTCCTTAATGCTTTGTTTATTTCTCATGTATATTTCACAACTGCATGCTGTAACAGTAGTATGTGTTGAGTGCTGGTTTTATACAATTCATGATCCAGTGTTTGTTTTTTAATATATTGGTGTGTATGAAGAATAACTCCATGAAGTCATTCAAGGTTAAAATCAAGCTTTCTGGCTTCAGGCTGACTGGGCAGCATCGCAAACTGCCACATTGCATGGTAATGTAACTAATGAATCTACAGTGTAATACCGAGTAAGGGATTTAGGATAGGAGAGAAAAATCTAATTAAACTTAGTAATTTAACAGTGCCATCCAAAATATTAATATATTCTTTTACTAAGCACAATAAGAGAAAAAATACACATTGAATTAAGAAGAAACATTAATATTTTTAAAATAATGACATCTTCAGTTTTCTGTTTTCAAGTATTAAACAGTCTGATTTTCAGAAATGCCGAGTAAATATTTGCTCAGGAGTACTGAAAAAATAATCCTGGATAGGTGGGAGGGAACTTCTTAGAAGTCCACCATCTTTGCAATGTCAGTAGAGTGTTGTACAAATACCAGGACAATGAAGATGCTTATTTTACCCTAAGGATGGAGTTTGAAAATTGTTCTGAGAAGTATCTTACAACCTTTTAGCTTAACATTATTGTGTTTCCTCTTTACTTTTTAAAAGTGTTCTACAATTAATAAACCAGATAGGCTGAAGTGGGTTGTTTGTTCCTCTACTGAAATTACAATTGGTGCTACCAAAACAAAGCACTCAGCACAGGACTTGTTTACATGTTTAGTCTGCTTGCTTATCATATTTGAGTGCTGATCAGTGCTGCCTCAGTCTCTTTTTCCAGAGTCTCTCGTTGCCAGCCTCTTGCTAGAGCCTGCACTGTGGGTTTTTATGAAAGGCTTACAAATAAAAGTAAAATTCACAGAGAAATATTTTCCCTTTTTTTATGTAGAAATCTCAGCAAGCATATGAAAAAGTCTATGACATTAGGAATGGGCACATCTGACATTTCATTCCTGTAAAACGCGCCCACGGACTAACAATGCATCATTCAGAAAAGAAACCAAGTATTTTCAAGGTAGAAATAGAAGCAAAAAAAGTATTCCAGTACATAAATGAATATCAGGAAAAAAGGTTTCTGCTGATTGATCTGTTGGAATTAAAAAATCCTAAAATTGGCAGAACAGACGATCAGTGTGGAATTAAAAATCAAACACTGAGGAACTCATTGAGACAATGATTCTGCTCCTATGCTTTTTGCCTTTTTTTTTGTAAAGTAACTTAGCAATGCAAGTCTCTTCTATTTGTGATGGCTATAAAAAAAGCAAAAATGTTTTTTTAGATGTGTATAAATACTATTGCATAATGCCATGTTGGTCTCTGATCCTTGTGAACGCAATTATTTCCTTTGGACAAAACCCTCTCTTCATTAGCACTGAATGGTATTTGTCAGTCTTTTTCCTGTTTAGATAATTTGTTCAGTGTTGATATATTTAAAAACATTCAATTGGTTGGAATAGTATCTGCGGCTTTCCATCAAAGGAGTGATGGCAGTGGCTGTGGGTCTAAATCTCAAAGCACCACTCTGTAGACTTCCTAAGTGATTAGTACAGAGTATTATCGCTCTCCACCATCTGGCTATCTAATATGGAAACGATATTAAAGGAATCAGAAGACCTATACAGGCTTCGTCAATTTGGACATACAGAATGTCACAGCAAAAATGTGGAAGCTACATTTAAAACAAGAAGAGATATGCTTAAAGATAAAAGAATTCTTTCTATTTGTAGGGACGATGTACATCTGTCCTCCCTCATTTTAAGTACTTGCAAGTATATAAAGCCATACATATGTATACTGAGGTAATGCAGCTTAGCACATACACGCAAGCTGCATGTTTAGCATGCAAGGAGTGAAACCTGTTTAAATTAAGAGTCTCATTTTGGTTTTGATGTCACTACAATTAGTTGATATGTTGGATGGTTTCTGAGGCTTTGATTCATCTATGCTTTAAAGGTTTTGAAGTTAAATGCCTTGGGTAAGGCAGAATTAAAGAATCATCAGAAATTTCAGTGTTAAAGCCTCGCAATCTAATACATAAAAACTCTTGTAATTCAGTGTACTGTATATCTTTGTGTATAAAAATATCCCTTTATAAGGAAGAACAAAAGATACGCTTCTCCACTCCAGGAACATTACATGGAATAAAGAGCCTCTGAAAACCTCTGAAGCACAGAATGCAAGCTTGTGCTGCCAGACAAAAGTGAAAGCCTATCCTGTTTTCTCTCTCCCTGATGTAGTTGCTGTGTCAGATGAGGGCATCAGGACAGATTCAAAAGTCAGAATGAAGAAAAGAGAAACAGTGCGGAGAGAAGTGTGGTGAATTCAGTCCTACGAACACCTAGGTTTTCCCTGTGCAAGCCCAACTTTAGGCTTTTTAATTTATCTGTTTTACAGAAGTGCAGATAAAGGCGGTAATTAAAAAAGGGTTATCAGATTTCACTCATTTGTAGGTGTTATGCTCCAGGGTATTGTGAGCCCTGTATCCGGCAAAGAGGAAAGCAGAAAAAAAGGGAGGTCTTTTCTCCTGTTTCCTTCAAGCTGTTTAGGAAGTTATTTCTTTACTTCTTTTTAAATGGTTTTATTTTTATCTCACAATGAAAATCAGTTTCTTTGCCTTGCCAGAGAATCCTGAGCTACTGCGCTTTTAACTACACTGATGTCACAAAAGTGCTGTAGCTATTAATGAGGACACAACACGTTTGGCTGAGCAGCACAACTAAGAGAGTCTGGTTTGGTAAAGGTTTATGTCTTTTGGTCCTGAAATCTCCTTCCCCACTGCAGTGATCTCAGGTCCTCCTCTGTGGCACCTGCCCCAGACAAAAGACAGCATGTACTGCAGCTAACCTGAAGGAAAGGACAGTAGTGGAGCTGAGAACCTTTCCCTCTGCTAAAGAATTATTTTCCTTTCTCTTCTAACTAACTGTGGTTTTTTTTTAAAAAGCTTGAAAGACATTAATTGTCTCTAAGACGACTATCCTCTTGCATATATGGCTGAAATTGGTCACTGCCTTCAAAAGATAAAGGGCAATGAGTGACAGTAGTTGTGCCTAAGGAAACTAGGCTATCAAATCACTTCTAATATGTAGTTTTATATTTTATATTCTCAGTACTTTCAACCACAGTTCTCTGACCTTTGGTTATGTTCTTCATGATACCCAAGGAGTGTAGTCAAACACTATCTTCTTACCCAAAAATTTCAACTTCTCTTTCTTCTCCATATATCGTGAAAAGAACACGGAGTTTTTTCCCATTGTGTACAAGCTACTTATTACACACATAAAGGCTGTGGAACTGTGTAGCACTGCTTTTGGCAGCAAAGCCTGCTCAAGTCGAGTTGATGAACTCTATTTACTGCTCCCAATATGATCAAATACATTGTACTTTGCATCCACAAGGAAGTTGTGTGGACAGAGCTGTCTCTGGACTCTAGGATAAGGCGGCTCACTAAAATGATACACAGTAAAAAACTCACAGAATTTATTTTTTACAGTATTGTTAATCCATTTTTTTTCAATATTCTTATTCTCATTTCTTCCACCTCAGTGGTGCAGGGGCAAATGTGCACTGCTGCACTGGGGAAAGGAGCAGGGAGATGAGTCTTGAAGCAGATCTGCTACCAAAGGGGAACTAATTTTGAGGTATTCCTGAAGTGTAAAATTCTGTTCTGACTGAAGATACCAGCAAGTTTGTCTTTTACTGCATAGTGGATAGAATTCCATCTTGGGCAGCCACAGCACAAGGGCAAGAATCCAGGCCCTACTGACATCAGGCATAAAATATCCCATGAATTCAACATTGTGGCACTGAATAAACTCCAATAGTCGCAACTCTGTTCAAGGAGAGCCGTTAAACCTGTGAAACATTATCTGTCAGTTGAATCTCCCCTGCCATTACAAATTCCAATCATAACTATAAAAAAGAATTATTAAAAGACCAAAAGATAAAATTAAAATTGTTCCATACTTAACTGTCCCAATCTTTTCAGAAAATATTTAGGATGCAAATAAGTTTTAATTCTACTGTGCCTACACTTGCATGCATAGCTTAGGGAAACATTTTATCAGAGTATTTAAAATTTTCTGGTGTGTTTTTTCTTTTAAACAGTGTCAATTAGTACAGACTGTGACCTGTTTTCCATAAAATTGGCATTAACAGGGCAGACAGGAGCATGAACACCAGAAATGTATGCAGTTTGGCAGTACTAAAGACACAAATACATTAAAAAAATCAGGTGCTGACAGAATATACATGACAGAAAAAAAGAATTGTCAGCCTCTGTGCAGGGTTCAGCCAGTTCTTAATGACCTTTCATGTGCTGGTTTGTAATGTACAGGACCTGCTCATGAAGTCCTAATTCTGGCAAAGATTCCTTTCCCCTGAGTAAGGAGCATAGAGCAACCCACACTGTGAGCACTCGATAAAAAGGCCTATTAAAACTAGTACAAGATAGTTTTTGGTAAGGAAAAATGCATTTTCCAAACAACATGGATACTTTATCTTTGGTTTACACCCAGATGTATCAATGCAGTCAAGACACTGTAATAAGCTAGCTCAGTTAAATGCATTTGTCCAACTTTAACTCATTGTTAGGCATGTACAATCTATGGCTGAAAGCAGGAACACAACAGCAACAGTATTTTTTTCTGATCCTAAGAGGACAGTATTTTTGGCAGAAATTGCCTTGGTATTCCAAAAGCTACTGTCTCCTTTCAGTGTGCTAGTAGTCTTGTAGTAACTGTAAAATCTGTATACAGCATATATCCCTTTTGCCCACAAAGGACTTATTAAATATTCTATTGTTCTCATTGTAGAGAGGCAATATACACATTCCCTTTTTTATGGTGTAAATTAGGGAAAGAATATGAAAGTGCCACTTTCAAAAAGCAGATTTAAATAAAATATAAAACACTTTACATTTTTTTTGACTATTCCTTCTAGTACAGCTTTTATTACAGCTTTACATCCTGCTTTACATCCTGGATTTCTACCAACATAGATGTAATCTCATGCAACTAAACTGGACCATTTTCAACAGTGTTGGATGCAATGGATCACTCAGAAATCAACTTTATGAAATATACTTGGGGGACAGTGAACTTTTCAAATAATACTTTAAAAGATTCAGGAACAGGTATTTGCAAGAAGATGTGCCTTGTATGACATATGATTTCCTGGAATTCTTATGGGTTAATTCTGAAATTATCTACTAATAATTTAAAATGACATTTTAAAATGAAGGTTTACAAAGGGTACCAAGCTCTTTTGTCAAGGCTTGATACTTATCACACAAACAAGAAGTTATCTTGTCCAGTTTTCATTAGACAGAATTTTGTGATGGTGATTTCTTTAGTTGTAAAGCAGAGAGGCTCCATCTGAGCTAGAGAGACTGGCGTATATAGTAGGGGGCCATATGACAAGCATTAAACGGCTTAGAAGATTGTCTTAGTGCATTATTAGTTCAGCAGTTGTAAGGATTATTGCTGTTGTTGTTTGGGATTTTTTTTCTGGCAATATCATAGTAAACAACAGTTTAGAGGAGAAAAACAAAGTCATTTTGCTGCTGCTAACAGCAGTATTTTTCCAAAGAGAAGAAGGAGTGCAGGAAAAAAACATAGATTCAATGTCAGCACAGTACTAACGTAACACTGTCCACAGATATCTGAGCTGCTTCTCAATGACTTAAATTTACACTAGAAGCAGAACAAATTAATTAGTGCAGTATTCTCTTTGGGCTGTTTGCTTGGCTAAGAAGCCCAGTATATTCATCCAGATGTACAGCCACAGTAAACACAGCCATCCAGGTCCCAGTGCTCAAGGCCAGTTCTTAAGATCTGGACTCTGCTTCTCTTGAGCTATGCAGGCACAAGAAGTAGCTCTGGTTTAAGTTACAAACCTTTCAGAGAAAGAAATCAACCTTCTCAGTATTAAACAAAGGATAGATAAGGCAGGCATCAGTCATAAAGTCAAGACATCTAAGTTGTTTGCTAAAATACAGAAGCTAAGGAGGAATTTCAGATAGGTCACATTGCGAAGGCTGAAATTGTAGAAAAATTACCTTTCCAAAGACTTTATAAATTACTGTACAGGGGAATTAAGTTGTATTTTTCAAGGCCACAAAAAAAAAAAAAAAGACACAAGGTTAAGATCTGGACATGAATTTCAATAGTAAGCATTACAGTTTACATAGACAAGACTCTGTCTTAGATAAAAAGTTAACTTCTGCCTAACACTTGACAGATTGAAAGAAGACCTTTGAGAGGTTTGAGACAAGCATGCCTATGTGATAAGTACTAACTGATAGGCAGGAGCTGTGCCTCCTGGTGACTGCGGGGATATAGAGTGAGGACAAACCGTGTTTAATGATGTTGTACATAGGCTGAAGACCAGACATCCATAAGCAGATTGTCAAAGTCAGGCTGAGATCTTAATTTGGAAAATATGAAGGAGAGAAAAACCTAAGAGGGAATTTGATAAAGACGGTAACCTGTGCTTTAGATGAAGTGAAGGGTACACACAAAGCGGTGAAGGAATAAGACAAATCCTCCAAAGGCAGTGCTGAAACATGGGAGAATCATGAGTCAACATTGTCATAAAAATCAAGTGAGATAAGATTTCAATGGCAGAAATTTGACCATGTTTTGAAACATGTCAACTAATTGCAAAGAATAATTATGGGCCTTGGGTCATTTGAGACTTGACTGAAAACAGATTCAGCTGTAAGGCTGAATGGACTGTAGAACACGCAATTTTAGAAGAACTTAGACAGCAAATGTAAACAGAATATTGACTGAGGGTGGAGCTAAATGGGTAAGATGTAATATCTACAAAAGCAAGTACATACAGTTATTTTCAAAGGGACAAAGGCCCCTTAGGTTGCCAGATCCTGTGAGAAGTCAGTGAGCTCTATCTAATCACTCTCACTTGCTCTGAAATATCATTAATTATCATTCTAATTACATGGAGATGACAAGTCAACTGTCATTAGTGGTACTTCCCACTAGTCTCTGGAGTCCTGCAAACACAGTATGTAATTGGTAATATCTGCTGTATACCCACACATAGATTTGACACAAGTGCAGCTCAATATTTCCTTTGGCAATTCAGTTTGCTTTCTTTCCCCCTTGTTTTTATGCTGGTCCTTCTCCT
The DNA here is from genome assembly GCA_036630365.1 of Acanthiza pusilla. NCBI lineage: Eukaryota > Metazoa > Chordata > Aves > Passeriformes > Acanthizidae > Acanthiza > Acanthiza pusilla. The sequence continues at coordinate 24,973,692 of JAXCHO010000023.1, read as the reverse complement.
CATCAATTAAGGGAACAGGTCTTTGCCATACTACATCACTTCCGGAAAGCATTCCTTCTTTCACTGAATGTCCCTCAAGTGGGGGATCCTATTATTGCCTTCTCAACTGTCCCAAAAGCATAAAACAACCTTTTTCTGGATATGATTTCACCCTTTTTGAAAGTCTCCATGCACCTTACCTGTCTCAGAGAGCTATGTTGGAAGGAAGGCTGTTCTTAGGATTGTAGACACCATTTTGCCAAGACACAACAGAAAGACACCTACGTGTCCCGTAGTATTATTTGTCTATTTTCAATTTGCCTGTGATTTGCAATTTTAATGCTTATATGTTTGCTCAAAATCATGATGATTTTTTAGCAATCAGTGCAAATTAGAAATAAAGAGAGCAGTCATGTCACCACATCATGCTATGTTACATGGGGAGTTATCATAGCATATGGTCAAAACTCAATGTAAGTATATCTCATACTGAATATTTTGGACTGAGTATGAATTAGTATGAATTACGTGTCAAAAAAATAATATATTCCTTGGATGCCCACCAAAAGCAGAGTTTTTGACTGAGTGCATTTTAATGTATGCCTGCCTGAGCTCCTTCCTTTCAGTGTGTCAAAGTATGTGTAAGCCACCTTTCATGACTTTTAAGCTCTAGACTGATTCTCTTACATATAAGCAAGTCTGGCTCTCTTAAAATGAAAATCACCAAGGAAGTGAATAAAAATATTTTTTTCCTTCCCTACATGGGTATAAGTTCTTGTGGTAAGACCAAATAGCTGTTTTGATCACAACAAATGAACTACAATTCTTCTGGAGTCCTGGGGAGATGTTTTTCCCCTCCATCTCCTCACTTTATACTACCTGTATTAAACAGCTGTTAGTCCACTTTCATAGATGCATGGTAATGGTCACATGTTGGCTTATGTAGACAGACTGTATGCCTGACAAAATAACCCAAACATGGTTCTTTGAATTGGGCTACTTAAAACATTGTTCTAACCTGGACTGAAAGTTAGATATATTACTGGAAATGCAAATGCTTTCCTCCCTTTCAGTTATTGCAGCTCATTTAGTCCTACAGTATGAGTGAATGTGAATTGAAAGTGGCTCAGCAAAAGTCTGCAGGATTGGATAAGAACTGTATGATATAATCTATTAAAGACATAGCAATATGCTAAGCTGGAGAATTAAAACCTGTCTCTTTCCCCATTAGTAAGAATGTGTTTTTCTTTAATTGTATTTGCCTTCTTTATCATGCTTTGTCATAGAATGCAGACATGAGTTAATATCTTTCCTCTAATCTACGTTAAAATCATGATTGTAAATAAGGGAGCTTTGAACTGGTTCATTCTTGTGATTTTACAAATGAAAAGCTTGAGCCTCAAGAAGAGGATCAGGAAATGCCACCATCAGCAAAGAGGTGGTGAATACCCTCAGAGTCATACATACAGATGGATCCAATAACTCTAAGAGATTTCAGTGACAGAAACTGGATGCCACATCACATTTCTCCAGGTGTGAGTGGTAGCTAAACCAATGTTAGAATTGAGATCTCTTATTTCTGTTGAGGTCAGGGTGCTTTTCTTCTTCAAACAATAAGTTACTGTTTCCCTGAATATCTTGTAGGAAAGGTATTTTGAGCATCACCTTTTTTTTTGTTTAGACTTTAGGTTAAACATAAACAGACATCTTAAGAGACTGCTGATGTGAGAAATGGGTAGGATTTTTCGCACAGTTAGGCCCAGCAACACCAGGGGTAAATCAATTTCAAAATTAACGTGAAACATAAAACAACACTGCTTAATTATTTCTTCCTAGGTAGGCTCTAACTTGGCAGGATCACAAAACCTATACTGCATGAAGTTTTCTGAGCACTTGAGCTTTGCAGCATTAGCCATATCAATCAGCAGGTTCTTCCATCATGATGAGGGTTAGTATAACAATCAAGAAAGGCTGTTTGGCTCACATGTTTCCAGCTAGAGAGTAGATGTTGAATTTAATTGTCTGGGCTTCAAAAGGCTTTGCCAGAGCATGGACTATTGGGCTAAAATACAAAGCTTTTTTCCTAATTCTAAACCAGGTAATCACAAAATTCAGGCCTTGATCCATTTCACCCAACTCGAGCCTTCTAATCAACATGCAGGTTAGAGGTTTTGCCTAAGCAAGACAAAATCCCAGCTGTTCATGGAGGGAGTAGAGCATCTCTAGAACAACTGTTTACTTACTGAACTGCAGTTTCCCTCTGGAGAAGCCTCTGTCATTATTGAGTGGTGAACAGTCCCAGAGCTTGCACATTCACACCTTACGCTAAATGAGCAACTGTTAGAAGCTCTGGTGGGGCTTGTGATCTACTGTCTTGGCTCCTCTTAAAAAAAATGGCAGGTACACAACACAAATGCATGGGAAGAATGAGCTGAACTTCAGGAAGAATTCTAATACGTTCTAGCAATAAGGAGCATAGACTTGCTTGTTCTTAACTGGACACTGGGCTCTGCAAATATGCAGGAAAGATACTACCTCTACTCCATAGACATCCTAACTTCAGAGAAAATCCATAGATAAAAGAAGGAAATAGATAGAAGGTCACACACAAAGCCTGCATAGTGGTGACAAATGCACAGTGTGTTTGTGCAATACCTGAAGCTTGGGAAGATAGGAAGCTGGAGATAAAAAAGAAGTTTGTGGCTGAAGGGAGAGACAGACAGAAGAACAAGAGGAGAGAGGAGAGCAAGAAACAGAACAGACTGGCAGCGTAGAATCAAGATTTTTCAGTTTAGTAAGTAAATACGAATTTCCCCCACCCACATCTGGAATAATATGAATTTTGGATACAAAACTGCATTCTTTACTTGCTTAAGACTCCCAGTGAAGTGTCTTTTGCTCAGGGAACGCAGAATCTAGTTAGTGTCTCAGCTGCATGACTTCTGCTTGTAGTTGGCAACATTCACTCAAACTTTTTAATTGCAGGCAGTGTCTTCTTTTTAAGAAAAATACTTTCCGTCCACTTTTCCCTTGCACACACTTTTTAAAAATCTCTATTGCAGTCAGGAAAAAAAGAACAGCTCCAGGAAGCTGGAAATTCCAGATCAAACCTAACTTGACCTCTAGAGCTAAAAAGTCCAGCAGGTTCAGTAAAGTTCCAAAAAGCAAAATGTGCTTTTATTTCAGCATACAGTCTCTCATATTGCAGGTGAGTGAAGGTTTCCTATCAAACCAAATGGTGTCTTCACCTTGCAGACTGGCATACTTAATGGTCTCCAGGATATGCAAATTTTTGCTTACGTCCGCATTATACTTGTCAAGAATCAGAGAAACAAGATTGTGGTAATCAAAATCACTTATTTTCTATTTTATACTTGTATTTGCGTGTATATAAACATTTAGTAAAAAGAAAGCTAACCAATCACATTACAAAATATGAACTAGTAGAGGTTAATTTATTATAATTACCTTATATTCTCTAAAATGTAGTGATGTATATCACAGTGATGGAATTTGTGCTTCTGAGACAAAACTAAAGAAATTAATAGCTTATTTTAACCTGATGGTGGAGCAACAAAGGGAAGATGGGTTTTGTTGACTAGAAAAGGTGACGCAACTCTGCTGCAGAATGAGGATTTGGCTAGGTTTCTGGTGGATTTTCTGTGCTGGAAAGTGAAAGAAAGACTAGATCAGGAAAAGCATAGATCAGGAACGCATGTTCTGTCTGCTTCTTGAAGTATTTAAGAGGAAATATTAAACTAGCCAATGAGATACAATTTGCAAGGCAAATGGGTAAAGCAATAAATTAGCTCCAATAAATGTTACGTTCAGGGAGTATGGCTGTTCAAGCTACAGATTACACCTAACAATAACACCCAGTGCAGAGTCCAAGTTGGTAAAATATGTCACGGACTGTTAAGCTAGTGCAGATGTGCATCCAGCTGTTTTTGCCAAAACCCATCAGTCCTAGACGCAAGGTTTTAAAACTGTCTTTGTTGAATTTCATGTAGCAAGCATCTGTTGTTCCACTTTTCCAGCCTGTTTAGGTCCCCCTAGATGGCACGCTTTGCAGGAACGTGGGGTGGGTCCCCAAGCATGCAGCTTGTTCAGGCAATCTCTGCCATCATGCTATCCTGAACCTGCTTTCCCATTACCTACCACTACCTCTCTGTCAGCACACCAGCTTTTAGCTCTTTCAGTTCTCTTCCAGCTTAGGTCTGATGGGACTGGCTTCTCTATCCTTCAATAACCTAGTTTAAAGCCATCCTTATGAGGCTGGCAAGCCAGTTGATAAAGACATTCTTGCCCCACTTTGTTAGGTGAATCCTCTCTCCATCCAACAGATGTCATTCCTCAAAAATCCTGGAGGAATGGGGACATGTCTGAAATACTGCATTGACAGTAACAGCATTTGTTTGTCCATGCTGATCTTTAGCCCATGTCCCTCACAACTGGTCACTATACAGAGGGTAGCAAGTGAAGAAATGCTGCTCCTGGTAATCACGTCATTTTCTAGGTGCTTTCCACTGTTCTGTTCCCTCCTCCTGAAATGTAAATGAACTGCCTGTGATCAACAGATCATGAAAATATCCATTTATATAAATTTTCATTGTCAGATGTCAATCAAATGCAGTTTCTATTCACTACCTACATCTGATAGCATCTTCATGCACTTCTTCCTTTTATACCAGTTACTGTAGAAACTCCAGACCATTTGCTTTTCAATCTTTGCATTAAATTACCTTATCCCAGGCATTCATCTACCTCTCATTTTCTATTATCTGTAGTACTGCAGCTCAAACTTTTCTTTATTTCTGTGGCAAATCTCTTATTCCTATCAGGCCACAGTCTATTATTTTTCTTCACCTGTCAGAAAACATGATGCTGTATCAGCAGAGACAGTAATGAAGACTTGTTTTGTATCAGTTATGTCCTCCCTTCTTATCACAATAACCCAAGCTTCCCCTACAGTTTCCATGCCCTCCCATACCCTACACAATATCCCAATGTCTCCTCTAGGCCTCCCTGTAACACATCCCATTCCTGCTCTTTTACTACCTAACTTCCCTCAGTGAGTCACGTCCCAAATACTCATAGCTCATAGCTCCCCCGTATCTTTTGCTTGACTACGATAAGACATAATATGTATTGATAATATGTGCTGTGACCTATCGTGTAATGAGCTGACCAATACTGAGGGATAGCCACTCTTGGAAAAAACAGACACACAGTCCTGTTTCTTCTTTCTCTCATTTGGGAGTTAAACAAATGTCTCTTTTCTCCCAAATCACCCATTTTCAGGAAAGATGTGGGAATATCACACCTATGAATTCTCTTACACTCTACAGAATTTGCCTGAAATTAGTGGGTGGATTAGGAGAAGGAAAGGTGGGTGAGAGGCTAACGGGCATTGGCACTGCAGTTGTGTAAGCAAATACAACCACAGAGCTGACTCTGCTTCCTCTTTCTGTTAGCGTCACTCAGCTGTCATAGTGTGATTTTTTTTCCTTTAAAGGGACAACTGTACTGCTTGCTGAGAAGTTAATCAGAAACTTTCTTTAATAAAGGCAAGGCCACAGAAAATTGATAAAGCGCTGGCTTTAGCCCAGACCTAAGCAGTAATGAAAAGCAGTTTCTGCCAGGCACCAGGTCAGCAACCTCTGTGAAACTTGTGCAGTATTTGGGCAAGCAGAAAAATCACAACTTGTTACTTCATTGTACTAGTCCTCAATCGAACATTTCCCTCCAACACCACTTTTATGACTTGTAGGGACAGTTAATGGGAACTGCTACCAGCGCTAGCCAAGGTACTTTTCTCACTTCCTCTCATCCTGGAGATAGTATATTCAAGCAGGTCTTGTGACCAAAGAATACATCTACATGCATAATTTTAATGCCAGGCTAGTGGGTGCTGGCTACAGACAATTTTAGCTCAATAAGAATGCACTGTGTTTTCATTTGTTGAGAGGACTATTAAATGCTATCTTACTTAAACATTGCATTGGACTCCCCTGTCAATTTTATAAACAGAAATGTTTTTTCCTAGAGTTTTCTTGCTGAACATTTCTGCAAAAAACTTAATTAAGTGATTTGGAGCAGTTTCAAATAGAAATTGCTTTTTAAAATAATATTTATAAAAAGTCACTTAATTCCAAAAAGATTTTCTCCCAGTATTTGATGTTTAACTCTCTAGAATCAAATTTTTATGGAAATCCTATACTTGACAATGAAAACAAGCGAGGAAGAGGTGACCACTTACGCATTTAGTCTCCTAATGATAGCTGACATTCAAATGAAATGAGTAAAAAAAAAACTGCCAGCGGCCTCATCCTACAGCTTCTCTTGGATCCCACAGAACCCGGACTTCTGCATCACATACAACATTTGGCCTCTAAAGAACTACACAAATCAAATAAAAATTCTACATGCATGGCAAACACAACTCAGAATGGATCAAAATAATGGTAAAAGGAGGAGCCAAACACAGGAACTGGCCTATTTTCCACTCTTCTTTGAACCAGCTTCTAATCTCCAGCAGCCATGCTGTTTCCTCTGGTCACCCTATTTATTTGTTTTTGCCATCTATGGAGAACCAGATATAAGCAGTTTTTTGTCTCAAACATTCTGTTACAACTGGAAAGGTGTGATCTGAAGACGTGGAGATGGGGCAGCGCTGCTCTGACCCAGCTTCCAGCTCCACCTTGACATTTGGCCTCAGTGCCCCATCCCCACTCACCTCCTGGAGGAGGGCTCCGAGGGCTGGCTGTGCATGCATGAACAAAACAGGGCAAAATACCTGGTTTACGTAAGAGGCTTGCACGTTATCTATAAAAGGAAGTGGGTCAGGCCCTCTCACACACTTTTTCTTCTCTTTCTCTTTCTTTCTCACTACCCCAGCTCCGGACCCTCCAACACAGCAGGACCAACGCAGGATCTGAGGATTGGTGATATTCTTTGTTCTCTCTCTCTCCCTTTTCTTTCTTTATTTCTCTCCCCCCTTATTTTGCCTGGGCAAAACGCGGCTGCCATATTCTACCCCCCGTGTTGAATTTGCTGTGGGTGTAGGGAGCTTGTTGAAGTGTGTTGAGGCTTCTGGGCCAGCACCTTTGAGTAATTTGCTCTGCCACTTGAGAATGTAATGAAGTGTATGATATAAAATTAAAGACTTGTTAGCCACCACGTTTGTGGAAACGTAACGTAAGAATTTAAGGGCTTGTTAGCCAAATTTGAGACTAAACAGTGTTGCCAGAGTTAAAAATGCAAGAGCTCCCCCTCTGTGCTCAGCCTGGTGAGAATTTACAACTAACATCACCCCTCAACCGATGGGTTGTGACACCATCCCTACAGTATTTAAAAATGAAAGTAGGAATCTTTATATGCATATAGACCATCTGCTCCCTCAGGTCTGGTTTACATGGATAGGCCAATCTGCAAAACCATGAGGTGGCATTTAGCTTGGCTTCTCCCACCAAACGCCGTGACGGGATTTGGCTTCCAAGAGGCACCACGTCTTTATTTAAGCAGGAAAAGACCATCTCCCTTTCCTTCCCTCAGAGAAGCAGCCTCTCCCATACACAATCCTTTTTATCTGTTTCTCCACTGGTTCCAGCCACGCTTATAATTCTGAGTGCATACCTTTACATCCTTTATCTTTTTTTGCCAGCTAGTCTTTAAGCTCTATTCAGCAACCCGAGGGGAACGGAAAAGTTTTATTCACTGCGTTATTTATCACCCTTGAGGCCCATTCCCAACAGGGCACTGTATGGCCAGAGCAGAACCTTAGCGCCAGGGGTCAGAGGGCCCGGGGCTGCGTAAAGCAGAGCACATTCAGAGCAAGACTGTCTATTCTCCCCCAGACCGCCGCTAAATTAATGTAAATTATTGCTCTGCCGCCCTAAGTTACAGCCTGTTATTTTATGAGACGCCACTCCCGTTGGCTGCAGAGCCCACAGGGGCCAGCGCTGGGACAGCCATTCATTTCTCGTTAAAGTCCCGAGTGAAAGCTCCGCGCTCAAGGCGCAGGACGGCAATGGATCTGCCATTCCAGGCCGCGCTGTTCGCTGTGAGGGGCGGCCCCGCCGAGCGCCGCCGCTGCGGAGCGCACGCTGCAGGCGGCTGAGGGGCACGGCCGTGCGCCCGCCCCAGGCCCGCCGCGGGGCGCGCCGGGAGCTGTAGTCCCACGGCCGCACTGTCTCGTTCCTCCGCTGCTTCCCCGAGCAGCGCGGCGGCTCCGCCAGACCCGCTCCGGCCCCGCGGCTTCCCGGGCCAGCGCTGCTCACCCCGGCCGGGCATGAGGCCGCTGCTGCGGCGACTCTTCCCCGCGCTGTGCTCGGCGGCGGCCCGAGCCCTGCTCGCCGGGCGGGCCGTGCGCATGGCGCTGCGGCCGGCGGCGGTGGCGGCACGGGCTGGGGAAGATGCCCCGAGCGCGGCCCCGGAGCACGGTGAGAGGCGGCGGGGCAGCGGTGCGGGGCGGGGGAGAGGGCAGGCGCTTGCAAGGCCCCGCGCCCTCCTCCCCGCCGGCTGCGGGCGGGCGCTGGGGCGTAGGGGAAGACTTCTCAACCTAATTGTGGGCTCTTGCTAAGAGGTCTCGGCGTTTCCCTACCTGCCCCGCTCAGTCCCCAGGCTTGCAGACGGTGTATGCATTCGACCTGACTGAAAACTAAACCTGTTTTTAATTGAACGTATTTTTCCCCTAGGTTTTATTACTGCTCCTTGTTTTTAGTTCCCTGTCTGTGTATCTACCTGACTGAATACTAATCACGCTATTCTGCCCTCCTCCCCCTCAAACTTTATTATTATCCTTTTTAAAAATTTTTTTTAGTTCCTTAGCTATATAAACTGTAGTGCCAGCACTGGAGGTTCAAAATGCCTCGACACTAAGACCATCTATTTCTGCAGCAGCTCTCAGCTAAACTCTCTCTAGAGGACTAATATTTTATTAAAAATATTAACAGAAAGCAGTGGATGAAAGCCCAGCAAGAGTTAAAGGAGCCCCGACCCTCTTGCCGTCAGGCAGATGGGGGGGAATGGAAACAGGTCCCTGCTCAGAGACGTAGAAGAATCTCCTCCCGGCATCCCTTGCCTTCCCAGGTGCCCTTACAGAATAGGTATGAGGCCCTGGATCTCGAGGGTCAGGCAGAGAACAGTGGAGAAGAAGGTCTTCCTGGAGGGTCTCCCAGACCAATGCAGTCAGCCAGGCGGATCACAAATACAGGTATTAAGAAAAAAAAAGGGTAGTTGTAGTGAGTGACTGTCTTCTGAGAGGAGCTGAGGGCCCTGTATGCTGATTGGACCCATTCCGCAGGAAAGTCTGATGACTTCCTGTGGCCCAGGTAAGGGATATTACCAAGAGACTCCCTGAGCTAATTCAGCCCACTGGTTGCTACCCACTGCTGGCTGTCCAGGTTGACAGCGACGAGGTTGATGAGAAAAATACCAAGGTAATCAAACAGGACTTCAAGGCACTGGATTGTCTGGTTGAAGGGGCTGGAGTATAAGTGATGTTTTCCTCGATTCCTTTGGTAGTAGGGATGAATGCCAGAGGGAACAGGAAAACCCATATGTTCAACAATTGGCTTACAGATGGTGCCATCAATGGAATTTGGATTTTTTTGATCATGGGGTGGTTTATGCAGCAGCAGACCTGCTGGAGACGGATGGTGCTCACCTGTCTAACAGGGGCAAAAGGATTCAAGATAATGAGTTGGCAGGGCTCATTGATAGGGTTTGAAGGGGGAAGGGGATGAGACCAGGTTCATTAGGGATGAGCCTTGGGGTTGCATGCCAGAGTTAGGGGTGAAATCAGTAGCCCAGCTGAAGTGCATCTATACCAGTGCATGCAGTATGGGTAACAAACAAGAAACTGGAGGCCATCATGCAACAGGAAAGCCATGACGTAGTCGCCATGAGGGAAAAGGGGTGGGGTGACTGTCACAGCTGGAGTGTTGCAGTGGGTGGCTACAAGCTCTTCAGAGGGGAGAGGGGAGGAAGGAGAGGCAGTGGGGTGTCTCTGTACCTTAGGGAGGGTTTTGACTGCACAGAGCTTGTGCTCCATAGTGGTGATGAGTGCTGAAATGGTGAAGGCTGGTAAGCCAAATATCCTGGTGGGAGTCTGTTACAGACCACCCAACCAAGAGGGAGATGGAGTATCTTATAAGCAGCTGGCTGATGTTTCACGATTGCCAGCCCTTGTTCTTGTGGGAGACTTTAACATGCCAGATACCTGCTGGAAATCCAGCACAGTGGAAAGGAGGCAGTCTAGGAGGTTCCTGGAGCATTTGGAAGATAACTTCCCAACACAGCTGGTGAGGGAGCCTACAGGGGCAGTGTCCTGCTAGACCTGCTCTTTATGAACAGAGAAGGGCTGGTGGGAGATGTGGTGGTCAGAGGCTGCCTTGGGTGAAGCAACCGCAACACGATAAGCGTTTTCAATACTTGGTGAAGTAAGGAGGGGCACCAACAAAACCCTTACCTTGGACTTTCAAAGGGCAGGCTTTGGTCTGTTCAGGACACTGATTTGTAAAGTCCCTTGGGAAGCAGCTCTTGAAAGTACAGGGGCCCAGGAAGGCTGGACATACTTTAAGAAAGCAATCCTGAAGGTGCAGGAGCAACCCGTCCCTCTGTGCTGAAAGGTGAGCCAGGAGGGAAGAAGACTAGCCTGGCTGTGCAGGGAGCTTTCACAGGAACTTGGGGGGAAAAAAGAGAGTGTATCACCTTTGCAAAAAGAGGCAGGCAACTCAGAAGTGTTTAAGGATGTTGTTAGGTCATGTAGAGAGAAAATTAGAGAGGTGAAAGCTCAGTTAGAACTTAACCTGGCCACTTTTATTAGGGAAAATAAAAAAGTATTTTATAAATACATTTGTAACAGAAGGGGGGCCAAGGAAAACCTCCATTCTCTATTGGAGGGGAGTATAGTCACCAAAGATGAGGAAAGGGCTGAGGTGCTTAACACTTTCTTTGCCTCAGTTTTCAACAGTAAGACTTCTTATCCTCAGGATGGCTGGCCCCAGCTGAGCTGGTAGACAGGGACAAGAAGCAGAATGGACCCACTGTAATCCAGGTGGGAGTAATTAGTGACCTGCTTAACCACTTAGATGCTCACAAGTATATGGAGCTGGATGGGATCCATCCTAGGGTGATGAGGGAGCTGGCAAAAGAGCTTGCTAAGCCACTCTCCATCATCCGTCTATCATCAGTCCTGGGTAACCGGGGGGTTCTCAGGTGACTGAGGGTTGGCCAGTGTGCCGCCCATCTACAAGAAATGTTGGAAGGAGGATCTAGGGAACTACAGGTCTGGCAGCCTGACCACAGTGCCCAGCAAGGTGATGGAGCAGATCATCTTAAGTGTGATCATATAGCAAACACAAGGCTACCAAGGGATCAGACCCAGCCAGCACAGGTTTAGGAAAGGCAGATACTTCCTGACCAAGCTGATCTCCTTTTATGATCAGGTGACCTGCCTGGTGGATGAAGGAACGGCTGTGGATGTTGCCTACCCAGACTTCAGCAAAGCCTTCAACACGTTCTCCCATAGCATATTCCTGGAAAAGCTATCAGCCCATGGCTTGGACATGTGCACTCTTCTCTGGGTTAACAACTGGCTGGACAGCCAGTCCCAGAGAGTGGTGGTGAATGGTGCCACACCCATTTGGCAGCCAGTCCCTAGTGGTGTCCCCAGGGATCAGTATTGGGCCCAGTCCTGTTCAATACCTTTATTGATAATCTGGATGAAGGGATCAAGTCTACCACTAGCAAATTCACAGCCAAGATCAAGTTGGGTTGGAGTGTTGATCGGCTCTGCAGAAGGACCTGGACAGGCTGGATTGATAGGCTGAATCCAATGATATGAGGTTCAGCGAGACCAAGTGCTGAGTCCTGCACTTTGGCCACAACAACCTCCTACAGCCCTGCAGGCTGGGGACAGTGTGGCTGGAAAGTGGCCCAGCAGAAAAGGACCTGGGGGTACTGGTTATGACAGTCAATGGAACATGAGCCAGCAGTTTGCCCAGGTGGCCAAGAAGGCCAATGGCATCCTGACCTTTGTCAGCAACAAAGTGGCCAGCAAGACCAGGGCAGTGATTGTCCCGATGTGCTTGATACTGCTGAGGACACACCTTGAGTGCAGCGTCCAGTTCTGGACACTCGATTCAGGAAGGACATTGAGGTGCTGGAACCTGTCCAGAGGATGGCAGTGGAACTGTGGAAAGGTCTGGAGCACAGATCTGATGAGGAGCAGCTGAAGGTGCTGGGGGTGTTTAGCCTGGGGAAAAGGAGGTTCAGGGGAATCTTATCCCTCTCTACTACTGCTTGGAAGGAGGCTGTAGCTGGGTGGGGGTCAGCCTCTTCTCCCAGGTAGCCAGTGACAGGACAAGAGGACATAGACTTAAGTTGCACCAGGGGAGGTTTATGTTGGACATTAGGAAGAAATTTTTCACAGAAAGGGTTAGATATTGGAATGGGCTGTCCAGAGAGGTGTTGGGGTCACCATGTCTGGTTCTGTTTAAGGAAAGACTGGACATGGCACTCAGTGCCATGGTCTTGTTGACAAGGTGGTGTTCAGTCATTAGTTGGAGTCCATGATCTCAGAGGTCTTTTCCAACCTAACTGATTCTGTGATAAACATATAAAACACATTAATATAAACATAGTCAACAGGGAGCAGTGCCTGAAGGCCAAATCTCATTGTCATCTGTGATACTTATGTGTCAAACAATAGAAGATTATTCTATATGAAACTATAATCTGAGTATGTAGAGAAGGCAGCTGGGAACAGAGTGGAATCAAATATGTTTTATTGTTCCTTATTTTTGTGGTGTCTCCTTTGTGAGCTAGGTGTATCATGATTTTTTTTTTTCTGCTGGAACAGATGGCAAATGCTGGTGAAGATCAGCAGTCACTTAACAAATACAAATAAGGGAATAATGTATACACCTACTCATATATGAAATTCAGGCAAATATAATTAAGAAAAAAGAGTTTATCTTATAACAGCTTGATGGTCAAGGAGTCCCTATGGAAGCTGGTTTTGTTACTCTAGGTTTCAGATTATACACATTACGTCAAGAATTTTGAAAAATCTTGTTTTCAGTTTGTTTTAGTGACTAGAATGCGATTCTTGAATTTTGTTGCTGATTTCTTTAATTAATATTTCCAAAAAAATGAGGGAGGTTTTTTTTGCTAGAGGCACAACCTGTAGAATTTAGACACAGTGCCTGCTCAGTTCAGTTTACTGAAGGTGCATTGTTAATTACGTTAGCTGTGCCTTTACTGTTGTGAACAGGCAGCATTTTTTGTGGCACAAGTATGTTGTTTTTTGAGCAGACAGAGCAAAGGACATCTGTAATCTGCAATATACACCCTTCAGATTTATGCAAGTCCTTGTTCTGTAGCTGATGCTACCTTAACACACCCCTTTTGCTCCCAGCTGATTGTGATTCTGCATTGCTGAATTTTGAGTTTTTCTGCCCCAGCCTGACCTACTTGTTTGTCAGTTTCATGGACCTCTGTCTTGTCCTTCACTTTGAGAGCTCTTTGGATCCAGGGTTGTTGTTTTCTGTAGGCTCGTGGATCACCAGAAAAGATCTGTTTTGTGTGAGCTTTAATCTAAATATTAAGTAATGGTTTCATTATTGCTTTTGAATCTGTTTGTTATGCATAGTTCTTTAGTGTCTGCAGGGGGAACAAGTAACAAATCTAAATACTTTGTTTCCTTTGAATAGCCTCGGGGATAAAGTTAGGTGTCAGACTACAACCGCAGAGTGATTTATGCCTCCCTACTTTAGCCTGGAGTGAATTAGCATTTAATCAGGTTGTGTTTTCACTTATCTTCTCTAGCATAAAGTGGTTCATGTAAGAAATATTCCACAGGGTGATAATCACCCACACTGGGTCTATAACATTGATTTTATAAGTGTGTAGCCTTGCATGCCAGAAGAACGTAGTATGCACTTTTGCTGCCGAATTTTCCTCTTAGGCCATATTTGGGCCATCTGCACTGGTCATGAGAGGAGCTTTGAAAGTGCGTTGTCTGTAGTAATGAGCTGTCCTGGGATAAACTGCAATTCTGACATACAGCTCCTTCCACTACAGTAATCCCATTGTGGAGTTGTCCCAAAAGAGTATTGCTGGGTGCCTGATTATATGCACATTGTTTGCTGCTAGAGAAGATTTTGCTTATTCTTTTTTTTTTAAGGTATAACTTAATATGCCAGTATTAGAGTTTACTGATGCAGAAACACGAAGTAGACATAAGGAAATGACTCATGCTCAGTTAGTACTCTTGGGGAAAAAGACCTTTTAAAAAACTTGTTAGTGGAGATGATTCCGTCCCGTCTAACTCAAAACATTCTGTGATTGTGGTATTACTCTGAGTTAGAGTTTTATGTATATCTTCGTACATGCAAGGTGTGTTTTGATTTACATTGATTTTCTTCTTTAGCTTAAATACTGAAAGTCAGTTCTTAGAATGAGAAATTCAGATAATTGCTATCTAAAACATGCTATACTGTGTGGGAGATGCAGGAATAGAGTAATCATCTCATTCCTGAATGATGGCGTCAGCTGAGAACCCTTTGTTATATGTGGAATGGTAAGATTCTCTTCCTGCTTCTTCATGCCTCATTTTCAGTGTGTTTACAATGGAATTCATTTGCCAATGTTTGTCAGCATTGAATTTCTTATGCCATTACTGTTATCTAAAATGAACTTTATGTGATGGCTGAAGACTATTTTTTTTTAATGCTCAGTTATAAGTATCTTTTTTTTCACGTAATTTCATGTACTTTGAACCAAACAAGACCATAGGTTATTAAAATATAGAAACCTGAACTCTCTTTTTTTGCTGTTTCACATAAAATGTTAAGGTATTTTTACTGATCTGCTGACAAGAAGAAAAACAGGATCCTTGTGGGGTTATATGTCAATATTTATTTGCTGATCATTAATGAAATGTTTGCTTGGTATGTTGCTTATGTCTCTTAGCTGTTTATACAAAAACTAAGACCCAGTGTGTTATTTTAAATATATTACAGATGGGCTGGAAAATGAACAGCAAAAGAAAATCTTTAAAGAGAATAAGGAAAAAACACAACAGAGAGAAGAGCCATGTGCTGCTGATTTAATAGACTTTCTAATGGCAGAAATGCCATTTGTGGACACAGATATTGAAGATGAATGTGCTAGTAAGTACATTAAACAGAAGTAATGTGAAATCATAGACACATCATGCACTCAGTTCTTGTTCCTGCCTGTTGGCATGGACACATGGGCCCTGCCCATGGAACAGTCTCCCTGCAAACAAGTTGCAGTCCAGAGCCTCTCTTACTAGTATTCTGTCCTGCAAATACTTGAGCATATTAAAAATTCACCCTTTTGTTATCCTATGGAGCAATGAGTCACAGAATAAAGATGTATCATATGTCAATTCACATTACTGTATATGAGCTTCTCAAGTCATGGGTTTTGTGAGCTCTCTTTCAATATGTGTATTCCCAGCATGGGGCTAGAAGTACACTTCTAATTGGACAATGGATGTCTGCAGCCTGGTCAGCTTATATCAGGCCATGTGGTGGGAAAGGGTCTGTGAAGGGTCAAGAAAATAAGCTGTGAGAAAAACAATTAAGTGCAAAGGAAGAACTGAGGACAAGCACATTTTTTTCACTGTATCAGAAGGTGTCTTTGGGAAAGGAGGTAGTAGCAGATCTGGCTGGGATGATGTTTTCTTCTGGGCTGGGTTCGGTTCTTGTGCTATAGGTTGGTCAGACTTAGTCTACTACAACTTTTTTTTCTTTAATAATCCTGTGTACTACTGTGTTTTATATTTCAAAATGCAGAATGCATGGGATTTTTGAAATGTAATATTGGCCCTTTTGCTCTACAGTCTTGCCCATGTTCAAGTGTAGACAATTTGCAGGCCTGTTGCTGTGCCATGTACGTTGGCTAAGGGAAGCTCAGTGGTTTGGAAGCAGTGTGTCTGTGTTAGCAGCTTATAAACCCTGCTTAAAGGTGTAGGCTGTTAGTTCAGGTGTGGTGCTTCACTTGTATGCCTACATTAATTCAGGTCAGAGTAGGATCCCACTGAGACAGTTCAGAGCATGGGCAGAGCAGGTGAGTGGGAAGACATGCTCCAGTCAGTTGATTGAATTTCAGCTCCTTTTGGTGTGATATTAAGAGTTTCTTTATTTTAGCATGTCTGTATGCTGAAAGTAACTTTTTTTTTGTCTCTTCAGTGCAGGCAACCTCTGAAGTAAATGTTAAGAAGAAAAGAAAGAGGACTACTGGAAGGGAAGTAGAAGAAGGCATTGAGAAAAAGAAGAAGAATAAACAGTATCAGCCAAATTACTTCATTTCTCTCCCAATTACTAATCCAAAGGTGATATTCTTTATTATACTAATTTGGTACAACCAGAATTACTTCAACAGCTGCATGTGTTTATGGGAACAGCAGTGTTTGATATTGTGCAGAATAATTTTTTCAGGTATTTTTAAAGAAACATTAGCAGCCTATTTAATGAGTAACTTTATGTGACATTTTTGTGAATGAAATTGCTTTTCTAGAAAAGGCTGGAGAAAAGTACTTATATTTTTATTCAGTTTGTCAGTCATGGATTTCACTGAAGCTGGCTGAAATTTCCCCTCTGTAGTGTTACAGTACTGCTTATTTTGTTGTTCATGTAGAGTAAGGGAGACATTCCTATTTAATTTAATAAGAAAATCTCTAGCAATATTTTAAATTTTCTTTATAGATACAAATTTTTATTTGGATCTGTTACTGTTTTAACTTGGCAGTTTGTAGTTTAGCATTTTCCAGTAAAATGGATCATCTTATTTAAAATTCAAACAACTGTTGTTTTAGTGAGATGTTGTTCAAATGGATTCAGGAAGTGCAAAGAGCTCTTTAAGAAAATGTATGTTGTTGCATTTACATGAGTTGTCTCATTTAGGCAGTAAATGAAAATGATTGCTTACATGCTGCAGGTTGTCTCATACATCTTTGGTATCTTTTGTGTCTGTAACAAGGAAAGTAGGTGCATAATGTTTAAAAAGTTGAACCCAGCAGTTTAAAACCATTTGCAAATTTAGTTTGGGGATTTTTTTAATATCAGGAACTATCTCAGGTGAATTTTAACTCATGCTATATGTGTACTATCAGTTCTCTGAAAAAGAAGATTAGGACAATATGAAATGAAAATTAACCAAAGTAGGTTTGAAAATGACAGTGGTGCAGTCTTTGATTCTTCAAAACATATTACGTGAAGAGATTGTAAAGGCTAGTTTTAAAAGATCCAGGAAAGCCTGATACAAATATTTTAGGATATCTTTTGTGACATCTTATTCTAAAATATTTTTTGTTCCAGTCTGTTCCATGGTTTAACAAGTGCAAGAATAATGTAGGGTTTACATAATCTGATAATTGAGAATTCCTGTTCACAATTGTTACTATGACCAAGGATTGGTTGGGAAGGTCTTAAATATGCTTGGTTTTTTATATGTCCTTCATTTAGTCATATCATTTACAGAAGTAAAGAAACAACTCTTTAAATTAAATCTCAGAGCATTTGGGAATTCCAGGACTTTGCTAGAAAGTTTTTTTTATACTTGCCTTAGAGGTAGAGTTGTTCTGAAAGTAGAAAATACACATTAGAATTTTTGTAGGCAATATTAGGCAAAATTTAGACACTTGGTTTCTTGATAGCCAGAGTGAATCTGGTAATTGCTGGTAGTATTTCAGTTGGTAGTGAGAGATCTTTTTGTTTCTGAAGATCTGACTTTATTCAAGTGAAATATTTTAAGCATTAGTACTCTTCCTTTGTATTTTATGTAGTAGTATAAGCTTTACCCAGAGAGACATTTTGTAATAAAGGATATTTCTGAAACATTTAATCAACTGTTCCTCTTGGAAAATGAACAGTTTCCTTATTTTCATTTTAATTATGTTTTGAATCTTCAGAAACAAAAAGTGTTGTTCCATTAATTTTGAACTTCTATTGAGCTTTGCATTATTACTTGTGCAAAAATAGTTAAATGGATTAAGATCTTTGTATCGTTTTCTATTTGTTTGGGGGTTTTTTTGTAGTTACGACTTATGGGATGTGTTATCACTTGCTAGGTTAGCCTTTCAGGGTTCTCCAGTCTTGACTATGATTATTATTGATTACTAAATCTTTAAAGCTTTGTATTTACTTGCTAGTAGTATCCTCTCAAAAAGCAAAACTGTTATTCTGTTACTCTTCAGAATAATGTATTTCAAGTAATGGGAGAGGAGATCTTGAAATCAGTAGCTGAGGCTTTTTTTGAGCACTTTTTTTAAGATTCAGAGGGAGGAATTGTTAGGTGTGATCTGCCTTCAAACAGTTTTTTTAATTAAGTTAGGACATCTCAAGTAAAAATAAATAGTCAGCATGATAGCAGTTGAAACGTAAAATAATACTTTGTAAGATAATGTAAATAATGGGTCAATTAGCAATTCAAAGTTTTTATTTATGCAGTGGGTCATATATTGTGATACAGCTTTGGAAGTGTCCTAGTTTGCTTAATTAAAATTCAGTACACTCAAATGTTAATTGTACCTTAGATTTATTAGAGAAAACAGAACAAATCTGAAGTTGTGATATGCATTGTGATGGCACACCTGTTCAACAGCTGTTATGTTACATTTTGATCACATAACTTCTGGGAAACCATCTTAAAAATAAATTTCTGAAATTCAGAAAAATGTACTTGAATACTTTTTCTTTTCTTTCCATATAATGTTGATTGTGCAGGGCATTGTCATTTAGCCAGAGAGAGAAAGAACATGCTCAGCCTTCTTTTTATTATATGTGGATCCAAAAGGCAGGTTTTTTCATACTTTCTTGGTGGATTCATCAATAACTTTTCTCTGAAACTGCTAACTGGCCATCTTCACACTTAATGCTGTTCCAAAGCTGTGTTATTCATTAGATTTTTAGCTTGGTTTCCTAATGGATTTTATACAGCTGTGAGCCTGTCCACTGGGCTTTTTGGGTCTTTAACCTCCTGTGGGTTTTCAACTGGTTGTCCGATTTTGGACAGAAAAATTGACATCTCAGAGGTATTAGTTTCCTACAGTTTTTGTGCCATTGGTGCTTAAAGAACAAGCCTTGAAAGAACATGCTTGTGTGGAGGTACTACTGAAGGAAACTGTAGGGATATGGGGATGTGGGGTATTGGCTGCTAAACTAAATGCTGAGTAAATATTGATCTCTTTCGGAGCTGGGATGGTTTTTTACTGCTATGATAGCACAGTTCCACATCTGTCTTCTGTACGCTGAAGGGCTTCTACACTTACATTTATATTTTTTTCTTTGCCAGCTCACAGGTGCACATTAAATTTAGAAGCAATAATTGAAAATGAAATAAAATGGTAATTAGTATGACAGTTATTTACTTTTTGAGTGTTATTTCATTTTTTTTGCTTTAGCTTATAAACTTAAGTAATTATTCAGTTAATACATTGTAATTAGTGGAGATCACATTTATGGGTTCTTTGCTTAAACACGGGTTAAATTTCTCCTGTTTCTGAGACAATGAAACTTATTTATCCAGGATAAGGTCAACTCTGACATATGAAAGAAGATGGTCTTACTACAATATGATCTATGATAAAATGTTGGTGGAATTTTCTTCATATGCCCTACACTACCTAAGACACTTGTGGTTTTTTAAATGCCATATCACTTTTTCTGGCAAGTAGCTTTTACCTTCTCTCCTCCTCCCTACTCTCCCTAGCATTGGTTCCTGTGAGTTATAATTCAGTTATATTTATATGACACTACTAGTTATCTATGGTACATTAGGTAAAACTTCTGCATGGCAAAACTCATCTTAAGAAATTCAGTCAGAAAAATACTGAACAATCCCATTAGATTGTAGGGTTTTTTCCATATATGTGTTCCTTATGATTAACAGAGCTACCAAAATTTACCAATGCCTTTTTATACCTAAGAGCTACCTGTGCTTATCTTATAAAAGTCAAGTCTGTACAGTAAATTCGTGAAGTATTCACCACTGAATTTCAAATAAGTAAACAACAAAAAATGAGATTGAAGTTTTCTACACGCTTCTTTTAGACTTAATGCACTAAAGATGATTTGTCTGTAATGTCTTTGGTCACTGTGCTTTAAGAGGGAAACTAATTTTGTCAGATGGCCAAGGTTATTTGATTTGATTTGATTTGATTTCCACTAATATACTCAAGAATCATTGCAGATTTTTGGTGTTTTGTTTTTTAAAATCACTACAATACAACTAGCATAATGTCAAGCACAGTAAACATTTTGGATACAATTTATAGAGCATGTGTAGTCATATAAATAAATTTCAATGAAGAAAACCTAATTACAGTATTTTTAAAGAGAAAGACTGATGAAGTTAGAACTGTATACATGTTGTATGGAAGTTTGTCTAAATACATTTGAAGGCAGTATATAAATTATATCTGTCTATTGGACAATATAATCAGAATTGCAAATCAGATATCTCTACAAATTATTTACTGAATATTCTGGTTTTGTATGTGACTGGTCCTGCAAAGATCAGTTTTTCCAGTCACTTTTCTGCACATAGCAAAATACAAATTTAGCAGAGTGGGCAGAGAAATTCTTGAAGAAGCTTTTTATTGGTATTACTGGCAGTGTAAAACTGGATGATCTTAATCTGCTTCAGGAGTTTATGATACTTATGGAAGGAAACTCCTATTAAGATGTGATGGGGAGTGCCCAGTGATTTGTTAATCGCTCCATTTGTACCCAGTTTGGATTCACTCAGGTCAATTAGCACAGCTCTGTCAGAGGATAAAACTTTCTTCTGCTAGAATGGTTTTTACATGAACGTTTGTTTTTAGTTTGTGTGCTTTCTTGTTCACTTGCATGATGGGGTACAGTAATTGTTGTAGTGGCTAACTGTTGTTTATGTGTCTTTCTTCCCAGATTACTGGCAGTATTCAGGCTATCCAAGATGCAATAATACAAAAGGATCAAAGGCTTTCTAAAGCAATGGTTCGCGCTGGCTCATTGCATGTCACCATGTTAGTGATGCATTTGTCCAGCAAAGAAGAAATTAGCATGTAGGTATTTAGTGTAAATTAAGTATATATTGGTATTTTTGCTTGATATAAAAAGACTAGAAGGGCTAACTGACACTTTTTTGTGCAATATGCAGCCTTAATTTACTACGGTTATTGACCATTCAATTCATGTTGTTTTTAAAATGCTAGTCTTAATATTAGCCATTTTCATAATTTATGGTATGTCATAGGCTCTGAACAAAGTGTTTTTTCCTTGAATTTTCCTTACTGTCTGCTGAACTTGCATGCGCAAATCTCATGTTTGCTAAAATAATTCTTTAAAAACAATGTTTTGATACAGGGGACAGGGGAATACAAAATATGTTAAAGTGCAGATTGCTCATAAGAAGGTGAGAATCCAAGACAGAATGTAGGAGCCATTTGGTAGTTAAGGGCATGCTTCTACTAAGTAGAAGTATTTTGGCTGAAAGCGTTTGACACACCTTAAAATAATGAAAGATCAGTATATCTAAATCAGTTACCTGGTTTGTTTTACACACTTGTTTTCCTTAAATGCTGTATCCTTGCTATATCCATATTTCTGCCTGTCCTATGAAGATGCAAATTTGTCAGCATCTGCATCTCCAACAGTCTGATCTAAGGAGAGAGAAACACCTAGGAACAGAGAATAGAAAGGCAAGCAAAAGATACTAAATCTGGTAGATTCCCTCCTGTCACCAAGTGCCTTTTGTTTCCTGGAGTAAGCACAGAAGTTTCCTCCTGCCTGGTTGATAAGTAAACTGTGATAGCACCTGAAAATTGGTGAAAACAACCACCAGCTGTTAGACGAGATTTTTTTGGAAAGGGTTTGAGGTAGGAACTTTTTAAAAAGGGAATGTGGGATGATGCCTCAAAGCACATGTGCCTCCTCATGAGTGTTTTTTTAAGAGTCCAAAACTGTATACGAAAACAAATCAAATCCTCAAGAGTAGCAGATCCTCAAATTCAGGATCTTCTGCTACTCTGTGAGCCCCTTCTCAGCTTTCACTGTCTGAATGCCACTGAAGCACTGACTTACAGAGTTCTTCTCTGCCTCTCCCAGCAGAACTCTAGTCCAGGCACTCAGGACTGTCCTCTAATCAGCAGCAGCTTCCTCAGAGATTCACCCCTTCCCTGGCAGGATGCCTCCTATAGGTTCCTAGGTCAGCTATCCTCAGGTATTCTAGACTGCATGTTCTTTTAAATGGGATTTTTTTAAAAAAAAATTTGTAACTGATGTTTTTTCTTTAATATTTTGGGAGAACTTAAAGAATAAAATGCTGAATTTTCCTTTTTCTTGCTTCACCATTTTTTGATACCAGGTTAATGGAAAGAAACCAAGATCCAGGCTGGTAAAAGAATCTGTGTGTAATGTAGGGGGAGAGTAATCTCTCAAAGAAAGTGCAGCTAGTTAACTGGGTATCTGAGAGTTCACAGATCCTTAGGTTTGGATCCATTAAGTTACTTAGATATCTACAGTTTTTCAACTGTGTTTGTACAATAGTGCCTCTGTCTATACAGAAATGAAATGTGTTGAATGCTATTTGAAGTCAAATGCGTGATAAGAATGTGCTAAACATAACATTCAATTCGGCACAAAGCCCTTTGTATGGTATTTTAGTACATACAGCTTTCACCCTGAAAATGGAAGATCTGTATTCTAGGCCGCTCTTTCTAAGGGAATGCAGACTTGCCATTCCCATGCAAGTTTCCTAACTGATTGACTGTGGTCTAGCCTTCATGAATACACTATAGATCTCTTTTTGTAGGACTGTATGAAATCAAGAATATGATACTTTGAAACAAGAAAGAAAGCAAGCAATCAAGAGTCATGACAGCACTCCTTTCAAGCAAAGAAGTTCTACTCTATGCTAACTGTATGCATAGGCATGGGATCAGGAGCTAGAAATCAGGATGCCGGCCTTTGCAGTAAATGCCTAATTATGAGATTATAGTGTCAAGTTTTTCTTGATAGTTTTCTGTCAAAGACTCTGTGAATCTCGCCTTTTCATTACAAATAACAGATCTGAAAGAATTCAGTTTTGCATTTTTTGTGAGATTGCTTTTCTAACAAGTAATCAAAATTAAAATTCAGAAATTTCTAGAAAGAAACTTCATGAATTTTAAGTGCTACAATATTTACATTACAACAATATAGAAAGAAAACAGGCACTGCTTCTATAATTCTAGTCACTTAGAATATGCTGTTTAATTTTTTTTTTAATTTCCTTTTTCCACTTTAGATCAAAGTGTTTGTAAACTTTTTGGGTATCTCTGGATTAGTTGCACTGAGTGTAATTACTATTTGGCATTGTAAATACTATTTGGTATGGAATAACAAGAAAATGCCACTTGTGTTTTTTGCTATTGACTTGAGTGGAAATGTTTATCCTTGTGCATTATTCTTACAAAGCAATTGTTACATGTTATGATAGCTAGAGTGAGATGACAACTATTTTTCTACATATTTTAGTGTTTGCAAGGTTATATATAAAAGAAAAGGTAGAACTAAATTTCAATGCCACAGTACTAAACTGAAAGCACACTGCACTGTTTGGATTGACCTTTCACAGAACTCATTATGTAGACTTGGATTGGTCAGTGAGTTCTGCAGCAGACCCTACGGTATGGAAATATAAATTTTTGTTCAGCTGAGGAACAGAGCTTTCCATGACTTTTTGTGGACTAATTCTCATAAGCAAAAATCCAGAGATGGATTTTAGATACATGCATGAATCACTACTTTAAAGCCCTCTGCAAGCTTTGACTCAGTGTGTTTGAAATACCTGTACTTGTTTTGGACCAATTTTCAGGTTCATGTTGGTAAATAAATCTATGCCTGCTTACATGTAAAGTAATCTCACAGGTAGAACCAGTATTAGATGGTGTTTTTGAAAGGTCTTGAAGTACAGCATCTAGGGAAGACACAGGAACAGGCTTGTCTAACAGTGATAAGAGGGTAGGTAAAGTGACAGAGACTATGCTTAAAGTAAAATATCTTTGTCAAGGAACAAGTAGTGGTATTGTTGTTTAAAATGGTTATAAAGGAGCTAAAGTACTTCTAGGTTATAGATTAAAGGCCTATAAAAAGGAGGACTCTATCAATGAAGGATATTTTGTCATGTAATCAACCTTTACGTGTTTCTTAACCTGGCCTAGGTTCCAATTAATACATAGTTCACATCAAGAGTCCACCTTGTTAAATATAATGGAAACACAAAGAGCTTCTGGTAATTTTACAGGCTTCAGTGATATAATTTCACCTACTGTAGAAATCATGGAGATTCCTTTCATCCAGCTAGGAGAGAAAAAGTAAATACACCTCTTTTGAGCACTTTTAGCCTATTACTGCCATCTAGTGTTTAAAAGTCTGCATCGGTTTGGGCGAAAGGTTAAATTCCGTTTCATTGAGTAGAGATGAAACTGAATTTGTTTAGCATTTGAATCACTTTAAGTGCAGGTCAAAATAATTATTTCATGTAATAGTATTAGTCATATACACGTGATGTGGCTAATTAAGATGATTAATAAAAAGTTACCAGGCTTGTACCCTGTTACTGCACTTATTGTGTGCATGTTTCAGCATAAATTGAGATAATACTTCTTTTAATAACAGTACTGAATGAGCTTAATAGTGATTTCCATGTAATTTTATCATTATATAAGTAGTGTCCCTTACATCTGTTTATAATTTAACTAACACTCGGTAGTAACTTTCACTGAAGCAGAATCTTAGTTCAATTGACAAATCCGGAGACAAAAAAATTAATTAATTTAAGGATGAAGAACTAAATACTTCTGAGTAATCATCTTATTTAAATGGGATGCACAAAGTAATAGGGACAGTGTCATCTTAGTATCTGGATACCTTGAGGACTTGGATGAACTCTTGAGGAATTACACTGGCTGCTAAGTCTGTCTTGTTATTTCTATGGTTTTACAGCACAGTGTATGAACCACTTTACCTTTAAAAAAGGTGGCGGTAGTAATAATAACAATAGTAATAATAATGGCAGCTGTATTGATAGGAAGTAGTGTTAAAGTACCTGAGTAGATAATAAATTGATATTAAAAAGCTTTGTTACATTTTTTGCTATAATGATCAATAGCAATATTAACAGCAGAAATATATTTGACATTGATATTTTCTTTCCTCTTGACAGAGCAGTTGATGCTCTTTCAGACAGCAAGATTTTTGTAGACAATCTCCTGAAAGGAAAAAGAGTGGATTTGTCTTTTCAAGGAATTGATCACTTCAGAAATCAAGTTGGATTTGTGAATTTGGCAGAAAATGATCATACAACACTACTTAAGGAAATAGCAGGTACAACTTCTCAATCTAGTTTAAGTGTTTTAAAGACTTTTTGACAACCTAAATGAGGATGGAGCATAAAGATAAGTTGGTGCTAATTTAGTCAGTATGAATTTACCTTTAACAACTATAAATGCTACATAATTAATTTCCTAGCCTACTTTGCATAGTTCAAAAGGATGTTAATGAATTACAGACAGTACTGTTCTCTGATAACTTTTTATTTAGTGTATGTAAAAAACATAGTGCAAATTTGTAAATGGGATATAAAGACTCCATGCTACCTTGTTTTGGTCCCATTTTTTATCTGCCTATGAGTCTATACTTAAACTATGTTGTTTACAGATATTTAATAAAAAATCTCAAAGAACAGTACTGTCTGTAATTTACTGGTGTCCTTTAAAACTATCCCGGCAATTCCAACTATTCCTTAGAAAGACTCTTTAAAAGAGTTTTTCAGTATTGATGAATTGTCTTTTGTGCTCTGAGGAATGTGAGGTCACACCATTTTTTAATAGTGTAATAACCCATATAGGACATTTTGCATAGTAGCAAAGACTGCTCCTGTCACACTACATACCTCTTTGCAGTCCAGTACAGAGAGAAAAATGGAAAAAGTCTTTATTAATGCAGTGTTTTCTCTAGCAATTCATTAGTTTCATTTCTGAAGTACAGCTGGTTTGAGCTTTTACAAAGCCTGCGGTTCAATTTATTAAGGAATCACTGTTTTGCTACTTCAAGATTATGTATGGCTTCTACTATGTTCTAAGGTGAATTTTGACTTCATGTGTTATTTTGTGTTGTACATGAATAAACGAAAAGTATTGATAACACAGGCAGTAGAAAATAGATGAAGTTAAATTAGCTTCTAAATGGCAGGAGACCATTTAGTTCCATAAACTATATAGAAAATGGTTTGATAATGGTAACATCTGAATGTGGTCATTGCACGTCTGCTAATACCAGTGTAAATGTAGGTTTGCCAGAGACAAAAGTCCAGCAAAAGCAGAGCTAATGTGAATCTTCTGTTTGTTCTGATTTGCTAGTTACTTCCCAAAAATCCATTAAAAGATGTTAGCATCATTTAATTATCTGCTAAGAACAGTGCTAAACTGTTCTGACAGAAGTTTGAGGAGTATTTTAATAACTCTTTGTCAAAGTCTTTTTAGAAATCCGGTGCTTACCTGTATACGCTTACATGACTTTTTAAAGAACTTTCTTTCCGGTGCTTTGCTATACCACAGAATATTTGAAGGACTGTTGTGGTTTAGTCGCAGCCGGCACCTCAGCCCTGTGCAGCTACTCACTCACTCTTCCCAGCTGACTGGGGGAGAGAATCAGAAGAGAAAAAGTGAGAAAACTCATGGGTTGACTTAAAGACAGTTTAATAGGGAAAGTGAAAGCCATGGACTCAAACAGAGCAAAACGGAATTCATTCAGCCCACATCCCATGGGCTATACTCAGCTATTTCAAGGAAAGCAGGGCTGCCTCATGCCTAAGAGTGACTTGGGAAGACAAATGTCATCCTCCCTCCTTCTTCCTTCCCCAGCATTATATGTGCTGAGGATGACACCATATGGTATGGAGTATCACTGTGGTCTGTTGGGGTCAGCTGTCCCAGCTGTGTCCCCTCCCAGCTCCTTGCGCACCTCTAGCCTGCTTGCTGGAGAAGGGGGCTGAAAAACAGGACAGCTCTTGGCTCTGTGCAAGTGCCACTCAGTGGTAACCAAGACGTCCCTGAACGATCAGCCTTCTGTTCAGCACAAATCCAAAAAATAACCCTATACTAGGTACTATGAAGAAAATTAGCCCAGCCAAAACCAGCACAAGTACTAAGTGAATTTGGAAAAGGTAATGAATTGCTTCGTTTTGATTTTTATTTTGATAACGATATTATAAATGCAGCTTAAAGCTGGTAAAAGTGAGTAAGTGAATTCTGTTTCCTACCTGCAGGATTTGTAGATTTTGATTTTATGGATTAATGATGCATGTTATGGTCTGACCATGAGAGGGAGCTTGCATTTCATGAACGGAAAAGTTACTCTTTGTGTTTTTACGTACAAATGTTTCATTTGATTTTGGTCCTTCGTTTTTAAGAAATGTTTATTTGTTGACGTAAATATTTTAATACAGTTATTACTGCACTAGGCTGACATGCAGTACAACTAACTTAGTAATTTTCTTTAACTTTAGTGGTATATAAATGACATTTAGTCTAATCTCTCTAAATTGATTTCCTAACAGTCCACAGAGAGAGAGAGAGAGAAATGGAAAGGGAGTCATACTGCCTGTCTTCTTCTCTAGATATATCACAGCTTTACTCAAGCATAAACTTACATCGCCAGCATACCAAAGCAATCCGACCCCTTTGTGCAGCCACATGGTGGTTTCAGCTGTGGTAAAATTAACATTTTTACCTTTGCCAGCTAATTTTTAGCCTATTCAGTTTGCCCATGCAGTTTATTGTATAGCTACATAACTGTTGGCAGGAAAGATAGGAGCAGTGGCAGGCGTGGAGCTGGAGAGGAACAGTCTATTTTGACAAGGATGATAGTTGATGAGCTTCTTCAAAGATTGTGAAACCACACGTTTAGCGTCCATTTAAAGGGTGAATTACATTGCCCTCACTTCAGAGAGCCTAGGGAAATAGTTTAATTCACTTAATTTAGTTCACTTTAGTTACAGATGGCTGAAGCTATGATAAATGAATTTTGCCTCTTGTCAGTTATTCTTAGGTCATTTCACATGATGAAAAAATTGGAAACTCAAAGGTATTGTAATTTTCTATTAGAACAACTGATTTGTACAAAGTGAACAAAAGGTGATAGTCCAGACTGCTGTTGTTTAGTCAGGTGGGACTGGAAGTATAATTCTCTGAAATCATACTGAAAACAAGCACAGCAAGTGCTTTTAGATTTTAATCTACATTCTTTTTCGTATCGTGCTGCCAAACACTGAATTACAATAGCTCTGATAAATAGCTCATTAAAATGAAGCAATATGCTTATTGTGGTTTAAAAGAAGGTACTCTCACCCACTTCTTTTCGTGATCATAACAAACTTTTAGGAAGTATTAGAATGGATTGAAGCCAGTAAAATAAGCAAGTTGTATTAGGAAGTTCTACTTACATTTCTATTTCAGTTTAGGACTTTGCCTTCATATCATCACTGTCTTGTAAGACTTACCTTATATACTGACATATGTGCACAAAGTGGGGATTGCTTGGTCCATCCAGCTGCTCCATGGATCCTACTTTATGAACAAGCTCATCTTCTGTACATGTGTGTGGTGATGGAGAGAAACAAAACAACCCACACATACTCCTGATGAGTGCTTGAAATAACAGTACAGCTCACTGACCCATGGCAGTGGTCTGGTACAGTGACAGCTCACTGTAGGAAAGCCCAGCTAATACATAACCAAGGAGCAGCGGAGGAACTATTGGGAAATTGGCTTGACTCTGGCTTACCTTTTGGCCCATCTCTTAAAAACCCCTAAGAATGTAATAGATTTTAACAGGGCTTAACATGTTAGTTCTAATTATAAGTTATCTATGCTCAGCTTTTCTTCACTTTCAAGTGTAAAGTAAAAAAAAAAAAATCAATAAAGAGGCAGAATACTGTTTCTAAATTATAAAACTTTTAGTTGAAGGAACATGGTTTTGAGAGAAGTGAAAATTAAAAGTCTGGAAGAAAACACTTATGTAGCATGTTTTTGTATCTAATGAAATCTTGGGAAAGAAGATGGCCATTTGTATCACGGAATATGGCTCAATATACAATTTTACTATTAATTGTTCTGTATTGATCTAGCTGTTGAATTTTTGAACTTTTCCCATGTAAAGTGGTTCTGAGTAATCTTCATCTATCACATTTCCATTCTAATTATAGGGAAAGAGTTGTCTAATGCATTCAGCTGCATCCAATGTAAGAGGCAGATGACATTCAGTAATTCTGACATTATAAAAATGAGGTACAAAGTGGTATTACAGAGTACTTCGAACTGCATGAAAGGCAGTCTGAAAGCTGTCCAAAAATTTGTTCCAGGAAGTCATTGAGCTTGTAAAAATAGCTTTAACATTTCTAGGGTATACTTTAAAGCTGCAAACATCAGTCAGCCCGAGGGTAATAAAGGAAAACATAGATTTTGTTTGATTTTTCAGTCTAAGTGGTAATGATAATGTCTGGAGGAAAGATGGAGGATCCTCATTTGTCAAGACCCCTGGGCATTATCTATCTATGTTTCTCATCACTGGTCTCTAATTTCTTTCTGTTCAAACAATCCCCATCATAAACTTTAACTTCTGTGCATTTGCCAGTTGACAGATCCACTTTTATGCTGTCTCACAAGCCTAGAACTTTCTCTTGCCCACAGCATCCATGTGTCCTTCCCAATTTCTGTTAAATTCCTTCTTGTAGCCACTTCTTCGAAGAGCTTCATGGATATTAATAGCATTATATTATCTTGTAACCTGCCTGTTCTCTCAGGAAAACATTTCTCTTTATTTGTTTTCCCTCCACCTACTCAGATTTCTTTCTATTTTCATTATTTTTGAAGAAGAAAACATTGTATTATGTTCATAAGTTGCCTTAACCAGGAAAATGTTGCACTTTCTGTAGATGTCAAATTCTACAAAACTGGGGCTATCTGTAGTCCCAGCAAGCATGACCAGTGTCTTGAGCCTGTGGTGTTTAATGTCTGTGCCATGACAAAGCTGTGTGGGAAGTCTGATGCCCGTGAGAACGTGTGTAGATATACACCCATATGCACATAAATCTGTTAAAATTAAAACTACAGTCTCTTTCTGTGTGCTTTTCTCCTCTGACCCAGGTTTTCATTGGTTTTTTCTTGATTAGAACTGCCAGGTATAAAAGAAAGAGGAATTTGGAAAGATAAACAGAACAGCTATCAAACAAAGCTATTTAGCACAAAATGAAGACAGGCAGGCCTGTGGTTGCTGTCTCACCCAATTCTCAGTCACAGCACACCTCAGTCACAGGATTGGTCTGCTCTGCTGAGATCCCTGGGTTCATAGTCCCGAAATCAGAGGCACGTTGGCAAACTTCTGCTTTGAAACTAAGCTCTTACCGGAGTTAGCAGGGGACACCTGGAGAGGTGCAAATCTTCATCAACACAGGTCCTGATTGCGGAGTGTGAGATAAAACTGCATGGCATCAGATGTGATGGCAGAAAAAAAAAGGAACTTTCAGAGGGGGGAAAAAAAGACTACTATGCACAAGGCTGAGTCAGAACATCACATAGTAATGTAAACTTGGGTCTGATAAGATTTACCCTTTGCTGGAACATCAACATCAATAGGTCCCCCAATTGTGCCATTCAGAGAACAGACACAGGAGCAAGAAAACTTAGTGGGGATTCAGTGTAAATTTAGAATTATTTCCCACAGACAAAATTTAAAATAATACAAGTAGGTCAACTGTATTTGTTCGCTTCCCAGTGTGATGCTGTTTCTTCCAGGTGGCAGAAAAAGGGCTGTGGAACTATCAAACAAAAAAATAATATATTGAAATGAACATACATCTTTATGTTAAGGGCTGATTAAATTTATGTGACAGGATTCATGATTTTTTCCCCTATTGTGATTTTAGCTCGATTGTATGAATCAGCTAGACCCACGCCTAGTGAAAAATTGAAGGTTGTACTTGCAAAGAAAACAAAAAGACTTTGCAGCTTTTCTGTTTTTCAGTAATAGAAATACTCTATTTACCAGTATTAGTTTTACCACAGGTTTTTTCAATTTTATCTAAAATGTTTTCCAAAGAGAATCTTTTCATGTGAAGTATTCAATCTAAAAAAAGACATAGAACATAATTCAAAAGTTACACTGAAATTTATTTCCAAGGAATTAAACATTATATTGGGCAGATGAGTTGGGAAATAATAAACTAGGTCAGTGTTGTTGAATTGCTTTGGCCTGAACTTTAAACAGATAAAAGTGTACATTAAAAATAGGAAATTAGCTTAGGAGGCAACCATGAAGCTTTAAAACCCAAACAAAAATCATCAGCATTCCTGATGTGTTCTCTAATGCTGGCATGTAAATCCAGTGCCAAAACTTAGAACAAGCTTTTTTTAGCGCTTTCACTTCTAAATTTCCTTTGGTCTGAGTGGGAGATTACCCAAACACAGATAGTAAAATTCACCACAGAACAGTGTTTTTGAATAGCAAATTCTGTTACATACTCAGAGTTTTCCTGAAGTTTCCCACACTTCCAGTGAGAGTGACTCCTGAACAGTGCTAATGTCGAGTTCCTATTTTGATAGCAAAGTCAGACAGCATGAATTCTGATTACCATTATTTAACTGATACTAACTGCAAATATAGGACCATTTTCACATGAAATAATATATACTTCTCAAGAAGTAAGATGTACCTTTGAAATGAAGTAGAAATCTTCTTGCCTTTTAGTACTCATTGTCTAGCTCCTTCCATGTGAAGTAGCCGTGACTAAACTTACCATGGAAAGCACACTTTAAGCATTCTATTATGTAATATCTTTGTACTTCTGCACTCTTCTCCCATCAGATACTATGAAGAAGATATTTCAAGTAAAGGGGATCATGGCAGGAGAAGAAAGAGCTTTTAAACCACATCTGACCTTCATGAAGTTGTCAAAATCAGCAGAGCTACGTAAGGAGGTAAGCTCACATTCCACATAGCTCAGCAGCAATGTAGAAAGTTTAATTTGGAGATGGACAAAGTGTTGCTTATGCTATAGCATCATACCTTGTACTTTGTAACCAGATGAAGAGGTAAGACTTTAAAATACTTGGGTTTTTAAAGAAATAATTAATGTATCTACCATATAAACAGTAGTCTTGTACTGAGATTTACCACTTTTGATATTCTTGGTGCAGTAATATCATGGTCTGTTTCCTGTTGGGAAATTAGGTAAGACCAAAGGATAAAAATACTTGTTCAGAGTTGCAGAATTCCCATTAGGGGGTAGATCGGATGCATGCAATCTGTTTGCAGTGTTTTGTTACTGTATAGGAGAAAATGAGCGAATAAACAGTGGAATTTCTGTTTGGATTATGCATAGTAAGCAGACTGTTAGTTCCCTCTACTGAATTTGCTTTGGTGAATTTCAGAATAATGAGTAAAAGCTATATTAATTTATATGTATAATATAATGTAATATATCTTCTATATTCTCTCTTGCAGACAGTTATTTCTTGCCTATTTATTAGTTGTTTTTTTTTAAATACACAAATACATGAAAATAGGATATAACTGTGATTAAAATATATAGAAGCAATATTAGTATACCTATTTTTATTTCATACTAATTTAACTGTAATACTGTATTATTTAACACAACGTATAACATCCATAAATTTTTTTACTGACATTGTACAAAATGTTCTATGTGATCCTTTAACACTGACTAGGAAAATAATTTTCGGAAAAAAATATTTTAAATAAGAATTAAAGTACATAACACTAATCTTTTAAGTTGTTTTTTTCCTCAATAGTGGGCATTAAAAAAACCTTTAAAATTTATTTAGAAATATCTCTAAAAATGCAGAAGGTGCACATTTTAATTAAGTAGTATTTTGAAATCAGTAGGAAGAAGGCAGTGAGATAGGAGACACATCAAGAAAATTCAAGGGTATGCATACTTGATCTGAAACAGGAGTAAATACTTATCCATGGGATGCAGGTGGTATATGATAGATATTAAATTTGTAAACTCACAGAAGCTTTTGCTTGTACTGACAGTTGGGTTTTTTAAATGCTAATTTAAAAAATCCTGAGATCTTCTAGAATATCAGCTGTTCAGTGATGTAACTGGCTAAAACATCTGAGGCAGTCAGAGTGGGGGCTTTGCTGTTCTGGTTTTTTTGGGGGTTTTTTTGGCTGGTTGTTTGTTTCATTTACATTTATCTACCTTCCATGAAATATTAGCCAGGATACATCCTTTCTGTGTTCTGATATTCACTGCTGCTGACAGAACCAGGTCAATGTCATTCCAAATCATCTTCCTGAGCCCTCCATAATGCTGGATAATGCATATGAACTACTGTATAGAAAGATACTATGCATTAAAAATCTGTATGTTTTTCTCTGTCAGTTCAGTGTCAGGCATAAGCATCAGTCTTTACTATAATTTTTTCTTTCACTGTGTTTATGCATTTAGTTAGTTTCATGCATTTACAGAAAACAGTAAATAAAAGTATGCATCATAAAAGGAATAATCATTTTGCAGTACATTTTAATACAATGTCTAATTGCATTTTCAGATCATACAACAATATGAAAAGCAAGAAGGGGGGAGTGGATGAAGGTTACATGAGTAAGCATATAAAAGAGCAAATAGTGCTAAAGTGGTTGAGTATAGTTTTCAGCGACAGCTTTATAACTATATTTATTTTTTAAATGCAAGCTTCCTTATTTGAAACAATATTCTGTTAAGTCACCCTCCTCACAATGACATGTAAATTCCACCAAAGTTATATTTTGGGGAAAAAAAAAGAAACTGGTTTTTAAACCTTAATATAACAGCAGGCATTTTGAAATGCATATATTCTGAAAAGATTCTAACTTTCCCAAAGTTAAAAATTATATTTACAAAGCAAAGTGCTTGAGAATTCAGAACTAGTAAAGATCTCAAGAAATCAGTTTTTCACTTTGAAGGCACATCATTACGCTAAAAATGGTTAATCTAAAAATCTTGGAAACAGATATTAATAAAGGATGAAAGTCTGAAATAAAGTGGATTAGAAAAAGCTATCTGGTTTACTGTATCCTCTTTCAGCTTCTCAGATGAAAGGACTTATTTACCTACTCAGAAGTGGGACCAACTAATTCTTCATGCTTAGTTGGACATTTCTCAGATAAGATGTGCCACTGAAAACTCCCAAAATCAGGAGGTATAATGTGCATCTAGATGTCCTTGTGGAAGGAGACAAGGGGATATAATTTACTTGCACATGTTTAGCTATTTCCAGAATTATTTGAATGATAAGAATCTTGCATTAGTATTATCTTCTATGCGAAGAGCCTAATGAAGCACGATAAAAGAAGCAACCGGAGTTTTGTACTTGAAGATAACAATTCTATTCTTGCTTCCCTCACTAGCCTGCTAAGTTGCCACTAGTCAGTCATAACCCCTCTGTTTTCCATTTGTCCAAACTCCTTTTTATTTCAGGGTGTGTTGTGAGGCACACTTTAAAAATGCTGTATGGCATTTGGAGGTCCTTTGATACCTAGTGCTGCCAGAACAGCAAATACTGAGAAATTAATTTCCTAAGTAGAAGATGACTGAAGCTAAATTGCTCTGATGGCATCCGCTTAATTAGTGCAGAGTATATCCCTAGCCTATACAGTGGTTGACTATAAAAATGCCAAAAATATAATTTATTAATCTTACCTGTATTATATTCTTTTGTATAGTATTATC
This sequence comes from Acanthiza pusilla, assembly GCA_036630365.1. Lineage (NCBI taxonomy): Eukaryota > Metazoa > Chordata > Aves > Passeriformes > Acanthizidae > Acanthiza > Acanthiza pusilla. Next base: position 24,938,913 of record JAXCHO010000023.1, on the reverse strand, counting down.
TTTAGAATGCTGTATGTATAGTTAGTAAAAGAGAATATATTAGTGAGAAAAATGTTTGTATTTGCAACATTTGTGAGCATTGCACAAGGCCTGATTCACTGTTACCATTCAACTACAATGGCAACATCATCAAGATAGCAGATATTACTATGCAGACAGTATTATTTTGATTGCACTGGAAATGGCATGAAATGCATGATTCAGTAATTTATTATTGTATTTTTTAACGTAAATTATGTTAAACTTCTGTCACTTTCCAGTTTCATGCAGAAATAACATAACGTACTTATTTTGTAATAATAATAATAATAATAATAATAACAATAATAATAATAATAATAATAATAATAGTTTTCATCATCAAGGAGGAAATTCCCTACTGAAACAAACCCAAAGAAGTGTCTCAAATTTCAGATATTTTTGATGACACTCATCTTTTTGCTAACTTCAGCTAGATATACTAGATATCATGTTTAATACTGATAGTTATGAAGGAAATTAATTCTTTTCATGTAAATTTTCTCCTAGTTTATGTAACACTAATATTTTTGGCTTCTTGAAATGGCATATAGATGAGAGATGTAGTATGTCTTTTAGTAGCCATAGTGTAAGCAGTTAGAGCAAGTTTTGGTAGACAATAAGCTATCTAATGTCTCCTCTGTCTTATTTATGTGAGGAATCTCATGCACTTACCTGGCTGCAGGAAAGGTTATTGCTTTGATAGTACTTAGATACAGCCCTTGCATCATTAATTTGTTGATGAATTTTTCTTGCATATGTGTACATAAAATACTGTGTTCAGTAAAGATCCTCTGTATGACAAGAGAAGTGAAAATCCTCCCTTTGTGGTATTGATCCTCAAATGTTAATAATTGAAAATAGAATAGAAAATGTGAATTTCTCTCTTACACTCCTAGATTTGTAATTCTGCCTTTATACCTATGTGTCTATGCCACAAATTGTATCATACAGGACCTTAAAGAAGTGGGCAGTTCTCAGTAACAAAGCACTTCTGTTTATCAGTCACCACTGATTCTGACCACCAGCATTCTTTTTATAATAACTCCTGGGATCTCTGGCATTTTGGACAGAAAAGTTGGTATAAGAAAACCCAGAGCGCCATTAAATCCCTCTGTATTTCCACTTATCAGTCTTTATGTTAGTAGTTTGTATTGTGACAACTGTTACTTGCTGGTACAAGACTCTGAGGCACGTATTTATTTGGAATTTTTGATGCTGATCCTAAAAATGATGAAATTACCACTTTGGCACAATACAAAACAATAAAAACTTTCCTTTCATAGTCCAGCAGAAATGTGTTGTGATTTTTCTACAGTATATTTTTTTTTAACTGAGGTTCCAACAACAGGGAGAGCAAATACGCAAATTGGGTGACCCAACAGCTGGAAGAGGTTCTTAAAATTCTTTTCTTCCTCTCTTCCTACACTCATATTATACATCATATTGCAGAGATATGTAACTACAGTACTTGCTTTAAACAAGAAGGAAGGTTGGAATTAGAGACAGTCTGTTACAAGCTAAATGTCCTGTTATGTCATAGTGATTAGTCTTTAAAGTACCAAACTCTCCATGGCAGATACGATGCCATGTATGCATTTACACACACCCTTGTTACAGGATTGAAGCTGCAGAAGGCAGCACCTCTTTAGACATGAACTCTTCCAAGTCCACTTGGGGATCATCAAGGTCTAGGGAAAGAAACTTATCCACAACAGACTTGCACTTTTCCATCCGATCTCCTTTTGAAGGATGATCAAGACATTTGATAGGTTTTCCGTTGCGAATCAGTTCTGATATTTCCACCCCTCTTTCAATAATTTTGGCTGGTATTCCTGCTAATGCAGCGATGTTGGCAGCATGACTAATGGTAGACATGCCCTGTTTGATCTGATAGAAAAATATCAACTCCTCTCCATCCTGGTGGGTCTCCATGGTCAGGTACTCCAGAAGAGGAGTGTCAGGCAGGAGTTCCAGCTGCATTAAACTGTGAAAATTAGTGGAGACAAAGACCTGTGGACATTGTGTTCCTTGTCTGATCCAGTACCTCAGGACAGCAGCCAGAAGGGATAGGCCATCCATTGTGTTGGTCCCTTTACCAAACTCATCAATTAGTACCAGAGACCTCTCTGTGGCATTGTTTACGGCCTTGGCAACCTGGTTAAGATCAATCATGAATGTGGAGAGCCCTACAGAAACCGATTCCATACTGTGGATTCTTGTGTAAATCCCATCAATTACTCCAATCTCTGCCTCTGCTGCAGGGACATAACTGCCAATTAGAGCCATGAACACTATAAGGCCTACTTGCTTTAAGTAAACACTCTTTCCAGATGAGTTGGGCCCTGTGATGATCTTTATTCGTCTGGTAGCCTCGCCGCTGTCCACAGGATTGGCCACGAAAGTCTTTGCACATAGTTCCATGAGTGGATGTCTTCCATCCTTGATGTGGAAGCCGTGGCGGTGAGTAAAGCGAGGTCGGCAATAGGCATTCTCTCGAGCCATCACTGCCAAGGCTAGCAGCACATCCAGGTGTGCAGTGTACTCAATCACACTGTTAAGTACTTCAGACTTCTCCAAGATCCTCGTCTGCAGCTGGTGCATGATGAGTGTTTCCTGGTCTCTGATCTCACAGTTCAAGTCACCCAGCAGGCTGTCCAGCTCCTTGGTCCGGGCACTTCTGTAGTGCAGTTTATCCTCTGACAAGAACATGAAGTCCAAGCCTTCGATTTCAAAGTCACTCTTATCCACCATATTTGGTAGGCGTGGAATGGAGAGAAGGAACCCAAGCAAAGGAATGTAGATCACAGAACAGGAGGGAATATGATTGTCCAAAGTCTCCAGTTCTTTTCGTGCCACTTCTGTAAGGAAGTCTGACAGTCCCATCAGCTTTCGTTTCTTCTCATCGAGAGTGGCGTCCACATTGGGTCTAACAGTGAAGCGGTTCTCTGAGAGGCTGCCTTCAAAGTCTACCACTTTGCTGATCAGATTAGCAATGTAGTGCAGATCATCAGTGAAGACACGTGAAATAGTCTGAAAAAGTTCAATAGTGTTGGGCAGAGAACGACACGTGTCCCTAAGGCACACTGCATTGTATGCTGTCTTATACAGTGTTTGCCAGTCACTAACTTTTGTGTTGGAAAGAGTCATTCTCTTTAAAATAAGAGGTACGTTTTTAATATTCTTGAGGCAGTTTTGAAGAGTATGGACTGTTTCATAGTTCTGAGCCAGCAGGAAGAAGTTGATAACATCTAGCCGTTTGTTCAGCTCTGTCACATTCCGGGTAGGTCGTGTGAGCCACAACCTCAGCAGTTTTTCTCCCCATTTGCATCTGCAACGGTTTAAAATTCCATATAAGCTAAATCCTTCTTTTAGTCCACTGGACAGCTTGTACACAGAAGGATGGATATCACTTTTAAATATCTGCAGGACACAGTAAGTGTCGTGGTCCATATTCACAGTATCTGACAGCACAAATTTTTTAAAGGCCAAAATAGGAACTGCTATATTGCTGTCTTCGAGCTCAACTCCAACCCTTCTCCTGTCTAGAAACTTAAAGAGGCCCCCTAGGGTTCGTATCATGAGTGGACTCTCAAAAGGGATGATTGATGACAAATAGAGAATTTTCTCTGTTGCAGTCATATGATTTGGGATAAATGGAAATTGCCTAGATAGGATCCGTTGCTTGCTGACTTCTAGACCAAAGTCTACGTTAGGAAACAGGACAATTTCTGGTTTTCCTATGTCTTTATCACCAGCAGAAGCTGTTAGGTTGCTCAGGAATTTAGCAATATTCTGGTCCTGTTTTGCACTGGTCACTATACATTGAGGGTTGAGTTCCTCAATCACTTTTTGCAGTAGCTTGAGGTCTTCGTTTTCAGGTATCTCAGGCATGAAGTAGACCGAGCAGTCTTCTGTATCATAGTAAGTAATTGCCAGCTGCCCTGCATACCACAAAACAGACATATGTGTTTCCGAACTCTCTCTCTCCTCTTGCTCAGGCCCAAGTGGCGGTGGCAAGGCACAGCTGGTGGCTGATGTGGCACTCATTCTGTTGGCAAGAGGTATTTTTATTCACAACTCATCCAAAAGGTCCTGAGAAGTAACTTGAATTGACAACAGGAGGGTAACACTCACTCTTCTAACCCTGGAGGAACTAAGGTGTTACCAGGAATTAACTATAAATATTCCTGTAAAAAGATGCAGCCAGTAACTATAGCCACCGTGTTTCCAAGGACGGTGTAACACAGCAAACTACCAGCATTAGTTTTACAGTTTTTCTTTGTGTCCTTTATTTTTTTAAAGTATTTATGTATGCCCAAATACCCATAAATACAGTGATGTACATGGACATACATATCCACGTACAAAATCATCCTCTCTCAGAGGTTCGAGACATGCACCTGCCCTGACCATGGCTCCTCTGAACAGTGCAGCCCCATAGCCTGGCCATCATTTCAGGGTTCCAGCCCCATATTTACGCTGCACCGTCACACAGCACCAGTTTCTAGACAAGCACATAATGGATCAGCCATACCAATCCCTGTCAGCAAGCCACTTCCACCTCTCTCCCACTTTGCCCTCTACTCACCCTCCTCACCACAGACGGGCACTTCGTCTTGGCTGCTGCGTCTCCCTGCAGCCCAAAAGTGTCCTGGGACCCCTTTCCCCTCCCCGTCGGGCGGCAGCTGGGCGCTCCGTCGGGCGGGCCCGTCAGGAGGGCCGGACCCTCTCGCAGCCAGGCCGCGCCCACAGCGGCCCTGCCCCGCCTGGCGGCCCCGTTGCCCCGCGGGGAGCTGCCCTGGGCCCCTGCGGGCCGGGCCGGAGGGAGCGGCGCCGCTGGTGCTGGGGTCTGGGCTCTGGCACACGGACCGCAGCTGCTGGCGTCTCTGCTGCCTGCGCTGTTACTATGGGAGCCTTCCTACCCCTGGTACCACGCCTGGTTCCTGCCCCTCGTCCCAAGACTGATTGTGGCTGTCGCCACTGGGACAACATGGGGTTCAACCGCGGGCATGGCGGGCTGCACCTTCCCAGGGTCACAAAGAGAGAACCCAGACCCGGCAGGGTTTCCAAAGGTGCACTGCCAATCCTGCAAGAGCTCCTCATGCCGTGCTTCTTCTGGCCCACATTACACAGCCATGCCCACATTACACAGCCATGCCCTTTGCAGGCATTATCCATTACAGTGCTTTCTGCAGAGGCAGGTGTCTTCCTTCTGCCATCACCAAACGCTTCAAAGTGGCCTCTCAACTACTCTTGTTTCTCACCCTCCCTCATTATAGCTTGTCTCTATAATCAGCATCTGTACTATTCCCATATGATAACAGCTTTTCTCTTGCATCTGTACTGGTGCAGACCCTTTCAGTTAGGGAATGAGCCATGACCTTCCCATGCACCTGCATTGCTTCATCCTTTCACATCTCATTGCAAGCGGCACTCCAGAAATTGTTCCATTTGCTAAAAATATCGTCGTTTTCCCATGGCTGCATTTCCAAATACCTTTCAGTAGTGCATCACAAGCACAACTCAGTTCCTGAGCATTCAGCATTTGATTCACACCTTACCAATCTGTGTCTGACAAGCAACATTCCAACCTCTTGTAAATGTTATTTTTTTATTGGAGCATGAAGTAGTGATTTTTATCTTTTCTTCATTTCATTCCAGAAGTACTCAAGGCTTCACATTTTGACAAGTGTTCTCCTGGCTGGAGAGGTCTTTTTGTATTACTAATTGATGTCTGACTGTATTTCCAGGAACTGTCAGCCAAAAAGCAAGGGTGATTATTTAATTTCAGAATAACCTTAGTATATAAGGACTAGTGTAGCCATAGGATATAAAATTTTAAATAATGACTGTGAGGATGGAATAAATGTAGACTTCCACGGAGACGTAGACTCCCAAATTTCCATTTTCTGAAATGAGAAGCATCCACCACTAGATGTCATTGTTTCAGAGATTAAGGAATTGAAGACATTTTGACATTTCTCTGAAGTAGGCTTTACTTTTCACACTGATGGGCTGCCGAGAAACCACAGGCCACCTGGGACTCTGCAGCTGTTGGGGATGTAAAGCCGAGGGTCCAGGGTGTTGGCAGGTTGGCTGTGCAAATGCATGGGAGATGTGTAGGGGGAAGAACACAAAAGAGGAGTTGACAGTATGGGCTGCAAAAGGGGCCAGTCCTGTTTAAAATGAGGTTGGTGGGCGCACTTGTCTGACTGGTTGCTTGGGGCAAATGTCTGTATCCTCCCCAAACTGTGTGTGTGAGGGGTGCAAGTGTTCACTGCAAACCTCAGGCTGGGCCAGCCAGCAGGTGGGGGGACCCATGGGCACAGTAAGAGGCCTGCAATCTGGGAGGGGTGCCGGGTGGACAGAAGGGCAGTGATGGTGCTTGAGCAATGCACAAACGTGCACATGGAGAGAAAGTCACGATGGTTCTACACTGCTGACCTTCAAGTGTCACTGCTGACCCTTGTGTCTCCTGTGAGCCCCATCTGTGGGTGATGGTGAAGGCAGTGCCATCCATGTATCCAGCCATGTCCGTGTCCTTTGAGCATGGGTGTGTGTCTCTGGGAGGTGAAAGCAGCAAGTGCATCCCTCAAAGACTGGGGCTCCCACACACTGCCCTGGGCTCCAGCAGCAGTTGGAGCTACTAGAGGCAGCATCACTCCTAACATCCTTTAGCACAGAGTAATGATATTTAAATGGCAAACAGCATTATTAGGAGGTAGATTGAAGGAGAAAATACTGAATTTCTACAGAGATAATTCATTTTATTGACGATGAATGGAATGAGGAGCTCTAAAATCTTAAAATAACTACTGAAATGATGTTTTCTGAAAATAGACTAATAGAATATTTATTGTGTTCCGCTTCATCTGTGCAAAACTGCATAATGATTCCAATATTATAACTCACAGTAAGTTTTTAGATTTACTGAGGTAAAAAAGTCTAGTGCTGATAAAATACAACCACTTTTTTCCCATGCAGTGATTTTAACAACTCAGAAAACTGCCCTTGACAAACATTTGAGATTCTTCCTTGTTGTAGCATGTCCAGTGATGACAGCAAGATTAATTTCCAGTTACATGTTCCATGAACACTGTTGCAAACCACTGGAAATTAAAGCAGTTGTAGCATTGTGTATGTCTATTTCCTAAAGGACTGAAGAAGAAGTGGTAGAAAGGAGGACTAATGACACTTTTATTTCATTGTTAAGTTCTGCAGCAGACAGTGCTTCCCTAAAACAGAAGATTTGGCACATGATTATTTTTGTATTCTTTTTGCATCCTAACTATACTTACGGTTAAAATGAAAACTATAGAAATTAAATATGAAAATTTAGTTTCCAAGTAGAATGCCTAATTGAATTTTATGTTGCTTTTTAAAGGTGAAAAAAATTGATTCTAGTCTGTATGAAGATTTCAAAAACCATTATTTTGGAGATGAAATCTTGCACCGTTTTGATCTTTGCTCCATGTTGAAAAAAAAGCAACCAAATGGTTACTACTACTGTGAGTCCTCTATTGTTTTTGGTAAGTACATCTTAATTTTCTTCTTATCCGTTGTGTCTCTGAGTTATGTGTGCAAAAGGCCATTTTTTCTGGAGTGTGATTTAGGCAATTCTTGTAATATCCATGAAGTCTGACAGAAGTGTGTGCCTCAGTTCTGGCTCTGCAGGAACTCTGTGCAGTGGTTCTTGCTGACAGCTAAAATTTATGTTCAATTATCCATCTCCAGAATCCCATTCCATTTCTCATCCTAAAATGAGTGTTTAAGATAAGTGAGATGTATCACTCTCCAGAGCTGCTCATCTCTCTGTTGACTTTAAAGACAGGCTGTGTGACTAAGTCAGATTAGACACAGTACTTATAGGTGATTAAAGCTAAGTGAAATGTCTCTGGTTTGGCAGAGATGTGACCTTACTTGGACTGCATTCATATACAGAGAGAATTTCAGTGGTACCACAGATTTGATTTATTCTGAAGTAACTCTTCAGAATACCATCAAGACTTTAAACATTGTACAGACACCTTGCTAGATTATTATATTGCTAGAAATCACAGCTATGTCCTCTTGCTTTGTCTGAACAGACATGCCACTGTTAGAAGTTAGTGCTGGTTTCAGGGCTAAGTGTAGGGCTTTGGTGATGATTTGTTTCTCTGTGTGGAAGTATTGCTGCTGGAAGTGTTTACTGGTCTTGAGGATTGTTTTGAGGAATTTTAATTAAATACTTATGCAATACTTTAAACATGTCAGACACTTCACAAATTCTAGTTGCTGTCAATGTTTTTGTTTGTGCTTAGGGTCATCTTTATTTAGCTTAGATAAATTGTTACTAAAAAAATCAAAAGCGGTACAGAGGAAAAAAGTGTAGGATGTGGCAAAACTATTGCAAAATCCAGATCAGCCAAAATCAAAATGAGATATATTTATACATATTTATTTATCTATATATCTGTCTAATCATATTTATTATCTTGTGTTATGCATGTCTCATAGTTATGTTTATCTTTGTGCATATAACTATATATATAATGGTTTTTGTACATGTTTGTACTTTTAAATATTATTTATATGCATCCAAATGCTTAAGAGAAATTACAAGATCATTTAACATGGCATAAAATTTTTGGTTGGGGTGAAATTGAGGCTCCACTATTCACAAATATTCTGCAGAATATTTTGGAATATGTGTCTGAATAAGGAATTTGGTATATAACTCTTTATTTAAAAAAAAAAAAATTGTTTAGTAGTATATTTTGGTAGATATGGACACTGTTTTTCCCAAACATTTGTTTAAATTTCTCTTCTTGAACTTGCCTTCTTACTGACATCTCAGATTGCTAAAATGAGACAGTCTTTCAGCAGTCTTTTGAATGTGAGTCCCATTAAATGGTTTACAACAGCAGTCAATCAACCAGTATTCAAAGCAAGAATCAGATGCTTGTTTGGCTTTAACTCAATCCCACTATGACAATGCATTAAGAATTTCTGTGTCATTTTCACAGTCCAAACAGAACTCTGCTTTGAAGTATTTTTACATGAGCAGTACATCTGACTTTCCTCTAGGCATAGTGCTTGAATGGTTGTTCTTCACTGATACTAGATTAAGAAAGTGCGCTGTTATTATCCCCATTTTTCTCAGTTCTGTATGGATTTAAATGCATCATGGTGAAATACATGCATTTAATTTCTTGGTTTTGTATATCTTAATATATATTTATTTAAAGCTAACAGGTGAAGGACAACAGCTATATTAGAACAGAGTTTAAACAACCTATTTTGTAATTTCAGAGAAGAAGAAATTGTATTTTAATGAATTTTTAAAAATTAATTTTAAAATGTGTTTTGAATAGGGTATTAATAACTATAGGTAGCTAGGTCATTAAAATAAGGGAGTTGATGTAGTTATATTAATACATCAAAACCAGTGAAATTTGAAAATTAGTTAATACAGACAAGACACTGTATTCAGGTCTAGTTCTTCCTAATGTACATGTACACAAGCAGTTATCTTCTTTCCTTGAAGTGCACAGAAAATACTGAAACAGAATTTACTCGTTACCTAGAGTTTGGTCAGCCTTGAGTGTTTTGCATTTAATAAGTTGAAACGATCTAAAAAGGGATCAGGATTAATGTTAGAAATCCATACACAACAAACAGTTGCTTACTGCCATGTCCTGGCAGCCAGAAGAGCCAACCCTGTCCTGGGGGGCATCAGGCACAGCATCGCCAGCCAGGCGAGGGAGGGGATTGTCCTGCTCTGCTCTGCACTGGAGCAGCCTCACCTCGAGTGCTGGGGGCAGTTTTGGGTGCCACAATGTAAGAACAACATTAAATTATTAGAGAGTGTCCAAGGAGGGCCATGAGGATGGTGAAGGGCCTTGAGGGGAAGCCCTGTGAGGAGCAGCTGAGGTCATTTGGTCTGTTCAGCCTGGAGGAGACTGAGGGGAGACCTCATTGCAGTCTTCAACTTCCTTGTCAGGGGAAGCAGAGGAGCAGGTACTGATCTCTTCACTCTGATGACCAGTGACAAGACCCGAGGAAATGGCATGAGGTTGTGTCAGGGGAGGTGTAGGTTGGGTATCAGGAAGAGGTTCTTTACCCAGAGGGTGGCTGGGCACTGGAACAGCTCCTCAGGGAAGTGGTCACAGCACCAAGCCTGAGAGGGTTCAAGAAGCATTTGGAAAATGGTTTCAGCTGATGGTGTGACTCTTGGGCTGTCCTGTGCAGGGCCCAGAGTTGGACTCAATGATCCTGATGGGACCCTTGCAACTCAGCATATTCTATGATTCTATGTTTAATAAGTGCCAGAGCACATATCAGCTGCAGATTTATTTTAAAAATATGTTTAAAAATATCGGCACCAGAAGAGATTGATATACATAAAAGGCAGAAGTAAAACACCTGCTGAACTGCATCAATATGCACAGCAGGTAATCAGGCTTTGACAGGATGTTACAGGGCAACATCCACTAACTAAGCAGAGCCTACATCTGCACCAAAATTTTCCCTACATCTGTGTGCCAGCCCCAGAGGGTACGTGTTTAGGAGTTAAAAACTGATGTGACAGTGAAGGTAATGTTGGAGTTTCATCTTCAAAGTAGAGTTCAGTTTGCTGTTTAAAGCAAACAAAGTAGCAAGCCAACAAAGTGTCCTTCTTTGGACCACCCGCCTTATGGCAGCTGTTGTATGTTACCTCAAATCCCAGAGAAGATAAGTGACTGCTGAAATGAGTTGAGCTTTTCAATATATACTCCTTCACCTGAACGATTGGTCAGTTTTTGATATCGTGGTACAGATGTTCAATAGACTCTCTGACTGTCAGAGGGAGCATTATGTAAACCTTATGTCAAATATGCCTTTAGCATTAAGTATCTCACTTAAATATTTCAGGATCCAATAACGAAGATTTTTGTAGACTTATTTGAAAAAAAAATTGTTTATAGTATTATAATGTAAAATGAGATTATATACACATTAAATAAAGTTATCACATGCCAAGCTGTTTTCTGTGATGTTTCTTCTGAGTGCCTTCTGAGTCTGAGAAGTTTATGCATCAGCCTTCCCCTGGACTATCTCTGAGGTAGAAGAACTTCAAGAAATCCTTTGCTTGGTGGAAACCACCCAGTAGGTTACTGCTACTTTCTGCAGGTCTGAAATTCATATTCCTGGAATGCGGGCCAAGCTGGAGGCTAAATACTCAGTACGGTCCCCTTAATCCTTGTAATTTAGTAGTAGCAATATGGAAAATTAAATATCAGACTACAAATGTCTATTTTATCTGCATAAAAGCATAATAATATGGTAAAAGGTAATGCTTCTTTCTGCTCAAATAATACCTCAAACAGATGCCTTTATAAGTAGCAGAACATTAGTGGATCGATTTGCATTTCAGTGGAACCTTGTACAAGTTCGGTGTCCAGTCTGACTGTGTAACCAAGGTCATTCTGCAGTCTTTCTGAGATGGGAGATACCTGCAGAAGGTTGTTCTTCCCATCCTACAATGGGTGTCTAAGACAGGCAGGATCTAAAAAGTGTCTATGATAGGCAAGCTGTGAATCTAAAATACGCTGCTTGAGTGGTTGTTAATACATGTTAATTAGCTTGCTTGCTAATTCTATATATATATATATAAAGATACAAGTTTTCAGCTAAATGGCAAAAAGATGCCATTATATTTGCAATCTTTAAATTTCTGAGGGAGATCAATAACACTGTGCACAGAACATGTTACCAAAAAATTAATTCTTTCTAATTGCTGGTGTTAGGCTATTTAAACAATTTCAGTAACATTTTAGTTACTTTAATAAACTTGATTAGGATTTAGTGGTGTAGTTTATGCTTCCACATTGTATTTTACAATGCTAGCCAGGCAGCTGATCAATACCCATGTCTCAAACAAAGAATAAGATGGTTCTGATGGTGCATTGAATATGAGCCCTCCAGACTGAAGATAAGTTTGTTAGCAGTAGTTTTGGGAATACCTGAGGAGAAGAAAGAATTATAGAAGAAAGAACAGGAGAAAGACTCATCTGTACCTGAAACAGAAAATAGACATGATCATGTCACTCTATGAACTCTGAATAATGCTGAGAAGAAACAGAAGACTGAAAATAAAAAATTGGAAACCAGCTGATAGTTGGATAGATGGTCAACATCCCTCAGTATGCTCTTGATAAAAATGCACTTGCAGTGTCAAGCAAAAAATACAGTAGCATTTCACATTTATCATTATGGAAGAAGACATTTCAAATACAGGATGCAATATGAAGTTTTCCCTGTTTGTCTGAAAGCTTTTTATAGAGCCACTATCCGAAATGAAAGAAAGACTTCCTAGATGCTCTCCTGCTTCTCTGTTAACAGGTGGTTTGACCTAAATATGGTTGATTTTATTTGTACAGCAATGGAGCATTTTCTCACATTGGAAACAGCAATGGCAACCAAGTAAATTCTGTTCTAATTGTCCAGATTCTACACCTTGCAAAATTACACATATCATGTGTTGGTTGCTTTTCACCTTCCTTCTTAATTGCATGACAGTGAATCAGTTTTTGTAAAATAATTATACATTCATTAGTTTTATCTGTTATATGCCTTTCTTTCCTCATTTTCTGTAATTTCAAAATACCCCTAGGTTTGTTTCTTTCACTTCTTAATTTTCTTTCCTTGATAGTCTGTTTGTAGCCTAGCTTCTACTTTCTCCACCCTGTTAGGTTGTGAGTAACTGTTTTTGAGTTTCTTGAATATCTGTGGCACTTCTCCCAAATTTTAATTAATTATATGGTAGTCATACTGCTTCTGGATAAAAATGTCTTGGGTGGTTTCCCAAGGGCTGTTTCTTAACATTTGAAATTAGTAATTAAATCACTGTTTGCGTTGAATTTATCCAGAGCTGCTGCAGTCTTGTGCATGCAGGGTGCTGAATAAGTATTTGCCTAAATAAAAAGCAACAGGTATTGTGTGCTAATCAGTAAAGTCTTTAACTAAAGCACTGTTTCTCAGCTGAGTCATGTGGTAGAATATTGACTTATAAAAATGGTTCTTTTAAACATGGCAGAGAAAAACTCGCATTTTTGTTATTAACCTAGAAGCCAGGCTCTTTATGGACACTGACTAAAAAGTAGCAGTCCAGTGCTTTCTTAGACACATCAAATATTTTTCGATTTCCAAATGAGAACAGAGTGGTCCCTTATTGATTCCTTTTCACTCCTCTAGCATTAGAACTTGATGGATGGGCTCTAGCAATATATCTCATCTTGTATTGCTACATTGGGCAGTTGCTTCTGTATTTGGTAATTTTCTGCTATTGAAACATTGATCATTAATATCGCATTTTTCATAATGAGATAGTATTTTTATATTAATTTTGGAATATCAGTTACAGCCTAAAAGCTGTATGGATACATACTTTGTCCAGATAAGGAGAACAGGTTAATTAAGAGGGAAGTAATCATACGGTTTGAAAATGGAAGTTTTCATTTCAGAATAATATTTCATTGTTCTGAGGCAAATTCTAATGTTTGAGCTTTAATGTTGGCAAATATGTGACAAACTCTTCATGAGACAGTGACAGGGAGCTTCAAAGGCAGGAACACGATGTTTAGAATTCAATCATTTATCTCCTAGTCCTGAAAGCAAGCAAAAAACCTTCTCATCACTTTCTATGATAATGAGATTTACTTACTGTATTTGATTATGGGATTTGCTTTATTGTACAGGGTAACTTTTGCTATTCTCTTTTTAAAATACCATGATGTTATTCTGTTTAAAAGACTATTTTTCTTTGTTTTTCAACAAAAAAGTGTTTGAAGTAGTGATGTGTTTTCATGGCAGAGATGTTATCAGTGGTTGAAAATAAGTGACAATAAGATTTTCCAAAATGGATTTCAAAATTATGTGCAAACAATGGGATAGAACTGATGAAGTAAATCTAACGGGAAAGCACAAAAGCCTATTTGACGTCAGTAAGATTGTGATTCATTACTGAAAATTTAGTTGAGTATATGGAAAAGGCAGAATTGATTTTTCACAACATAACATAGTATGCTATAAAATATAATTTAATAACATCCAGCAGGTTTTTATGTCTTAAGCATTTATGCTTTAAAGATACTTTCCTCCGCAGACTTTGATGTTCAAACAACTAATTTATTTCTGGATTTAATATATTAAAAATACACTGAAAATGCATAAAGCATTAATTTCAATGTATGTTAATTGCAGAAAAGTAAACAGGCCACTTAGGTGGTGAGGAGTAAACTAAATATGTAATATTCTTTCATTGAACAGATCAGTAAAAGATAATTAATTTATATTCTTAAAATTTTCCTAGCTAGCAAGTTGCTTTTGTTGATACATATTTCTTGTATAGTGAAAATATAAGTTACGTTTGATTTACCATAATCAAATTAAGCTTTTTCTGCAGTTTCTGAGGAGTGTTTTTCAGTAGTTTGAAGGACCTGGAATGAAAGGAAAGCCAGTTTTCCATTGCTCAAATGTCACTGTTTTTCAGTTGGTGCTGGTTAGTGTAGAACTCTTACCCAGCATTCTGCATGGTTCCACAGGGTCTGTAGGCTTCCTACCTAATCCTGATGAGGTATTCTAAAATAAGACATGGTTACAGATCAATAGAGGTCTGTACCTCAGGGATTATACAAATGCTGACATAAAAATGTAGTTGTTGGGGAAAAAAGCTTGTTTGGAGTAATACCACAGCTTGCATTTCTCTTTCACAACAGTTCTCATCAATTAATAGAAACAGGTGTTTCTAGGATAGAAACAATAATTTTCTTATTCTAAACGGCACAAAAAATATTTTTGAAGGCCCTAGTATTTGTAAAAGTAGGTTCTTTCAGTGAAAATAATTTCAAGATAAAATGTGACAAATTTTAAAGATGTGTTGTTAATGTGGCTTATAGTGTCATTTCTTGTTTCCAACAAAGCCACAAAGCACTGCTTCTTATGGAAACAGTAGAATGTAAGAGCAAGATTACATCAAGCACAAGCTAAAACATGACATCATTGTTTTAACAGCAGCCTGCCAAGTTAATTGGCTTTAATCTGTTCTTAAACACTACAGAAAGGGTTGTCACAGTACCTACTGAATACATAGTATGTGATCTTCTGTTTTTCAGATGAAGATCAAATATTTAAGATCTCAAGTAATATTTAAAGACAGCAAAGAGACCTGAACCTCCTCTGTTTATAGGACAATTAGGCAGATATGTTGGGTACAAAAGGTTGGAGTTGTCACTCATGCAGTATAGAGACCTTTCTGGGAGGGTGCAACATAAAATTCACAAGCCTGCTGCTATATTACATACGTGAAACGTTTTCATTTCTTCTTAGTGAAGTATGTCCAAGTCTGTGTGTGGGCCCTTATTTGTCAGCCATCCAGATCGGACAGTCCGGGATTGCATTTAATGCCCCTGCCCCACACATACCAGAGGATGTGGGGTTTTTACACTGCTTTTCATGCTAGTGACAATGCCTTATCTGTTCCATTGCAGGATTAAATGTGCTAGCTACCCATGGCATAAGCTATGTGATATTACTCCAGTGTTTAATGTACCTCCTTTGCTTGTGCTGTAGGACAGGGAGGACTTGGGATCACGTGAGGATGGCAATGCTACATGCGGCTGTTCTTCCTGCTTCTCCAATGTGGGTGCCACCCCTAGGCTGATGCTATAATGTTTAGCTATGTACTAATTTCTGTAGCAGCATCAGCAGCTCAAGAGGTTTACATGGCCAAAGCTGTCATACCCAGGCGTAGGTTGAACATGCAGATGTACTCATACTTACTAGACATACTTACAGACATCTGAAGGTAGGCTTCCAATTTTTTAACTTTCTGAACATACCTACCCTGTATTTTCTGAGGCAGTGTAGATTCACACTGCTTGCATTCTGCGCAGATATCTGGGCATATGTGGTTGCCAAAGTGCTGAGCTTGACAGTTTGAGTTGGCAGCACAGATTTCTATTCACCTGGATTCTGATCAGCTATGAGTGCAGGAAGAGTGAGCTCCTCTTGTCCTCTCTAGACTGTATGGTTTTACTTTACGTACATAGTTTCATTTCTGAAGTCCCAGGACATTACAGTTGACCCTTTGACACATACTTTTAAAAACCTCTACTATTACTTCATGTTTTGCAAAGAGCAGGTTTGTCTTAGAGAATTCTGAGTAGCCATCCACAGCCTAGGGATTACACCAGAAAGTAATTGCTAACTGAAGACTGTTTAAAAAACCTTTTGCCTTTTAAATCATTTATTTAGAGAAGCAGTGAAAATGCCACAGTAGAATTTTAATACCTAGGCTGCCATAGCTTTTTTTTTAAAAATGTTTAAGATGTTTTGAATAAGAAACCTTAGATACTGAACTTTATTGTTTTAATCGGGAGAACAAACAAAAGCCTTTTTTACACATAAAAATGCTCCTAATTAAATGCTTTTGGAAAGTGGGTCAAGCTGAACAGGAACAAAGCACTCTCTTATTCCAAAATAAGAGTGTTCACATATGGAATTATTCAGAAACAGCTCATAGTACTTTAAAATTCCCAGGCAGCGTTAATCTGTCTTATCTTTCAAATGCAGGCAAGCTCTATAGTTTTCCTTCCGCATTCCTATCATATTGCAAACACAAAACATGTTGGATGTTAAAATTTTTCATTACTTGATTCGGTTGTTATACCACCTTTGGAAGGAGACTTGTTAGTGTATCTTTAATATTGGAAATGTTATTTTCACATGAAAGTGAGTAAAAGCAATCATTATTTTGCATGGGAAATATACCTGCTTATGGATGTACTCTTTTAGAAGATGATGTTGAATTCTTCATGATGTTTATTATTGGTAAATTCAGCTTTCTATACATTGTAATATCCTTTCCTGATGTATATAATATTTCAAATAACATATCATCCACAATCCAGATTATGGTTACACTATATGCAGTTAACCAGTCAAAGCTTCTCTTTTTTTTTTTTTTTTTTTTTTTTTCCCCCAGAAATATGCAGAATATTTGGTTTAACTTTCTTCATAATTCCTTACCTGGCTTGGTTTGAATGTTCTTAGTGGCTATCTCTATTCTTGGGATAGCTTTTCTTAATTTCTAAGAACACAAAACACATGAAGGTATGCTGTGTCTCCAAATGGAGTTTAGATTATTATAGTACAACTCTTTCTTTATAGGCATAAAACCCTATGTATTCCAAAGCAAACCAAAATCTGTAGTTTGAAATACAGATGTGTAAACTCTAATGTCCTAGTTATTTGAGAACTGTTGCAAATATTTCCCTGATAAAGAGTCATCTGTATTTTTACTACTTCTCTGTATCATGGAGCCTTTTATGGGCTTATATGACCAATTTTCACTATGATATTGTATTTATTCAGGTTCTTAGGAGGAACAAGGACTAACAGGTTCTAAAGATTTAGTTCTTTCTTACTGTTTATCTGCACTTGCAGTTTTAAACCTCCATTCACTTTCAGTCCTTTTCTTCACTTCTTTCTCTGTTTAGGACTTAAGTAGTATACAGGGCCAGTGGTGGTGAGGCTCACCTAATTAGATTCTAAGGAAATGAAATTATTTTGGGAGAATGTTGGTCTGTGCTAGTAGATGTAAAGGTAAGAATTATAAAGTAGAATGCAATAGCTGCGTACAAAATAATTTTGGTTTTTTTGAATAGAATTAAGCTTCTCTGAATGAGTTGTACTGCTCAAACACATGGAATTAGTCATTAGTCAAACGCAATTGACTGTTGCGTTTTCATTTGAACACTTTTGTCTTTATGGTTTATTTAGTATAGTGGAAGAATCTGAAAGGGGTTGTTTTGTCACATATATACATTTTTTCAATGAAAATTTACATTTGTGTAAATTCAAATGTAATGATCTATCAGTGCAGTTATATTAATAACTTCGTACTAGTAGGGCAATTACAATAACAAATCTACAGATCAACAATCTTCAGACTCTCTTTTAAGGGCTGTTTTCCCAAACAAATTTTGGTCCACAGTGCTGGTCCACAGTCTTTTGCGCAGTGAAATATGACGCAAATACTGAATGTGTGTTATCTACCTGACCAAAAAGTGCATTTCATAGATGCGTTATGTTGACAAGCCTTTCTGTTTTGTATTAAAGGAGGGGGTTGTTAGATATCTTGTGTATAAATAAAATTTACAAGTTAAAAAATGGTTTTGGGTGAATATCTTTCATAGGACTTTGGCCCCAGAATGAGATGCCTCCGTTTCCCGTCATGTGGAGTCCAGTATCTCAGAGCAGAGTCAAGAAAGTGCAGGCTGAACTGAATGCTGCATTGGACTAGCCAGGCATCAACACCTCTCTGTCTTTCTTTGAGTTTTTAAGTTAGGCATGTCACCCTACTAGGATCCAAAGCCCAGTATCCTCTGCTTATGATACATGGGTACTTAAATCAGGTTTCACATTTTATTTTAAAGAGGAAATACTTATTATATGTATAGTTTGCAAATGAAATCGGATATTGGGACATTTTCGTCTGGCAGTTTGGGGAAATTCAAGCCCCCAAAGGCTAGAAAAGCCACACATAGCAGCTTAGCATGGAAGCTGAATGATGCACCAGTGTTCTTCAAGGAGCTTAACCAGGGCAGCAGAGAATTCAGATATCAGAGCCAAAGAACGAGCCCCACCCCTGCCCCAAATCAGACTCTGTAATCCTGTGATTATTTCCTGGAGTGTCAAGTTTTATGAGGTCACAGGCACAATGGTAAAATGCCCACTGAACTCTTAATCTTGTGGCTGATTTAGAAAAGGGAGTGTCCAGTTTCTGGATCCTAAGTCCAGGCTGTTCAAACTGAGCCAGTTCTGAATATGACTATTTCTGCTACTGGACAATAGGAGAATATGTGGGGTTTATTCACTTTCTGCATCACTCCTGGCTAAATGCTCAGTTTGGTGCTTGTCTTTTTTTAGTATTCTTTAGAAACAAATTACCAATATAAAGGATTCATGCATACATATTATATGTATGTCTCTGTGTGTGTTTACATGTTTGTGTATAATGCACATCCATGCATGTTTAGTGTAAAGTGATGCAAAACACTCCTTTTAAGCAGCTCTTTTCTTGCTGAAATCCTTGTAATCAATTCAGTCACAGCAGTGGGTGATGTTCATTCACATGGAGGAGGTTAAAAAAAGCACAGCACAGAAGCATTGGATAAATGTAGGCTTGGACAGCCTTTGTCTATGGGACTTGTATGTTACCTTGATGTATATCCAGGCTGCTTCCTACCAGTTGCACAGTAGATTCCCCTGTGATAGGCTTTGGATTGACTACAGCCCAGATGTTCTTTTTCTATATATTGTTAGTACATGATTCATTGAAATGTTCCTTTTCTTTGGAAACAGTTCAGAGAATCTCATACATGAACATCCACTGAAAGGAGCATCCTTTTTGATTGTTACATATTGTTATCTTCTGTATGTGAGCTTATTTTTCAAGCTATGCTAGATTTTGTATTCTTACATAAAAGGTTCATTATCACTTAAATAAAAAAAATCATGTTTAACATCATAATTAAAAAACATAGATAAATCCTATTTTATCAAGTAGTGTAAAATAGCAATTTAAAAATCAGAACAGATACTGGAGATGTTACCAGTGATTTCTCCTCTCTCCAAACATGTTTATCATTGCTGAGGATGAAAACAAATGTCTCTTGCCCTTCTCAAGGAGTTGTATGTTGTCCACTAAAGAGAAATTTTATGGAAATAAACAGAACAAGAACAAACAAAAGGAAGTGTTTTACATCATCTAAAGCTGGCTTATACATGAGTACATTTTGTAAAGAAATACTCTTCAATACATTGAGGTAGAAAGAAAGAATTTGTTATTTCACTTAGTGGATATTGTGTCCTCTTGTTCACACAGCAAATGCAGAATCACATTCCCTTTTTTATGACCTTTATAAATACCACTGTGTCCTTGGAGTATAGAAATATGCAGGAGTGCCCACTCAGTTACTTATATTTTACTCAGTTAATATAAGCATCTCAGTCTCCCCATTCTTGAATTCCTTTTAAGAATGAAAGTGTTTTTTCTCAAAATGGTACAGCTTTTGTACAAATAGGTAATAGGTGTTCATATATGAAACTAAAATTCCAGTTCCCTCATATTTATATATCTTAAAAACTGAGGTTGACAGGCAATAAGCATATTTCTAGGTGAAGATGTAAGAAAGGTGTTGTCCTAGCTGCCTTTTTTTTTTTGAGAACCTTTCAGTAAATTTTTCCTATAGTTGTTGGATCACTTTTGACTCCATAGTTTTCTAGGACTTTCAGATTATGCACTTTCAGTGTTTCAAGTTTTATATTACGTGGATATCACTTCTATATCTTTTTATAGAGATGTGATAGAAAATCACAATGCATAATATTTGCTTCACTTTTTCTTACTTTACTTTTTACTTCTTTCAATTATATATAACATTCAGATTAATGGTCAAAAGTCTTATGTGACCTACAAAGTAACTTACCAATTTATTTAAAAATGCATTTATTTTAATTTTAGATCTGTGAGCATATTCTGTTAATGTTTGAGTCTCTTGGGTAAGTCCTGTAATTAGGTCTACATTATTTTAATGGACTCCAGTATTTTATCTCATCTGTAATTGGAGGCCAGTGAAAAACTGGAAGAACTATTTGTTTAAATTAAAATTAGGAGGCTGTTGATCTGTAGAAAAAGAATGGCTGGGTTCTAGATGAAGTGTCTGTTAACTTTGGGGCTGGACTTGATTTTTGTGTTACTTAGGGAGTTTTGAGAAGAATGTACAAAAGGAAAAACAAGAATCTGTATGACTAACCAAAATGAGTTTAGTTCACAGTCATCTGAGAAAGCAAAAGCTGGCTGGCATTCCCAGTTCTCCTTTTCTTTCCATTTAGAATGAGTTTTCTGCTTTGGTCTCAAGAAAATCTTGGAGCAGAATAGCATAAGAAATGAGTCAGTGTTACTGCCTGTCCTGATCCTTCAGCAGAGACTATCTGGCACTTCTCTTTTGTGATGATGACTCTGGTAGATTCACACACAGGCAGTGTAATGCCTATTAGTTAAAATTACACCGGCAGTTACCCAGCTTTCAATCTGTTGGTGTGTTTGTGATGTGTTGGTAGACCATATGCTAAGGGGGTCAACTGGAAGTGATAAATGCAGA
This sequence comes from Acanthiza pusilla, assembly GCA_036630365.1. Taxonomy (NCBI): domain Eukaryota; kingdom Metazoa; phylum Chordata; class Aves; order Passeriformes; family Acanthizidae; genus Acanthiza; species Acanthiza pusilla. The sequence continues at coordinate 24,917,704 of JAXCHO010000023.1, read as the reverse complement.
TCATTCACTCCACTTACTGAAAAGATGTATTAATAATGAAGTCATATTTTTTGTGCCTGTTTGTGAGATGAACATTTCAAATTCCATGCTCTTTTCCCCTTTCTTTTCATTGTGTAAATTAAAACAGCGATAAAAAAATGCAAAAGGAAACAAACAGCTTTTTAAAATTACAGTCAGTAAATGATTGCTGGACTAAATGTTACAATATTCAAGAATATGTGAGCTAGATGCTGAAATATTTTGCATTTTCCAATTTCAGTCTTTTTTAGGAAGGTGTGTGAGAGCAAGGTTTTCCCGAAATAAGTTTATTTTAACTGGTACACTCAGAAGAGCATATAACAATTAAGTGCATTTGCTGTCTGAAAAAGATTGTTCTTTGTTTGTCAGTTTTAGCTGAACATAGATTTGGGCTTCACCAGGTGCTTGGTGTTGCACATTAATCAGACGAAACAATTCAAGGACAAGGGTGGCCTGAAGGAGCCATACTTGGTTTCTGTGTGAAACTCAACGTGGAGACCCATTTGCTAAGCTAAGTGGGTTTAGGTAGCCCGAAAAGATGATATTCCTGAGGAATCTCACAGATATGTGGTGCAAGTATGGAACAGGAATGTTTCGCCTGCTGCCAGTGGCCAAAACTGGGGCACTGGGGGAGAATTAACTGCTTGGCAGACTAAGCTGCTTTCTCATCTCATTGGCACGGAGGAAACTAGAATTCCTCTGGGCATTGCCTTTGGCCTGACTTCCTGCTGGTTTCATGTATATATGCCAGTCAGGCACTTAAAATTGAGGATTTTCTGGACTGAGTCTGGTCACTGGTCAGAGCATCCATCTTACTCCCTCCTGCATTGACAGACCTTCTTTCCACTATGGCTGATCTTTTTGAAGGACTGTTGGCTGTGGAAGAAAGAGTGTATTTAAGTATATATTCAAACCTAGAGATTCATTTTCTGGAAGGTTTTGAGGTGAACTGAGTGATTTCAAAGGAAATTATTAATCCTTTTCTTTCAGAATATTTATTTTCTTTATAATCTGACCAAAGAGATTGGTTGTGTTCCATGTACAGTTTACTAAAGAAAATGGCAGCACACAAACAGATTTCAGTGAACTGTATTAAGGTACAATCTAGCTAATGACATCAAAACCTTATTAATTGTGGTTTTCAAATGCAAGTGGATTCCTTTGGTGACTTTATGCTACTTTCCTTCCCCTCCCCCCCCATCAATCATAAAAAGTCTTTGATACAGCCTTAAAACATAGCTATAACACGCACTAACCAGCATTGGTCCCTGCATTTCTGTTCTTTAGTGCTAAGTATTCATTTGCACAGTACCAAATACCTCATTTTCACTGGCATTCAGGAATAATATAGGAAAAGGTTGAAGAATGATGTAAAATACAGGGTGTTCTCACTAGAAAGTCAGAAAAAAATACCCTGTTACTACTGATTTCCAGAACTTCAAAGAGCATAGAACATCTGTCTATTCAACATTTAATTTTTCCTCAGACTGCAGAAGTACAGTATTAATCCTGTATTTAAGGAGCCGTCTGTGGTTGTGCCATCAAATACTTCTAAAATAAATAAAAACTTTTAGAGAAAGAACCACCTTAAGTATCAATTCTGTCTTGACTTGCATTCTTAACAGCAGTTTTAATAAGCAGGAGAAAAGGAACTTCGTAATTTCTCAGAAAATTAACAAATGGACTCTGGAGTGCCAAATATAAGAGATCAGGGAAAAGTTGCAATACTGAGGAGTGTTGCAATAGGAATGAAAAGGGGACTGCAATCAGGACCTCCCTGTGAAACCTTATGCCAGCTCATTCAGTGAGTTATGTATGTATTTAAGTATTCCAAACCCAAGAATAATTTTAGTAAAGAATGATAATGAAGTGCAATACATCAACAATAAACTACTGACTGAGGTCAGTGGTAGTAGTAGATCAGATACACAAAACTGTGGTACAGTGACAGTGCATTTCAGTGACCTTCTTGACAGTCTCTGACAGGAAACAATATTAGTTGACACAATTAATTGTAATTTCCTTTTTTCTTTTTATTTTTTTTAAGTGCATTCAATTTGCTTGTTCTAGTGGAAAATTAACTTTGTTTTCTTTTCAACAAGAATTGTTATTCTAGTCTATGCACAACACTCAGTGTTCCAGAAAGAAAATTTTAACATAATGTGATCAAAAATATATGCTCATTGCAAAAAAAATCTCACTGTGGTGGGTGCATAATGCATTTTATTTTAAATGAAAAAAATTGTCATGTTTGAATGGAGAACAAGGGAAGGAGGTACAAGAACTTCTTTTTCTTGGTAGCAGGGTTTTCCAGTTCTTCAAAATGATAATTTAGAAATACTACATGTAATCCGGAAAATTAAATATTCAAAACAACACTTGAAAAAAATGAAAGTTCACTTAAAAAAGGGCAAACAACATAGTGATAATTTGTTGGAAATTAAGGTTTAGTAATGTAGATGTCAAAACATAGTCATTAGACCCTTGCCACAGCCACATCTTAGTGCTGTTTCATTTTTATACACATAGGAAAAAACCCCATCATTATTTTGCTATAGTAAATAATTTGAAAGTGAGAGAAATCTTTTATATTCTCCTTAAAACTTCTTTGGTACCCTCACAGTCAGGTTAACTCTCAGTAAATCATCATTGGACAATAATAGCTGTCTTTAGCTACTGCCTGCTTCATGGAATTGAGGGACTGCATGCTAGGAACAGAACTCTTTTCAAGCCTTATTATCTCAGCTCTTCAGTTTGCCTTATTTCAGAAGGAAAAAGTAAGTAAATACCAAAGATTTTCCCTTGACTTGTATTACAGTTTATAGTTTGTCTTAAGATAAGAGAGTCAAGATTTTAAAGAGTGTTTTGCTCACAGTAACTAATGTATCCTTCAGTTTCTGGTCCTCATGTTTTTATATATTCTTTAATCTTTCTTTTCCATAGAAACAGCAGGAGCTACCTGAATATTGAATGAAATCAATGCTTAGGAGGTCTCAGAGGCTTAGGCTTGTAAACTGAGCCTTGGAAAGACCCTGAGGTGTGAGGTGTACCTTGCCCCGGCTTTTTGCATTGTCATTGTCATGGGACTTATCTACAAGTCTCATATGTCAAAGGGGACACATTCTTGTACTGACAGCCAGTATGAAGTCCATCTCATACACATCCCCTCAGTGTGACAAAATCACTTTAGGAGCAGATGGGATACCTAGGGACATATACACCATAGGTGGTCACATCCACTCTGCAAAGAAGGGTGCCATGATATGTTTGTGGTTTTCACCCGGAGGTGCTGGATGGCTTATTCTAAACATGGCTCTGAATGTGTTCCTGAGGGTTACAACTTGTACAGTTGGCAGATTTGGTCTTGAGCCTTACCCTCAGGTTGCACTTAAAATAGAAGGCAGGCTCATTGGTGGCTGGCATCCCAGCCTTTGCTGAGTGGTGCAGCACGTTTTGGAAATGGAACTCACAGGAATAGTGATTTGCAGTGAATAGGAGCAAGATTCTCTCTCTAGAAGGCAGTGTTGTAAAACACATATTATTGGTGAGAGTTCCCTGGAGGATTTTAATGTAGTTTTAAAAAGCATAGCTAAAATATGCACTCCTGTTTTATAATGCAAATGCCAACTCATTATCTTTTTTCTTTTTTTTTTAATGCATGTTTCTAGGAATATTCTTAAAACTATTGAAAGAAAATAAAATATTTTAAAATTCATTTAGGGCCATCATTTAAGCTTTTTCTCCAGAAAAATTGAATTGGAAGTGTTTTCAGAAAGACACAATTGAAAACTTGTTAGAATTATACAATGCATTACAAACCAAGTATCAGAAAGAAGTGGGAGCATAGTCTGCACTGTCAAACACAGTAGGAAAATGTTTGCATATTGGCAAGTCCAACAGATGATTTGTTTATCCCTGTTTTATCTTCCAAATGGGGACTGTAATTCTGATTTGGTAGGTGCTCCCAAAACAAAACTTACAATGTATACTGTCTTCTGCACTCTGTGTGCATGTATGTGTGTTTTTATACATAGGCTTGGGAACAGCTTAGGTTCTGAGTGCAGAAATACTTTTTAATTGAAATGCAGATCAGCTTTTCCTCCTCACCCACTTTTTACATAATTTGCACCACAAGCATCATCTAAAAAAAGCTAGGTTCCTTCTGATCAGCTGAACAGTATTCAGGAGCATTAAGAGGGCTGAAATTGCCTCTGCTTAGAATGAATACATTTGAGTTTCTCTTAGTCTTTATCTGAGGAGAGACACTTCCCAAGATTCAAAACCATATTTTCTACTTGGTGGAGACCAATTGTTTTGTTTGCTGGTTTTGTACCACTTTGTTTCAGCTAATCTGAACAGCCGTCCTTTATAAAGGATGGCACCTTGCCATTCCTTACCTGGAAAAATTCTACCCCTCAGTTTCAATTCCAAGGTGTCCTTCAGTTTCTCTGCCTCCCAACAAAATATATACCAGTATCTTGTGGGGCCTATTCATTTTTAGTAATGCTTTGGCTGTTTAGTCCTCATGCGGCTGGAGTTATTATAATTCTATATCCAGTCACATGTGCCTGAAACAGCTGAAAGCTTTGTTGCTCTGCTGTAACTTCTGTCAAAAGTGTACTTGGTATATCTCAGCAAAATTTCAAGAGATGTCTAAACAGAACAAATGTCAGGCCTTGAGCTAGCAAAGCACTGAAAATGTGATCAGACCCACTTTTGTTACTGAATATCATATTTCAAATATTTACGATGGACCCTATCCAGCTCTCTAGGTTGCAATGGACTTGATGGTCCCTACCCTCATCTTGGAAGTTAGAGCATATAGAGTGATGGGACCAGTGTTAAAAGCCCAAGGCTCTCCTTGAATCCTCTGTTTCTTCCTTGTACCCGCATCTGTGCTTATGTATTTTGTTAGTTTTGGCTATAAGATGGCTTGTGGATGGATGAAAGAGGTCTGTCAGTGGTTGTGGCTATTCCAGAACTGCTTAATAGAGTATTGTCATCCTGACATCCATGGATTGCCAGGACTGCTTAAAAATTGATCAGTAAGAACTGTGGTTATTGCATATTTTAATGGAAGGTTTCTTGGGTTTAAGGACAAGAGGACTTTGTGCTTCTTATGCTGCTTGGTTAAACACACTTGTTGAAAGGTGAGAGCACCAGGAGTTCTGTATTCATTTAGGAACTACATAGATGTGATCTGTGTATATAGAAGGAGATTATGCTTACATAAAACTGGAAAATATATGTTAATGTTTGTTGTATTACTTGAACATTTTTGGTTGTTTGGAGTTTTTTTTATTTTTCAAGTTTTTTTTGGGGGGTTGCTTAAAATGTTGCCCGTCTTCTTGTTTTGATCCAGAACAGAATGGAAGATACTGCTCACTCTTAGAAATACTTTCTCTGTGCTTTGATGACTGTCTTCACTTATGCCCTGTAGTATTCATGTTTAATTCATATATGTTGTAGAATATGGGTCATGTTCTTTCCTTTTTGCTCTGGGTTAGGCTGACAGCATTTCCTCAAGTGAGGCAACTACACAGCTGAAAGGAATTTCATTGAATACAGAACTTAAAAATTGTTATAATTATTTTAAAAACTTGTATACTGTCCTAATTTTTTAATTTCCCGTACTGAAAGACAGTAATTCTTTAAACAGTAGATGATCTAATTGTTGTTATTAACAGAGTAGTAATGGAAAAGAATAAAAATTACCACCTACCAACCTTATGCATTTAGTTTTTGAATATTATGTAGCTTAAAGACAATTCTAATTTTATGAGGAACCATGCTTTACAAATATGTTAAATATATTACACTTGTTCTTCTGAGATAAGCTGACTTATCTCTATAAAAAAATATGAAATATTCATAGGATTTTCCAGTCTGAGATTCTTACTTCTGGGAAAACAAACATATAATTTCTTGAATCAAATTGAGTTTGAATATGAAGTAGTAGACATTTTTGTAGGGAACTTCTGCCACTGCTAAATTAATGGTTTTATAGAAAGCATGTCATATGAACTAGAACATTTTAAAAGTGCAGGTTAATAGTAGCAGAATTCATACCTTCATCTGTGTGGTAATTGGATTCTTTGCTCATATGTAAGTATTAGTCTTTATAATATAAACAAGAATAATAAAAAAGTAGTCTGAGCCCTATGTTTTATTTCATCAATGTGATGAGGAGAAATGTGCATGCTTTATCATCCTTCATATTTTCAAATGTTGAGAACCATTGCTGTCACAGGCTGTCTGTAACGGTGTTCAAGTGTCAGTGACTGCAGGTATCACTAGAGGAGGTGTGCAAGATTAGGTCTTTTAATGGAAAGTAATTGTGGATTTGGTTTCTCCTGATTTATTTTTACATCCTGAATGTAAAAAAAATTACTTTCAAAAGCAAATTGACTGCAGTAATGAAAGGCTGGTTTTCAGGTGCACATGGATGATCTCTCAGTGATACACCATGGTTTTCCTGGATCTCCTGAACAGGAAACTTTGTTTTGGTTCAACCCCAGCTCAACTAAGTACCACACAGCTGCTCACTCATTCCCTGCTCACCCCCACCCATGGTAGGATGGGGAGAAGAAGCCGAAAAAAGTAAAAGCTGTATGTTGAGTTTAATAATGGAAATAAAGTTGTTGTTGTTGTTGTTGTTGTTAGTAATACTACAAAAAGAGAATAATAAAACCCACTGACAAATGGGTTGTTGGCCTGTCCCCAAGCAGCTATTGGTGCTTCCCAACCAACTTCCCCTGCTTCATATACTGGGCACAACATTGTACAGTCTGCAATATCCCTTTGGCCAGTTCGGGTCAGCTGTCCTGGCTGCACTCCCTCCCAGCTTCTTGTGCACCTGCTCACTGGCAGAGCATTGGAAACTGAAAAGTCCTTGACTTAGAGTGAGCACTGCTCAGCAACAACTAAAACATCAGTGTGTTGCCAACATTGTTCTCATCCTAAATCCAAAACACAGCACTGTACCAGCTGCTGGGAAGAAAATTTATCTCTATTCCAGGACAGTGTGCAGACTTTCTAGTTTGTAATCTCACAGTTTCTATGTACACGTGCATTCCTTCATTATTAGCCAAAAGACAGAAGATCTGTGGGATCATGTTTTGTTTATGCGTATATATGTGTGTTATCTGCCCATTACAGCATTACCTTTAAAAGTTGCTGGCAAATTTCTGGTAAATTAAACAGGTGTAGAAGTCTCAAAATATTAAATATCTACATGTTAGCAGAAATACACATCCAGATAAAAGAGAGAGATATTTTATTAATTCCCACAATGACGCAAAAATAGCAGTGTGAGTTCAAGTTTTAAGAGCCACAGGGCATCAGGGACTCTTGTTGTTATGAATGGCTTACCATGGGTCAGTCTTCTTTATGAGTTCACTGGACACCAGAGAGCTACTTCTCAGCCACATGTCATGTACATTCCTTGTTGTCTAACAGAACAGCTTGTGCTGACAGCTAATTGCAGCAAAAGCTGGAATATTCACATAGACTTACCCTGTAAGGATGCTTTGGTAGCTAAGAGCATGTGAGCACCCCAAGAATGTTTGTCTGATTCCTTTAAAATTGAAGGAAACACAAGACAAAATAAGTAGAAAGCTGGGTGGTTTTGGTTCTAGTGAGTGAAAGAATACTTAAACAAAATGTATGTCTTTTAATTTGTTTTTATTTACATGCTTTGGAGAAATAGACTCCGTTTGCCAAAGCCATACAGGCTGTGTTCATTTACTGTCCTTTCTCACTGTGTATGCCAAACCTTCACTCTTAGGTGTTTTATCATTTATTTATTTTCAAGTAATTAATGACTGTGTTGAGTAATGTTAGGACTAGTACTAATCCTTGTAGAACTGCCTTTGATTCTTTTTCATCTTTAATCACTAACTGATGTTGCATCTTGTTCGTGTTTTATTACCTTAGAAAATCCTGAATTTATTACATCCACCAGGTGACCTTCATCACCCACACTTGTAGTACACACCGTGTTGAGAAGGAGGGCTAGTAACGTGGAGTGAAGGTGACCGGCTCTATTCCTTCTGAAGTCGGTGGCAAATCCCCACCACACCCAGAGCGATAATCCCAGTTTGTTTCTCGGCATCTCAGGCTAGGGCTGCTGTGCCGCTCCTCCAGCTGCTTGAGCTGCTTTTTTCCTTCCTTAGTCTTATAACTTCATTTTTCCTTATGGGGGAAAGAAAGAGAGCCCATATATTAACTATAAATACGTAATATATGTACATAATATGTCCTCAACTCTATTCTCTCCCGTTTCTCAGCGCACCGCTGTGGAGCGGCGGGGAGCAGCGGTGGCAGGGGCACTCAGCCGCCCTGGCCGGTGCCGTATTTAAGGAGGCCAGATGGGTGCCTGCATTTTCTAGCGCCCATCCCTCCCGTAGCGTCAGGACGGGAAAGGGAAGATCTGTCTTTAAGCAAATTGGATGTCAGGGAGGTGCGCAGGATGCCAGTGATCCCCGGCCCGGCGGGCTGCGGCTGGGACTAGCTGGGGCTGGGGTTTGCATAGGGGCTGGGGCTGGGATTTGGGCTGGGGCTGGGGCCGGGGCTTGTTTTGGGATTGGAGCTGGGGCTGGGATTTGGGCTGGGGCTGGGGCTGGTGCTGGGCGGGAGCTGGCGGTGCCGTGCCGGGGGCGGGGCGGGGCGGGGCCGCCGCTCAGTCCCCGTCTCCCGCTCGCTTCCCGGGCGGAATAAGCAGTTTTCGCACGAGCCGCAGCCCGATCTGCAGGTTTTGCTTAAGGTGCACGCAGAGAGGACGAGGGAGAGGCTGAGGCGGCCGGTGCCATGGGCCAGCTCTGCTGCTTTCCCTTCTCCAGAGGGGAGGAGAAGATCAGTAAGTGCGCGGCGGAGCGCGGCGCTGGCTGCCGCCGCCGCGGGGAGGGAGCTGCGGGAGCATTCCTGCGGGGTTTTTCCTTCTGGAAAATTAACTGATTGCTTTTTAGAGAAGGGGTTGAGACAAATTAAGCAATATTTCCACTAAGTAAATGAAGGTTTCTTTCTAATAGAGATCAGTAATTAGGTCTAATTTTGTTTATGAGCATTCTGTCAGTCCATTTCTGTAAGCAGATGTAGCCAAAGTGAGTATTTTGATTTTTCTTTTTGGCAAGTCCAGTTTAGAGTGAGAGATGAGAGGTTTTGATATTGTGAGCATGTGCACGTTAATGGTAAAGCTCATTAGCAACAGATAGAAAGAATGGAGATTTTGTTGATGTCAATGTTGATGGATGACAAAGGATTTCCACTTGGGTGTTGGTTGGATGTGCAGTTTTAAGGTGACCAAGTGAGGGAACAGTCACATTTTATGTATGGATCTGGTAGTGTCTGGTTTTGCTTTCAGTTGAGTAAATATAAGTTTAATCAGAGGGAGCAGTTCTGATCTCTTTATCCTTTGCTGTACTCAGTCAAGCTAGCTAATTTGACTGGAATGTTGTTTCTGTTAAATTCTGTGCTGAAAATGATGTTTGTCCTAAATTTGGTTGCACAATAAAATATTTACTCTCGACTTCTTGCTCAGTGAAGTATTTTCAACCTTTCTTCTAGAAGATGCAGCCAAATTTCTGTCACATTGTGCCTGAAATCAGTTTTAACTAAATTCACATAATTCATTAGCTGTAGGCTAGAAAATCCAGTTTTCTAATCTGGTTTATATTTCATTCTTGTTGCTCAGGAAGCTGTCTAGGCATAAATAAAGTGAGAGTTTATACCATCAATTAAACAATAAATGTGTCTACCAATAGTGAAAAAAATCTAGAAACAGCCTCAAGAAGATGAGTTGGCAGTTATTTTAAAATGTTTTTCCTTCCTACGTCATGGTATGAGGTTAAATGTTACAAATTTTGCATTGGGGAACTGACTAGGAGCATTTTATATTTCAAAACTATTTTTTCATCCAGCCAGTAAAGAATGTCTGTATGTGAAGAGCAAGTAGGTAGTGCATCTCACTTCTAATATATGAACAGGTGAAGACAGACAACAAGTACAAATTGAGTTTTTTAGATGGTTCTGTTGACAGAAAACAAGGGGAAAAAAAACTATTACATTCTTCTGCATCCTGCTTCTCTCAGTCCCCTCACTTCACTGCTTTTTAACTTTTCTTCTGCCATCACCTGTCATGCACCAGGTTTCATTGTATGTGCTCCTGTGAGTGACTGGAACATACACTGAATATAACATTTAGCACAGCATGACCTCAAACTACATGCAGTAAAAAAGAAAAAACATTGAAGGGATGTCTTTATGTATGGTGCAAAGTCACAAAGGCTTTTGAAAGATATCTGCTTTTGGCATGTAGCAACTGAAAGGTGTGGCATAACCCCTTGTGCATGTGGAAAGGAAAAAGAAAGGGATAGTTACAGCATAATGGGCATCTGAAGCAAGGAGATCTGGCTGTGAATGAGATAAGAAGGTGGTGTCTGAAATGAGGAGAAAAACATAGATGTGGCACTGTTTTACCAGTGTTCATGGGGGAGTAACATGACTGAGCCATCTTAAAAAGGGAAAGAGAGGAAGTATAGGATGAGCATGGTGAACGTGATTGGTTTTTCCCTTAGTTCAGCACTGACTGGAGAAAAGAGAGAGGGGGGAAATGGCTTTCCTTCCATCTGGCCTCTCTCATGCTCTTCTGCCACATCTGTTTCTCCCTCTGTGCGCTGGGAGGAAGCACTGCTGGGCATCTAGCATGGCTGTGCCCCAGCCAGCCAGGCAGTTTGTAGCTGGCCATGTGCAACAGACACATCCATTTTTCCTCTTCTTATCATATTCTCATGGTGACCTCTAATTGTGTTTGGAAGTTAATCCAGGCTTTCTATTGCCGCTAAATTATCCTGGTTAGCAAACATGCAGGTGCAAATCATGATCATGTGGTTTTTGTACACAAGAAACAAAAAGTACATTATAAACGTGCAAGCACGTGCAGTAAATAGCAGCTCACGATGCTACTTGACTCATTTCAGTCACCATGAAAATGAAAATGTACAAACTTCATTATAGTTTTCCTATAAGTTTTGTTTCATCTGAGGTGCCTCAAATGAACTCAGCTGACAAATGCCAGTTATTGAATTACTGAAGGTTTGTTCCTTTTGCAGTAAGGAAATGTTTTCATTTCATGTAAAGTGTAGTTTCAAAAAGTGTTGCAATTATATTATCTGGTACTGTTGCATATTACATCTTTGTGTTGAGTGAGGTGAAAGCTCACTGCTTTTACGGTGTACTTTTTAAAATTTGAGTTTAGTTCTATTTCACATCAAGTGTGAGTTGAATTTAGCTTCAACTCGTTGACTAATCTGCATTGTTAAAAAAAAAATTAACCTATCTTACCATAGAAATTAATAGGTGCTTATGACTGAAACGTGCCAAAGGGCTGACAAGTGGAAGCTGAGTTGTGTTACTAAGTTTTAATAGCCACTTACTTACATCTTGTATCCACACATAGTTATGTATTTCACATGCCTTTCCATTCTCTTCAAATTCAGGTATGGCTGTGGAAAACATTTAGCCAGGTTTTATGGTTGTGGTAAGATCATAAGAGTGGTTGTCTGGACCAGATTTAGGATCTGTCTCCCTAGCATATGCCTAACAAAGCCATTAGAAAAGGGCAGGTGTATAAGAAGGTATTTCCTCAAAATAAAGCTCTAATGCTGCAGCAGTTCAAGACCTGTGAATTTGTGAAGCGGGTTGGCATCCTTGATAATTACGAGTCTTTAATTATTTTTTCCAGTCTCCTCTTGAATCCACAGAAATTTTTAATATTTGTACTGTCTTCTGGCAAGAGGCTTTATGGCTTAAATATGGTTTTTGTAAAGAATCTTACTAGCCATGACAACCAGTACAATTTTGTTTAGTGGTTAACACATAAACAGTTTTGCTGCCACACTTGGTAGATATCAATTCCCAGAATTTACTCTGGGTGGCGGAGAGCTAGGGTATTCTGCAATGAAGAAAAGGAAAAAAGTATCTCTTCTCACCACTGATTGTGGGATAGACACAAGTAAAGCATGGGTAGAAACTGTTAAAACTTAGGACCTTCACAGCCTGTTCTTTCAGTTGTCTTAGTGAATGATCATGTAACCACTTTAAGGCTGAGAGAGCTTTCTACAAGGATACAGATGCCCCATTCAGCATGTTAAGTTCCAGTGAAGTTGGTTGGAGTTTCAAAATTTGGCTCGCTATGTTCAAGGAGGGGCTTTTCAAAGAGCGTATATTTCAAATAAAGATTAGTGTTAATCTAGTGATTAATTCTTTTTACTTCTGAGATCATGAAGGAATTGCATGCATGATAACCCTGTAGTTGGACCTTGTATTGATTTGCTTATGCCAATACTCAATAAGTACCTTTTCATTTTGAAAATGGTCTCAAATTATCTTTAACTGCTTTTGGAAATGATCTAACTGTAAGTTCATTTCTGGTCTAAAGTTGCTTGTTTGTTTTAACTTCATAGCATGACACTTTTTAATTTGACATAAAAGAAAGGACTTTACAAAATAAGCATCATTACACCTCATTATAGCTGTATATGTTGTAGCCCACTTGATGGGAAACCAAGGATCCGAGATTTTGTTGTACTGGCCAGAAATTGTTTTAAAAGACTGCTAAATATTGAATGCATACAGAATCCCCATATTATACAATTACGGATGTGAAATAAGAGAGGTCATATAATCAAAATAGAACATGAAACTTATTTGCATTCTAAGAAATGTGATTCCCAACTTAAAAGGGCAGAGCATAGCAATGTGAACATTTTTGCATGTTTTGATTTAATGAGATTAAACAATGTGTTGTTTGATAGCTGTTACAAATAGATTGAGAGCAGCCCTGCTGAGAAGGACTTGGGGATGCTGGTGGATGAGAAGCTGGACATGAGCCAGCAATGTGCGGTGGCCGCCCAGAAATCCAATTGTATCCTGGGCTGCCTCAAAAGCAGTGTGGCCAGCAGGGTGAGGGAGGGGATTCTGCCCCTCTGCTCTGCTCTGGTGAGACCCCATCTGGCACACTGCATCAGCTCTGGGGTCCCTGCACAGGAAGGACATGGACCTGTTGGAGCGAGTCCAGAGGAGGCCACCAAGATGATTGGAGGGATGGAGCACCTCTCCTATGAGGAAGGCTGAGAGAATTGGGGTTCAGCCTGGAGATGTCTTTGGTGTCACCTAATTGCAGCCTTTCTGTACCTGGAGGGAGCCTACAAGAAAGTTGGAGAGAAACGTTTCAGAAGCACATGTAGTGACAGGACAAGAGGGAATGGCTTAAGTCTGAAAGAGAGTAGGTTTAGATCAGATATTAGGAAGAAATTCTTGACTGTGATGGTGGTGAGACACCAGAATGTCTTGCCCAGAGAAACTGTAGATGTTCCTTCCCTGGAAGTGTTCAAGGCCAGGTTGGAAGGGATTTTGAACAACCTGGTCTAATGAAAGGTGTCCCTGCCCATGGCAGGAACTACATGATCTTTGAGGTCACTTCTAACCCAAACCATTCTATGATTTTATTATTAGATACTATTACTCATAGTGCATATTGAATATAGTGCAGGTAAATAGTTGTGGAGATAAATAAATGGACACAGGGTCTGGGCCTCTGTAGCCTGTGCAGAGGAACTGGGCAAGCTGGCAAGTTCCGACACACAGCCAGACCAGCGACATGCAGTCCAGATCTCTTGGGCCTGACCAAAAATTACCCAGCTCTATCAGACTAGAGATTGGGTTTTGAGGGTAAAGCAAAGTTCAGTGAACAGAATGCAACTACTTTATTTAACTCTTAAACTGATTTTGAAAATGCTGAAAGTTACATTTGCAAATCAATTACTTGGTCAAATTTGCACTTCGATATAATTATTATGATTTATTTTGCATTTACATAGCTGTAGTACAAAAGTTGCATTGTTTGGCTTTCTGTCATGAGAGACAGCACAGGTTTGCCTTCCACAAATAGTAAGTCAATCCCCGTGGTTAAACAGGCCTTGTACATTTGCCAGGTTGTCCAATACTTACTGCTCCCTGTCCTGCAGATTATGTCCTTCTCAGTTCTGTTTTGTGAGGTTTTAACTCTTACTTGCTTGAAGTGATAGCTGCTCTGGTACTATAAAGACACTATTCTTTTCCTTTCTTCTTCCTGAAATGTGAAAACACACTCATCAGCTGAAGTTGGTGAGTCCTATTTATACTCATTCTCCAGTGCTTATATTCTGTCTTGCCAATCTCCCTGTGTGATGTTGTTTCTTCACTCCTACACATATGTTCACACAAGATATACACAAAGAGGTGCATGATGTGGATGAAAAAAACAAACTATTTGAAAGAAAGGTGCATTCCTCAAATGACATTTTGAATAAGAGCTAGATGTTGTCTCTCTTTCTGCCTCACCGAATTTCACAGTGCCTGTGATTACATTGCTAAGATTGTTTCAATTCTCTATGAGAAGAAAGAAAATTTTACAGTGTAAAGCAAAACTGAGTGTTCAGTACTTACCATGTTGAAGTTGAAAGTTATACAAGTCTTCTTCCTCCTGCAACCCACATTAGTTTTGATCATGAAGGCAATAAGCTTAACCAGAGCCTGGAGACAGCCAAGACTATCATTAGTGTCAGTAGAATCATGAGCATCTTACAGGGATGTCCATTTTGGGTCTGACAGTGGCTGTCAAAATTAATCCCTCAGTAATGCAGCTAGACTGCTAAGAGAACTGTACACACTAGTGAACATAAAGAGAGATTTAAAGAAAATCTAGAAGAGAAAATAAGGTGTTAAGTTCACCTTCATTGCAAGGTATCAAGGAGGGGGATGATAGAAGAACAGGCTTATAAATTGGAGCAATGATATTTAAGAAAGCCTTCAGAAGTGAATGCCTCCTTTTGGCCTCAGGAATGAAGAATATAGTCATCTTGAAGTAAAGAGAATAAAAATATTGGTGACTGTGAAATTGAGAAGTTTTTAAAATTGTATTGGATATTTCCGTATGTCTTAGGCAATCCTTGAAGTTAAAATGTCTCAACATATTTTGGGGTTGTTGGTTGGGTTTTTTTAATAACTGCATTTAGAAAATAGTCCTACATGATATGATATGAACATATGATCATATCATATATGATATGAACATATATTGCTAAATTTTCTTCAGTGTCTGATCTGTAGCAATTTTAGGTGGTATTTGACTTTAATTGAAAAGTGGAATTAAATATTTTTTTCTCACTTTGTGTTTGATGCAAATATATGTAAGTCCAAATTTAAATCCTATCAGCATATATGGTCTGTGAAAAGAAATTAAATTAGCTTATTGAATTTAATTTTTATACCAGTTTTTATTTGGGTATAAGGAATTGTATTTTTTTTAATAGGCTACATTTTACTGTTTCACTAGTATGCAGCAGACTGTCTTGCTCTATAATCTATCACATTGCAAAAGTTAAGCTCCCTTCCTCCTTCCTGATGGGATATTTTGTATGAAATAAATTGCAACTAGAAATTCTGGAGACAGATCAAGTCAAATGTGATTGCATTGCGATTAGGTTATGTGACTGATGGCGGGGAAAAGCAGATGTATTTATTATATAATTTATTTAGAGATATGACAGAACTGCTTCTTTTCCTGTAAGGAAACATGAGCCAAATCAGGGAGTTCTGTGGTCCATAATCAAAAAATGTCCAGGTTAATCTGTAGCTGCTCTAAAATACTGAAAATTGTACATTCCACTAAAAGTGTAATACTTATATACTATGCACTTATGTATGAAATGAGGATGTATCTGGGGCTGAGGGCCTTTTTTGAATCACTATTGGCCACAGTGATCCATAACTACACTATGCTGAGAAACTTCAGGAGAGGCCTTAACTAAACCTGTTTGTGTTAAAGGACTTCAAGAATAACACATGAGAAGAAAGGAACAGATTTAATTTCATTTCAGCTGTAACTAGCAGAAGACCAGGACTAGCTAGATGGTACAGGTACCCCTACCCTTCTCTTGGTCCCAGTAAGAGAAGATGAGAAAGAAAAAAAAGTACTGGAGTTCAGAAGACCCTGATGAGAAACTTTGAAATGGGGATGAGGTCACTAAAATTGGCTCCATGTTGATGGGAACTTTAATGAACTTAGTGATCACTTTTCATGAAAAGTGTGTCAGTAGAGAACCAGTCTCCAGTGAATTCTGACTGTCCAGGTCCCCATGCAGCCACTGTTACTATAATACATTGTTTCCTGCCTTCCACTGATGTCAGTGGGAGCCAGTTGCAGAAAATGTCTGCACTGTTGGTTAAGATCTTCTTCCAGCTTCCATCCAGAAGCTTATCTTCTTTCAGCTTCCATCCAGAAGGTTTTTGTGGGCACTTTGTCATTGTGTGTTGTATCTAGACTGTCCATTAGCTTAAGTGTTCAAGAGTAAATAGTCTATCTTACCTTCAGCATAATTGCCAAACCATCACTTTGCGTAGATGGAAAAAATAAGGACCTTTTTAGTTATCAGGTGATGCATCATATTTTGCAGAAGTATTTGCATAGATTTCTCTTACATTGTTGAAATTGTATTTATTCTCCACATTGAAGCCAAGTGCTCTATCTTCCATTCACATGCTACTATTACTTTACTGTCATAACCTCTGTAACTGTATTAGGTCCCAAACATATTGGGAGAGACTATCTTTTATATAAACTTAAATGATTGGCATAGGGGGATATACATAATGAAACTATTGTCTTTTGTTTTCACCCTCACTGTGATCTCTGTCCTCCTTACCCTGATGGGGGAGTTGTGTGATCTTTGGATAAGACTACCAAGGTGAAGACTGGCAACACTTTTGATAACCCTGCCTGTAGTTTGTGAGAGGTCACTACAAGCTACCATCTTTCATAGTGAGTTCTAACAGGAAATATGTGATCACGTGCAGTACTAGTTAATGTGGTTTCTTAGTGATAAATGTTGATAGAAACAAAATTACTGTGCTGGCAGTTGTTAGATAAGCAAAACAATAATGGCTCTATGACCATAAAACCCCATGTGCTTCTAGATTAAAGAGTGCTGACAGGAGAAGTTGCAGATCCCACAGAATCATTGCTGCCACCATCTCTGGTCATGTACACTGTGCACTGGTGATATGTGCTGTGTAGACTGATCCATAGCAGAGCAGGTTTTATGTGAACACTTCTTTAATAAAGGCAAAAACACCCCAGTGAGGTTAAATGCTTTCCCATCATTAGCTGGCTAGCCTGGGTTATTTTGTTTGAAGTGAATTAAGGAGTTCTCAAAAACCCTGGTGCAGCTGATGGTAAGGGTCTCATAGACACAATAGCTTCTTCCATTGTATGACTGGATCTAGGGAAGAGTAATACACAGGAGAATTGCACAGGCTTAGTTTTGCAAGATGCTGAGCAGCCTTGACACCTTGTGAACATATGCACACGTGGAGATGGCTTCCTGCTGCTGGTAGACGATGCTGGGGTGGCAAGGAGCTGAAGCTTCTGATGCATGTGGGAAGGACTAGCCATGTGGGAAGACGAGACATTGTCCAGAAAAATTGGTTAGAATGTTTTTCTCAACAGAGTGTACTGCTCCCTTGGTGGAATGAAAGGGATTTTACTGGGTCTAGAGTAATAAGCTCTGCTTCTGTGCAGATTTATCCATTGATACGTGTGGATCAAACATTAAATCCTGTAGATGTCAGATGGGCCAGCCTTCCTGCTAAATGCAGTGGTCTCAGGACAGTGAAATGGTGTCTCTGTACCTACCCTGGACTCAGCTGGAGAAAACAAGGAAGACCTGCTTGGTTGTAGCTGAGTGCTTTTCAGAAACTGCAGCAAAAATAGTCAGAAAGGCAAAGCTCTGAGAGGTGCATGGACTATGTATCTCCCTTCTGCCACCCCTCCCAGTTGTATTGCCTCATATGGCTGCTGCTCCACTGGGTGAAGTGCTGTACTTCTTATTGGTTGGCTGACTTCCAAGGTCCTGTAGCATTTATCATGCTTATATTTCACAGGAAGGTTATCTTTGTATTTGTATGCTTTCCCATCCACCTCTGATCTGCAAAGCTGTAATTCAGAAATTAGTTTATTGACAAAGAAATGATTGTTAGTAAATGCTGGTCTGGAAATATTAAGAGACGTGAAAAAAAACTTTAAAACTGATTCATGTGTATACCTAATTCCTGCTGTGAAGGGCATTGTATGGATTTTTTAGGTAATCACTGTTTAGTCCTGTTGCTACTGCAATAGATGACTCTGTTATGGGACCTTTCATTGAGCAAAGATGAGAGACAACATTAAAATTGTTTTGTTTACAGCTGAAGGCTTCTTTGCAGATATGGGAACTGAGCCTGTGATCCCAATGAGTCCAGACAAAGGTCACTACTGCTGGAGCTAGTCAGCACGCTTGTCAGGCTAACAGAGGCTGCTGGTTGAGGGGGTTGTGGTTGTGAAGAATGCTCTATTAGTTATACTATGGTTATGCAGTTTTCTGAGTGGAAATAAAACTCAGTAAGAGGTGATGATGAGTACCAGGCACTATTGCTGCTTTTACATGTATAGCACTGTAAAGGAAAGAAAAAATAATCCTCTGTCAAGCAGAGGGACCTTCCTTAAAATATTTCTTTTACTGCACATTGATGTAATTAATTATTTCTGTGACTTGGTTTCTTGCTTTTGCTCCCTCTTTTAAAATGTGTGGCCAGATAATGTTTTAGTACACTTGGCTACAAGGTCAGACAATCCATGTGGAGAAATAATGCCCTGGAAAGTTGCTTATGTGGAGAAGTTTCTAACTGTGACATTAGCCAGACATTTTTTTCATTGTTTCCAGAAGGTATTTCATTCAAAAAAACCCATGAATAAAACCAGCAGATTCCAAAGGAGTAGTAGCATTTTCTTAATCTCCTTACTGAGCGCACTGATGCTATGTCACTTGAATTGATTGACAACAGTTTGGGGAGACAGGAGGCTTCAATAGATGCAGAACCCAGCCCTGAATTTCTGAGGTGATATAGATATCAGTTTAAATTCCATCCACCCTAGGTCATTTCCTTGCCCTGTAAGGGGGGAGAAAAGGCCCAAGAATTCATCCAAACACCCCATATGGCAGTTGGGAAAAAAAAAGCTTTATGATGATCTGGAATATGAGCAAATTCTGCTGCAATCACATTCAAATAGCCCTGAGCATTACTGTGGGCCACCAGCTGCAGTGGCAGATTACAGCTGAAAGTTGCATTTAAAATTCCAAATTGTGTTGCTTCTTGGTTCAAAAAGCCAGACAGACCAAAGAATAGTGAATGCAATTTCTCATGGGGATAAATCTTTCAAATGCAATTAGTTTGTTTTGCGAATCTCCAGCATAAAGTTAGACAAAAAGCTCGAATAGAAATTAATAACTCTTTTAAAAGATACTGTAACGGCTAATTGCTTTTGATCTTTTATAAATGGGTAATAACTGACAGTTAACCATTGTCTGTCAATTTGCAACGTAACAGAAATAAGAATACATATTGCTTTTGCCCACAGATTTATTTCTGCATAATAAAAATTATCCTTTCCTCATAGTGATAGAATCTCAGAAAATTTTCCAATGTCCAGTAACGGAACTGTTAATTTTAATAATGTTTATATTAAAAAAATAAATTCAACAATACTATACCATTTAGTACTGCAGCACTTGGAAGCTGTCTAAAAGGATGCTTCAGTTGGAATATTCAATTAGAAACAAGCTAACAGTGTTTAAGGATTTTTGCTAAACATGCAAATAAAACCATGAAAGTGAAACAGATTAACTGGGGCATGAATCAAGCAGTACTGAAAATGTCAAGTGAAACCCTTAGCAGCAGTAAGCAGGAATAGAGCTGATTTATACCAAGCAAGGACCTGGCCTGCCAAGTGTCGTGGCTGTGACAGTCCACTGGCAGCCCCTGGAGTCCAGAGCTGCGGTGAGGTGGATGAGAATATCAGCTAGCCCATTTAAAAGCAGACCTTCTATAAATAATATCAGAAAGATTGGTTCAGATGGCAAGCCAGCAAATTGCCAGCTCCATCTGGAATCCTCTTTTTAAATACACACAAAACAAGAGAAGGAGCCTGGGTAAAATGCTGTTTGTGCAGCCCTGGGCATTAAAAATCAGACTGGTAGTCTGCTCCCTTGGCTCTTGCAAGAGACTTCCAATGTGATTTCTTCAAGCGAGAGTGAGCCTAGAAAGGAAATAAGATCACTTTTAAATCTGCATTTACACTAGTTTGTCCAAGCAGTGTGTCTGCTGCCGTCCCATATCCTTTTGGGGTTTAAAAGGCCAAAATACAAACATACATAAACATGTCTTGGGTGAATTGAAGAGGGTAATTTCACTGACTATCCTGTATGCAGATGTTCCACTTAAGAAGAGAAAGTGTATGGGATTTCTCCTTCTTCTCTAAGTACGTAGGTTTAACATGATGGCACATTAGTGGAAAGTATGTTTGGTACCCACCCCATGTACACCTAGACATGAGATATTCTGTCTCCTAAGATGTTAGTATGATTTTAAGATTATTTATTAACACCATTGTCACAGCAAAAAGAAGAGTGGATTCTCAGAGGAACTCTGTTTGCTTTACTCTAGATACTACTGAATAAGGCAAAGGCTACAGCATTGTGTTTTTATTGATTTTCAAAGGGTAAATTACAGGTCATTGCTATCAGATAATATTAAAAGCTGCCCTGTATTCCCAGTGAGCAACATCCAAATACCTTATTCTGTATTACGGAAGTCATCTCACTACTATTTCTCTCATTCATTATTGCATACTCCTGTCTCAGTTCACTGACATTTGTTGTGTACTCTGGCACAGTGCCTCTCTGTATTCACTACACAAATTGTGCCACTTGTTACACACCAAACAGTAGAAGGAGCAGCATGGTTTTCTGAAGTGCTTGTAAGGCCTGCCCTGCAAAAAGTAAAAAGCATTAGGAAGTCTAAATATTTAGACTTACGCATTTTGCCTGTTTCCTTACTTCTGCAGGTTAAATCAGAACTACAGCAGTAAGATTTCATTGTAGTAGAAGAGGAAATGGAAATTCTGTTGTTCCCACAGCTTTAGTGGAGTCTGGAGCCAAATCCTGTCCTCTGGCACGTGTTACTCTAGCTACTACTGCATTACTCTCTGAAACTGTTCTTAGTTCAGTCTTCTGTTTTCTTTTGTGCTGGGCTGCTTTGGAGTTACGATTTAAAACCTCTGCCAGGAGAAATCCACAGAAGTAACTGTTCCACAAATGCAGAATTTAGCTCAATGTACTTCTCAGCTTTGCTACCTAAAGACACAGCCCAACTCTGTGACTGCTCTAGGTGCCTTGGACTCCTGTGCACTGCATGCCAGGCAGTCTGGGGCTGGGCACTGGGCACTGGGACTGCCTTGCCCATGCCACAACCCTGGCTTAGTTCTGGCCCTGGCAAGCATGCTGCAGAAACTCCTGGGCGCTGGTTAGGAGTTAGCACCAGCCCGAGTCCTTTCCCAACAGGCAGTTTGGATGCAGCCGCACAGCATTTGAGAGTCCTGCAGAGCTAGATAGGATGGACCTGAGTTGCTCTGTGCTGATTGGCCATAGAGCCAACAATAACTGCCATTGTAGAGCTCACCTGTGTAAACATAGGCAGGTACCTGTGCATGAAACACCAGGTTTCAGAGATGCCTTTCATGGTACTGTGACAACAGGTGTTTTGTCTAATGTCAACATAGAACCCAAGTTGAATTTTCCTTCTCTGCTCAAAAGTGATCCATAAGCAAATCCATATTACAGCCAAATAGAAAATACAACACGCTAAACATGAAATACCATTCTCTTTTACTATATGTGAACAGCCACTCCTTCAATTTAGAAACTCATTTGCTTCGACCTATTGTATTGCTATTTGAGAAGTCCTACTGTAACCTAATCCCTGTGAGTTTAGTGAGGAGCAGCTCACAATTAGAAATTGTAGCATATGGGAAAACATCTATTACAGAAATAGAATAGCCACACTTGAGAGTGGGAAACTGTTCGTTATACAACCAAAATGTGGTAGCTGTCTACTTCTTCCTAAGCTGATATGTTAAATGTGCTTTTTCCCCTTTATACTGTCTGAATTGTGATGCTTAATGCTAGGTAATTGAGTGCTTTGTTTGCTAACGGAGAGTGGTATTCCTGGAAGCAGGCAGGCATGTTTTAACCTTGATTCCAGAAACCATTAAAAATTAGATTTTTTTTTTAGATTATAAAATTGTTCTGCACAGCGTCCATTAAAGACGCCATATAATTAGGAAAGGCAAAATGAGTTATTTTGTTTCATTAAAGGTCTCTAGAAACTAAAATATGGACTAATAATCAGACTCCCAATTCTGACATTTCTATACAGACCTGGAATGATCAGGAAGCTGTACCCAGTCCCCTTTCAAAAAAAGGGTGAAAACAGGTATCATCTATGGAAAAGGTTCACCTCTGGGAAGGAAAAAGCAAACCCCAAAACCTATCTCTTTTTTCCCCTCCAGCAAGGTCGTGTGCCACCCGATTTACAGCCTTTTAGTAGAAATAGCATGCATGCAGTGCTAGCTAAATCTGCACTGGGAAGATCAGTGTAACTTTTGTCCTAGAAGCTCAAGAGGCATAATCATGGAGCAGAGGAAAAAAACTTTTGAAGGAAGTGCTGTATTTCCAAAAGAATGCAATGCTCCAAACATAAAGTAGGAGCCCAGGCTGTGCTTCCAGAAAATGCCCAGGGAGCTGTGGAGCTGCATCTTGGGGAGCTCTGAGAGTAGGAGCTAGCTA
The DNA here is from genome assembly GCA_036630365.1 of Acanthiza pusilla. Taxonomy (NCBI): domain Eukaryota; kingdom Metazoa; phylum Chordata; class Aves; order Passeriformes; family Acanthizidae; genus Acanthiza; species Acanthiza pusilla. The sequence goes on along the minus strand of JAXCHO010000023.1, from coordinate 24,894,929 downwards.
GTTTTGAAGAAAAAGGCTACAAAAACAGAAGGCAGGAGGAGGAACTGGTTAACATGATTAAGCAACTGTTAAGATAGCATGGGATTACTTCTATTGCATCATGTGAAATAAGAACAAGAGAGAACATTTTGTATATATTTCAGGAAAAGCTTCCTGTCAGTGACAGATGCTGGGCTGCAGAGAGTCTACATTTTGCAATGTTGTGACCAAGATTTTGAGATTAAGGCAGGCAAACAAAGAAAGCAAGACAAACAACAGGTCCTTGGTCGAGTGAGGGGTTGTCCTTTAGATGACACTGGTCTGTTATTATTCATTAAATTATTATAGGCAAAGTGGAAAATAAGATAACTTGGAAAGTATCACATTAAGGAGTACTGGAGCCTTGTTCAGCAGCTGGTTAGTGATGGTTTAATAATGTTTTGTGCCAAATAATTTTGCCATTCCTAAAATTTGAGTGGTCCTGTTTCTATAAGCTTAAAGTGGAGAACTGACAGAAGAGACTGGGATTTGGGGTATATGGTTGTATATGCTATGTAATTTAGCATGGTGTCCCTGTCCATGGCAGAAGGGTTAGAACTAGATGATCTTTAAGTCTCTTCCAACCCTAACCATTCTATAATTCTGTGGAGCCAGAAATTACCCTGTCTTAAAAGGAAAATGGACTGGATGCTGCAAGCATTGTTTAGAATTTAGAGACCTTAAGTTGATAAACATTTGGCTGCAGACTGTCCTTGAGCCTTAAGTAGCTAGAAATACACTGTACCAACAACCAATTTGACGCTGTCAAACTTGTACAATAGTCAGTGCTTTTAGACTTGTAATTCTGATGTTGGCATAAGCAGCCTAACTTTTGTCAGGCTCTTGACCCTGCCTGTAACTCTCATGATCCTTAGGAATTGTTGTCCTAAATTAGTGTAGAGAAAATTCACTTCTTGTTAGGTATTTCCTCTGGATTCCAATCCCCAAATCTCAAAATCCACCATTAACTTTATCTTTTCTGCTGATGGCTTAATCCCTTTGAATATCTGCCAGTCTCAGGTGAATTTGATCTGGGCACTTGCTAAGTTTCCTGTGATTTAAAATCCTCAGGCATGGATAATTCATTTCACTCACTAGAGAGCTTGTATCCTTTTGCTAAGAGGCGAATTGTCTTATCCCATGGTCTATTATTTTGTTGTTCTGTTTCACAACCTAGCAATAATTTTTAAATTATGTTTTCAATTTTTTGCTTTACTACAAAGCACAAGGATTGGACAAAAACATATTAAAGCTCAGCCATGTTTTCTGTAGCACTTACTGTGGCTGAGTACAATCAGCAAATGTACATTTTTTTCTGTCTTAAAAATCCATTACCATCCAGTAGAGCCTAATGCAATCAAAAAGGTTTTCCTTTCTTCTTCTCTTAAATCCTCTTTTGCTTTTCACATGCACCTCATTAGTACAGTGTGAGAGTTTTTTCCAGCACAAAATGATAAGTTTATTCTTGCAGTTCTACAAACTGTAACATGTGACAAGGGGAATTCTAGGGGTCCCTCCTGAAGTCTGGGATTACCTTTCTCTGTTAAAATGAAATTTGTTGTAATGTTTTTGTTTTTTGAAGCACAGTCAATCCTCCGATTTAATGACATAAATGTTACTTTATGTTGACCCCACCTGTGTGTCCTATTCATACACTGTGTGTGTTCTCTGTTATAATTAGTCTGAAACATTTGGAAGAAGGGCCAGGTGTAACACAGCCCAGATCATGGAGTCACTGCCTGTAATGCCTGCTTCAGCACAAGTGAATAATAAGTCCGTTACAAAAGAAGTTCACCATTTTGCTTTAAAAGATCCGTTTCATTCCCTTTGTCTTTTTTTTTTTTTTTTTAGCGATAATCTTTAAAGAAGGCATAGAATAAGAAAAGATTACAGGATTAGACTTTAGATAAAAACATGGTATGTGGTAAGGTCTGTCCAAGTAGGAGTTTCTATGTCAGCAGCAAAATATCTAGATGCCTGTGGTGCTGCACCCAGGCTGTGAGGACAGGCCAATTCTCAAATGCTCTAGGTTACTGCTTCTGGTGCCCCACGTGGCAACCCTCAATGTGTAGCTATACCTCCATTCTTGGAGTTCAAACCACATTGCATTGCGCCAATTAACTGTTGTATGTGCTTTCCTGTCTCGGGAAATCTCAAAATCGTAAATAATATAATCTGCTCTGCAGGAGAACCATTGCCCATTTCTTTCCTTCTCCTCATCCTTGATGAACTTTTCTTGGCCCTTCTAGCCAGATATGGAAATGGGAGAACTTTTCTATATGGAAAACATAAAGGCAAAGCAAAATAAAGTACCTGTCTTCGATTATGCATTTGGTTCTGAAAAGAGTAAAAAGAAATGCAAAAACTGGTTATGGCATGAATATCCACCATTTATTCTTTTACTCTTGAGTTGGAGAAAGGCTCTGGAAAATACTACTTTAAAATAAGAGGAAGAAGAAATATATGAAACTCCAAATTAAATCTGTTTAGCCTGATAGAAATAAAGGCCCAAAAGACCAGATGGCATTAAAAAAAAAGCAGTTTTCTATTGATGTTAATTGGACAGAATTAGAATTATTGGGATGCTAAAGAGGAAGGTGTGGAACTGTGTATACTATGTAGGTAGAGAGAAAATCTGTGAATGGAAAAAGGAGTGTAAAGAGATGAGAACCATCAGTTTTAAGGCACGGTAATGAGCAATCCATCATGGTACAGGGTGAGTTGGTAAAAATTGTGATGATTAGTTCAGTTTTTGGCATAGCAGACATTTTTCTGGATTGATTTCACTGAAATGTTGCTAGAACAGTCTTTGACTCACTGAGTTTGAGGAAGTAAAAATATGGGGGAAGAGAGGGAGGGGGTGTTATTCTTTTGCTAGAATGCAGTGTTAGAACTGTAGGGATTTACTTTCATTAAGGAAGTGTTGCTATTAGGTAGGGAAATGGGTGTTTTAAGGAGTTTTATGTTGTTTCATAAAGAAAATGCTTTTATAACTATTTGATATTTAGCATAGGAAGGATGTGAAAGTAATGCCCACTGGTTTAAAAAAGTAATCAGGACTCATTTAGTCTTGATTTTTAATGCTGAAGCAGATTCGAGAGTAATGTTAATTTTGATTACTAGGTGCTTGTTCAGCAAATGAGGATATTTGCACTCTTCATAAAGAACAGATGATGGGAAAAAAATTAGTATTGTCCTCTCATATTCTTTCAATTATTTCTTGCCTTAGATTATAAAGTCTTTTTGTTTTTTTCATGCAAAGGATTGATTGCATTAAATTTGGTTTTATGGCATGGTAATGTTTCAGTGCTTTTTCATGCATAGTTTTTGTTACACTATCCTCTAGCAACAATTTTTAGATTTCTGTGAATTAGATCAAGTGAGCTGTAGTCATACCTTCAGCATTCTTAACTCTTTGTTTGCAACTATTCTGATTTCATGTGGCTGAGGTCACCAAAACTCCCGTGACACAGAGCAATTCATTATGACCAAACATGTCTGAATTAGTTGCTTATCTTGTCTTTGGAATATTTTTCTTTGGACATCAAGAGGGGCATTTTGCAAGGGCATGTGGTGATAGGACAAGAGGTAATGGCTTTAAACAGAAAGAGGATGGTGAGACACTGGGACAGGTAGCCCAGGAAGTTGTGGATGCCCAGTCACTGGAAGTGTTCAATGCCGAATTGGATGGGGCTGTGATGAGCAACCTGCTCTAGTGAAAGGTGTCCCTGCCCATCTCAGTGGGGGTAGGATCCAGGTGATCTTTAAGGTCCCTTCCAGACCAAATCATTCTGTGATTCAGAGTTCTTCCAAGTGGGTATATTTGGACTTTTAGAGAGAGATGAAAGTTGAGGAAGAGCGTGTCCTGAAGAAGATCCCAAACAGTGGTTTTACAGGTTCAGGGCCAGAGCATTTAAAGAGAAGTCTAAACTTCTATGTCGTAGTACTCTCCAAGTATCAAAAATAAGTTTCACATTTACAAACCTTTGTGTGGTAGAATAGTGGACATTTATACACCTACATCTCACAATACTAGAGTGAAAACTGATATAAAATTCCAGCTCTTAGAAAAACCATCGAATTTAAAGTGGAAGTTAGGTGGCAAAGGGAGGAAAGAAAGAACAAAGTTAAATACATTCATTAAGGCAAAATCTATAATAGATAAAGGGGATTCAGATATGAAAGGCCATGATAAGTACTTAATGTTAGGGGGGGTTTAAATGCAATTCGAATTGATTTAAGGATGTCTTGTTGCTTTTCCCAAAGCCGTTAGCAAATTTAGTCAGATTCTATAGACTTGATCCACAAAAGGAAGGACAGCAACCATACTACTCATATGTTCAAAAACATTACTTCATGGTTTGCCCAAGAAGCTTATGAAGTGGGTTCAGTACCTCCAAGAGGAAGATTCTGGGGGAAAAGAATTAGACCTATCTATTTTGACTGCATTTATGCTACCAGTTGAAACCTATGTAAAATGCTTATACCAAGAGAGGGGACTTGAACTTTCTTCCATCAGAGTCAAAATCTAATTAAGTATGGTTACAGAGATGTTAAAAGCACCTTGCAAATTATGTTTTTCCCATTAAAATTATAAAGTATTTAAAATTAATAAATCAAGTTAAAAGTATTACCGTATTTAATGTGCATTCTTGGACATACTTTTGAATTGCAATTATACTTCTATTTTTTTTGCAACATTTCATCTTCCTTTTGCAGTTCAGTTTGCAGCTGTGTTTCACAACTTAAATTACTGCAACTGAAATAATTAAATGAAAATGCATGTTGATTAAAATTTGACTTTTCTCTCCATAACTTACAAATGTATTCAAAATTGCTTTCCCCGGGGAAAGAGATGTACTATGTGAGAGACTGTCTGATATGAGTTTGTATGGAGTCTTTTTCTGAGCTCAGGAGGAGCACGATGCAGGATCAGCTTGTTAAGATTCGTTTATTAACACTTGTTTAACAATCTGTCTTAGTCCAAAAAAGATTGCTTTTTTTAGTAGACTTAACAGTGGCATGGAAAAGTCACAGCCAAAATAGCATCCCACTGGAAGCTGTATAGTAACAAATGAATCCTAAAGATGTAACAGAAGACCACCAAGACTATAGGAAGGATAGGAAAAAGTAATGAGAAGTTAACATTTATTAAATTACTTCCCTTTTCATGTTTGTGAGTAAATGTTTGTTTTTAATGGTTGACAGGTCCATAAGCAGGGAAATGCCAAATGTTGCCAAATGTTTTGGCAAAACATTTGGACTGCGGCAATTAAAATATTTGTATGTCCTGTTTTGGTTAGCTGAATTTTTTGTGCCTACACCTCCCTCAGCCTGGTGATGTAGCAGGGTGATTTTCTGCCTTCGAGACCATCCAGCTCTGTCTATGGTAACTGGTGACCAAAGTTGACGGGGAAGCAACCTACGCTGACACCCCACAGTGTGGTACATTCTCAGTATCATTTCTAGAGAACTATTGAAAGTGAGGGTTTGACGTGTCTGTCCTGTTCCAGAATTCAGCTTTTCTCTGGGGAAAATGGTTAGCCTGATCTCTCTCTAGGGCTCTGAGAAGAGCAGGAGGCTTCCCGCTTGGCTGCATCCTAGAGGAAGGAGGAACTCTTCAGCTCTCCTTGATAGGAGACGGGCTGATCCAAGCAGCCCTTTTCACTGTTCCGTGAGCTGCTGGCACCGGGCAGCACTGTGAATGGTGAAGAGGGGTGAATAATGCATGGATGTTTGCTCTCACGGTTTGCCTCAGTCCTTTGGTTCTCCCATTGCCACCTTGCACAGTGGATGTTACTGTAGCTGTGTAAAACCACTTTTGTAACTTGGACTGTTTTCTCTACCCGAGTGTTGGTGAGAAAAATTGAGTAAAACTCACAGCTTTTTAAGCTATCTTTCCTTCAGCCATTATGCTATCTGTGCTGCCTGTTACACTACACTTCTTATAAATTCATTAAGTTTAAGCATTAAACTACATTAAAGGAATCAGGGAATTTCTCTGTCAGCAGGTCTCTTTTAATAGAAAAATAAACCCAAGATATTTAACAGAACTCCCTGTATGCCAGGACTAGAGTTTTACATTTTCTTTTCTTTTTTCTTCAGTTTATTCTAGAGGCTCATGCCTGTGGTATCACATCCTTGAGTGCTTGCAGAAGAAATAGTAGCTTTAGCAGATCACATCCTGTTTTTTCATTTAAAGGTGGACAAAAATATTGAAAAATTTGTATCAGAGCTTCACAGGGGTTTGTGTGCAACAAAACAAATTTTTGCCATGCTTGCCAAGTCTGCAGCTCAAAGAGTGCTGCTGGTGTTCCTGCTGTCATTACTGAATCTGGCAAAAGCACCATTTTCCCTGAATAGCTGCAACACCCTTAATTTCCTCTTTACTAGAAAATCCTAACTTTATCAGGTTTATTCCATGGTGTGCCAAATTAAATAAAGAAACCTTTCCAACAAACTAGAAACCGTGTATTCAGCGTGATGGACAGATTGGTATTGCCTTGTAAGACAGTACTGTATTTACAAAGCAATATATATAAACCTAAAGAAGTTTGTTAGACATCCCACATCAGGTGGAAATATCCAGCAACAGAAATGTCATCACCACCATGTCATAATGAGATTATAATTTCACCCTTCCTTCCAGTGCCTTGCTTGTGTCAATTCCTTAAGTGACCACTTAAGAGACTTTTCATGCAAGTCCTTCTTAATTAACAAGGAAATGTTCAGAGTTGTGACTTTCCTGTCTGTACTTACTGTGTTGATTAGATATGGGCACATGCTCATGTTTGTGTTCGCAGAGTTTGTAAAAACTGTATTAGAAATAATTATTAGAGTAAACCAAAAGGTTGATGGAGGCATGTCTGTTACCACAGCCCAGCCCTCCCCAAGTTGCAGAGCATAACCTTGGCTACCAGACTTCAATTTCTCAGTCTATCTTGGTCACCTATTTAAAATGCCAAGGGTCTCCTTTTATAATTTTCCCCATGTATCATTGTTTTGTTGCCAAGAAAGGTTGTTGGAAGGAGAAACAAAGCTCAGTGTGTTGATGCCATTAGGGAAGGATTGCAGAACATTGTCTTGGAGCATAGCTGGTAAAAGGTTGTAAAACAGGCTTTTCCTGTAAAAGGGATACCCTGTTGCTTCCTTCAACTAAATCTGTCACAAAAAAATTGCAATCCATGAACTAGTCATACAAACAATAGAGGGATTCAAGTAACTGTCTTGCCTCTCTCCATATTGGAGATACCTGCATACACTCTAAACAGGCTGTGTCAGGGCTGTAAAAATGCTGTACCAGGACCATGATATCTAATTTGTTCCCATGCAGTATTTCAAAATTCAGCTCACAGTCTTGTAATGTGAAAGGGGTGTAGACTTGGAGAGCAAACCTAGTCCAGCAGAGAGATACAGCAGTGAATTTGAATCCAAACTTGGCTTTGGTTGCAGGCATCTGGTTCATGTCTGTAACTGCTAGCAGTAGGATGTAGGATCATAAAGCCCCTTTTGAATAATTCTGTGGAGCTGATAGCTCCCTTTGTAAAAAATGATGGTCATTTCAGGACAACTGGTGTGCTTCAGTTTCAGTAATAAAAAACACTGCTTTGCATGGATGCATTGGGGTACATTCACATGAATGTGAATTGGTTTTCATATTTTGAAAATTATAGAGGAGAATTCTGGGATAAACAAAATGAAAGGTTTTTTCATTTATATTCTGAGCCACATGGAGGAAAAGACAGTTGAAGTTTTTTATTCATAGGCCCAGGAATAAGTGGCACAGCATTGATGCAAATACAATGCTGTGGTATATCTGTTCCCTTTTCAGAACAGAGTTTACAAACAGAGCAAATGTCAATTTTTAAACCTCCCTTTTAAATCTAAAACATTCATTTCTGCAATGACTTTTACAGATATTCCAATAATGCCAATAAATGTTACAGTCTGCTCAAAGAAACATTTGCCTGCTGCAAAGGAATTGTATTCATCAAAGAAGCAGGCGAGCGGCAGATGCAGCATGGAAGGAGAGATGTAAACAGGACAGATGTGTGTTAAATTGTCATGTAGATATAGATGATCAATACTCGTTTTTATTACATGACCTGTTTCTTTTTATCAACAGTCACCAATAGGAATGATACAACAGTATCACCACAGCATTGCAGACACTCCCACAACTGCTGCTTTGGGAGTATGAGAATAGAAACAGAACATCAGGGAATCCTACAGCCCCATGTGCCAGTCCACCAAGGTGGCTGGATGGATAAACCCAAGCACGATCTTCATGCAAGGATGTGCATGCATTTGCATTCACATGTCAGTCAGATGCTGTGTATGCCTTTCCAGTGGGAGTGCAGAGCTCTCTTAGGAGGTGCTACAGACTTGATTCCAGACTTTTGATGAGCCACAAATATCTCAAAACATTAAACAAACAAAAAACCACAAACCCATTTTTCTGTAACTATATAAACTGTATTTTTAAAAGGCTCATTTTAAGTAATCTGACATTTTTTCACGCCTGAGAAAGTACTTATAAGTGAGCTACCTACTTATTTTGAAATCATAAACACGATAATAGATATGTGGATTTTATACATACATCTGTAAATGGGACCTGTTCTGCAGAAAGTATTCATGGGAGAAGGGCTCTGGCCTTTTTTAGACCATAATACATGATGTACTACTACCAAAATTACATTGTGAGTAAATATAATCACCACTGTTGTGTGGTATCTGGAGGCCTCTGTGACTCATTAGCCATATTCTGCATATTAAGCACTACAGGGTCAAGTGTGAGTGGCTGTGCACCATATTTCCCATTGATTTTTTTCTGAGTTGCATGGACAGATCATTAGCACTGTGTGAATAAAGATTTCCATGACCCACGAGCTATTCTGAAAAACAAGAAGCTCTGCACCTGGAAACCAGTTTTATATTAAATAGTAATTAAGTATTTTAATTATTTTTTCTAGTGGATAAATAGACTAGGGCAACCAACACATTTTTTGAGCATCTTTACTAAAAGCAAAGGAAATTAGGAATCAAAGGCTTCATTCAAAGGAGTGTGTGGGATCAATTCAGAAAAACTGTGAGATGATGCTGCTCGTAAGTGCCTTGGGTGTCCTGAGAGAGAAGAATCTGAATTAAGTCCCTCCATGAAGGTTAAAAGATAGACTTAGAGCCAGGATTTAGAGATAGTGAAGGGATTTAGTAAGCAGTGAGTCAGAGGACATGGACTATGTAGCTGTTTGGTTTTGGGAATAGTACCTCTGCCTCTGTTGGGCTTGCATGGTAGCCTAAAATATTTCTCCTTGGAAAAGCTAAATTTGTTTTTAATATATTCTCATATTTTTTGAAATTTGTTTTAACCAAAACTCTCTCCATAGATACTCTTTTCAATATCTTTAGAATATTTATCTACACTTTTTCCAAAATGTAAAGAAATGCTTTACCAAGCTCTAGTCTGATGATTCTTCAGACGGAGAGTACAGCCCTTCCTTCCCCACAGTAACAGTGCTGTGGATGCTCAGAACTGGAATAGTTGCTGTTCCGGAGCAGAATGATCAGATTAACAGCTAATAGAGGCACTGCCTCTGAATATGAAGAGTTTTGTTTGCTTCTCTCTCTCCTCCTTGAATCCCCATATGAATTATGTTTTATCAGTGAAATCACTCCCAGGTTGTTCAGTCCACTAGGAAGACTAATAAAAGTCTTTTATAACTGTTACCTATATGTGCTGATAAACTTTAATAAACTTACCTACATGAAAAATGACTAATTTAGATAATTGAACAGTACAAAGCTTTGTGCTGAGACCATACAATAATATCTCTTTCACCAGATGTGTGTGACTAAGTAGCCTCTTATTTCTGGTTGCAGAATGCAAACGCCAGAAGAGGACATGAAATGTATGACCTTTAGATATAGATAGAAAGAAACAATTGTTTACCTAGTGCAGGGGACTGTAAAATGGCAAATGGCATGACCAATGAAATTTGGACAATAAAATTTGTTTTTCCTGGAAAAAAATCTTCATAAAAGGAAGATTCTGCCATAGGGTTTATAGTTTATTAGGAAAATGTTTTGTGGAAAAGTACCATTTCAAATTACATGTAATGATGTATGAGAGTCCTCTCTACGTACACAGTTGTTTTGTTGTATATGTTATGAAGTTTTAGCAAAACAGGGAAATGTCAGCTTCTTGTTTTTATAAGCAGATATTTAGGAATAGACTGCTGGAACTTGCAACCCTTTGATGTTAGAGCTTTAAGATAGAAGACAGAAGAGAGGCAGGGAGGGACTATATGGTATTTTAAAGTTTTGTGCTTTGTTTAGAAAAATAGTTGTAACCTGTGTTTTGAGTGTTGTAGTAATTTTTCCCATGAGAAACTTTTGAATTACAAGCAACACAAAATGGTGAAACCTAAATTTATGAATGCTGTTAAAGTCTAAATTTACCTTATGCCATGTTTGACCCTGAGATTGGCTCAGTTGGTCAGAGCATGGGGTTAATAATGCCAAGGTTTGATTCCCTTAAGAACCATTCACTTAAGAGTTGGACTTGATGATCTTTGTGGGCCCCTTCCAACTCAGAATATTCTGTGATTCAGTGATCTTTGCCCAGATGTCACAGGTGATCATTGGCCAGAAAAAATTAAATTTGCACACTTACTTTTCTACCTAATGAGTGCTCATAGCATTAGTCAGTGGCTTTTGCTGGAGAGTTACAAGAGACATGAGCAGTCTTTGGTCTGATACACTGTGCACATCTTTATGGAGCACTTTTGTTTCAGAGCTTGAAGGGGGGGGAAAAATTACTTTTTACAGCTAGAAGAGGCAGCTAATAACTTGAAATCTAGCTCAAGCCAGAGGCTTCTGATACAATCACAGCTACTGTCTTTGCATGGCAATGAATTCCTTCTCTTGTCTGTTGTGACGCATAGGTGAAAAACAAGCAGCAGAGCCAGACGATGCAGAGCTGGTGAGCCTCAGCAAAAGGCTGGTGGAGAACGCAGTGCTCAAGGCTGTGCAGCAATATTTAGAAGAAACACAAAACAAAAGCAGACAGACTGATGGAAGCCCTGCAAAAACTGAGGAAGCAGCAAGCGGCAGTAAGAATGAGAGCGACAATGATAACAGCAAGTGAGCGCTGTGCAAAAAGCCTGGGAGCAAATATCCCACCAAGAATAACTACAAAACCATGTCCCAGCTACCTGCTGAAATTTGCTAAGTGGTGCTGGGTGTCAGGCACCCTGCTTTGTGAGTCTTATCAAAAGTTTGTTCTGAATTGAAGGACACTGTCTACTGGTTTAAAAAGTGCTTGCACTGCTGAAAATCTATCGAATGCTGGGAGGGATGGACAGTGGAAAAAAGCCAAGAGCGGTGAAGCAGACGGCTCGGGTCTTCACTTGCTCTTGATACCAAGAGTCCCTTCCTTGCTTTTGAAGAGAAACTGAACATTTTGCCTTTGTCTTTCGTATTGTCGTGGATGGCTGTGGAAGAGGCCTTGCCATAAGTGGAAGCGATGCCCTGCGCCCGAGGGTTTGGCAGCGCTGCAGGGCTGCTTGCTCTGTGTGAGAGCACGTGCTGTTTCCTAGTCAACAGCAGTCAATCCCAAGCTAAAAATTACCACTACAGATACTCATTGCAGATACTATTACACAGTATGTAATAAGGCAGGAGTTTTCCTTAAATGTGACACTGTACTGTTCTTTACTTTTTGGTAGCATTTGTTGATGTAAATTATATTTTTTGATGAAATACCTTTTTATAAAGAATCAGTATGGGTAAAAGACCAAGCACCTACTACTGTCCAAACTAGATACAATCTCTGTATCTCTGTACATTAATGATTCTAAATCACATTACTTGTTATAAAATGTATTATATTGTTCTTTTCCTCTAGGAAAGAGCCATGAAGCAGACTTAGTAAAGGAAGCTTTACGCAGAGAAACGCAGGCCCTGTTACTCAGACTGAATCAGATAAAGGAGCTGTTAAAGAGTCCTGAGATCCGCACAAAAATTAGCAAAGAACTGTTTGAAGACAGGCACAACTCTAGCAGTAAATCGAAAAGTTATATTGACTCTGAGTCTCCAAATGCATTACTGTAATTTGCCATGATGTATAATCTCATCAGGTTGTTTAAAGACAAAATATTTCTGCAAGAAATTTTTCAGGTTGGTTTGTTTGGTTTTTTTAACTGAAAATGTGAATGGGTATAAATGGCTCATGAGGAATCATGCTGAAATACTTGCACAGAAGGATTATATTTCATAATAATGAAGGACAGCCACCTCTCAGCACTGCTTTAAAACATGTTTGAGTGTGCAGGTATATGTCATGACTCCAAAGTGGAAAAATACTGGTTTCAAATAGATCTGAGCAAACACTGTGCCCTTCCTTTATCATTGTAAATAACTCAGTTTTTTCTCATATACTCCTTCCCTAACAATGATGTACAAGTACTAAAAAATTGATGGTTTTAAATACTTCAAAATGTATATTTGGGAAAAAAGCCTCTTTTAATTATCTGCCTTTTGTATATGTACTGGCATTTTGGGTTAGCGTTGTCTGTTTTTTATCGTTTTTTTAAACAGCACTTGAATACTTGTATAGATGCTGACATTTAGTTTCTGCTGATGTTTACACTAATGCAAGAATGTTTTAAATTTCAGTATGAAATTCAGGCTCCACTGATCTCAATGGCATACTCCTGTTGGCTTTAATGGAGTCAGGATGCTGCAATTAAGATTTCTTGTGCAAATAATAATATTCCTTGGGATAATATTTGCCTTTTTACTTTTGTAGAACAATGTTTTTGTCTTTTGTTTTTGATGTTCCCTCCATCTCTACCTTCTGCTGCCTGAGGTGGGATGTCAGTTTGCTCTCATTGCTCCCTCCACACGCCTGCAAGATTGACTGAATATTTGTATGATGGACAACAGTACAGGAGTAGGTCTAATATTTGCAGTTTTTATAAACATTGTCAGAAAAGCTATATAATATGTTGTGATTGGTATCAGAATTGTGCTGTTAGAACAGCTGTGTGCATGTTCTTCATTTGTCTCAAGCACTGTTCATTTATCTCATGTCAAAGCTTTTTCTTTCCTCATTTGATATATAACAGTATATTCTGAAACACATCTTATACGTGCCATGTTCACAATAAAATATTTTTCCTTTGCACTCTGTGTGCATTTTCACCTGTTTCCAAATGACTTGAATAAAATTAAGTACTTGCAAGCAACAGGGTTACAGGATAAAAATAATGCTCCGGTGAATCACACCGTTAAGTTGACTATGGGATGTTGTGCCAACATACTAACCTGGGGCTTGGGTGCTGAACTCATGAAGATAAGGGTACCTAGAGGTCCACTCTTGAAGTGTGAGTTTAAGGAGTAGTCTCAAAATGCTCTAGAATGATAAATAAAAAAAAATAAATCTGAATCTGAAATCATCCCTGGAGATCACTGAGAGGCTGTGTCTTCGTTTGATAGACAGGTGTCTGCTTAGGAAGGTGGGAACCTTCCTTAGAACAGAGAATGTGAATCCCCTTCCCTCCGAATTATTATAACTTTAGAATCACGGGCTCTCAGGCAAAGGTATGGGAAAAGGAATAAGAGTTTTTTACTAGTATCTATAATGAGGTAAACAATCAACAAACAAAGAAACAGTAAACAAGGTAAAAAACAGTAAACAAAACAAAACAAAACTTAGTGGCAAATGTCCCTGGGTTTGTCAGGCACTTTCCCGTTTGGTGCAGTCACGGTCACGGCCAGCAGGGGCGCTGTTGGGCTCCCAGACCCGCAGGGCAGGTGCGATGACTCCCGGGAAGCTGCAGATGGCGCTGTGCCGCGAGGTTGGATCTGTGCCACACGTGTAATGGCGGACGGGTTGGAGCCGGGTGGAGCCCAGATGGACAGGGACGCAGCAGAGAGCCCAGAGCCGAGAGATGGAGCAGCCGGGTCAGTCCACCGGGGCCAGCCAGCAGAGGAGGCGGCAGGAAACTCCGCAGTTGGGGCAGGCAGGGTACCGAGCAGCGGCAGGCAGGCTGCGGGGTGGTGGCAGGCAGGGGGGTCCCGCTCCGCGGCGGCGCGGCTGGTAGATGCCCTCCCGGAGGGGACGAGAGGATCGGAGTCCCGTGACCTTCCCCCCAAAGCAAGGACTCACCCAGCAGGCAGAGAAAAACCTAGTGCAAGACCGGGCCTTTTCTGCAGTTGCAGCCAAAAAAGCAGAGCCGCCTTTTCCCCGTGCTCCCTCCTCCAAGAACTCCGGGCGAGTGAGTGTGCTGTTATCAAATCTCCAATCTCTAGTTCTCCCCGCCTGGCAGCCAAAGGCTTTGTCTCCTTTGTGAGCGTAGATGGCCCTTAAAGATCGGTCATTAGTTGCTTAGCAACAGAATGGGAAAAAATTCCTCTTGCCCCCTGCTCCCCCCCCCAACCTTCCACATTATCCACCCCGAATTTTTTCCATTCCAACATATTACATTGAATTTAAACCTTTAAACTATATACATACAAGCATTACTCTGATTATATACATACGGGTATCGACACAGGCACAGTGTTATGGGCAGTTCAACCCCAACTGAGGTCCCCCTGAGGTATGCATCGTGTCTTTCCATCCTCTTGCATCACCCACCAGGTACACCCTGGTCCCTGAGCGAAGACTACCCCACGGGTGGGTCTGTCTTTGCTCAAGGCAGAGTTAATCCAAACAGTTTTTCCCAGCATGCCTCTCATTTGCACCACTGGAACCTTATCCCCGTCTGCTGTTTGCAAGGGTTCAGATTGGGCAGGGCCAGCCCTGTTGGTGGAGCCTCGGGTGTTAACTAGCCAGGTGGCCTTGGCTAGATGGTGTTCCCAATTTTTGAAAGTCCCTCCACCTAGAGCCTTTAAGGTGGTTTTGAGCAGGCCGTTGCATCGTTCTACTTTACCAGCAGCAGGTGCATGATAAGGAATGTGGTACACCCACTCGATGCCATGTTCCTTAGCCCAGGTGTTTATGAGGCTATTTTTGAAATGAGTCCCATTGTCTGACTCAATTCTCTCAGGGGTACCATGCCTCCAAAGGACTTGCCTTTCAAGGCCCAGGATGGTGTTGCGGGCAGTGGCATGAGGCACAGGGTAGGTCTCCAGCCACCCCGTGGTGGCTTCTACCATTGTGAGCACGTAGCGCTTGCCGTGGCGGGTTTGAGGCAGTGTGATGTAATCGATCTGCCAGGCCTCACCATACTTGTATTTGGACCACCTTCCCCCATACCACAGGGGTTTCACCCGCTTGGCTTGCTTGATGGCAGCGCATGTCTCACAGTTATGGATCACCTGGGAGATACAGTCCATGGTTAGATCCACCCCTCGGTCTCGTGCCCACTTATAGGTGGCATCTCTGCCCTGATGGCCTGAGGCATCATGGGCCCATCGGGCTAGGAACAACTCTCCTTTGTGCTGCCAATCTAAATCTACCTGTGACACCTTTATTTTTGCAGCCTGATCTACTTGTTCATTGTTTCGGTGTTCTTCATTAGCTCGGCTCTTGGGGACATGGGCATCCACATGACGGACTTTCACAGGTAGCTTCTCTACCCGAGTGGCAATGTCTCGCCATTCGTCAGCAGCCCAGATTGGTCTTCCTCTACGTTGCCAGTTGGCCTTTTTCCACCTTTCCAACCAACCCCACAGAGCATTGGCTACCATCCATGAATCGGTGTACAGGTATAGCTTTGGCCACTTCTCTCTTTCAGCAATGTCCAGGGCCAGCTGAACGGCTTTGAGTTCGGCGAGTTGGCTTGATCCACCTTCTCCTTCTGTAGCCTCTGCGACATGCCGTGTGGGGCTCCATACAGCTGCTTTCCATTTTCTATTTGCCCCCACAATGCGACAGGAACCATCAGTGAAGAGAGCGTAGCGTGTTTCATCTTGTGGCAGTTGGTTGTACGGTGGAGCTTCCTCTGCACGAGTCACCTGTTCCTGCTCCTCTTCATCGGTGAGGCCAAAGTTTTCACCGTCTGGCCAATTTGTGATTATTTCCAAGATCCCAGGGCGATTCGGGTTTCCAATACGGGCGCGCTGCGTGATGAGGGCAATCCATTTACTCCACGTGGCATCGGTGGCGTGGTGGGTAGAGGGAACCTTTCCCTTGAACATGCACCCCAGCACCGGTAGTCGGGGTGCGAGGAGAAGTTGTGCTTCCGTGCCAATAACTTCTGAAGCGGCTTGGACACCTTCATAGGCTGCCAGAATTTCCTTCTCTGTGGGAGTGTAGTTGGCTTCAGACCCTCTGTAGCTTCGGCTCCAGAATCCCAGTGGACGACCTCGAGTCTCACCAGGCACCTTCTGCCAAAGGCTCCAGGACAGACCATTGCCCCCGGCTGCAGAGTATAGCACGTTCTTCACTTCTGGTCCTGTCCTGACTGGGCCAAGGGCTACCGCATGGGCAATCTCCTGCTTGATCTGGGCGAATGCTTGTTGTTGTTCAGGGCCCCAGTGGAAATCATTCTTCTTGCGTGTCACCAGGTAGAGAGGGCTCACAATCTGGCTGTACTCAGGGATGTGCATCCTCCAGAAGCCTATGGCGCCTAGGAAAGCTTGTGTCTCCTTCTTGTTGGTTGGTGGGGACATCGCTGTGATTTTATTGATGACCTCGGTAGGGATCTGACGCCGTCCATCTTGCCACTTCACGCCGAGGAACTGGATCTCTTTGGCAGGCCCCTTGACTTTGCTCCTTTTGATGGCGAGACCAGCTTCCAGAAGAATCTGGATGATTTTCTCTCCTTTCTCGAACACTTCTTCTGCTGTGTTCCCCCACACAATGATGTCATCGATGTACTGCAGATGTTCCGGAGCCTCACCCTTTTCCAGTGCAGCCTGGATCAGTCCATGGCAGATGGTGGGACTGTGCTTCCACCCCTGGGGCAGTCGGTTCCAAGTATACTGCACGCCTCTCCAGGTGAAAGCAAACTGAGGCCTGCACTCTGCTGCCAGAGGAATGGAGAAAAATGCGTTTGCAATGTCAATAGTGGCGTACCACTTTGCTGCTTTGGACTCCAGCTCATATTGGAGCTCCAGCATGTCTGGCACGGCAGCGCTCAGTGGTGGAGTCACCTCATTCAAGGCACGATAGTCCACAGTCAATCTCCAATCTCCATCAGATCTGCGCACAGGCCAGATGGGGCTGTTGAAGGGTGAGTGGGCCTTGCTGACCACCCCTTGGCTCTCCAGCTCACGGATCAGCTTGTGGATGGGAATCACAGCATCTCGATTTGTTCGATACTGCCGGCGGTGCACTGTCGAGGTGGCAATTGGTACCTGTTGTTCCTCCTCCTTCAAGAGACCAACTGCAGAAGGGTTCTCTGATAGTCCAGGCAAGGTGTTCAATTGCCTAACGCCCTCTGCCTCAACAGCAGCTATTCCAAAAGCCCACCTGAGTCCTTTCGAGTCTTTGAAATAGCCATTCCGGAGGAAATCTATGCCCAAAATACATGGGGCCTTTGGACCAGTCACAATGGGATGTTTCTGCCACTCCTTCCCAGTTAGGCTCACCTCAGCTTCCACCAGCGTCAACTCTTGTGATCCCCCTGTTACCCCAGCAATAGAAATGGGTTCTGCCCCAACATGTCCCGATGGCATTAGGGTACACTGTGCACCTGTATCGACCAATGCTTCGTATTTTTGTGGCTCTGATGTACCAGGCCATCGAATCCACACAGTCCAAAAGACACGGTTTTCCCATGCCTCTACCTGGCTAGAGGCAGGGCCCCTCTAGCCCTGGCTATCATTCCCTCCCTGAGCATGCATTCCACCGTCAAGGGAATCTGACACAACACTTTCCCTTCTGTTGTACTCAGCAGGTTGGCTACAGGAAGCTGAGGCTACCTTGGCTCTGGCAGAACCCCCTCGGCTAGCGTTGCCCTCCTTAAGCTGACGCACCCGTTCTGCCAGGACAGAGGTGGGCTTCCCATCCCACCTTTTCATGTCTTCCCCATGGTCATGCAGAAAGAACCACAACTCAGCTCGTGGGGTGTACCCTCTCTCTCTAGCTGGGGGACGTCGGGCTCCGGTGTTGGGGCCTGTGACTCTCACCGGCGCCACACTGTTTTTCCTCACCTCCTCCCTGATCTCGTCCCTGATCTCTTTCCTCATCTCCCTCATCTCTTCCTTCAACTCCTTAACCACAGCAGAGATCTGAGCCTGCATTGGGCCATGGATCACACTTGCATAATGCCTGAGCTTGTCAGCTACAGACCCCACTGTCTCACGGTTGTCATCAGGATTAATCATTGCAATGTAGGTGGCATATTGGGTTGGCCCTAGACTTGCCAGGTTCCACAACATTTGCCCTGTGCACCTGACCTTGTCGGGATCATTTTCGTGCTGTCCGTCCCTCCCAAAAAGCACCTCCTGTACTGCCACTTCTCTTAGCTGTTGGATCGCTTCCTCAACAGTCTTCCAGGGCCCTCTACGGTAGTTCTCCTGCATTCTGTCTTTGTGAACAAACCTCTCTCTTACACTCATTAAAAGCCTCTCCCAGAGAGAAATGGGTCCTGCCTCCCTGACGAACACCTTTTCAACACCCGTGTCCAGGGCCACGGCTCCCAAATTCCTGGCCTCACCACCATCCAGCTGCACGCCTGGGCCCATGCGGTCCCAAACCCGAAGTAACCAGGTTGAGAAAGCCTCGCCCTTCCGCCGCACAATGTCATTGTACAGATTACGGATAGTGTCATACGACAGGGACTCAGTGATGATTATAGGCCCAGGCTCCCCTGCTGGTTGTGAGGGCCCTGGTTCCCCATCATCATCAACTGGGCGTACTGATTTGGTCTTATACTTCCTCCGCTGTACAGGGGCAACTGCTGCTGGCTGTGACTGCCCTTGAGGTTCAGCTGGAACCTGGACGGTTGTAATGTCCGTGGGTTCCGCTGATGCACCATCCACCTCTTCCCCTGTGGGGCAAGGAGAGGGCTTCCCACCAGCTGAGGAAGTATATTCCCTCAATGCCTGACGTATCTTTTCCCCTCCCACTTGGAATACAAAGTTGAACAGGCCTATCAGCAACAGCAACCACAGTACGACGTCATTGGTATTCAGAGAGTGAATGAACCCTCTGAGCCCTGGCAGGGTAGGCCCAAAGAGATGGGTGAAAGGTTGATGACTGGGTGTCATCTCCTCACAAAAGGTACCATTACCAAAGAGACTCCAAAAACATGTACTCACGGTGTTAAAGCCCTGTAACCAAGTGCCTGCCGTCCAAAGGAATTGGAAAATCCATAGATTCCTCACCTTATTGACCCATTGTGAGAACTGGATAACAGCCACCAAAGCCTTAGTTATAGGACCCATGTTTAGATAGGGAGCTGCAAATGGGAAAACTGTGGCCACGAGAATGTGCCAGCCAAACCAAGGTATGCTAGACCACATGGTGTCACTTAAAGAGGTTTCTATGTTCAGCAAAATAGAAATGGGTCTCCTAGAAACTTTTATTCCTTTTGCACCTTTTTCTCTATGCCCTCGTGCCCCACGTTGGGCGCCAAAATCTGTCTTCGTTTGATAGACAGGTGTCTGCTTAGGAAGGTGGGAACCTTCCTTAGAACAGAGAATGTGAATCCCCTTCCCTCCGAATTATTATAACTTTAGAATCACGGGCTCTCAGGCAAAGGTATGGGAAAAGGAATAAGAGTTTTTTACTAGTATCTATAATGAGGTAAACAATCAACAAACAAAGAAACAGTAAACAAGGTAAAAAACAGTAAACAAAACAAAACAAAACTTAGTGGCAAATGTCCCTGGGTTTGTCAGGCACTTTCCCGTTTGGTGCAGTCACGGTCACGGCCAGCAGGGGCGCTGTTGGGCTCCCAGACCCGCAGGGCAGGTGCGATGACTCCCGGGAAGCTGCAGATGGCGCTGTGCCGCGAGGTTGGATCTGTGCCACACGTGTAATGGCGGACGGGTTGGAGCCGGGTGGAGCCCAGATGGACAGGGACGCAGCAGAGAGCCCAGAGCCGAGAGATGGAGCAGCCGGGTCAGTCCACCGGGGCCAGCCAGCAGAGGAGGCGGCAGGAAACTCCGCAGTTGGGGCAGGCAGGGTACCGAGCAGCGGCAGGCAGGCTGCGGGGTGGTGGCAGGCAGGGGGGTCCCGCTCCGCGGCGGCGCGGCTGGTAGATGCCCTCCCGGAGGGGACGAGAGGATCGGAGTCCCGTGACCTTCCCCCCAAAGCAAGGACTCACCCAGCAGGCAGAGAAAACCTAGTGCAAGACCGGGCCTTTTCTGCAGTTGCAGCCAAAAAAGCAGAGCCGCCTTTTCCCCGTGCTCCCTCCTCCAAGAACTCCGGGCGAGTGAGTGTGCTGTTATCAAATCTCCAATCTCTAGTTCTCCCCGCCTGGCAGCCAAAGGCTTTGTCTCCTTTGTGAGCGTAGATGGCCCTTAAAGATCGGTCATTAGTTGCTTAGCAACAGAATGGGAAAAAATTCCTCTTGCCCCCTGCTCCCCCCCCCAACCTTCCACAGGCTGTCAAGCAGTTTAAATCCAATTTGCACATAAGAGCACAAAACTGGACACTCAGCTGTGAAAACTGGAAAACAATTTATTGTATTATATCTGAATCATAGATTGTCATCTCCCATTCCTCTATGCGTGTCATTTCCATGATTAAGGGCCTTTTTATATCATTCAGCTTGTAACAGTCATTGTTCTCATGTTTTAAGTAAAACTGGAAATTAATCACTGAATTTATGTCCAGGCACTTTGATCGGTGACCTCATTACTAGAGAGCCTGCTCATTCAGTTCTTATGGATGGCATCAAGAATAGCAGCTCTGAAAAATGTTTAGGAGAGTGTGGGTATCATTTGAGATGTACTGGAGTGGGACTGGCAAATACGACACAAACTGTAAAGGAGATGTGTTCTACTGGATCAGGAACTGTGGGATAGAGAACACCCCAGAGCCTCTAAAAAGACACTGGATACCTGTGTTTAAGCAACCCAAACCCATCTTTATTTTTCAAATGTTTTGAGACAGGAAAATCAACAGGGCTTTTGTTTCTGAACCATTCACATTCTCTTAAAATAGCCTTTACTTCTGGTTTTGACAAGACATGACTATTAATTTACTCAAAATTCAAAACAATAGGGTAAAAAAACGTTGCATCTGGATTCATTCTCTTATGACATCCCTTCTTGCTTTCTCAAATTCTGTTTTATTTTTTTCCACTAGCAGTGAAACCTGGCTGCCAAATTGAAGAATAAATCTCTTGAAGGATAAGTCTCTTGTATGGAGCTGTGAGATGAGCACTGAAGAATGTAGATACATAGAGAGTGAACCTAATATAGGCAGGTGTGAAGCTCGGAGCTGCACCCACCGGAACAAATATGTTGCCTTCCTCACACAAATAATTTTCAGAGAACAATTCTGTTTCTTAAATAAGCAATTCTTCTGGGGAATGTCTTAAGGTAGTGATGCACAGGTTATTCTAGGAAAGTGTTGGCATTTCAAAACAGATGGTGCAAGTTTGTCCATGCTTTGTTTTCAGTTCTACCTTCTATTTTGCTCATACTCAAAGAGTGTTTCTACACTGCTGATTGTAGAGCTGTCTGTGACAGATTTAAAAGCAGTAGCTCAGGTTCCAGGACTAGTCTAGCTGGAACTGCCCATGACTTACTGAGAAACTTCCTGACATCTAGGCTTGGTCCAGGCACAGACCGAAAAAGTTGCAGAAGGCATGCATTGGATATCTGAGCAGCCCATGCCATGAATTCCCTACACTGTTGGGCCGTGGATCAGAGCTGTTTAAGAGTTGACAGGGAGATAGTAAATCCATGTAACTCCTGAATAACACACACCAATTCTCTGATGAAGGAAGGGAGACTTGTGGAAATCCATGTCTCCAAGCACAGGTGCACATCCTTTGAATGCTGTATCCATGTATACAGATATTGGGACCCACACTGGATAATGCCCTACGTCTGTTGATGGTCCTACTGAGTCGTTTGGTAAAATACTATTTCTTGGCAAGGTTATGCAGTTTGTAAGTTAGGATTCAAGAGGCTTCATGTTACATATTTATAGAAGTTTCTGATTATAACTGTGCACACTTCTGTGTGTGCTAATTTAGCCTAAAGACCATGTGAGTGTGTCGTGGATCAGAGTGTGAGCCATGTTTCATTCTGGTGACAAGAATGATTCTGTTTCATTTTTATGTCAGTCTAGACATGACTCACATATTCTTCTTAGAATTCTGACTTTTAAAAAGTCTTGAGAGATATCCTACAGATTTATGTAGTTAGCAAGCAGGAAAAATAGAAGAGCAGAGCTACTGCCCTCAATGGACCTTATAAATTGAAATTTAGTAAAAACACACGTTTAATTTTTAAATTCAGTTATGTCCTAGAATATGCTAGTGAAATGAAGTGTAAACTGAAACTTTTTTACTGCAGATGGAATTCTACTTGCAGAGCTGGCTGCAGCCCAGTGGAAGCCAGGAGTAAATCTGGTTGCCTCAGGTGGAGCCTGGTAGCCTGACACCTGAGGGTTGCTTCACTCTGCTTTTAGCCTCAGAGTTGCTTTTGCACAATCTTTTTCAAAACAGTGGGGTTTTTTGTGAATCTGTCTGTCAGCCTCTGTCTCTGTTCAGCTGTTAATGGTATATTGTCTTGGCCCGAAGAAATGAGGGGCTGAACTGGTACCGTGGCTGCCAGCTGTTTCCATCCCTTTGGAGGAGGGGAGAAGTTGTTGCTGAAATCCCAAAGAGATTGATGTCTTTGTAGAGACACCTCTGGTCTCACTTAATGGGCCAGAGGTCAGAGGAGGGCCTGTCTGACTGTTCACTCAAGTCTTCATCTGGGAATCACTGCCTGATCCTGAGGCAGCAAAGACAGCCCAAAAACACCGGACAAAAGCAGTTCCCGAGGGATGGGACCCTCCCAGAACCAACACGATGAGTGATTGATGAGCAGTTGGAGAAAGTAAGTGGTGCTTTAGCTTTATGAAAATTGTTCCAAGTCATGGTCATGTAATCATTTAATCTGGGAAAACCTTTCGGAATTTCAATTCCTCTGCAAGTTTTCACATAGTGACAGTGGATAATCTCTGAAAACGATGAAGGTGCATTTGCTTTCAGAGAGCTCAAAGTGTCATAGCATAATCTTCTATAGAAATGCTTTGCACTTTTTATTTCAGTTAAACAAAACCTTTCCTGGCCTGGTTTCAGAGGCAAGGAGCCACACTATTCTTATGGGAAAGGAAACTGTTTGAACCCTGGAAGTAGGAGCACGTTAATGCTGACATGTGTTTTACTCTACTGTTCCTTTGATCAATACAGTTTCTGTATAAGCAACTTCTTAGCATGCACTCATCTTCTCATTTATATTCTCCTCATGTTAAGCCTTTATAATGAGAACATTTGTACTGAATGAAAATCAGTCCCAAGAGATGGCTGGGCTGAGAAATAAAACACACTCATAGTGGAGCAATAATTAGAACAGTACATGGGAAAACAAAAAGTGATATGCCTGCCATTCCTGGCATAGCAAAAAGGGCACTCTAGCATTGATAAGCAAATAATTCTGCAGCAAGAGGCTGGAGTTTGACTGCTGGTTTTTGTGGTCTCTGCTCCCACTGCTGTTTATGTGCTTTGTTTAGTGACTCTTGGATGAAAAATGCATTGCAGAGACTGGGACGTCAAACTGCTTCTTGAAGGAGCTCTCCTCATTGCTGGAAAATAAAGTCCCTTTTTGCTCTTGGTGATTAAGGATTAAACCAATCCAAAATGCAGAATTAGGGTAGTTAAGAGGAGATGATTAAGAAATTACACATGAGGATTTCAGTAGAAGCTTATTTGAAATAAAAGTTGGTTTTCTTTCAGATAAGAAAGGCAGAGATGATTTGAGGTCAAGATTGACTCCAGATATTGTGCTGGGATTTATTTAACAAAACTACAATTTGAATTAAAACTCAGGGAAAGCATTACATTTCCAGAATCCTTTTTACTTTTAATTCTTTTCTTTCCTTTTCGTGGCCATACAGACAACTTCAGGCACTGAAACACTCAGAAGAGAAGAAAAAGATAATATGCTGATATCATGCAACTTCAGTTATAACTCAGAAAACCAAAACATAACAGAAAAAAAAAGACAAAAAGAAATACCAGCAACCACTGACAAAATTCAAAGGTAGCTGTCAGTGTGAAAAAAAAAACCATAATAAGTCCAAATGTTTAGAAGAATAAAGCATACAATGAAGCAAAATGATTGCGGTCTCTGCATCTGGTCAGTGAAATGATGCACACCAGTTTGTCACTCTGCTGTACCGTACAGGCAAACCTCCCATTTCCCAGACACATTTTCCAAGCAGATACCTGCAAGGAAGAAGGCTGAACAAGTGCGTGGGTGTGAAATACCACCCTGGCAGAGTGCTGAAGTGAAGGACTACAAACAATATTGCAGAAGAGAGGCTAAGTCAAGGTAAAGTCAAGTCAGAGCTCAGGGAGGTGATCTCTAGAGAAGCAGGAAGAAGCAAAGAAACAAAGCAAGCATTTGAAGCTCCATTTATCTGTGTGTAGGTCCTCTGAACCTTCATCGCTTTCAGAGATTACCCCTTGTCACTATCTGAAAATTTAGAGAAGAATCAAAATTCCAAAAGGTTTTCACAAATTAAATTACTACATGACTACAGTTTGGAATAGTTATCATAAAGCTAAAATACCATTTACTTTATCCAATTTCTGTGTCTAGAAATCAAAGTGGAGTAAGTAGTCAAATCCTTAAACCTGCACAGAGAGCTACGGAAATGAATTGCAAACTATCTTAAATTCTGAGGTATTCCTGCTGCCATCCAGCAGAGCAGAGTGAGCAACAAACCTCCCTCCTCCAGAAACAAATGGATGACTGAATGCTTGCAAATGGCTCAAGGTGATGGCCGCAGCATCAAGCCTTGTTCTTGTTAAGTGTAGGAAATTGGAATACAAACCTCAGAAAACTTATTTAGGTCAATTATCCAAAAGGGTCCACAGCAAAACCAGGCGGAATCATCCAGTAAATATGATAACTTAATAAATTTAAACATTCTTTACCATTGTGCTCTAAAATTAGATTTATCACTGCACTGGGATGGATCCTTTTCTTTGTAGAATGATTGCTAACAAAGGGAATATGCAGAGGGTGGCTAAAGCAACATCCTAAATTAGTCATATTGCAAAGGTAAGGAAGGTGTTTCAAAAGTGAAGGTGCAAAAAGGAAAAAAAAACAGGCTAATTTTTCAGTAAATCCAGATAATTTCATCCACCCTAGTAAAACTTTAAGTGCAGGGACTAACATCTATAGTTCCACTGCACTTAAAGCATAAAAATATGTTAATCAAGGAAGCATAACTGAAATTGCTTTTAGTGGTAGATGTAGCAGAAATTTAAAAATAGATTCTTTGCTCATTGAGCTAACATTGCCAGTTACCTGCCAGTTATATATTTATTCTATAATTTTCCATGTAAACATAGTAATATTTTTCTAGAGATACAGGAAAGGCACTGAAATACAGAGAACACACACTTAATTTGCACCTTAAGATTATGAAAAAGGAAATGAAGTAATGCATTTTTTGAGAGACTGGAAATTAACTTTATTAGTTATATACTAAGTTTTTGCACTTTCCGCATATAAGGGCTTACTACTTTGAAAATAACACAGACAAAACACATGTTGTGGGGCATCACTGGATTTAGTGGGTTATGGAAAAGATAAGTATGGAGAAGCCACAGATCAATTTTTCTCGTTTTGACTTGTTGCCATCCTGTAACCTCAGACTCTTGGAAGACCACTTTCATCTGTCATAACTACAGAGATACTCCTTCATAATTACTTGCTAAATCTCTGGGGGTTTTACTGCTCTAGCATTTCTGGATCGTCAGTATGAATTAATAATTTATGTACCTTCATAATTTACACTAGGGAGTGTGATGGAGTAACAGAGGCTGGAGGCCATGGGATCAAAGAGAAGAAGGATCTTCTCTGTAGTCAGTGAAGTCACCAGGGTCGTGAAGAGAGACTGAAACACTCTGTGTGGGGAGCCTGCTCTCTGGGTAAAACAATGCTTCAGCAGACTGGGGGAGCAGCCCACACCACCAGCACAGGAAAACCGGGGCTGGGAAGGTGAACATGACCAGGTCCTAGCTCAAAATGTGTTATGGCCCTTCTTTCAGCTCAGTTTGTTTGGGCATCTTTAACCAGGCTTAAAGAGTCTCCACAAACTGGATATGCACAACTGAAAAGTGTAAAGTGATTGCTTATTACGTAACACATTAAAAAATGGGGTTTTACAAACTACTAAGCAAAGCTTTAATGTGATCCCCACCCCAAAGTCTCTCTGCTGGCCAGGCAGGCATGGAACAGGAGGAGAGGAGTTGGTGTCCACAGTCCCCTGGACTGAAGCTCCGTGGTGCTGAGCTGCCACCTGCCCCCCTGGCTGGCCCTCCAGCCATGTGGGCCAGCGATTCCTGCATTGCTGACCTCCTCACATCCTCCATGCCATCAGAGCTGGGCAGCTCTGAGAGCAGGGCAGCTCTCAGCACGAGACCTTGTCCCAGGCTGGGGGAGTCACAAAGTGCCTGCAGCCTCGCCACATCCACATCTGGTGTGTGGGTTTTTCTCCACACCAGCAGGCATTTCCATCCAAATACTACACTGGCTTATGCATGGGTGGATTAATGTTACTATTGGTATTCCAGACTCAAGCTGGTCCTTGCAAGAATTAGATTAAGGAGGTTTCAGAGAAGTGTTAGCTAACGTTTGTTAATCATTATTCTTGAATGTAATCTCAGAGCACTTGGCTCTGCCAAAATATTGGACGTTTTCTCACTCTCTCCCCTTTCCTCTCTCCAGAGAGATCTGAAGAGAAGCTTGCTTTACCCACAGCTAGCCCCAGAGGGTTAGTCACAGAGGCACATGGACAAAATCAAATGGAACCCTGTGGCAATGGACACTGAACCACAGATAAAATCTCCATGTTGCACGTAGTCTTCTCCTTCCTCTGGTTTACTTGGGAGTCATCCAGCACTGCTCCTTTGGTGGGGGCTATGCTCAGTTTGGCTGTTTTGTGTAGTTCATCCTTCACTAATCATGTTATTTAGATTGGGAGGTTTGTGTAAGACCTGTTTAAAAATAAACACAAGCCCAACAGAGACCTAGCGCAGTCTGGTGCGAACATGTTGCAGTATCTGTGTTAATGTCTCCTGATATTAAAGAAACTTCATATCCTACCAACACTTAGCCTGGAAATCACACAAATAAATTAAGGAGTTTTCAAAAGAAATGAGAGAGAAAAGCTTGCCAATGGATCAAGCTGCTATCCAGAAGTTTTATTAATTGTACAAGCAGACACACCAGGTAATGCACAAAGCACTTGCATGCCTACTGCTTTCTGCTGCAGCTGGAGAAGTCCATGTCGTGTAAGTTGCGTGACAAGAAGAGTTTTGCTTATTCATGTGAACACCACAAGGTGCTTTATTGGAGAGAAAAACAGGCTCAGAGTGGCAGCACAGCCAGAAGATAAGCAAACCTGGGCTAGCAGACACTGGAGTTAGAGAATCTGATTTCAAACCAAAATAATAATCATGAGGGTCTTTCATCACCCTTCATCTCTCTATTGAGAGAACAGAGAGAGAAGTAGAATCCCAAAACTGAACCAGTAAATATTTATTAGGCAGTTGTTTATAGAATGGGCTGCTGGCATGATGTTTAAAGTAGCCCTGTTTCTAATGAGGTAAGTTTAGAGTGTGTTTAAAAACTGAAAATGTCCTTGCTACCCAGCTGAGGTAAATTCCCCCAAGAGTCTATGGGAAAAATATAACCAGGGTGTCACATTTGCATCAACAGAAATGAAAGTATACTAAGGCCAACACTGAATACCTTTAAAACTCTTGTTCTGAGCCTCTGGGATAAACACAGTTAAATAATGGCAAAATAAACCTGTGAGCATACTTACAAATTCATTCCACAAGTCATGTTGTTGCTTTTTATGGGATCAAAAATCATGCAAAAAATTATGCAAGAATAATCAGCCAAGTTTTTATGACAAACAAAACATTAGAGAAAATCAACATTTTTTGTCTGTTTTTGACTTTCCCTTCTGGGCCCCCTCCAACTGAGAATATTCAGTGGTTTCAGTGCCAAATGAGAATAGGAAATGTGTCTCCTGTCTTAACAGGTATTACTCATATCAAGCTGTAGTTTACATGCATCAACATATTATTTTAAACCAAAAATTTCCCTCCTCTTCTTTATTCGTGTGAATGTAAGGACTGAGATAGCACAAAGAGCCATGTTCCTGCTTATAGGAGCAGTGGCTGCCTCAGCAGGAGCAGCTGAGTGTTTCTTTCCCTGGCACATCCTCCCTGTTTCCAGTAATCAACCCTTCAGGCACTTTGTGAGTGGGAGCTTGTATCTGCAACTGGAGGCTTTGATTACCAGCCTGATAAGCAAAAATTAAAATTATTTCCAAAGAGCAGAGAAGAGACATAAGATTATAATAGAAGGCAGTGGAAGTCATAAGGAAACAATGAGCAAAAGACAAACTCAGTCCTATTTCATAATAATAATTTGAGTGCTATTTGGTGTAGTCCCAGCTCTCACAGAAGCAGAGTTGGGCTGCAAAATGCAGTGTGGCTTGGGTTGCTCTTATGCCCTGCTACTATAGGCTCTGAATGTGTACCCAGAGCGTGCATAGGAAATGGCCAAGCTCATACTGCACCGTGGTTCTTCCTGCAGCAAGCCTTGCCCAGAGCTCTTTGATGCTCAGACTGACATCTGTCCTTTTATTGTATGCCAAATCAGAAGTGTTTGGCTGCCAAGCTCAGGAAGATGCTCCCAGCCACAAGCTGGTGGGCAGCTCTGTTTTTCAAACAGGACACTGCAAAGGCCCAGGGACCATGACTTCCAACTGAGGAGCAGCCGTGTGGTTCTGCCTGGTATAGACGTGGTGCCTTGGGCAAGACCACCTTCTCACAGCCAGGCAATCTGGGTAATTTACACCCTCCCAAACAGATAATGTATGATAGATGGTGACTGCAGAAAGTAAAGACTTACTTTGAAAGGAAATCTTTTTAGTGTGCTATTAGATGATGATGAAATATTACCTGAATAATAATTAAAATTGAAATGACACTTTTGTTTTTCCACTTTGGGGTTTGGGGGTTAAGTAGCATTGCCAGAGCTAGCAGAGAGTCTGGTTCTTGGTGCACCAAAGCTGCTAACTGGAGAGAATGATTCATTCATATTGCTTTTCTGTTATGCTCCTTCCCTATTTACCTTCTATTAAATTATGATCCTTCTTGAAGACATGCCAGCAGGCCAAGTCTGTGTTACTGCTTGGTGCTCCGACAGCCTGGATTCTTTCAATGTATTGTGTTGCAGTAAGGGATATCAGAGGAAGCTGACACAGGAGAGGACACAAGCAGAAGAAGGGTTTAGCATGCAGTAGATAATCGACCTGTGGAACCTATTGCAGAAGGATATTGTTAGTGGAAAATCTTTACATGGCTTGGGGAAAAATGAGTGACAGGAAATCCACTGTGGGTTGATATCGAAACCACATCCACTTTAGGAAAGCCCCAACTGTAAAGCTATTCCTGTCTTTTAAAATACAAAGTTTTATAGATGTTTCATTTGGCCATTTGTAAAATATGTGAGCTTTGTTACCCTTACTCCTTGGGCTTTGGAAAGTTGCTGCGCAATTCATTTGTTCATATACAGGAGAAGCATTGTTACCAAGCTGCAATCAGATTACCAATAAAAATATAATCATAGGCTTGGTAAATTCACAAGAGCCTACCGGAGGTTATAATATGTGCAGATTGCTCTTAAAGCCCGAGGGAATTTTCATGCTTCAGCAGTATCTTTCCCACCACTGGCACAGGGAATTATCCTCCTTCATCCCTTGCACCTTTGCTGAATTTAGAGCTTCTGACTAACACAAATAACCCATCTGCTATTTCTCTTCTCTTTGGAAGTGTGTTTTCTATTCATATGGGAACCATTTTATATTTCTGCATTTTTATCCTTGCTGGCTGTTGATACACCTCTTGTGCTCTAGGACAGGCCTTCTGGACTGATATGACTAGAACTGAAGACATTGTCATCATTCCAGAGTCATACACAGTCTGGCATGATGATGTTTTCTTTTATATTCCCTATTTAGTTCCCAATAATTCATAACATTCAGTTTAGCTTTTTGATCACTGACTTGAACTAAGGTGAAACTTCCAGAGAAATACAATGATTGCAAGATCTTTTTCTTGGTTAGCAATAGGTCATTTATAGACCATTGTTGTGACTGTGTAATTAAGGTAGGTTTTGCATTGATTTCTGCTTATCAGTATTGAATTTATTTAGCCATATGCTGATAACACTTATTGATATTCTCACAAAATATTTTTACAGGTCTTGGCAGACTTAGCTTTGACTACTGTAAGTAATTCAATATTATCAGCAAAAAGTGTCTCCTAAGTCTTCACATTATTTTCACGATCACTTACAAGCATTCATGGAGTTCTACATTTCCTATTACTCTACTAATTTTATAATCCTAATTGCTTAGTTTCTTTAATGCACTGTTAAAATGATTTGGTGATTAGCTCATCCTTAATTGTATGTTTGTTGAGACCTTCAAATAGCTCCAACAGCTTTTACTCTAAAAGCCATGTTGATTCATTCCATACATGACATATTTATCTATTTTCTGATGTTTTCCCATTTATCTGCTCAGTGTATAAGGCACATCTACCTCCTTGTAACTCTCAAAGTTTCCCCCGATGTTTCATTAAATATTGATGCCACATTTACCAATTTCGAGTCCTTGGGATCTGAAATAATTTTAAGCAATGGGGTAGAGTGTGGTCATTTCAAGCCATCCTAGGACTGCAGAAATTACTCAAGGGCTGATAGCCAGACTTCACCATGTCTGTTTTGCTGCATTGCTTCATTTTGGAGAAGAAGCAGTCCAGACTTGGCACCTCATCCACCTACAATGAGCAGCACCTTTTACTTGTATCTGTTGCTTTCAGCTCCGGGACTTTTGGGTTTGCCAAGCTACTTTTAAAGCCACAACAGGGAGTAGTAAGAACAAGCACCTGCTGCCAGTGACCTTAATGGAGTGTACAGTGCTCTTCCAATTGAAAGGTTTTAGTAGTCCCTGTGCTAAAATATGGTGTGAAAACTGTGCTAGATCCTTTATCAAGACAAGTGTAATAAAACTGGCATGGATAAGTTCATTTTCCTATATGAGAAGCTCCAATAGTTGAGCTCATATGCAAGTGTCTACTTCTCAATTCAACAGTGACCAGAAGAAAATCGGACCACACAAGGCCTCGACAACCAAAAAGTAAAAGGGTCCTTCTTCCCTTTCAGATGAACAGTTTGGCTAATGAAAGCTCCCAAGAAT
This sequence comes from Acanthiza pusilla, assembly GCA_036630365.1. Taxonomy (NCBI): domain Eukaryota; kingdom Metazoa; phylum Chordata; class Aves; order Passeriformes; family Acanthizidae; genus Acanthiza; species Acanthiza pusilla. Next base: position 24,863,488 of record JAXCHO010000023.1, on the reverse strand, counting down.
GGGCTCACCTCAGGGGAGAAAAGAGAGATCCTAGTGGAGGTAAAATTGCACTGCTCTCTCCTTTCATCCTTCTGCCAAGGCTCATGCAGGTGAAATTAGGGCACAAACCCAGACAGGAGTTCATTGTGGGAAGGCGGTGATGGGAGATCATCCAAGTATTTACAATAGTTCTTTTATCTTTACTGTATTTAGATTTAGGCAATTTGAGGGACAGGAAATAAGGATCTGAGAGAGAGAGAATTTAACAAAAAGAAAACCCTCATACTGAAGGTAATAATGTTTCATACAAGAAAATTTATTTCTGGCCTTCAAAAAGAAAGATGCTTTCAATTTTCTGTAATGCTAAAGCCATTTTGCACCATCTGGACTTATGCTGTAGTTTTCAAGCAGGAAACTTTTTCATTCCTGTGTAACCTTCATATCTTAGTTACATTGGCCTCTAAAACTCAGTTACAATAATGATATTTTATAATATGGACTAAATATCAAGCATCAAATACCAGATTGATTTTCCCTTCAGAGATTCCATTTCTTTAATGTGCAAGTTATTACATCCTTGCAGGGAGTCTGTTACAGCACTTTCCCTTCTGCTGGTGGTGGAAACAGAACCCTGCTCAACCCATGGCTTGAGTCCAAGCCTGCTAAGTGTACTGGCAATGCTGCCTGTGATTTTAGCACTCTGGAAAGCAGAATTGAAAGACTCAAGGTCCCATCAGCCTTCTGAGGGATGTGGCAAGAGTAACAGATTCAAGAATCCAATTTAAGTCTTCATTCTCAAATGTAAAACTCAGCACTAGAAAAGATCTTTGGCACATACCAATGTACTTTGATTGACTTGAGTTTATTCTACATCAGGACAAACCTACCTGAAAATGTACCTTTAGGATTATATTTTCCACAATGACAAACAGATGTATCCAGACAAAAATTTTCTTGTATATTTAGACACAGTCCACAGCACCAAACTAATTTGCAAGAGTACAAATTCTTGAACTTTGGTTCAAAGAATCCATCATCTTAATATTTAAAATAAATTCAAAACAAATGCAACAGTCTTATGCCTCCAGTTATCTCAACTGCCAGTGGTAAGTAATTTTGGCAAATCCACTTAGAGATAAGAGCAGGTGTTTAGAAACATAACTGAAAAAGCACCTAAACCTTGTGCCTGGGTTAGAACAAAGTTTTCCTTATGATTACTGGGATTTCCTGCTTCTGTTTGAGCTGAAAATACTTTGGGAACAGTTTAACTCAGCTATGCAGCAGTTGTAGCAGCATCTGTGAAACAGAGGATAAAACCTGAAAAAGCAAAAATTAGCAAGTCCAAAAAATCCTATAACATTTGTTTGCCATTAGTTATTATTTTGAAATTAAAATCTGAAGCAGAAACCTTCCATTGAGGAAAAGCTTCTCATACCTTTCTTTTCTTGGAATGGTCTCTCTTCCCTCAGAAAAATGTTGAAAATACCAAGAAACAAATATCTCTGTAAGTTTTTCCAGCTGGGCAGCTTTGTTCAGCTAAAATATTCTTAATCTCTTAAACGTGATCTGATGTCACTTCTTTGCAGGCTGCATGAGTCCTCTTCTGACCTTGTAAATCGAGTTCATATGTACACTCATCTACAGCTCTCGTTTGCAATGCCGGAGGCAATTTAATTGTTTGGTACTTTCATTAGTCCCCTATGGATTGATTCCTCTTCCTCCCTGCTGTGCACAGAAAGGTACATTTCCTCTTGCTATTTGCTGTTTAACAAAACCCTCCTACCATCTCTTTGGCATTTTGATGATTTTTGATACTAATCTTACCTGGTTGTTCTTAAAGCAGTATTTTAATTTATTATTTTGTTTAAAGCAATCTTTTAAGCAACTTTTTCTGGCTCTGGAAGTTCTACTCTGAACTTCATAAATCACTTCTCCTCCCTGCCTCCTAGCATCTATTAAACTGAGTACTGGGCTGAGAAGTGGGAGGCTTTCCTTACCCAGCTGAAGGCATTCCTGACAAATACCATGGCATGCCCTCCAAGGTGACTGTCCAGAGTATGCTGGAAGCACAGCATCCTCACCTCTCTGGGTGTCATTCGCTGGGACACTGGGACCTCTGAGATCTCAGGAAAGACTCTGCAATTGCCACGTGACCTTGTGAGAGGTGAGAGAGCAGCCATGGGAAAACCCTGACCTGCCTTGCAGCAGTCTATGATGTATTAATTTAAAACAAGCCTTCTTTTGTGGCATAAAGCCACAGCACTCCCATTTCTCCAGCTGGTGCCTTCTGTCCTAGGGCATTTGCCGGCCCTTGGGAAGAGGGATCCTCCAGTTCAGTGAAGAAAGTCCATGACTTTGGAGGCAGTGTTCCTATGGCAGCTGGGGCTACTAAACTGCCACATCTATGTGTTTTTGTGTTCCCCAGCCTGCACAGAACAGGACTAAACTCATTGGAAGTGGCAACATGTCACTTCATCAGTGCTGAATCCCTCTGCCAGGATGACTCAGCTTCAGCCACGTGATGTGTAAGTAAAAATAGGAATAAGCATGCACATTGATTTATGGTATGGAATATCAGATATTGAAAGTCAAATTGTTACGAACTTCCTTTTAATCTGAAAAGTAATAAGGCAGGCATGAAAAAGCTCTGATAGTGAAGTTCTCCATTGCAAAGGCCTTTCTTGATGCTACTGGAAAATGTCAGCTGAATTTCTGACTCAGTCTCCAGCAGGGAAATCCTCCTGCCAAAGTCCCATGTTCCAGCATGGAAATCCCAAGTGTCATGTAATATACCCCTGGGGGTAAATATTAATATGGAAACTGTCGATCTGTATCTTGTTTCTGGCTCTTGCCCACACTTCCCGGGACTTTGCATTTGTCTGTGAAGTTTGTTTCCATGGATTTCTTCTTTTTCCTCAGCCCTCCCACCTGTTGTGGCTCAGGACAGGCAGGCAGAGCTGTGAGTGCCTGCAGGGGCATGGAGCACCCTCCTGCCCCAGAAAGAGCCTCTCTCCCAGCTTCCACCCCTGGCAAAGCCACTGCCTGGGCAAGGTGTGTGGCACAGCCGAAGGGTCCTGCTCCATCTCAGACAGCAGTGAGGCCCGAGCACTTAGGGGGGAAAAGGAAGAGGAGGTACCAGGGTAAGGTTAGAAACAGTGAAAGCCTCAAGGAAGAGACCCCAGCAGCTGCCCCTTTGGGCTCAGCTCTGCCCCAGTGACACAAGGGAGCATCCTGGAGGGCTTGGGGTATCTCCTTACCCTGAACCCAGCACTGATGGGTATGTCCTTTCCCTGCCAGCACACTGTGGTTTTGATCACCATGCTGGAAGGGCAGTAGGTTTCCCAGTAGGCTTCCTGGAGGCAGGAGACCTTTCCGCCTGGCTGGGACACCCCATTTCAGTCCAGACTTGGCCAGAAATGGTTTAACTTGGTGCAAAGCTCAAAGTTATTGAGCTTGGGCTCAACTTGTCTAGGGACAAGTTCTTCGTCTCCCTTCAGGGAAGTTGAGTGCCTCGAGAGCTGCAGCAATTCCTGAGCTGGCTGAGGGCCCTCCAGCCCTGCCCTGTGTTGCAGACTCACCACATCCATTGCTGAACCTCCCTGCAGAGCTCCTTGGTGCTGTCCATCATTTAAAATGATGTTCCAGTAGTGCCCAAGAACCCAAATGCCTGGGGGTCTCTGGGGCCCTGGGGACTGCTCCCGGACAGGCTTAAAGGCATCCAGATGATGACAGCAAGCAGGACAGGGTACAGCCACACATCCCTCTGCATTTCCAATCTTTAAAACAAATACAATTCTCTCTACTGTAGCTTCCATAAATGAGGATGTTTTAATTACTGAGAAAAAATGGCATGATCCTTACTGCTCTGAGAGCTCAGGTTTTTGCAGCACAAACAAACCCTTTCCTTCATCTCCCCTGTGCAGTTAGGCTGCTCAGAGCTCCTCTACTTTCTTTTGTCCTCACTTCACTCCACAAAACAAGTGCTGAAATCCCCTGTGGATGAGGGGCAGCACGGCTCCTGGTTTGCCAGGTAGCTGGTGCTGAGCTTGGCAAGTGTTTAGTGTCGCATGGCTGGCTTGGGAAGCAGCAAACTGAGCAGAAGAAATTGCCATGGCTTTTTTGGCATGGGAGGAAGCCCTGGGCTCTGGGGTAAGGTGGCACTGGACACTCAGGAGCTGCAGATGGTGCAAGCTGTGTTCTTCCACTTCTGTCCAGTGCACATTGCTGGCTGTTGGAAGTGGGGTGGCAACACCGGAACTAAACAAGAAAAGAACACAGATCACCACCTTTTGGGGAGGCAGAGCTGAAAGGCAGCTTGGAAATGAAGTGTTTTCTAACAGGATGAAACAACAGTGAAAATGAGACGCTGCAGTCACTGCATACAAGCACTGGCTTTGTAGCAGTGCTGAACTGAGACAGACCAGCTCACACGCAGGTAATGATGGATAAAAAGGACATTTACAGAAGCCATTCCCAACACATTGTAGCAGATTTAAAATCTGCTGCAAGAGGTAAAAACCAGCAAGTATAATGTGCTGGAGAGAAGAGCAGAGAATTATAGGCATTGCCCGGGTTTCAGATTCACTGCATTAAATTAAATCCGTGGACAATAACAGAAAATGGACCATGACCAAGTGAAAACAAGCCCAGAACACTCAGTGCATTCAGTCCTGTCCCACTGACATGCTGGAAGGATCACCCAGACAAAACCAGTTCAGTTTTGCATGGACAGGTGGGGTATATGAATATGGCATGTGGGCAGTTGTAGGTGTCAAGAGCACCAGGATGTCCATGTCCTGCCTTTGGGTGCACAGCCCCTGAGAAGATGGAAATTGTTTATCTGAAGTAGGCTGCAGATCATCAAAATAGCACCTGTCAGACATCTCAAAGCATTTACATTTCAGCCACCACCTGGACTAAAGTATCTGTGCTGAAAGGCAGCAGATCAGATTTTAGGGACAGTGATTTTCCTCTCTGCGGAGAGGGAGGGGTGTCTTGCCCACGCCCAGCAGTGTGGTGTGACAGGGCTGCTGTCACCAGCTCTGTTTCCCTGCCCAGGCAGTCCCACTCATTTTGCATGGCCAACATGCACTGTGGGTTCCTGCCCTGTTTTCCTACAAATGCATCCAGCTTTCTCTGGAAAACAAGAGACTTCTTCATTTCTGTATGCAGCTTGTCCCACTAAGTGCTCTTGCTGGTAAGAATATGATCCTAATTGCTGATTGGATTTCTCTGGATTTGCATTCCAGGAAGAGGTTTCTGTTTTATTTTATTTTTCTGATAGATTAAGGAAGCTCTTTATATCTTTTCTTTAACACTTGGAAAGATACATTTATGCTGCAATCATGCCACTATTATTACAACAGTAATCACCTGATAACTGAAGTGGACTGAACAAATCCTTTCAGAAGTGATTCTCCGTTTTTACTTTTAATTATTACTTTTCCTAGGACTTGCTGCAGGCTGCTTTATATATATTGCATTATTCACAATGACAGTATTTTTAAAACTATTGGCACTATATTATCGCTCTTCCACAGCATCTGAAACTTCTGTTCTCTTAATAGAGAAAATCCTTGTCAGCACACTCTTTTAGGATGTGGGGATAGATTAGTTATATCTACTGACTTTAATTTATTCCCTAAATTTTCTTAACTTCCTTAGGAGTTACTAGTGACATCCTAATTGGATACAGGTAGCTTAAAATATTTCCAAATACAGAACAAAAAATGGAATAAACATGCAGAATTTTAAAATTACGCATAGAAATGAAATGGTTGATTAGTTGTCAGTGAGATTCACAGGTATGTGCACCCACTTTTGTTAGTAAGTCCCTCTAGTTTTTGGTATTAGGTGGAAACGTCAACAACAGCCAGAAATTTTAAGATCACTCATCTTGTTGCGTGCCATTGCTGGGGTTTGTGTCACTTTGACCAACACAGGCAGTGCATGGGAGACCAAGCAGAAGTGATGCTACTGCTATTTATAATCCATTTTCTTTTAAAGCAAAAGATACTTTAAAAATAGTAAGATTATTTATAACCAATGGATATCAGCCAGCAGAGCACACAGGGAGGTGTGTGCTTACAGACCCAGAGTACTCTGAGCACTTCAGCTTAACTGACCGTGAGGCAGGTCCAGTACAGCATGCAAACAAATTCCATCTTATGGCTCATTTGTTCAGTCACAGAGATGCCTTGTGTCCCACCAGCCTGGAACATGAACATAAAATAGGAGTATATTTTCGTCCATTAACATGAACCCTCAATACACTGTCTTAGTTTTGCTTCAGTCTCTTCTCCAGACTGATGTTGAGGGGTTTTTTTGCTTTAATGCAGAGATCTAAACCAGAATGTGTTATTTCATCATTCATTAATTCATCCTGTTTATTTGATAATAATAAGAATCTGGACCAAATGTGAGGACTGATAAAATGAAGAGATCCTATTGGCAGTAAAAGTCGATCAGGGTTTTCACAGTCCCATTGATACATTTTGAGGACATATTTAACAACTTCAAAGGAGAAGCAGATCTTTGAACACTCATATCTCTGTTACACCAAACCATTGCTTCAGGCACAGGAAGGAAAATACTGGAAGCACTATTAAGTTACTGGGATGCTGTGTAAATGTATTCCTTTGGATTTTTTTGCTCCTGCTTTATTTTACGTATTAGAAAATCTGTGCAAGGCTTGCCCAATGATCACACAATTGTACAGCTGAGTAGCATGTGCAATTAACATAAAGGGTGTATATTCAAGAAGTGAAGCTTTTTTAGCTGTTTGAGTATCATGCAATCTAAATACACAGCAGTCAGATTTTTGTAAATATTCACTAGCATGTTTCTATCCTGGATATGAAAAGAAAATCCACCTCGCCAGGAATGCTACCAACTCTCTTTGTGAGCTGGTGACACCAAAGGCACAGAAAATGCTTGGAACTTCCTCAGAGAAGTCCTGTTATTACAGATCTCCTACCATGCTGTCCATTCTCCCAGGTAAATAGTTTTTTATGCCCCTGAAAGATGTGTAAGGTTCAAAGGCAGGGGAAGAGACATGCTAGAGTCACACATATCCAGCAGGCAGAGCAGAGATGCTGCTGTCGTGGCAAGTGGCGAGGGGATGCCATGAACAGGAGCACAGAGCCACATCCAACACCTCTGTTAGAAACTGGGAGTGTGGGAAAAAAAGACGCAGCAGCCTCTGATGGTTCATTAGTCTACTCCCACAGCATGATTAGATCAGTTAGGCCAGTTTTCTAAAGGCTCCAGATGATTGAATTAGTCAAGGATAGGTCAGATTATTTCTGCCTTACTGCCATCATTACGGTGCTATAAACATATCAATTAAAAGAGTTTGCTCTGACAGGATTCCTGCTGTTACTAATTCAATGGCTCCTATTAAAAGAAAACCACCTTGGTGGTAGCCCTGAGGAGGCTGTGGCAGCTGAGTGTGTTGGAATGCCTCTGCTTGGGAGCCATGGAGTATCTCTGTTTTTCCTGGGAAGAGCACACATGACTGGACGTGATATAAAGGAAGCAGTGCTATGGGGCCAAGACCCCAGGTTTGGGTGGCAAAGCTTTCATTTACCCAAGAAAGAAAATTCAGCTGTGCTTGCTTTTGAGAATTTTGGGGGCATTGCCCACCACCATGGGCTTGTCACCCCCCTGTTAGATCAGTCCCAATGCCATGTCCCACTCCCACTGGGAAATAGCTGGTCAGCTCCTTTTCCTGGACACTCCAGGAGTGTGTTGCAAAGATGCAGTCATACCCAAACCATGGTGTGCACTGGGTTTTTGAGACTTAACCATGATGATCATTTGGTCTTCACACCTAATACTTTGCAGGAGAAAAATTAAATCTTCAAACTGAAAGACTCTCATCTGAATTTCCTCAAAGCAATAATGAGAACAATGCTGTGGGATAGCATAAAAGTATTATATATGATGAAATCCTTATCTGAATAACTGTGGGTGAGCTAACAACTCACTGATGGTAGAATCATAGAATTGCTAAATTTGGAAAGGACCTCTGAAATTATTGAATACAAGCACTAACCCAGAACTGCCAAGTCCACCACTAAATCATGTCCCCAAGTGCCACATCTACATGTCTTTCAAATATCTCCAGGGATGGTGACTCAACCACTTCCCCAGGCACTCTTTCAAATGCCTGACCTCCCTTTCAGTGAAGAAATTTTTCGTTATTTCCAATCTAAACCTCCCCGGCACAACTTGAGGCCATTTCTTTTCATCCTGTCACTTGTTACCAATTAAGGTTTTAAAGAACTGGAGGGCATTTCCAAATACTGCTTTCCAAAGACTTGTAGTTAAACTGCAGAGCTGTGCTCTGACCTTGGGATTATGAGATTTTAAAGCTTTCCCATCAGTCACCACACATCAGGAATTTTTTTAATGTATATTGATCATGATGATTTGCAAAACCAAATGGTGTGTGGGACTCGTAAGTTCTGAATATACCATTTATTTGCATCAAATACATACCTCTTCCAAAGCACTTTAGTTTTCTCATGGAGCCTGTAGAATGGGTGGAACTTTCTTCCCAATGCCTGAAAACTGTTAAATTCACAAAACAATACTCTGATGACATAATTATTAGCATTACAGGCTGATCCCCTAAGCAAAAATTGTGGAAAGAGCCCTTTTATGAGAGGGTGGCTGCTGTAGCCAGGGGTGGTCTGGCCTTGCTATCACAGACTGACTCCATCTGATGCCTTGCCAGTTCATTGATGCAGCACAAGAAAGCGCAGCTCTGCCCATCTGGGTTGAAATCCTTGCTACTCGTACATCTTGGCTATATGGGTGGTCACATTTGTGACTCAAAGAGTGCTCCTATCCATCACATTGCCCTTCCTTTCAAAGCTTCCTCTGTGTTTGCTCATCCTCCCCGTGCCCAGACCCAGCCTGCTTTTAGATCAGATATTCCTGCCACTTTTCTCTGGTACACTATGCCAAGGCGTTGCCAGAACAGGAACCCAAGGCTGTTTCCCAGAACAGACCTGTCTGGCTGTGTTATCCCTTTTCCCTGTGCACTGCAGGCCTGGGGCTTTCAGTTGCACGGGTCCCTTGTGTCACTGCATCACTTCGTCCTCCCGCACAACGTGTGGTGGCATGAGGGCAGCGTGTGCTGCACCGTTGCCCTTTCCCTGGCATTGGGTGTAGTGGGGACCAGCAGCAGCTGCCCAGCACCTGCAGTACCATTAACGCTGGGCAGCACAGCCTTTTCTGCCCTTTAACAGCAGAAGTGCCCGAGAGAGAAGGAGTTTGGAACATCCAGGCATGCTGGAGGAGGACACTGGCAGTAGGAGTAGCAGGGAAGAAATCACAACTGTGACTGAGACAGAAAAAGTATTTTCTTACCTGTGGGACAAAGGTTTTTTCTTTGTGAGCTGCAGGTTTCAAGGGCACCTTAGGAAGATGATCATACAAAAAAAGAAAAAAAAAAGAATGCCTAATTCATATACATGAAGATCTTCTATTCATTATCAGAAGAAGGTCAGGAACATCTATAATCAGGCACCTTGGATGTCTCCAGCTTTGTTAATTGGTTCATTTCTACTGGAGTCTGAATCAGGATTGAGGTTCATATTCACCAGATTACTCTTGTCCTTATAATGCCCAAAAGGAAAAAGATATGGCTCAGGCCAACCTGAAAATCAGATCCAAGAGCTGTTTTAAAACCCGTCACTTTAAATTGGAGTTTTGAGTACAGAGACTTAACAATTGTCAAGTCACATCTACAGCTTTCAGAGGCCCTTTTGCTCAAGGATGTCTGCCACAGTTTTACATTTTCTCACATTTTCAGTATTTCTGCTCACCACCAAGGTGGCTGCAGACAGCTGTGAACGAGGAGGAGGAGGAGGCAGAAAGAGAGCAGGGCCCCAGGGGGAGCTGCCATAGCTGGAAAGCTCTGTCTCCTTACCAGGGACAAGGGACACCACTGCAAATTCTGACAAGAAGACAGCCCTGTTCAGGCTCTGGAGAGGCAGCCTGTGTGCTGTGCCCTCCTCCTGAAGGGAAGGAATGGCATCCTGTGTGGTAAGGGTGCAGAGTGTCCCAGAAGAGAGATCTCCCACAGCACTCAGGGACCAGGCTGGTTGTGCAGTGTGCTACGTGGCTAATTAGGGACTGTTGAAGAATGCAAACCTACAGTCTAATTACTGCTAATTTATTGCATCAATCATTTAAAATCAAAGAGTGAAAGGGGAAAAAAGGACAACATTTTTTTCAGCCGAGTGAATAGTATTGCATTAAGAAGATTGAATATCTCACACCACTCTCTAATCATGGTGTTGCTTCTGCATCTGCTGTGTAGGTTTAGCTGGAAGTGTTTTCTAAACGCAGGAAGACAATCAGACAATCACCTGTGAAAAATGTTGGGGTTGGTTGGGATTTCTTTTGGTCTGTATCAGAAGGAGAACACTGCTAACATGCTATGAAAACAAAAATATGGAAATATACAATTTTTTAGGTTGGAAGAGACCTTTATGATTGTCAAGTCCAACCATTAACCCAGCACTGCCAAGTCCAACACTAAAACATATGCCCAGGTGCCTCAACTACACATCTTTTAAATACCTCCAAGACTGGTGACCCAACCCCTTCCCTGGGCAGGCCGTCCCAATGCTTGACAACCTTTTCAGTGGTGATATTTTTGTAATACCCAGTCTACACCTCCCCTGGCACAGCTTGAGGCCATTTCTTCTCATCCTATCACCTGTTGTTTGGGAAAAGAGGCAGACCTCCCTGTATACAGCCTCTTCAGACAGTTGTAGAGAGTGATGAGATTTCCCTGGAGCATCCTTTCCTCCAGTCCAAACAACCCCAGCTCCCTCAGAAGCTCTTCATCAGACTTGTGCTCCAGACACAAGTCTGAAGCCTTGCTTCAAAAGCCTGGGAGAACTTTACTTTTTTGCTTCTTCTAACTGAGAGTGTGACACAGTGAAAAGCACTACTGGGCTTTCTCTTTGCTCACATATAACACTGTAAATATTAAAGAGCATCCACTTACTCCAGACGTCTCTCACCGCTGAAGTGGGATCAGGTGGTGGAAGCCATTGATTTTTTTAATATCTTGCTTGTTCTCCTTTGGAAACATAAAATTGCATTCTCTTTTGAAGATGCATCTCATTGCTTTCACCACTGACACCAGCCCTTTCTTTCCCTCATACCATGTCACTGCAATTTCACAGCAAGCAGCTGAGAAAAAAATGTGTTAATGGCTCTTGGTTCATCGGCAGGCTCTGCTGTGCTGGAGTGGCAGTGCTATAAAAGGGCTAATTGCAGATAGGAGCCCTGCTGAGTTACACTTGCTGAACATAGGGCTCATTTCTTGTGCCTTTCCCTCACACTCCCTCGCTGTGGTGCCTGTCTAGTCCATTCCAGCAGCGCTAACAGATTTTTGTGAAGGGACAGACGGGGTGGGGGCGAGGGTCTTGCTCTGCCCAAACTCTGCAGTGAGGGTTTCCCTTCATTGCTTTCCCTTTGTTTGCTCAGGTCAGGCTGCTTGGCTCGACAACCTGCCTTTTGGCTCAATACCACATTTTAAACACAAGATCCCCAAATCCGCAGATGAAGGGTATCCTTAGTTCTCAATAGACCTTCCCACATAGAAAGTAATTTGAATTTCAATCAGGATATAACAACACTCAACAAAGCAACTGAAGGCAGGCTGAGAAAACATAAATGAGCTTCATTTTAGTTGCTTTCAAGTTCCTTCTGTACAATCTTTTTAGTTCTTATTTACTGTAATCAACATCCATCTGATGGCAATTTGTAGGCAATTGTGCACTACAGTTTGTTCAACATTCACAGAAAAACTGCATGTTTCTGAAACCTGAGGTAAGCCCCACAAACACTAGAGCTCTGGATAGAAGATGAAAAGGCCTCATAACAGGACGCATTGTTCTGCTCCAGAAAATTGTATTGGGAAGAACAAATAGGCACCAGTGGCTCCAAGCAGTCTTTTGCATCAAGATTACTCCAAAGACAAAAACATTCAAAATAGATACGGTTCTTCAACCACTGTGGGCTGTAGCAGGCTAAGTCATCTGGATTCAGCACCTCCTATTGGAGAGATTTTCTACTGAGCCTCTTCCTCTTGTCCTTCTCTCAGCCTCTGGGTGGGCGATGGAGAGACATATTCTGCTGTGAGAGCAGGTGTGGTGTGAGGAGAGCAGGAGGCACCAGTGAGTGGGTGTTTGGGTCTCCTGAGGAACTGAAGCAACACAAAAATTTTAAGAAATTTCTTTCAGCTGCTAGTGTTGTGCAAAGTGCCTTTCTTGGCATCATTGTCCACACTGCTTTCACTTCTCATGCAGCTTCCTGCACGCAAAGCCAGGTTTTATTGCAGGAAGAATAACAGAGGCGGAAAATGCCTGGCGTTAAATGCTCTGCTATTTCAACTTCATGATTGCTGTTTCAAGTGTTGAATGGGCTCTTATTGCTGGCGATACCAGGTGAGAGAGGCATTAGTTCAATCTCTGCCAGGCTGAGATCAATAAACTCACCTACATCCTTACACTTCTCCCTGTTCACAGCTGAATAGCTCATTAGCCTTGTTCCAACTATTATCCTGGCACAGCACTTTTTTAAGCTGATATCGTCCTTCCTTGGAACAGTAATGAGGTATTTATGTTTATAAGGCATTGTGCATGATTATAGGTCTGCCTCAGTCGTGAGCAATAATGAATGCACCAAAGGTCAGTGCAGCCACCAGGCTCCGTGTGGCTGTCAGTGGTGAGCTTGGTATGAAAAAACTATTGCAGTTATACACAGATAACCTGATCCTCTAGGGCAAATCCAGTGAGATGCTATCCTGGGGAGGAAATGGCGCAGCCAGCATGAAACAGCGATTTGTAGGGGCTGAGCAGTGTGTACACATCTTAAGCAGTGGCTGTAATTCAAGAAAGGCATTTTCCCGGCAGGTCTTGATATTACTGAAACTTTTCAGGCATTGAACTGATTTAATATCTTGAGACAGGCTGTGATCTAATCGTTCTCTGCTTCCATGTAAAAGGTACTTAATTTCTATGCATAGTCTTTATCCTGGAGCATAGGGTAACTTTGAATTTATTATATGATCAGGGAAAGCACTTTTTGTGGTAAGCCTGAAGTGTGACAGACCCAATTTTGAATAAACCATTCTTATCAGACGGATCAGCTATTGCCTCTGCCCTGGGCCGACAACCTGGTCCTTTTGCTTTGCAGCCAATAATGTTTTAAAGCTCCTTTAACACCCAAAATGCCTAGATCCTTGCATAAACAAACCCACAAAGCTAGTTTGTGAGAAGTCAAAATCTCCATGGAGGTCTAAACACTGCAGCTGAGAGACACATCTGAAAGCTGCTTTGGAATAGCTAAACCCATTTAAATCCATTTAAAAGCCTCACAATTAAATTTGCATGCAGCCAGCTACTGCTCTGTCTCTCTTGAGTCACAGTGGGCTTAACAGGCTGGAGAAAATCAGGGCCACTTTTTCACCACCTCAGTCCCAGTTGGTTTTCTTCCCCACTTTTACCCAGATGAGCTGTGGGGAAAAAAGGCGCTGTTGCCAAAGTGCCTTGGTGGGAAGATGACGGGGATAATTCAAAGCAAGCAAAGTACAAACAGACCCAAAAAAAGTGATGTGAGCTGAGTAACCTCTCACTGAGAAGGGATGCACCACTGAGCAGGAGATGCCAAGGGCCAGGTGTCCCGCCCAGATGAGGGCACTGGGGTGGATGGGTGCAGCATGCCCATGGATGGGCTGCAGGATGCCATGGGGCTGGTGGGTGCCTGGCACTTCAGGCAGCACAGTGCTGATGGAATGAGAGTGTTTCTGGGGTGGGGTCAGCACGGACAAATGGAGAAGGGAGCAGGTAGTACCTAAGAGCAAAGCTGGTGATCAAAGTTGCTGCTTTGGGGACAATAGAGGCCACATTTTAACTGGGCTCCCAAGCACCTCCAGCAACCACTGCTCCTCATTAAAAAGCTGCTGAGAGCAGAGGTGTCACTGGCAGCTTCCTGTCTCCAGAGAGAGGGGAAACATTATCTGTGCTATGCAGATTTAGGGTCCTGCCTGGTTGCAAATGGAATAGATGGCTGCTGTGGATTGATAAACTGCCAGGGGCTTGTCTGCCTGGGTTAGGAAAAGAACATCTTCCCGCAGCCACAAGAAATCCTGGGGCTGGTTAAACAGGCGTTTCTCTCTGCTTTCAAATATGGGCCAGTGCCATGTGCAACGGCAGCTGTGTGTTCCCAAAACATTTCCATGCAATTAGATTGCAAGGAGACAAAAGCAGCCAGCCAGGCTCGCTTCTCCCTTGCTCTGCTCCAGCCTCGGGGACTTGCTGTGTGCTGACACCAGCCTCAGCGGAGATGCTGCCTGTGTGGCTTCCAGCATTTTCTAACCCAACCTTGCTTCCTAACTCCTGTAGCAGGAAAGGGATCCATGTCCCTGTTCCCTCACCCTTTTCCTGCTAGATTCCACAGAAAGTTGATCAGGGGGTCACTGAGCCTGTTTTTGTGATTTTTTTTTTTTTTTGCTAGTTATTAACAATATATTCATAGTAGGTTATTCTGGGTTTCATTCAGGAAGAAAAAGTAAGACAAGACACTGTTTCAGTCTGAAAAACACAAGTAAGAAAAGCACAAGTGACAGTTTGTGTTGTGAAAAACCTGTGAATTTTAAAGTTGTTTTCACAAGATCAAAATGTAACAAGACATCTTCTGGAGAAACAAGACTAAGCCCACCTTGACCTACCCCTGTATGTGTCAGAAAGTATTTTTTGCTTTTATCCAAGGACATCAAAGTGCTCCCGTGCTCCGTATGATATCCTCTGTTCCCTTCAATCCCCTGAATGTGCTTTGCCCCCTGCATTGCAAGTCCTGCTGCACCAAGGAGGGCAGAGCTGGCTGCTGAACGTGCACCTTGCTGGATGTGTGCCTACCTTATGATCAAATTGACAGATATGTGACTATCTCTCAATAATCTAGATTAGTGATTATTAATCCTTCAGATGTTCAGAAATACTGCCAGAACAAGCAGTTTTAGCAGAGGAGAGCATAGAAGGTGTGTGCTTGCATGTATCTTTGCCACGTTGTTCCTTCAAATTCTCCAGGCATGAAATCATTACATGTCTAATTAAGTGGCAATTACAAAAGCAACACTCTGTATTAGTCCCTTTGGCACAAGGGATCTTTCTAGATGTTTTTGATCTCACCTTTCACAGATTCCACTGAAATTCAGGGTGAATTTCTGAAGCTTTTTCGCCAGCTTCAAAGGAATCAGAGTCACCTGCAGTGAGGCGATGGTGAGGATGGATTCTGCAGGGCAGCGTTGGAGAGATTCAATGTTTAACTGGCTCGTGAGCCGTAGTAGCACTGCCACTGCGGATTCAATTTGTGGAATATATTACAACAGTAGTGTGAAAGAATTACTCTTAGGTTTTGCAAATTGATACACTAGAGCTTTAAACTAGGATAGGGAGGGGCCAATTTACACTTCAAAACCCAAACTGTGCCCTCGGATATATTTGCAAATCTCCATCAGAAGTTAATAAGGACCGTGAAATCAAAGAAGATACAATTTAGCTTAACTGTTTAGTTGACTAATCCCTTTGACTGTGCCTATTTTACATCTTCCACAACCCACTTTTTCAACTGAATTTCTGAATGTTCAAGCTGAAGCATTTTAAATAGAGGGGGCAGTTTGAAGGCTTGTCCAACAGAAGTTTCCTAAAACAATAGATATCAACAAATTAAACAATCCTCAAATCTCCGGGTTCTTCAGAGAAGAGGATCTATGTGTCCAAAACCTCGTTTCTTTTTCCAGCTAAGCTCCTGGTTCAGTAAAAAGGTCAATCTGCCTACAAACCTTGTCTTCTCAACATGCCAAAGAGTAAATTATTTCTTTTTATAATATGACTCTACAAAATTTTCCTGATTGAAAGTCACCAGTTTTCTGTGGAGTGAAGTTTTCCCTCTGTGTGTTACCACTTCCTCCTTTTTTATATCAGTGTTTTGACTGAAAACAGCAAACTTTGTTGTTAATAGACTGGCAAGATGTTTTAACAGAAACACAAATCTAAAATAAGCTTGATATTTTAATTCATCTTCTCATACCAGTAAAAAGTGCAGTGGAAAAGGATGAGTGAAGTGTTATTATTCATTTCAACCCACTCCATACAATGAAATGGCTTAGAGCCGGTCTCAGATATTTCTAAACTCCTGTGTTTTTGTGGCAGGTTGTGCCCAGCTGTGAAACAGACAGAATGGGTTTCTCATCTACAGAAATTTAATTCAAGTGTAGGATTTTCTAAAGTGGTATAAACTGACATAAAGTGGGAGTGCAGGAAGATATAAGAGCATAAACAGTGTTACCTTTCCCTATCATGCCTTGCTCTAGAAACAGGTGTGTGTGACACTGGCACAAGAACCGTGGAAGTTTCTCTAATGCTTGGAGGGACTAGAGTGGGGCAGAAACAAGATCAGGATCCCAATTCCCCCTTTTTTTTTTTTTTTTTTAATTTGACCAAATATTTTTTAAAACAACTTTTGCTTTTGGTGTTGTTTTTTGTTTAGATATTTTTACTGTGATGATAACGCACCACTTATCCTCTCCTTTCCCTCTGCCTTTCTCTGCCTTGGTTTTGGGGAGTTTGAGAAGCTGCTGCTGCCACAGGTCTTTCAATGAAAAAGATGCAGAATGACTCTGAGGGCCTTCCACATGGCAGAGGAAAGCAGGAAGAGCCAAGCATGGCATTCAAAGCTATAGCTGGAACTGTATAAATAGTTCTATACTATAACTGTGCTATAACTATGGGCACTCCTACAGTGCTTGGGTGTTTGAGCAATCTTCCTGGCTGCCACACCTTCCATTAGTGCTCCTGGAAGCTGAGCTGTCGTTGCTGCCTTTTGGCTTCTGTTTCCCCTGACCTGCAAGGACCAAATGTTACTGTTAACCTGTGTCCTTTCACATGCAGCCATCTCTACTTAGAAACTCTTTGATGCTGAGGGTCAGAGGAAGATTTTGAATACAACTCTAACTGATTTTGCCTTGCACCATTTTAAAGCCCAAGACAAATGACTATGATAGCAATTATGAGGTTATGATTTTTTTTTTTTGGGCGGGGGCATTCGTGGTGCCAGAAGAGAGAAATAAAATAAACAATTTCCAGCTTCTCTACTTCTAAACAAACTCCAATCATTTGATGTTTGATTGAGGGCAGGGAAAAAAAAAAAAAAGAAACAATAAAGAAAGAGCTGAGATTTCTGGATATTAAACTTATTTGAAACTGAATACTTTAATACCAGGAACCAAACAGGAGAGGAAGTGTGGGGGTTTTTTTGTTGTTTTAAGGCAGGTCAGGCATGAATTTCTCTTGTTGATGTGAGAAATCACCAAAGAGACCTATTATATTAAAATAGATCTGCAAATGTCTTAGGTGGAAAAAATACTTCTCTTACATACAATAAATATTATTTATACAAAGATAATTGATAATCACTTATCTGAGTTTCAGAAGCAGCAATAGGCCCCATAATAGGTCTTAGCTACCCCGGGCCTGCTCCTGTTCATCTGTCCCCAATGTCATTGTGCCCAGCAGTGCAGCTTACCAGCTTAGCCCATGACCATGCAATCAACTCACAGTGATTTTCCACCGTGATAAGCCAATAAAAAAATTTCGACTCTACAATGACCCCAAGGCTAAAGGTACACACATATTCTAAAAGAGGAGGAGTAGGAGCAGATGGAATATTTAGGGTTTATAATACAACATTTGACACTTAACAGTAAAGCACTTCAAGAATCCCCTGGAGCCTGGTGCTGTTAGACTGTAGCCAAGCTGTGAACTGTCCTTAGCAGCAGAAGGAAAACATTACTTTTTTGGTGAAAACAAGTGAAAAAGTTTAGTCAGTTCACATCTATTGATTAACTACACTCAGTAAAGCTTTTGCTTCCACTCTAAGAAAAGACTATTCCAGGAAATTCAAATGCTAATACCACTGATTTGCTATTGTCTTGCTAAAATACTAATTTACTTAATCTACATTTACTTTACTAAAACACATTTACTTAATCTAATTTAATAGTACCCAGTATTGCTCCTCAGTGAAGAGCCATGAAATATATACTCAGAACAATGTGAACAAAAGCTTATTCTCTCAGTCAAAAATACTGAACAGGATACATCTTATTAAAATGCCGTACTGAGAAGCTGTCCTTTTGATGGTGCTGCTAATTGACATCTCCTTTCTGGAAGTAAGAACACTGTCGTCTTTCAGGGTTCACATCAGTGTTTATTACCATAGAGACCACAACAATGTCTCCTTACAAATGTTTTTCGTAGTTTTACCTGCTATCTACTTATTTTCCTGAGCTATTGGGTTATAGAATAATTTAAGGTGGAAGCAGTCCCTGGGGCAGCATGACTTAGATCATATTGTCCAGAGCCTTCTGTAGTTTACTTGTGAATATCTTCAAGGATGAGGAGTCCACAACCCTTCTCCTCAGCAGGTTAATTGATGATTTGGATCTAAAGACGACTAGGCAAAATTTTGTGGTGTTACCATTTGCCCTCAGCTGCACCCTGGCTGCTTCCACAGCTTTGTCCATGTGCAGCACTAAATTAATGTGTGTTACCTTTCCCCTGTGGTCCAGGGCTTGGATGAGCCACTGTGTAATGCTGACATTCCAGAGATTATTTCATGTTCTCTGTCCTCCTCCTCAGCCTGATGGTACCTACATGCCATTGGGTGCAGCAGTGCTGAGGCACTGGGCAGCTCCTGGGAGCAGCTGAGCACACAGACCTGTCCCTGTCCCTGTCCCTGTCCCTGTCCCTGTCCCTGTCCCTGTCCCTGTCCCTTTCCTCCTCATGTTCCTGTGCTAACCCAGCCTGCTCCAGCTAGCATTCAACACAAAGGGAGGCTGAAAGTGAGCTACTGTGGTTTTATCCAGGCCATGAGAAACATGACGTAGTTTTTAATTTCTGAATGTCAGAATCTCAGCCTTGTTGAACTGCAGGCTGCAGATTTGAGATTCCCATTGCACTCCAGACAGGAGGAATAGCTCCTGCTCAGAAACACTAGTATGTATTGCTGTCAACATTTGACAGCTGCATGAAATAAATCTATTGTTGCTACAAAATATTTGCTTCCTGAATAAAGTGACAATAGATATAAGGAATCCCACTGAGCTTTAATAATACCGTGGTTCTGAAAAGCCACCTGAATCTTGTGATTAAAATACTGATGAGCTTGGTGAATTAATGCAGTGATGGGACAGCATTGCCTTTCAACATTTAGCTTGGCTGCTGTGCCTGGTGTATTTAGAGTGGGCTAATCCCCAGATTTACAAATGAAACTGAATTCCCTGGGGCATTGTGTGTGTGGTTTTGCTTGTTTTTTTTTTTTTTTCATGGGAGATGCTAAATTAAAGAAAACAACCAGCTGTACCTATAGGCTGGGGAGGCCACGATGCTTTTATTTACTCTCCAGGTGTGAGCAGCTTGCAGCCAGTGTGGCCAGCAGGGTCCTTGTCAATCAGCATCCCTCACTATGTGTTAGGAATGCAGCAGTGGAAGAAGATCCATTACATTCGGAACGAATGCACAACGCTCTGAAGCCTGTGTTGGTGTATCTGGTACCACAAAGCTCACTTCCCGGGGGAGACCTGGACCTCTTCCAAGAAAAGCTTCAATAACATGGGAAATGGAAGGAAGGATAAGAAATACAACAATGCTGAGTGCAGACTGTAGAAGATGGATCATCAGACAGTGTAAATTCTGCTGGCACCATGGATGTTAATGACTCATCAGGCCCTTTTCTTCCTCCAGGCCCAGTTTGAGAAGAATATTGATTGCTTTACAGTAAGTTCTTGTTTACTGCAGCTAGATTCAAACACAGAGCTGCATCATAATGTGGAAGTAGAATTAGGAGTTTTCTAGGAAAAAAACCCAACACATTTTCCACAGGCTCCATTTCCATACGGTTCGGCCTTAAACTGCTCCATTTTTAAGGCATAGGCCAGAGCAAAGAAGAGAAAAGAAACCCCCCAAAAGTGATCAGAAAAATGACTGACATTTCTGGTATTTCTGTCCCCATGTGTTGTCACAAAAAAACCCATTACTTTAAAAGGTCCAGGTACTGGTGCTGTAACTAGAGGAGCAGGACTGCAGAACTGGCATTGTGTCACACACGTCAGATGGTTGAAAATGCATCAGGCTGAGTGTCTGGCAGCACATGGTGGTTGTCAAAACCAGGACACTGTTTGTGTGCCTACAAGCTGTCTTCTCCATTTGCCTTTTTGACTTCTGGAGGGGTGAACAGAAACTGGAATTCAGATCAGAGGTCTTGAGGCAGTGCCTCTTTGATTCCTCCATTTCCCCATCTTTATGTGCAGCAAGGTAGTGCTGTGCAAACTGAAGGACATGAAGTATTTGTGCATTTCTGGATGTAAAGTGCCTTTGAGAACATATCTCCTGGCAGTATTCACAGTCAATGTTCATCCTTTTTTCTGATGACAGACCTCTGTGTAATGGAAACAGTCCCAAAACATCCTTGATAGCAAATCATATTCTACTGTGTACTCCCTGACTTGCTGGTCCAGGCACATTCTGTGCACCTGAAAAATGATACAGCATTAGTTTATTATTTCTGTTTTCTCCCTCCTGAATTTTCAGTAGACTCAGGGCACTTCAGGCCACACAAACAAGAAGTTCTGCTTCGCATCAAGAATTTCTGAACCTCAGCTTCCAACAGAACACATGGATAGGCTAATAAAAAAATTGAAAGAAAAGTCTTTAGAAAGGTCAATAAACTGATTTTATGCAGGAAGTAGTGGAATTTTAACCATAATTATTTTTTTCTCTGTGAATTATTAACATATACCATAAAAATGCTGCAAACAGAAGGCAAACAGGACATTCTGAGAGAATTTCAGAGTTTGATATTTTCATCTAAAACATATTCTCTTTAATGATACAGCTGTTAAAATAGGGGCATCCATAAAAACTGTTAAACCTAAGGAATGTTACTGTCTTACGGCTACTTTAAAATCCAAAGAGATTGAATCTTGCCTGTTCCTCATGTAAAAATGACAAAAATTATCATTTTACCATTATGATCAAGAAATGAAGGTGATTACCTAGGAAAATAGTCAGACTGGTGTGTTACCTAAATGTCTTCTCCTGAAACTACTTTTCTAAGACACTGAATGAACACAGCTCTGCCAAAGACAAATATTTTTTCTTTTTACAAATTTAACTCCTGCCATAAATACTTCACAAGAAGGAAAACCAAAACTTTTCCTGGATAATTGTTTCAAGGCATATTTTCTGAATCTTGGCATTAACAGCAGCAGTCTTTCTTTGCCTTGTGTTTTCTTAATAGGCTGACCAACACAGCCATTAGCTTTCCCTTGGTACAGAAGTTGTTTCAAAGAGGTCATATAGAGATGACTTAGGTGTTCTGCAATGTTTCCAGGTTTGCCTGACTCCAGGGCAAAACATAAATAACTCCAACACTAACCTTGAATAATTAAGGAGGGAACTAGTTCTTGCTCCAGCAGACAAAGGATTCTGATTCCCACAGGTAGTACAGGGAATCTTCCCCTGGCCAGCCCCACCCAGGAGCAATCTGGATTCCCAGGGATGCAGGCTTCTGAACTCCAGTTAAAAGAAGTCCTAACCTGGCCTGAGTAACACATTAAGGAAGAGTAAGGAAAGAAAAGAACAAAAACCTTGACTAATACTTTCAGCTCCTTTCTTTCTCTAGACTGCAGTTTATATAAATGCCAACAATGACTTTCATTCCTGAGGCTATTGATTTTCCAGCACCCTGCCCTTAAGTCCATCCAGGCAGAGAATTACACTTGAGAAAAGAGAGAAAAGATGGGCTGTAATTGAAGGCAGCCACTTTCATAACCTCTCAGTTGCTACAGACCAGAGCAAACATCCCCAGTTAGTTATTGGATTTTAGAGGACATCAGCAGCTATGAGTATTGCAGGTGTGGATATTTGGTGAGGCCATTAGTTCTCTTTCCCCATGGGGTTCAACACTAAATTTGCGCTCAGCTTTCAGAGCCATCCCTGAGGTATCTCACAGCACTCAGACTGCAAAAGGTGAGAAAATCCTTTTGACATGAGTCGTGCCAGCCTTCTTCCTAGCCCAGCCTCCTGCAGAGTGAGGTCTCTGGTGGGGGGTTGAAAGCTTTGGTTTGCTTGATTCAAACACCAACTAAAACCCTAGCCCTCATCTGAATGGCAGCCCACAAGCCCACTCAAAGGTGCAGGCAACAAAACTCCTCAATGATCACCATCAGCCCCAGTCCTGGTGGTGGTCAAACTCTACTACATGCATGAAAAATTTCTGGGCTTTGCAAGATTTTTTTTTGGTAACCTTCGGGGACACCATAAATTGGCAGAAAATCTCCTGAGAAAGACATCAAAAGCCCTTGCCCCCAAAGACCACCAGCTGCTTCTCACCTGCTTGATCCTCAAACTGTGGTGAGGGCTGACTCCTTCAGAGCTGGGGGACAGCCCTGGCACAGAGCAGAGCCAAACACCTTGAGCATCTTGCAGAGGGAATAACCATAGTTTGATTTTCCATGAAGCCTACACAAAACAATATCCTTAAAAGCAAAGAAAAGGGTGAATGGTGCTACTCAGGCTGCTCTCCTCACTGCTGCTGTCACTGAGGCTCTGTTTGGTCCTAGGGTTAGGGTTGGAAGATGGAAGAATGGCAGAAGGCTGCAAAGTGACATAAGAAGAAAGCTGGGGTTGATGACAACCAAAGGCTTTGCCCACTGTGGAGGACAGGACCTGCTTCCAGAACTTGGGAAGATGGTCAGACCAACTTCTTGTTAGGTCTGGAGACGCTGGAGAAGGTACATGAATGTGTTAGCCTAGGCTTTTCTGTTGCTTGGTTTTGTGGAAGGCATCTGCAGATTGTGGTGGAGCTGTGACTAGTGGTGGCATTAGGCTTAGAGGAGAACATGGAAAATATTTCCAGGAGACAGGTGGGCTCTGCTTCTTCTACAGGATAAAGTGAATCAGGAAGAGGTCTGGCAATTTTGTGACCAAAGTTTATTGCCTGAACACTAGTTGTACAAAGATTCAAAAGAGCTCACCTTTATATTTTTGCTCTATTCTGACTCCAGTGCTTTAGAACAATTTGAGCAGATGTGTATATCAAGCAGAAAAATAACACATCTGTGCACTGTGCAGGATGAGCATGATGTGGATATAATTAAAACTCAGCACCTGCTGCTTAAGTGATTGTATTAACCTGATATGAATAACAGTAGTGGTTTACTGAGGTGGTCAGGGCACAGGATTTCTAAAGGCAATGGTTTTGTAGCAGTTGATTCAGGGGGGGAGAGAGCTCTGCTCTGAGCCAAGAGAGTGGAGAGGAGAAGGTGGCCAAATGCAGGGCAAACACCCATGGCCTCCTGTGGGGAAGGGAGAGACATTGCTTTCCTTTTTCAACCTTTTACCTTTTACCTCTCATGCTAGTTTTATTTCTATTGTTGTGATATTAGTAGAGTCCTACATTTATTTTTACATAAACAAATAAATAAATATGGGGGGGAGGTGCTCAAAATTCTTTTCCTGCCCAAGCAAAATAGTTTTGGCATAATTGGTCTAATTTCCCACCAACAAATGCCGGGGGGGGAGGGCCTAAAATCCTGCTTCTCAACTTCAGCCACGGTCTAGGAGCTTACATGAGACAGAAACCCATGTCTTTGTCTGGCTCCCATCCTGCTGCTCTGACTAGAGATACCATTCCACTCCTTGTCAAATGGCCTCTGTTCTGCTGCACGTGGAAATTTACAAAAGACTTAAAGAGAGAACATAATTTTCTGTTCCCTTAAGTTTCCCTGTGCTGCTTCCCTGCTTTGTTGCTCAGCCACAGGTGGGATCTCCTGCTGGCTGCTCTGCTTTCTCACTCACATCAACAACCCTGACACCAAACACAAAATGTGATGGCATGACCAGCATCTGCTGTTTTACAGCAAACATTACAGAAACAGGTGTGTGACCTGCTGCTGACAAATCCACAATACCCATAACTGGTGTTGCACTGGGCCACTATTTCCATGATTTACACCTTCTGAAAGCTCTGCACCAAGTGCTGCAGACAGCAAAGGGACTTTGTGCCTTTATGAAAGAAACACAGGAAAGACAACGACAAAAAACACATGTGAAAACTTAAAAGACATTTCAGAAAAATTATATCTAACACTGGAGATTAAAAATTGACAAATGCATCATAGAGGGGAGCAGAGCTGTTTTCTGTGGTGGATGGATTTACACTGACTGCAGCCACTGGAGCTGCAGCAGGGAAAGCTCAGCTGGGTCAGAGCCTTTGCAAATCCACAGGGGCAGTGCAAAAACAATCAACTTGGGTTTTTATTGTACAGACGACCATGGCTGTAGGGCTGCAAAATGAAGTGCTTCTTACAGCATTGCAGCATTTTGTCTTGCCAACCCTTTCACCATTGTTAGCAATTTCTCCATCTTTTCCTGCAGGAATATTGAGGGGATTAAATCAGTTGTCTGTGGTGTGTCAGTCTGTGTCAGTTATTCCCTACAATTGAGAAAAACTGTCTACAGTCTTTTCTTTTTCCTCTTCCAAGCACATCAGCCCAATATCTAAGTCTCTGTGAAATACATCTTCCATTGTTTTTTATGAAAACTCCTTACTTTTGTGGTCTTCAGCTGGAAGAAAATACAATTCCACCAACTTCAGTGAAATTAAGCCAGCTATGACTATTTCATGAGCTAGCTATGCATTTTTGTACTCCACATTGCATTCCTCATCTCACAACTGCTGCTGCCATGCAAGCATCCCATTTATAATTTTCTTATTAGATGAATCTCCACAAGGAATTCCTCTCATTCCCCCTTTCCCAGCAGATGAAATGCAGACAAACTGCAGTACCTGATTTATAAATTTTATTCTCTCTATGGAGCCAGAAAACAGTAGTCACACATATGAATCTCAAGATGATTCTTGTCTAGAAAAATTAAATTAAAGCTTTTCAGTTTGAAGGAGAAGATGCTTACAGTACAAAAATAGACTGTTTCTAGTCAGCAGGATTAAAGGAAAGAAAAGCTCAGCAAGAATGAAGTTGCATTGCAGTTATCTCTATCTAGGCAGCAGACTGTAATTTCCATAAACTAAAGAGAAAATTCTCTTCTCATCACTGCTTTTCAGGTCAAAGACCTATTTTTTAATTCCCTTATCTTCTCTTTCTTCTCCTTAATTCCCTCACTGTCTTCTCTTTTGTGCTTTATTTGAGAATCAAAGAACAGTAAAATGTAGAAAAACAGAGTCAATGATTTTATGGTACATTTAGTTATTAAATAACATATTTTGCAAGTGCAGACTTAATAGAGAGGGGGAAATGCCCTTTAACAGTACTACCAATTGCAAGCCATGCTCTGAAAGGGTGTTATTTTCTCTTAGTCACTTAAAATCAATATGTGAGGGTTTTTTTACTAAAATGGTTGTTCTGTAGACCTCACTACCTTCTCCTTACTCTCTTTAATCCCTCCCTTGATGCATCCCTACCTTTGTCCAACCTGCTGGTGAAAATTACCCTGTCAGTGGCAGCTACAAAAGTAAAGATCAGCTTTGAACCAGAGAAACTGTGGGATCGAGTTCATTGCGTGGCCATGGGAACTCTGGTACCAGTTTGAGGGACACCACAACAGCATGGGGCCAGTGGCAGGCTGAGAGGTGACTGAGGAAAGATGAAACCACCTCTTTTGGCAGCGGCCCACTCTTAAATCAGCTTTCAGGGATGGCAGGGCAGAACCTTGAGCCAAGCAATGGGAGTGCAGCCATGGAGCTCCCCTGTCACAGCCATAGCTTGCACTGGGTTGTTTTCTGTAGCATGATGTAATAGGTGCCTGAGCTATCCCAGGCAGTCACTTGCCCTGAATATAGCAAGAGAAGAAACCACCATTAATGAAACACTGAAATTGTAAAAAAAGTGCTATTGCTTTCTCTAGTCTTTGGTTCAAAGTCTCAAGATGAGGAAAATTAAAAATAAGGAGTAAAATCCTGGATCCCCTACAGCCTGTGGAAGTACCAAGGCAGAGTCAGCTTTATACTCCTGAAGTAGTGGAATGAACATGACAATGTAAGGTATGAAGCTCATGGCTTTTCAAAAATCCCCCGAGATTAACCAGAAACTGTAGAAGATGAATTTTTTTTCCCTGAAGTCACAGGTATGTGTGTGGACAAATATCAAAATACGTAAGATACCAACTGCAATATGTACACATCTCTATACAGATAACAAGTAGGAGAAATATATATGAACAGAGCATAAATACTTTCATGACAATTTTCTAAATGCTTGCTCAGTAATAAATCTATTTATCCATATGCCTTGATATCCAAATAACTTATTCAATTAATATACCATTGGTTTGTCAAGCTGGCACATTTTTCAGCTAAATGAATAGCAGAGTTTATGGACTCTGCCTCATTAAGCTATTTAGGGATGGCACTTAGCACCAAGGAAGAGCAAAAAAAAGGAGAAAATTATCAAAGCTGCCTGCAAGGCTGACTGCTTCTGAGTGCCTTTGGCTATAGCCCAGGGTAACCACCCCACAGCCTCCTAATCCTGCTCCAGAGCAGCCAAGCTAGGGGCTGACCCTCTGCTTGCCTCATTTGGGAAGCTGGCAGAGCAAATCTTTCTCCTTGCGCAGCTTTCCACCCTGTGGATGAAGATCCATGGTCTGAGTTAGTGCCGTCCCATTTTTTTGTCATGACATGATTTTGCACATCTCTTTCCACTATGTGAGGCATCAGGGCAGCCTGGGAGCTGCTGTGGCCCCTGGGAGTTGGGATGAGCAGCACCACAGGGACAGGGGAGCCCATGGGCCCTGTCACTCTCCGGCACCATATGCCAGGTCTCAGGGGCCACGCTCACTGCAGCCCCTTAGGACAGCAAGGGGAGACTGGTTTTTGTGATGCTGGTGTTATGTTCAACTAGAAGAAATGAGGATAGGAAAGCAAAATATTATAGTAAGAGCAAGAGAAAACATAACCATATTTTATACTAATGAATGCTGGCTGGGGAACTCCTTTGCATTTTCCAGCAGTTTTTAAACACGTCAGATATTGTAATTCTACATGCTACCTGAACTTCTGCGCTATTGCACAATTTTTACACAGTGCCTGTAATGAAATTTTGACAAGGTTATCTGGGACTTTGTATGCGTAATCAGTGGTGATTGACTCACAGCTTCTGGGAGTCTAGAAAAAAATATATGCATGGCAGTTCTTGTAGCTCTTCATTCAGAGCACAGTTACAGACATCTTTGTATGTTTGTATCAGTATGACTGAAAATGAATGCAAAAAAGACTTTATTCTTATGCTAGATCTTGCCACTATAAAGACACCACACACTTGTTCTGCAATGAAAAGGAGGACTACATGGCATATTTGTAGGTTAAACTGAGCAAAAAGCCTGTTTGATAGAGCTTTACACATAGCTGTTGTAAATTCTGTTTTATCCTTGCTAATTTTGTCTCTGCTTTTGACTAAATAATAAATCCCCATTGAGTATCTGAATCCTTAAATGCTGGCAGGACTTGCTGAATGGTATACCTACCAGCGCTGTCCACGCTGCCAAAGTGAAAGGGAAATCCTTTACCCTGTACAGCTTAAACCCAATCAAAGCCTCTTCTCCAAAGCCTTTCTGAGGCCAATTGCAGGTATTGTCTTGCTCGAGCTAAGAAAATTTAACAAGGCCACCTTGTTAATAAGATGGAAATTTGGGCTAAGTTCTGAGAGCTCTGGTCCTATCCCTCACTAACACACATCTCAGGGCAGAAAAAGATGTGTCCTTTGTGCTGTCCGTGGGGAAGTATGACTGCCTGCTAAGCAAGCCTTCACTTCTCTCTGGCTTCTGAAGAAAAATGGAGCAAAACTTCAGTGCTGTCTTCTGCTCTGTGCAATTCACAGAGAGCCTGATGCCAGCCCAGCTGTGAGTGACGGGCTGACCCACAACCTTTCCACACTTGAGTTTTCCTTGGCCAACAGCCTTGACCAGGGAGCCCTGGGGTGTCAGCCCAGGGTCAGATTATTTAGTGCCTTTTAACCACCACAGAAAATTTGGCTTCAGCTACATTTTTTTTCCCCTCCAACTCATCACTGACTTCTAAAGAACAGCTCATATTTACCAATGGAGAACATGTCAGCATCGGGCAGGGAAGGCAGAACAGGCCCAGAAAAAGAAACAAACACAGAAGGCAGGTAGCATAGATGGAAGAGTAAAGGTTAGGACCATAAGGAGGAAGATATGAAGGAAGTTGGTGTGATATTTAACTCTGTAACGCTATTGATTGACTGTGTTGATTCAGGAAGATACACTGCTATTAAAAGATGTCCAGTGTTCAGAGGTCTCTCCTGCAGAGCTTTTTTTTTCTTCCCTGAACAAGCATTGTGAACATCCTCTTCTCCATGCACAAAAACTGAACTCTTTATCTTTTGCTTACAAGGCTGACATGAGGCCATTTGAGCTGCAGTTTTTTCAGGAAGAGTCAGCAACACCTTCGGTTTTGTGTCTGCAGAACGGTAGCATGAGAGAAGAAACAGCAGTAGGAGGGGTAGCCACAAGTCTTTTGTAAGGCATCTGCTGGGCCCCACATCGTAGGAAGGGACCATCGTAGGAAGGGCTTTGAAACAAGCCTTGGTTGTACTGTGGCTCTGGCGTGTCACAGAAATAGCAGAGCAGCTAAGGCATTGCTCCAACAAGGAGAATTTGGGCTGCATCCCAAGCTCATCCCAAAGGTCCCAGCAGCCTGCAGATAGCTGTGCTATTGGGGCTAAGTCGGTCACTCCAGAGACTTGGAGAAACTGTTACACCCACCAGGGCCCTGTGAACTCCCTGGGTTTCAAGTGCAATAGACAGCTTGTTGCGGGGTTCCTAATTCCTATTAATTTGGGTACATTTATTGGAAAAAATGCATTCCAGAATATAGGTCACACAAAACAACCCTGCCACTCTTCAGGGCTCAGCTGTTTTTTTGCTCACCTGGCAATTAGAGCTGCCTTATTCAAAGAGGTGCAAAATTGGACTGTTTATGTCTCAGGCTGAGCCTGAGTCGATAGCTTGCTGCACCAGGCTCATCCTGCACCAACCTCTCCAGGACTGCATTTCTGGAGCGGTGACTGGGCAGCTGGGGTGTACACTGCTTTTCTTCATAGAGCCCTGCAAGACTAGGCTACAAAGTGCAAGAGTGTAGGATTCAGAAGCAGCAACACTTGCATTGTCCAGTGTTTCCCATCATTGTCTGTGGCATCAGATGATACCTTTGAATTCCCACATATGACTCCAGTCAGGAGATCAAAGATGGAACAGGTCCACTCAAAATCATAATTTCCCCTTTTCATATACAAAAAATATATGAGGTAACATACTGCTTCAAAGGCAGGTTTTTGGATGGCTGAGCACCAAAGTCACACACGTGTACTCAAGTTAAGCCAGTCTGTCACTGCACCTACGACAGTCTGAGCACCCTCAACTCTATTTGCTAAGTGCTTAACTGAAAAGGAAATGGAATAAATCTGTCAGCGACAGTTTCAAGTTACCTCTCATCATGTTCTGAGCAAGTGCTAGATGCTGTTCCCTGGTGAGTGAAGCAGCACAAACTGATGATTTTCCTCTCTCAAAGGAGTCTGGCTGTGGAGCACACAGAGGGTCAGCTCCTCACCAGCTAACCCCGCAGCCCCAGCACCCCGAGTGCTTCCTTCCTCCTGTGGAGACTGCTGCCCCAATGAAATATTCAGGATAGATGAAGAGCACGAGGGAGAATAGCTCACTTACTGTATGAGACTCTGGTAGGACATGCCCCTCTGACCCTGAAAGGTGTGACTGCAGCTCCTGTAGTTACACCTAAGTCAGTGTTAAACAGGGCAGCTCAAAGGCTGCTGTCACTGAAGCACCTGTGCACCTGGGCTCGCTGCCTGGGGGCTGTGAATCACATTTGCTTGCAGATTTGGCTGACAGTGCTGCAGCACAAGTGTTTCATGCCTGGTTTAAACCTCCTTTATATCCTGTATTCCCCAACACTTTGCTCTTTCCCTTGTAACACCTACCCTTTAGTGCTGGCACTGTCTTGGTTTTTATGAGTCAAACAGTCAGGGATTCAGACACAGTGAGGCCAGAAAGGCTACCACAGATATCTACTTTGATCTTCTGTAACAGACAAACCACAGGATTGCTCTGATTCAGTCTTTTTTACACTCTTGTCCAGGCTTTTAGAAAAACCTAGTTTAAGCCCAATGCAGCATGAACTGGCTCACTGGGCAGCGTGTGTGCATGTGTGCGAGCACTGAGCAGCTGTCACCTGCGCTGGACAGCAGGACACACAACCACAGCTGCCCTCCTCTGGGTAAGGGCAGGATTCAGCACAGCACTCTGCCCCATTGCTGTTTGTCAGGACATTTATGGGCTTGTCATATATTTGAGATTTCTGTTTTCACACTGCCTCACCCCAGTAATGCTTGTTGTAATTGGACATACGTGCTGAAGATATTTTAAATTTGCCTAAGTAGGAGAGGAAGAGTTAAAACAAGAGGTGAAACAGAAAGATGTACAGACTTTGCTACCCCTAGGAAAGCATGTGAAAAATACTCTGTGTTTGGCCAGCTCGATTTCCCGTCTTTTGTATTTGTTTGTCAGTGTGAAGACTAACTATCATATCTCTGTTCCCCATGTTTAAAAAGTAAACAGCTTCCTGACCAACATACATCTGAGTAAACTAAATAGGTTAGAACCCTTGTTTTCTTTCTCAAGTGATGTGTTTTTCAGCCCCTCAGTAATTTCCATGGCCCCTTCCTGAATCTTCTCCAGTTTCATCAACGTCTTCCTTGAATTTGTAGCCATCAGATGAGACAAACATTTCAGCAGCAGTCTCCCCGTGGGTATGACACAAACGTCTCTGTTCCTTTTTGTTTCATGCTGCTATAATGAGGATATAGCAAAGATGAGAGCAGGTGGTTTTGCCATCTTCATTCTGAAGCTCGTGTTCAGCAGGTGATGTGCCAGAACCTTCACCCTCCACCACAGCCCTCCCCAGAACTCAGCTTGCAGTCTTTGCAGAGACATATTTTCATTATAAGCCACACTCAAATAAATGTTGTTTACTTGCATCTTATTTACTGACAGGTTCATATTGCTCTGTATCAGAGACCTGATATCTTCATAATTGATTAGTGCACCTTTTATTTATTTTAATATTTGCAAAAGACTGCATTTCTCCAGGTTGTTACTGAAGAGTGTTAAATGGCATAATGTTAAAAATTTATCTCTGTGGGAACCACTAGAAATGTAACCATGAAAACAAAAGTCCCCATTACATTTTGAAACCTACCAGCAAGTTTTTAATCCACTCTGCCTCTTAATCAAAATGCCATGCCTTGCCACATCATACACCCTGCAGAGTCTATTACAACAGCCACAGCTAGATTTTACAATCAATCTCGCAATATTATCAACAGATAACAAGCTACTTTTTCATAATTGCACTTTGTTAAACATTAAATATACCACTTCCTTCTAATTTTTTTTTAGTTGCCTCTCAGATCAGCCATACGTTATTTTCCCTGGGATTAGTTTCAGGCTATTGGGCTTATAATTGCATGGACTGTTTTATTTGTCTTGCCAGGGAAGATTGGCAAAATACAGCTGATATTTTTCCATGGACGCAGCAATAGATGTTCATCCAAGATATAATGTGACCTTGGCTGGATTGTTTTGGGAATTTTTGAGCTACAAAACGAGTGTGTGGAGACATTAACCTTCCTGTCATCTGGGAAGCTGCTGGGTTCTGGTCCACTACACAGTTCCTTTACTTTTCCTGGGCTGAAAACTTTAGAAACCGAATGTTTTGGTCTCCAGGGTCAGCCAAGACTTATCCAGAGGGAAAGGAATGAAGCAAACCTCAGGCCTGACACCTGAAGAGCAGGAGAAGTGTATGCAGGGAGGTTGTGAAGCTGCAGGGAGAATGGCTGGAGGCCCCATAGTGGCAGCCTCTGTTTTGGGGTCCCTGTGCAGGATCCAAATTCCTTCCATCATGCTCATCACTGTGGCTTCCCTGAGCTCCTGTCCTTTGTGTTTCCAACCTTTTTGTGGGGGTGTAAAAGTCCTGTGTGTTTCTCTAGACACTGTTCCTCGGTGTCCCACTTCAGTCCTTCAGTAACCGGTGCTGGAAGGGATAGAAACCACAGCTTGCTGTCCTTCCATTTCTTACTCTGATTCTAGAAAAGAGACCTTGCATCTACTGAAGAGCTCAAGTTCTTCTGAGATTTCCTGAAAAAACAAACTTTCCCTACCCAAAGTTCATGGAGAGAGGCTGTTGCCTACCTGAGATTTGTCTGCAATGACAACAACATTGCTTTTATATTTTTGCCTTCAGTTTCCTCAAAAGGGATTTGACATATAACAAAATTGCAATAGGAGGGGGCTCATAACTCGAGCCTGAAGCCGAGCAAGCTTGTATTCATTTTCATTAACAGAGCATGGAGCCAGAGCTGGAATGAGTCAGGACAGCTGGTGTGGCTTCAATGGACCTGTTCCTGGCGACATCTGCTGCAGGTCTGACTCTGAAATGAAGGACATGCTGTACAAGCAGACATGGGTGCAATTATTTTCTCTGATGAATCCAAAATACATGGAGAATGGGGTAAGTCCTTTGTATAGAAAGAATCAAATAAAGTAGCTGAGATAATAAATGTGCCCTTTTGCCCTTCACAGGCATGTAGAAAATAAACTCAGCTCTTTCATTAGAACAATTTGGCAGTAGAACTGGATTTGTTGGGTCCTTGTAGTCATGCCTAAGACCTTGTCCCAATTTCTTCCTTTCCCCTTCCACCTGCTCCTTTAGTAGCTGCCTGAATAGTTGTAAAACAAAGACAGTGCTGAAAATCAGATGCATTTTTTTTCTAAATAAAGCAGCAATTTTAAATCCCCTACGTGAATAAATAATCCATATGTTGCCTGAATCTTTTATGACATGAATTCCAAAAACCAACTTGAAAAGCTTTCTCTGTTGTTTTGGAACTGGGTCAGAAAACTCGCTCAGGGAATTTTTAATGAGCTAGGCAGCCTCCCAGCTCTGGGTTAGTGGTTCAGGCACGAATCAGGTTAGTAGGCAGCAGAATTTGTCGCTGCAGCTGAAGAAGCCAGACACACTCCTCACCCCAGACACCCGCGTCGCCATGGGCAATAGTGGCACGATGAGCACAAAAGCACAGGGAAAAATGGGAAGAGGTTTTAGAATATGAGAAGTGCTGAATCTCCTTTCATTCAACACCTGCCCTTTAACCCATGTCTCAGCTTGGACATTGCCTTCCTGTGTCCTTAGTTTCTTTCAGCACCTTCTCCACTACCTCCAGCTGTAAAGGGACCATTAACCCCAGCTGGCTCACAGATAATGAAATAACTGCTTTTGTCAAGGGAGACCTTAATACACACAAATGAATATCAGTTAGCAGAAACCAAAAATATTATTTTTTTCTGGAGCTGTGAATCTTCATTGTTGACAAAATTTCTAGGCTTGATGTTGTCTTGATCAGCACAGTCTATCTGTGATCCTTTATCATTGTTCTGTAGATCTTGTATAGACTAACTGTGCCCAAATTTTTCAGTCTTTTTCTCAACAATTTTATTAAGATTCATTCTTTCGTGATTTTTTCTTCCTTTCTTCACCATGTTTACTCTGTCCTTTTAATCTGCTGACTTTTCCATCCTAATTTTCCTAATTCTCAGAGGAAGACAGTGTTACTGGGGTCACATTTCTTTCACCAATTCCAGCTATAGCATACTACTCCTACTGTCATTCCAGGCTCTCCCATTAAACTTCTCAAACCCTTCTGTTTCCTTCCTAGCTTTCAGACATTGAACATAGCCAGTCCCACTGCCTCTATCTTTCACCCCCAAGGTTTTGATTGGTAAATATCTCAGATATCTCATCTCAGTGTTCCCAGGCTGGGTCCCACAGCCCTCATGTCCTACATGGATGCTGTCAAGGGACCATGGAAAGGACATGGAGATGAGAGGAGCTACCTGAGGCACAGCTCTTTAGCAGCATCCCAGCACCCTGGCATCCCTGGCCGAGTTCCCATCTCAGTTCCTTCCTCCCCTTTCCTGGAAACTGGGGTGCTGGCAAGGGCTGCAGCCTGCTGGGATCTGTTGCGATACAGAGCCTGTGGCCTGGGCAGTGTCTGGGTCACACTGCTGTGATATGTCTTTTCCTATTTCTCCTATATTCCAGGCAGGTTTGTATCCTGATAAAAACAGAAGGGAAGCTCAGGAACTGCATGGGGCTCCTTCATCAAACCAAGTGGCCTACATGGGCTCTCAGTCCTCGCTAAATGCATCCTCCAGCCCTGACCCTGCTCTGCCAATGGGGAAAGCATAGCCAAAGGGTCAGGTAAAGGCAGGAACACCTCTTTTGTCCAGTCACACCTTTTTATTATGAAGGATTGATAAGTATGTAAAATACATCCTACACAAGTTAGAGAAAAACAATTAAGCTCCAGATGCAAAATGACATTTCTTTCATATATTCCACAAAATGATAAAAACTCTATTGAATCACTGATGTTGCCTCACTGGAGTGACTCACAGAAGTAGAGCCTTAAGGAAAAAGATGGAGGAGAAAGGAGGGGATTGTGGAAATGCATTTGATCAGATTCGTACTTTTTTGGTATTTTTAAACACATCTTCAAGTATGCACAAAGAAGCTTTTAGTGCTGTACCTCATTCCATCTGACCGAGACATTCATGTTATAAAATAAAAAAAAAAATCGATAGTAAAACTTTCAGACTGTACTAGACAGGACTGCTATCTGCTCACAAATCTCATTTTCCAGTTGTCCAGCTGCTGGGAATGAGAATATCTCCTAACAAAGCAGTGTCTGTCCAGTTTAATCACTTTCCTTATCTGTATTTGTGGAGCTAACAGAATATAATCAGTTATCATAGTGGATCAACCATTAAAGAACATTTTTTGGGGGATGGTAAAAAAGATAAGTTGTCTTTCAAACATCACAGCCGGAAGAGTTTCTGCCTCTGGGAGCTAACCCAGTCATTAGGAATCACACTCTTCATGCACATTTCAGTGGAAAGTGTGATTATGCCCTAAATAGCCAAACACAGCATTTTTCGTATGCTGAAGGGAGGCTGTGAATTGCACTGGAAAAATTTTAAAGACTTATTCCAAAAACAACCTACCAATAAGAAAAAGAGTAGAAATAAGACAGACAATAACTGCTAGTTTATTCTACTTCTTTCTTCTGTCATGTGGAGAGCAAAAATAGAGCTATTTACTGAAAAGGGTTTTTTGTGAACACTGCAGATAATGCCAAAATATGCACTCCTAGTGCAGTGGCCTGTTTGCATTAAGAAATATGAGTGTTAATTAGGGTGAAATTGGAAGAGTAAATATCCTATCACTCCCAGCTAAACCAGAGTCAGGCATTTAGGATCTTTTGGTTTACCTGAAAAGAGAAAAGCCAAGGTTAGGGTTGGGTGAATGACTCAGAAAGCGTTAGGGAGGGAGGGAGGGAGGGAGGGAGGGAGGGAGGGAGGGAGGGAGGAAGGAAGGAAGGAAGGAAGGAAGGAAGGAAGGAAGGAAGGAAGGAAGGAAGGAAGGAAGGAAGGAAGGAAGGAAGGAAGGAAGGAAGGAAGGAAGGAAGGAAGGAAGGAAGGAAGGAAGGAAGGAAGGAAGGAAGGAAGGAAGGAAGGAAGGAAGGAAGGAAGGAAGGAAGGAAGGAAGGAAGGAAGGAAGGAAGGAAGGAAGGAAGGAAGGAAGGAAGGAAGGAAGGAAGGAAGGAAGGAAGGAAGGAAGGAAGGAAGGAAGGAAGGAAGGAAGGAAGGAAGGAAGGAAGGAAGGAAGGAAGGAAGGAAGGAAGGAAGGAAGGAAGGAAGGAAGGAAGGAAGGAAGGAAGGAAGGAAGGAAGCCAGGCCTAAGGACACTAGACATAAAGGCAGAGGAAGGCTGTGAAACCTTGACTCCACTTATTTTTAGGGAACTTGATGCACTAAATAAACTATTTTCCCAGAAGAACAAAATGTTTTTTGGACAGGGTCTGGCTATAAACAGATTATTTCTGAAGCTCAACAAGGAACATATTTGACTGATCTCTCTCCATGAGGGCCCTTTGGCACCAAACTCAGTGTTATTAAAACTTAGGGGAAAATAACATACAATAGCTTACTTAGAGATGCAGAAGATTGTTAGTAACAATCAAAAGGTTGTTTGAAGAGACCTGGAAGTAATACAAGACTGAAGGAGACTGGCAAGGTCACTGAACCACAGATCTCAGCAATTGCATCAGGTGATCCTTTTCTGAAGTGCTTTGTTTCAAGCCTGGTTAGGTTCAGGACTAACACATGTGTTGCTCATTCCCTATCAGGCAAAATTTAAATAAGGGACAACCATTCACACAGATGACATATATTTGATTTTTATCTCTGTCACAGTTTGACATGTTAGGGTGTTCTGAATTATGTGTCATCAGCATTATGATGTGTTGGTGACACATGCTGAAGCGCTGTGAGGGAAAGGAGCTTCCTGGAGAGTAATTGTCCACAAACAGCCCTTTGGCAATTTTTCAGGGATTTGCGGTGCAGCAGAGGACACTGGACCAGTCTTGTATCAGGCTGCAATTCTTAATTTTTTAGTTCATATCTACCTTTCTAACAGGGAGAAATATGTTTTTAGGCAGAAAGGATTAGTATTTCAGGTAAATATTTAATGTTAAGTGCTTTCCTCCAGTCCGGAAATCTGGATGTGTCTCA
This sequence comes from Acanthiza pusilla, assembly GCA_036630365.1. Classification (NCBI taxonomy): domain Eukaryota; kingdom Metazoa; phylum Chordata; class Aves; order Passeriformes; family Acanthizidae; genus Acanthiza; species Acanthiza pusilla. The sequence goes on along the minus strand of JAXCHO010000023.1, from coordinate 24,826,679 downwards.
CAATAGCTCTCTAATGCTTAGTTACACAAATGAGCAACTCATGAAACACCATGACTCAAAGGTGGAGATATCTCACTGTATTTTGGCTTGCCTGACTTGCTTTTACATTGAGAGGTTTTTTTCAGCTTTCTGCAGACTCCAAATTTCTGTTCCCAGAAAGGACCTTGCAATCTAAGTCCAAGCGATTTGTTCCAGCACTGATCAGACTAAACATGCACGTTTTGTTCTTTATGTTTCAACAATGGAGGCTTTGTGGTGGGGCATGGCTCTCTGCCACCCAGGAAAGAAAGGACAGAGGGAGCCCAGGGCCGGTGCAGCCATGTGGGTGAATGCTGCACCGGGCAGTGCTTTCCGGGCACTCTGGGCATGTCACTGTCACTGCCAGACATCCATGCATCTTGCACCATTAAATACATAAATGCGACCTACTGCTGCTGTGCAAGGGCAAGTCAGGAGTTTTGACAAATAGAAGTGTGATAGGAGGAAATTGTATTGACTTCCTCACAGTAAAATTTTTGTTTAAGGAATTAAAGGTGAAGTGTGAAATTGTTTGACTCTGCCATTGTCACCGCTGCTTCCAGTTGCCCTGCAGTCCCTCAGTGCAGGACAGCAGGCTCCAAAACAGGAAGGTAGCTACACTGAGGGACTGCATTTACAGCCAAAGATGGAGAAAAAGATTAGTCCCAAAGACACTTCTGTGACCATTCCTCACCGATAATTTTTACCAAGTGCTTGCAGGAGAAAACGTCGTTCCTTCTTGGAGGAGAAGGATGTCTTCAGTGACAGGAAAGGATGTCTTCAGTGACAGGAAGGGATTCACAGTCTTTTCTGGTAAACTCCTGCCGTGCAGACTCAGCCTTCCTTCCTTCCTTCCTTCCTTCCTTCCTTCCTTCCTTCCTTCCTTCCGATCTCGAGATTTTCTGGGGGGAGACAAAGAAAAAAATATAATTGATCCCCAAGTTTCTTTGTAACATTTTGAGACCAAAACATAAAAATATCAAATGTCAAAACTTTTAGACTGAAACACCAAAAAGTATTCACACTGAGGTACAGCCCTTGATCACTTTCATTGGATCTGTTCTTCATCTTTTCACCTCTCTATTTGTTGTCCATTTCCTCAATTTCCTCAACCCAGGTGTATTCTTGCCTCGTAGAGGAGGAAAGAAGATCTAAACAGTGATGAAAGCTCAGACTGGGGTGAAAAGAAATGAAGAAAAAGATGAAGAGGAGGGAAGAAAAAATGGGCAGGAAATTGGGGCGTGTGGCCTATGTCCTCTGAACTTAGATCTCCCCTTCTCCAAGGTGTATAAGTACCTTGCACAAGGATCTTCCTGGGCCATGGGGTGTAGGTCCTGCTACCACTGTGCAGTGCCTACCTCAAGGTTTTCAAGCCACCTTTAACTGGAATTTGAGTTTCATCCCTCACTACTGTTCAGGAATTCAGAGCAGCACTTCACAGCTTTGATGCTCAGATGCTTTGACCTAGATTCCAGGTCATAGTTATTGATTGCTGGTTCCTATCTGTATGTTCTGGTGACTACACTGTCCTTTAGCTTTAGTAATGCCTTTCATGGCTGTATGATACTGGTATCTCATAGCCACGAGAAATGAATGCACCCAGGTCTTGGTTGATGATAACATGCAGTAAAAATATATTGTCAGCTTTAAATGTCTGTAGCTGAATAGCAGGAGGGACTTTTAGGTACTAAGGAATGACTGTTCTGTCAATGCTTTGGGGGTGAGACATCTTAAAATAGACACAAGTAGCTTAAAATACCATATGGTATCTTACAATGTTATGCTCTACTTTATTAAAACTCTTCCACCTGAGAATGAGAATTTTTCACTTTTTACTTTATTTGCATTTCCTTTTCCAATCTGAGGATTTCACCATATCCCTTTCTTTTTGCTCATTTGTATTTCCTCTATCCTTGTACCTGCAGTAGAAGACAATACCAAGGTGCCCTTCCAAAATCTTCTTACCAGAACCAGGAACAACAGTGAAGCTGAAGATTAACATGCAGCAGATGCAGAGAAGAAGGCAGATGGAGAACAAATTTAGCAGGAAGAAAATTCAAAAGATCTCTTCAGGGATCATTACCATACAGAAATGTATTAAAGTCTCACAAGAAAACCGAAAACTAACTAAACAAAAAAAGTATGTCTGTGGCAAGGAAATGAAGACTCTAGATCTGCTATGCAAAAGCTGTGTGACCCATTGAAGTTTCCAGTATTTCACTTAAAATACTGCATTAAGTAGTAGTTGCACTCATTAGAAAATGCAAGCAGAACTTGTGCCCAAACGCCCAAGCTGCTAATCATCAACAATTCATTATGAACTCCACTCTCTTCTGATGTAGAATTGTACACTGGAGATCAAACCAAACGTTGGTTGAGAATGTGAAACATGAGTAACTCCAGCATGTACTAAAGAGGTTCTCTTTTCTCACAACCCATCACCTTTGCTGCAATGAGGCAGAATTTTTAAATTGTATCGTGACATGTATTGCATCACCTGGGGGGTGCCAGGGGTGTTGCAATCTAGCCACAAATGATGAGCAGAGCACTCCTTTGGCTTTGAAGTCCATCACTTGTGTCTCTCTTTTACTCCTGCCCTAGTCCTTCTGGTTTAGGGATTTGTCATGAGAGATTGGAGTTAAAGACATCTTTGCATGAAACCCTGCATGGATTTCGTCTGAGTGAGAAGTGTAAAACTGATTATCACTTCACTGACTTTGAAGATGGGTGGGCTCTATTGTTTTGCTTTTTTTGTCCCTTTATGACCATTATGCATATGTCATAGATTTGAAAATACAGCCAGACTAGACCTGACTGGGTAAAAAATCATTTTGACATCAATGGATTTTTTCCCTTGAATCAGTGCCGCAGGATTGGCCTGACATTAGGATCTGTGGGATTCCAGATAGCACACTTATCTGTCCTGCCCTCTTGACAGCTATTTATACCATTTTCTCTTTCTGAAGGATCAGCAGTCTAACTTAGTAGGACATGGGACTGGATTCTGCAAGATGAGCATAAGCCAAAGAGTATTAAAAAAACCCCAACCCAAACCCCAACAACAAATTAAAGAACCTGACTTCAAAAGCACTCTCTTTATCATCCAAACCAGTCATAAGAACAAAGCTTCTCTGGGATATTCTGAAACAGTGTACCTTTCTTTGGAAAAGTTATATATCCTTGACCAAAGCCTATAATTCCTAGGCTTCAAATTGTGAACTTAGCTGCAAAGTTTTCTATCTCTGAATTCAAAGGGAATATAACATTACACAGATTTCAACTTCTGCTCTGACAGTGCCTTAAGAAACATTTTTAGGATTAAATATTACATAAAAACCCCCATCCCTGTACCTGTCAGTGCAACAACATCCATGAGTGACATGCTGCTGACTTCTTTCCCAGAGGGAAGCAAGTAGCCTGTTTATTTAGAGATCTGTTATATGACTGAGTCAATAACTCTTCTGTCTTGTTCCCTTGACTATTCATTAGTCCTAATTAGAAATAAAAGCCTGGAAGATCAAACTGGCTCTGCTTAGTTAGTTTATTGATTACAAAAATTAGACAATAATCAATAAAGACATAAATTCCTTTCATTTCTAGAGACCTAAGGCACATCATTTTTCCTAAGGGCCTCTGCTGTTTGTAGCTGTTCAGTACCTCAGACTCAGAGAACTCTATTCCAATATGCTAAATACCCTCCACTTCCTATTACTGGGAGCAATTAGAGGTTAAGGCAGCCCAAGTGATGATAAAATCAGTGAGCCTTGTGTGGCAAGGACAGCACAGCCGTGCCTGACAGCATCTCCTGACTCTCTGTGGCATGGCTGGGACTCAGCCCAGGTTGGGATGGGGTCACCTCCCACTCCCTGTGCACAGGGAGCAGCAGGGTCACACCTGTGCCCCGTCTGGGCCCCTGGGCTCATTCAGGATAACTAACCCCAGGGCTCAGATTTGTCAGTGGCTGAGATTTGGGTGTTGCTGGCAGAATATCCCCGACTTTCACCTCACAGTCACGCTACCGGTCTCAGTTCAGTGCAAGTTTGACATAAACAAAAGAAGTAATCCAGGATCCTGACCCACACTGCCAGTGTTTAATCTAAGTGTGAGAGAAGATGTTTCCTTCTGTACATATCCAGGGAATTCAGAGAAAGGAGGGCTGGATTATTGAAGGCCCTGTTGAAGACTATGTGAAAGACAAGTGTGAAAAATACACAGCATGGGTATGTCAATCTCTTAATTCAAACAAAATGTTCAGCCAGATTCATGTTATACTGACAAGTCAGGAATTTAGGAGGGAAAAGGAAGTACATCTATATGTCCCTTGTAACTAATTTATCCAGCTAAAAATAATAAGAACGATGATGTTGTTTTGTCTTGAAAGCCTGGCTATCAGGAGAAGATTTCAACTTCAAGTAGCTGGAAAATGGCATATTCAGAACCAGGAGTGATGGAAGAACAGTTCTCTACTTGAAACCCTATGTATTACGGGATTAGAATTTGTTTAAATCAGAGAAATGAAATTTTATTCATTTTAAGTAAGCTGTTGTAGCTTCTAATGTTAAACACCTAAAACATTAGAAAGCACACCAGTCAGATGGTGTGTGGGGGTGACCATAATCAACAAATGTCTTTTGGTGGTGTAACATCTGGCTTTCATGGCTGCTAACATTTTAAAATAGTATTTAATTAAAAATGTGAAGCCCTTCCACTTTCAGTGTAGACACTGCCCTTGGCAGGAAATTATACCTTTTCAGACAGCAGGTAGAGCAAGACGTACATACGTGTTCTGGTGAGTAACTATAACAACAAGGAGGACAGAAAAAAAGCCCTAAGCCAGAAATAAATTGTCAGGGCAACAAATTACTGACAAAAAATCTGCTTTGGGTTTGAGGCCTTGCACAGAAAGCAATGCAGATGGACATCCCCAGATTTTTTACCAGGACCACTTTAGCTGGAGTATGGAGGCTAAAAACCAAGGAGTTCCAAGTTAGAAGATACAAATCAAAAATTTACAGACATGTAGGCCCAAACTAACAAGTGCCACCTTTCATCATAGGATTTTTGCTTCCCAAATGGGAAATTGCTTCGCAATTACAAAATTATACAAATTTGGACACATTTTATGTTGAAATAAGGTTCTCTAGCCTGACGTGCTTTTGTTAAAAAGGAAATCTCCAGAGTATTTTCTGTACTGGCTACTCCTTCACTGTAAGAAAACAGAAGAAGAGAGTGGATTAAATTATGGCTGTTTATATGAGCATGACTTTAATCACCTTATTACTAAATCTCTACAAAAGTTGAAGTATCTACAGAAGTTCAGGTAATTTCAAGGAATCCTGACCTGGGCTTGTCAGATAGCTTTCAATGATGTCACGAGAGCATGTGTGGGAAAACCACAATTACCCTTTTTTATTCTTCTGCAAAATATTTTCAATCACCAAGTACAAAGAAGTGTTCCAGGAGCAGGAGGCATCAGGGGAAAAATGTGCTGATACTTCTGCCCTCTTCACTTTGGGACAGACGTGACTTGGGCTACACACACCTGCATTCCCTGTTTGGCACCTTTGGCAGATGTATTTCCTGACCTACTGGGAGAATCTTGGTGGCACCAGGCAAATGGTGGCATCAGCCCTCCTTGCTATTCCAGCTGGCCAGATGCCATAAGACAGAGCATTTAGATAGCCATTATAATCAGGGGCTGGCAAAGAGAGAACATGAAAAAGAAAATCTTTAAAAAAGCCACCAAGCAGACCTGCTCATTTTCTTCATCCCTCGGGGAGGAACTAGTGCCTTTCACCTGCCCAAATGCTTTCTGATGGTGGTGGGAGCCTGGCTGGTTGCTCTTCTCTGCATAAAGAGGGGAAGGCTTCCTCTGTCTGTGCTGTGCAGGGTGTGCCCATGGAGGTGCTGGCAGCAGATGAGAGCTAAGGGGGAGCACACACTTCCAGATGTGCAGGAGCCCCTCTCTGTTCCCAAGGCCTTGAGGCCATCAATGTCATCAGTGTGCACAGGACAAGTCTCAGACACAAGCACGCCTGCCCACACGGTGGGGGGACAGCTTGTTAGCCACCCCCACATCCCCCAGCCCCATCAGCCCTGCCTGGCTGGGCAGGGAGGGAAACAGGAGATGCAAGCCTGCGGGAAGACACACATTCCTGATCTGCTGCAGGGACCGTGTAGGTGGTCCTGGTGCAGCCCTCAGCAAAGGCTCTGCCTGAGGGGGCACCCAGCTGGCAGAACATCTACATTGAGAAAATTGTTATTTCAAATGACCGGTCTTCTGAGATGGTTTATGGTGTCTGATTTTTGAACATTTACATGAAAAGACAAGGGAAGGGAAGGAAAACGAGGGAAAACATTTTAATGTCAAGGCTTTTTGACAACACAGATGACATTAGGCCTTGCTGAGCTTTAAGCTCAAGATAAAAAAAATTATTGGTTGCTTGAGTTTTCCTGCTGAAAGGCCCAGAACCTTGCAGTGCACAGGGAGCCCTCCCCCACCTGCTGGCTTGGCAGGAGAGGGAACAACCACACAACAGCATAAATACACTTCTGAAAAGGCTCTTAATTAAAAAAAAAAAAAAAGGGATTGTATATTCCATCCACATGACACCAACACGTTCCAATTCACATTATATGACACATACTTGGAATATTTACATGACTGATGAGCATATTAATAAACCAAGCTTTGACAGGAAAATGTATTTCAAGGATTGGATTTTTTTGACATAGAGTTCTTCTGTGCTGGAGATAATTAGTGCTGCCTGTTTTCCTCTTGTTCACAGTAGAATTTTTCCCATACTACAAAGATTAGTCAGAGCTTATAAAAATTCTGTTCACTTAAATCCAACTAGTAAAGAATGGTAGACCACATGTCAAATAAGAGGCAAGAAGAAAATCAAAACAAAAGCTGATTAATTTAAGGAATCATTTGAAAATCAACTCTGCATTTTGTTTTCAGTACGAAATAGCTCGTAATGAATACAGATTTTGATGACTACTTGTACTATTTTTGCTAGACTAAAAACTGTATTTCATGTTAACCTCAGAATAGAGATGAGCAAACCAGCTTGGAAAAACATGTTTGCTGCTCCAAGCATTCTCTGAATCCTTGCTAATTTGAATGATGAAACCCTGACTGATGAAATCCAGCCTGAGAATCTGAACTCCAGCACCCATGGGTTCTTCTGATTTAGTCCTCATATAAACTAGATCCACACCTCTTCTTTCATGGTGGCCTTTTCACTAAGAGTGTGCTATGCTACAAGAAAGGTGGATCCACTCTCTGTTATCTGTGGGGTGTGATAAGTGTGTAAATATGATTTTAGAGACTGAGATGGTATAGTTCCAGTTTGAACTGTAGTAGAGACGGAGGCATCCCTCCTTCAGCATGATTCTTCTCTATTGCAGTGTTGTGCAGTGCCTCAAAGACAGAAGAGTTCAAATATCTCATCCCATCATTACTTTTGCAAGGCAATCACTCCCGAATTATTGTCATAGACTTTCTGGCTTATTTCCTGCAGTGCAGACTGGAGTGGCCTGCTTTGATTTGTTCTGCAAACCCCAAAGAGATTGTGACAGAAACATTTGTATGTCAGAAACATTTCTGCAGGTCCAGCTGTAAGTAGGTGCTGCTAGCAGAAACTCTGTGGCAGAAATCACCAGCAAGATGGGAAATCCAGTGGGAAGGGAAAAAAATGATGTTCTTTCTTAGTAACTTTATTTAAAGTTGACCTAATATATTTTTAACTTTTATGAGTATGATCATCAGTTTAATTTGCCCGCAACACTGTTAAAACACGTAGTCAGAACTTAGTGTTAGAACTTATTAAACCATCCATCTCTCTTTATGGCGGTACATCATCAAGTGTAATGGAGCAGCACCCTTTACTCTGCCAAAACAGAGTTTATATTAATCTATAATATACTGAGAGGAAGATATTTGGGAAGATATTTGGGGTTTTTTTAAAATCAGTCTTGATTTTCCATACTTTATAAATTTTACTTACAATTTGAGCATGAGGAACGCCTTCCTTATTACAAGGTGCAACCATTTTTTTAAAATGAACAGCCAGCACTATTTGCTCACAGCTGAAGTGTCTCATTAGCATTACATATATTTACAGCTATTTTCAGTTTCTATGGCAGGATCTTATCCCAGTATATGCTATGCAATGTCTTCTCAAAGGAAAAACCAACATCTACTACTGAAGTTGGCATCAGCCCAGACTGATCTTTCTCCTTTCCCTGGTGCACGACTGTTTCAGGTTAATGAAATTCACTGGTGGGTCCTTACATCTATGAGTAGGACAACCAAATAAACGAAGCCAGGCCCAGCCTGTGAACAAGGGAAGTCACTCAGGTTCACTCTTCCCCATGTAGGGCTCATTCCCAGCCCAAATGCAAGTCTCCAAACTTTTCCTTCTCCAGAGGGGAGCAAATGAACTGGTCACCCATGTGCACATTTCTCTGAGCATCTCCTAGCTCTTTAAACTAGACTGAAATAAAATCCCACCTTAGGTCACTAATAACCACAGTAATTTTCAATATTTCAGAATTGCTTCTGCTTTTAAAACAAACTGCAGTGTAACAGGGAATTGTGGTATCACAGGACAATTGGGTTGGAAAGGACTGCAGAAGATCTCTGGTCCTTCCTCTCTGAGCAACCTGAACCCCTGCATGACTGTCCTCATGGTGAAAACTGTTTTCAGCATATGCCCATTTACTCTCAGGCTCCTTAAACCTCATGACTCAGGTTGTGTCCAGCCTGAGCAGGAGACACATGGTCTTTCATGCCTTCAGCATTTCTACCAAATCCAAATCAGGGACATGGCAGGAACAGCTATTGTAATTCTTTCTTCTGATAGGAGCCGAGATGCAGCACAGCAGGTGGAGGCTGGAGCATGTCCAGCTCTTGCTCCAACACAGGCCAGGAATAAGGTTGATCAGGTTGGGTGCTGGTATGTGTTCACTCACCCTTTGGATCCTTTGGAGCCCCCAGTGTAGATGTAGGTCCTAAAAAGCCTGATAGTTGAGAAAAGTCTGTATTGATGCCTGAGTGGGAGAGACATTTCAGAACAATGCTGCACCCCAATGGAAAGCCAGCAGGTCCACTTCTGGAGAGATACCAGGTCCGTTCACCAGGCACATATTGTTTCTTTCCTGGGGACTGACAATAAAAAGGTTGGTAGACACAAGCCTCATATATTGTCAAGTAGTCCTTGTCAGGTGAGAAGATAAATGAAGGAAACAAGATAAAATCTGACTTGGCCCAGGCTCAGGGGTTAACGGTCTTGGCAAAACACACAGCAAGCAGTGGTGGCATAAAAGATAGAAGAACAGAAGACCTAAATCACGTCTGAAGTGACACACCTAACGCATCAGCAGCATGAGTTGTAACTTCAGAAGGGAAGAGCACCATCTACTGAATGGCAGAGGCAGTTATTGCTTTTCTTACTCTTTTGTGGAATCATTGGAAAAGACCTCTGAGACCAACTGAGCTCAACCATTAACCCAGCACTGTCAAGCCTGCCACTAAACCATATCCCGAAGTGCCACATCCAGTCTTTTTTTAGATACCTCTAGGGATGGTGACAGCCTTCCTGGGCAGCCTGTATCAATGCCTGACAACCCTTTCAGTGAAGACATTTTTCCTTATATCCAATCTAAACCTCCCCCGGTGGAATTTGAGACCATTTCCTCTTGTCCTGTCACTTGTCACCTGGGAGAAGAGACTGACCCCTACCACATTACAACCTCCTTTCAGGCAGCTGTAGAGGGATACAGTCTCCCCCAGCCTCCTTTTCTCCAGGCTGAGCACCCCCAGGTCTCTCAGCCATTCCTCACAAGACTTGTGCTCCAGAGCCTTTCCCAGCCCCATTGCCCTTCTCTGGACTTGCTCCAGCCCCTCAGTGTCTGTCTTGCAGCGAGGGGCTCAAAACTGGATACTTGAAGTAGAGGTTGCTCAGTCACAGACAAACCGGCAGGTACTGGAGACTGTATGGGGAAATTGCAAAACCTCTATTAACTGTTGGCTAGATTGTGTCAGGGAGAAGAAAGGATTACACCTCTCTCAAATCTTTAAGACGTTCCTAGAACTCTGACATTCACAATAGCCATATTGTCTCAATTCTGTCTTGACCCTGCTGTCTTTTACTGAAATCACAGAATATTCTGTGTTGGAAGGGATCCAGAAGGATCACCAAGCCAAACTCTTAAGTGAATGGCCCATATAGGGATCAAACCCACAACCTGGTGTTATTAGCGCCATGCTCTAACCAACTGAGCTAATCTCTAGCTAAGCTAACTCATTAAACTTTTAAAATATTTTAAAATAGGAAAAGGGCAAAGGGGATTTAGTTAAAGATTAATCAATGGTACTATTAATGTAATGGATTGTGAGTCAGCCAGGAAATCACTCATTTAGGTTGACCTTTCCTACTACTGTAGTAGTGTGCTCTTTCACCTATCATCAGTCCTTTGCTCTTCACTTAAATATGCTCTTAGAATAAAATAAGCCTCAGATTTATATTTCTAGACTTTTTTTGGTCATGAGTTTACTGATGTTATTTCATAGTTTGGCTTTTTAAAGCACTTGCTAAATTTGCTTGCAATATGAAGCTACAGTAATCCACCATCCTCCCACACTGCAGTCTGTTCTAGCCCACACCACATAAAGACTCCCTTGCTGTCACAGGGTGGGAACTGTGCACTGAAGCACCTAAAATAGATTCAAAAGGAAAAGAAGAGCTACAAAGAAAAATGGGAAGAGACTCTGAGTGTTCTGTTCTGTACTCAGCACAATCTGCATGTTCACCATGTCTTTTGAAAAAATTGGCCCTTTACAAGGAAACTCAAGATAATCTCACTGTGTTTATTCCTTTTTTAAAAGATATTACCTTATTAAAGATTAACTTCTAAACTCTGGCCAGCCCAACAAGCACGGTTTTATGAGCTCCGGAAAAAGGAATAACAGGTCTCGAAACAGAGATGCAGCCATTGCATTTAAAAAATCCGGCCTGTGTGTGCTACTTATACGATGGAGAGATGCAAAGTGCCAATCTCTACATCACAACCATTTCCAAAGACAGTGTAATCACATCAAAAAGCCCCACCTGCATGCTTCCTTAGCCTCTGGTACTTCATTAAACATTTTAGCAAAATTATATTGTGATATCTGGTTCACACATGGTTCACACCATGAGCCAAATGAAATCAATACATGACATAGTAATATTATTTTTTTTCTTTTACTTGGAAGCAATTTTTAAATTACACTAAAGAATTCCAAGAGAGATGGTTTTGTTAGATTTGCAAATATAAGATATACCAGGAATGAACAGTAGGATCATATCAGAGTTCTACCTTTCAGAACTGTAGTTCATGCCAATTTTTAAAAACTACACAAAAGCATCCAGTTAAGTTTTATAAGCAAACCAGGAACAAAGCCTGATCAGCTGGTAAATGAGTTTCCCATTTCAAAAAGATTGCACAAAATCAGAACACAAGTCTGACCAGAGGTCAAAAGAAACTTCAAACCACCAAAACTTAGAAAAATCATTAATTAAAAACTCTGTTAGGCTATCAGTGATTATGTCTTGTTTTCAACAAAGTATTCAAATTTTAATTTGTCTAGCAAGAATGCAACATTTTAAAAACTACACCAAAACATCATTTTGAAAAGGGAAAAAAATGCTCGTGAGTAATTTCTATTCTTTCTGTTAAAATCCATGCAGGGCAAAAATACTTTTGAGAAATTATTGACTTCTGAAAGAGAAGCAACCTTCGTCAGAGCCATCTGACTGCAATTGCCTGTGATCTCCCTGCTCGTGTCCTGCTGGGTAAGATGTGTTTCTCACACACAGCAATTCTACTGTCAAAATGACAGAAAACATGTACTGACTATTAGGGGAAGTCTTTGTGTGGACAAACTCTCTGCATTGGTACACAAAACCTGTCCTTAACTACAAACTGCTGTCACATTTTTCTCGAGATTGGATTGACACAATCTCTGCAGCGTGGCACTCTGTCTGCAGGATCTCTGGATACAGCAAACCCCAGCAGCTGTAGGTGCCTTTGGGCACTTGTTCCATCTGGTGTTTCTGGCTCAGCTTAGCACATACCATTTTATTTTTGAAAGGCTGAAGTTATCAGGTCTGAACTCCTTGAAAGGAAGTGGAGTGATTCTTAATGGACTGCGATCTGCAGAAGGTCATGACGCAGATGCAGACGCCTCCTCTGACGTGGCCTTCTTTAAAATTGATGAACTGCTTTGAGGCCAGCAGTTCTCCACAGAAGTATCCAATGTGGCAGTCTGGTGTTTTTCAGTAGTAATATATGGAGGCAGAAGAATGTATAACCTGTGCTTTGCAACCTATGATGCTGAAAGAGCATTGCATTCTTCCTTTGGTAAGGCCTCCAAGTCACTTTGCATTTAATCATTTCCTTAAGCACACAGAACATTTGTTGGTGTTGCTGGTGATGCTCATGGCTAGAAATGACACCCAGGTCCCAATGTGGGACTTGGCAACTACCTCTGTTCCACCTCAGAGAAAGTAATGCCCCACAGCCTTGATGATTTCACCCAGAGGACAAACACTTGTGGTATCCTGGTGTCCCCAATATGGGAAAGGAGGGTGATTCACTTTGTCCTGTCGAAGCTGACCTTTCTATGTTGGAATCTGCACGAATTTTCCTCACTGATGGAAGCTAAGCAGACTTCTTCCCAAAGACTCAGCTGCATCTGTATCTTCCAGATACCTGCAAGGTGTTCACATGCTCTCCACCCTCACAGGAAACTTCAGGTGAGTAGAGCTCCTTACTCTGTGATTGGATAGAGGTAGCAACCCCAGCACAGGGAGAGCTGTAACACAGTGATGTACAAAGGGAGAATAGAAAAGAACCCTACAAATTTAAGATACTTTCTAGAAAAACAAAGCCAACACCAACTTACCAAGTGAAAAATTATACACAAGAAAGCAATTGCCCAAGTACAGAGTAAGGAATGATGGTTAGCGAGTGCCCTGCAGAAAACACAACATCCTAGAGCTGATCACAGCCTGAGAGCAAGTTAAAAATAATCATCATCCTTAGGAAAAAAAAAAAAAAAAAAGGGAGTATCTGTTACCTATAGTAAAGCATAACTCCTTCATTTCACTCAGTAGTGGTGAGACCTGACTGTAGAACGAAGTCCAGTTTTGATACTTCAGGGACAAAACACATCAATGGAAGAAAGTCAGCCAAAGAGCAACAGGAATTATCAGCAGTTTAGAAAGCACAAGCTACAAAGAAACTTGGAAGTGATGCAAATTGTTTGTCCTAGATAATAAAAGACACAGAAAGGATCTGACACAAGTCATGCTAGCAGAAAAGCAGTAATTTGCTCACAACATTCACTACAGCGAAGGCAAGTAGCAAACTGTCTCAAGGAGACAAAAGATCAACATTTAAACATCAAAGGAGGTTTGTGAAGCTCTAAAATTTATATGTTAATATTTCCCACTCATATCTATACTGTATGCCCTTATTTACAGGAACAGAAGGTCTCTGCTGAAATTTCTTCTGCAAGATTACTTCCCATCCGTTCCACTGGCAGGTGCACCGAAAGATTGATCATAAAGCTAAAGCAAATGGTCATCTGTTTCTGAGGAGTTAGTGCTGCCCTTCACTATGTTACTTGGTGTAGCTACATCACATTAAAAAAAAACTTACAGGAAGATGTTCTCCTTTCTATGCACTGCCAGTGAAGATTTTGTGAAATGTGCATCAAAAGACCAGGCAGACATGGACACATATGGTACCTAACTGCTAATGTTGCCACTCTTCTTAAGTGTGATTGCCAAGAACAAGTCAGTGAAGTGAGTAAATTGGTTACTGTGTAAAGAAAAGAAAATTAACACCCTTGAAACCAAAGTCTGGAAAATGAGGGAAATGCCTTCACTATTATATCTCTGTGGAAGAGGCAGCAATTAATCTATGTGGTAAGAAGTCTATACTAGGTGAGAAAAGACCTAATAAGATGGTCTTTCACCCTCTATTACCACTAAGAGGATGGTAATTGATAGGTTCAACAGATATTTTGCTTCAGTATCCTCCAGTTTAAAATGGAAAAAACAGAAATATGCATTTCAAAATGTGTGCAACTGAAGCTGGTTGTTCAGTTACCCAGGAATTTGACATTAATCTGTTTTCTAGTGCAGTATTGAGATCAATCTTTTGTTGTTCATGAAACATATTATTATGGGCAAGCTGGGTGTTACTATTCAGTGTAGAATACTTGCTCTAAAGTATGGATTTCTTCTTCTTGTGTTTCATTGAGTGTAAAAGTCAGGTTGTTTTTTAAGAACAAAATTCTTAATGAAGTTGAAGGACTTGGTCCTTTATATTTGTATTGACATCAGTGAAAGTCCTTTACACTTTCCAGAGTATGGCCCTTAGCAGGTCTTCACTTTCCTTTCTGCTAATCCCTCTAAATAAGGTGTTGAATCCTAAAATATGGATCCAAAAATCTATTGCAGAACAAATTTTGAACATCAACTCTTTCATGCAAACCATTAACAGACATGGGGTGACTGAATAACAATTTTCACCCAGCAGCAGAAGCATCAAAGCTGCAACAGAACTTGTGACCTCTGAACAAGTCAGCACCAAATGATTAGACAAACTTTACCCCTTTTCTTCTTTATTGGCAGCATTTTGTCCTGATGGAATAATGATCCTAATTGTGATAGCAGCTGTGACAATTACAGAAAATGGAGGTCACAATGCATCATTGCTAATTCCACTGCAGTGTCTGTACTCTCAGTTGGAGGTTTCCCTTCATTTCAGAAGCTGAGCATCACCTGATGAATAATTACAGCTTTACTACTATTCCCTACACAGTGAAATGATTTAAAGTGAAATCCCTGTGATCATTGTTTCATTTCAGGCTTTTGAACAAATGCCATCTGAAAGGGCTAGGCACAAATCCTGGTTACCAAAGGTAACGTTTGAATGAAGCAAAATGTCATCGTATATACAGAGAAGTTCATTCAGATTGTCAGCTAACTACGTTTTAAATAATGTCCTCAGAGCACTTAGAGTCAAGTTGCTTTTTGAAAACTCCCTTTGCTATTCTATTAAATGAATTTTGCATCCTGGAAATGAGTCAGATTTCTACTTATCTGGAAATAATGTGGCAGAGGTCAACATACTTGAAATAATGTATGAGATTTCCACTTATTGACTCTGACCTCTAAAGCCCTTTGCAGTTCCTTTAGGTGTGCCTGCCCAATCAGATTATTTTCAGTCACTGGGTTTTTGTCCAAGCATCATCCTGGCTGGATCTGGGCTGTCCCTGCAGGTATCTCTGTGGGTTTCTGGGAAGGCTTGGGTCACTCATTTTTTTCACAACTGCACAGACTAATACAGTACATATTCCTTTGGCTCATATAGTCTGCTGTAAGAGCTTTTCAACCTCACTCTTCACCTCCAAGATTTCTGCTGAGAAATTCCATTCTCAATGATCGTCACATTTTTTGGAAACACAGCTCTGGAAAAGAAGCTCAGATCTCCACGCTGTGTGCTGTGGCAGGACAATGCAGCCCACATAAAATAATATCATTGTTGGGAGAAGGAAATGTCTGTGACCAGAATGCCCCATTTTGAACTGCTGTCTAATTGGTTGCACTCTCAGCCAAGGAGCACTGGACCTGGAAACTCTGGGAAACCTTGAGAACCATAGAATTTTAAAATTAATTAGACATTTAGACATTTACTTGTGCTTCAACTAAATTTCTCTAGTCTTGGCTCCTCTCTCTCTTACCACTGCACTGATTATCCATCAATACATAAGGTCTGATGATGGCATCATTGCTGTTCACACAACCAGCCATGCAGACTTACTCATGTCACATCTGGGAGTTCTTCTCTTGGGTAGGGCAAAAAACCCCAAACCCAATGAACTCTCAGCAGGCTGGAGATCAAAAGTGCAGGTCATACTAAAGTGACTCCACACATCCCTCTCCTTGCCTGTAGGATGTCTGTGAGAGGTACCCATGCTGCACTGAGAGTGGCCCAAAATCCTAGCTGTACTTGAAGGACATGTACCAGAAATTTTTTTTTGTACCCAGAAAAATACCTGCAAGAGGCAGAAAATGTGCTTCAGAATGTGAGAAGGCTCATGGTGGCTGCAGTCAGACTCAGGGATAGGAGATGCTTCAGCTGATGCCAAGGCATGAAAACATGGTTTGTCTGGGCAGGGAATACAGGCTGCAGGGTGGGAAAGACTGGCACCCTCGCTTGAAGAATCATTGCAGTTGTGTGCCATGGAGATAGATGTACGTGTTCTTAGAACAGTCTCTAGGTTTTGGCTTTTTGGCAAGGTGGATCCCATTGGGAAAAGAAAGTAGCCAACAGCTGGGGAGCATGGAGAGGAGTGGGAATGAGGAGTGTCTTTTCCACCATTGTCCCACTGCTGGTTTCGAGCTGTGCAAATGAATTTGTCTTTAAGTTAGTGGTACAATGCAGAAGTCTCTGGCCTTATCTGTAGCAGAAATGTTGCAGATTGCAGTGGTCTCTGGCTGAGCAGCAACCATTTCACAGACCTAAGGACGAGAACAGGCTGAAATAATTAAATATAAACTCACTCATATTTCTGTCAAGTGTGGTCTTAAGAGTTACTGACCAGTCAACACAAAAAGGCTTAAAAATGTTACTAAATCTAAAAAGAAAAGCAAAGCAGGATGTCTGTTGGGCAATTGCATTGCACAGGAGAAGCCTGGATTCTCTTATCATGACGCTGATTTGTATCTCTAATTTAAATCAGAAATACACAGAGTCATAAAATAACTTAATTTGGAAGTCATTTGTTCCTAATTTCCACTCAGAGAAAGGCTGTCTTTAAAGCTAGAGCAGACATCTCAGCGTTGCATCCATCCAAGTTTCAATACCTCGAAGGATGCCCAGCCTCACTGGCGCCTGTCCCGAGGCCTGACCAATCTTGCTGTGAAACTTCTTTCTCCCTGTGTTCAATCATAAATTTTCTTGTTGCATCTTGTGCTTGTTGTCGCCTGTCCTTCCAGTGTGCGCCTCTAAGAGGAGTATGGCTGTGTTGTACCTAACACTACCCATAAGGTGGGTGGTTGGAGGACAGAGTTATCTCCCTCCAAAGCCATCTCTTCTCCTGGCTGAACGAACCCATCTCACTCAGCCTCTCCTCCCATGTCACATGCTTGTGTTTTCCTCAGCCAAACAAAAAACATACATTCCTGCTCCAAACCAAAAACATGTATCAAGCTCATGTGTGAGAGCGTCCCTCTGTGGTGTGAGCACAAATGAAATATCAAAAAGGTACCAAAAATGTGAACAAAGGCAGAACAGAAAGAGAAGAATTACTTCAGTAGAGTCATCCTTGTTAAGGACCCTGATCACAGCCACTGCTGCCCTCACCTTCAGTAGAGTCAAGGCTACTTTTTAAATTGCCACTCACCATATTTTGTACTATATGTTGGCAATTTGTATGTGAACTATATTTTTCCTCCACACTTGGGTTAGGTAAATTATAATTTGAATTCTAATGTAATTCTGCAATACCCTTAAAAGTTTTCCCAAGGGAAACGCCCCATCTACCATATATCAAACACAACCATTTAAAAATAATCTTTATTAAATGTACAGGTGCTTTAAGCAGCTGCAGGACCTCAGTCTGTAGGAAGGATTTGTCTCAGTGCAAAAAGGAAACGAATGCATTTGTTTCACATCAATACCTTACTAATAGCCATATCCACAGTCCACTGCAACCAAAAGCCTGAGGGTTGCTGGGTGTGGTGGTGGCTGGATTGGGCCGCCAGCTACTAAAGTCTGAGTAATCTGTTGGAAGAAAGAACATCTGAGCCCTCTGAAAGCTGCTTTAATCAAGTCTTTTAATAATCAAACCATCATGTATACCACTACTTTCTAGTTTCCACTTGACATCTGCACTTCTCATCACCATGACAACATAGCAATGTGACCTATCATAGACTTTTCTAAAAATTTAGAGCAAAGTAGTTTTTCATCTTGCTAATGCTGATCTAAACCTTTCTAAACAAAGGGAACAGCAAGGCTTCTGTTTGCTAAACTGAAGTGCAAATGCACAGGGCTTCTGGAGTTCCTGGTGACCAGACTTTCAGAAAAAAAATGTTCATCAATATGAACTACTTTCCTGTTCAGACAGAGAAGTGGTGAAGTTTCTTTCTGTTTCACTCTCTGAAATCATTGCATTTCGTATTTGAGATGGAGGGGTTTGGTATAAAAAATATTTTTAAAGTACTACATTTTGGAAATATCCATCAGTTTAAAATACAAGCATACAATTAAATGATTTATGGAATTTAAATATGATTTAGCTAAAATTATGCAAGATTCAAAGACTGTGAAATAGATTATTTTCTTCCCTAAAGCCTTATGTGCTATGCTGTATAATTTAAGAAAAATAGTCTCTTTATTTACCTATTGATTTATAAAATAAACAGGGTCAATTCCAAACAAGGAGACTGATTTCGTAGATGGGCTTAGCTACCTACTTGTCTCCAAACAGTATATGGTCTTCAAAACCTTGATCACTGTAATCTTCCAAGTGTGTCCCATTCCGGGGTTTTGGTGCTCTGTCTAACAAGCTCCTTGGGTCCCTTCATGGGGAATCAAAGCCCCCCAAGCCCCTTCTCAGGGAGATCCTTTCCTCCTTGCTCCTGCTCTGGGACCTGCTGGGGTTTATGAAATCACTCTGTCACATCTGGTGAAAAAAAGTAATTGCACAGCTCAGATCCTGTCCTATTTTCTGCCTTAATCACTTATTAGAAGTCTCACCTGAGACAGGAAGACCAAGATTATACTCTTTGTTGTTTACATCATCTTAGACCCACATCTCCAACATAGTTGTGGACTAACAGCCATGAGATACTCTACAGTTTGCCAGAGAGCTCCTCCAGCCTTCTGGTTTGAACGGTAACATTTTGCATGGCAAGAGGAATTGTAAATATCACTCATTAGCTATTTTATATCTTCCTTGCTGTATTATCTTGGACGAGGTCTTAGATATTTAATTAGCCCAGTGAATTTAATCAGGACTTCAATGGCCTAGAGAGAAACATGACTAAAAATTAGATATTGCAATGTTCTGTTGTCCAGGAATACTGTAGGTGCCAAGCTCCAAAAGCTGTTCTTAAAAGTATGATACTGCTGCTTTCCAAAAGGGTCCATGAGGGCCATGTGCATATGAATGTTGGATCAGACATGAAAGAAACAAGAACAACAGGATAGGTTAGATCTAAAACATTCCTTCAACATCCTTGAATTGTCTGCCTTTGCGATGCCAAGTTGTGGAAAACCTCAGAGGAAGGGAAAAGTCTTAACATTTAGTCTGGCAATTCACAGAATCACAGAAAAATTCAGGGTGGAGGTCACCTAGCCCAATCTACACTAAATTTAGCTACTTGTCATGTAACTGCAACACTGGCACTGAGAACAGGATCCGAAGGAAAACATCCTATGCAGTGAAGCCTGGAGGTTTCCCAGTTGCTTCTGTACTCACATGGACCAGACATCCTGTTCAGCTGTGTGGGACCAGACCTGAAGCATCGAAGAGATCGAAGAGACAATCGTCTATCGTTCTGGCATCAGCAGTGCTGCTTAAAGGCCCCACCTGGGGAGTCTGCATGAATCCTGTT
Source organism: Acanthiza pusilla (assembly GCA_036630365.1). Classification (NCBI taxonomy): domain Eukaryota; kingdom Metazoa; phylum Chordata; class Aves; order Passeriformes; family Acanthizidae; genus Acanthiza; species Acanthiza pusilla. Next base: position 24,806,973 of record JAXCHO010000023.1, on the reverse strand, counting down.
TGCCATGTTACCCTCCTGCCCTTGAAAACTAAGCCTACACTGGCCCCAAAAAGATCTCTGCCTGGACTCACCTGCATTTCTCCTTGAAATCAGTATTAAAGTATTAAACTTGGGTCAAAGGTTGGACTTGACGATCTTGCAGGTTGTTTCCAACCTTAGACCCTATAATAGTGAATAAGAAGATGTATTTCTATTAAAGATCAGTGAGGAAATAGTTGGGCTATCCAACTGTTTATTTCCAGTGGTTGTTTAGCAAAGAGAATGCAGAATAAAGAGTGGGTTCCACAGATGCAAGCCTCCATCTACGCTGTTGTTGTTGTTCCCATTTTTCTCTCATTTTTATTTTGAGTTTTATACTCAAACAACATTGTAATATCTCAGTGCTGAGATTTCAACTCATCTGGATTCACATAGTATGGTAGTTATTTCATGGATATTTTTGGCTTCTTAAATCTAGACCTAAAGTGTTGGACTCAAATCCCACTTCTGTTCGCAGAAGCCTTTCTGCAGAAGTTAACCCCATGTGCAGAGGAGTGGAACACCATCACACCGAGGGATACAGGGTGAGAGCACTTGCCACAGCTTTTCTGTGCCTGTCTCAGTGGCTGCTGTGCTTTCCTGTGGGTAGAGGGACGTATGCCAGCAACTAGATTAAAAGTCATGATTCCCTTAAAATAGCATTTTTGAGAGAGAGAGGTTACCTGGTACACACAGAGGAGAAAAGTGGGTAGAAATGAGTAATGTCACAGTCTGGCTACCCACAACGAGGAGCTCTGCCTGATATTAGGAAGCAGTGCAGATCTGTAGGAGTCAAGTGCACTGTACTTTTTTAAGAACCTATGAAGAAGAGAAGGCTCAAGGGAGATGTTCTGGCTGTCTGCCACTGCCTGATCAGAGGATCTGAGAAGACCAAAGACATGAGAAATTCCTGTTAGATATCACTAAAGCCTTTTTTGTTATGAGGGTGGCCCAAGACTAGAACAGGGCCCAGGGAGGCTGGAGAACCTCCATTCTTGGATGGCCTGGCTGGACACAGCCCTTGAAAAAGGTGATCTGACTAGACCTCAAGCAGAAGGTCAGAATAGATGGCACCTTAGGAGATCCCTTCCCACCTAAATTATTCTGTGATTTTTCTGACTCTGTGTTTCAAGACACACGGAGCCTATTGGGGATAAACCTTAATTCTTTGGTCACGAGTTGTTACGATCCCTTTCTGAATAATCTGGTCTAGTGGAAGGTGTCCCTGCCCACGGCAGGCAAGTTGAAACTAGGTGATCTTTGAGGTCCTTTCCAACCCAAACCATTCTATGATTCTACAGTTCCTTGATATGTTGGACACCCAAGTCACTTTCGGTGTCCACATACAAGTGGACAATCTAGATGAGGTCATGCTTTATTTTCTTTGAATATGTTGAGTGGAATCAATTAAAAAAAAATGTTTCTGAACTTCTGCACAGTACTCCTGCAGATAATCTTGGGATGTTGATCCAGACTTTTTGAAAGTTTAAAAAAAAAAAAAAGAGATTCCCAAGTCTGGATTTTCAAGATCTAGGCTTGGACACTGATAGAGACCTCAATAATTCCAGTAAATGAGCTTATCATAACTTTTCAATGGCTGAGGAGGTATTCAAATTCTGGAGGTAATTTCCACACAGATAGACTAAAGTTGGTGCTGGAACATTAGTACATTATGGATGAACTCCTGGTTATACTCCAATGCCTATTCCCATTTACATGCAGAGGCATAGGATTTTGCCTCTTTTGCATGTTACTTGTAGGTTCTTCTTGGAAGCCTACAGAAAATAAATTACACAGAACATGATAAAATAGTCACACTTTTGAGGTCTGCCCATTGTCCATACAGGCATTTTGCAAAAATCTGATACAGAAGTAGACATCGGTTCAGAGAGGGCTGGTATTCATTTCTCCCACAGCCTGTAGGGAGAAATTTCTCCCTTCCTACCTTGAAGGAACCTTTGCCCCTGGAAGCTTGTGGTTCCTGGTGGTCTCTCTTCAGGTCTCTCTTCTTATGAGCTGTGCCTGAGCTGATGCAGACACACAAAGCTTCATGTTCTCATCTGTTCCCATTCTAAATTAATAAAGCCTTAATTATAGGAGCAGAGGAGCAGAAACTATTTTTGAACGAATTAAAACACTCCATCATGGGCTTTGTGATTTTTTCTAAGCAATTGGTTTTCTTCCCCTCCTCATTAATGCTTTTCACTGAGGATGCTAATGACTCACTCAGCAATGATGCCATTGCTTTTATTTAATCAGCACGATAGCAGTCACTGCCGGTGTCAAAAGGAAACCAACCTCCCTGTCTCCCATTGAGTATAATTCACACTGTGCATGTTAAGCCGTGAAAACATCCTCAGCAAAAGGTGTGTTGTAAGGTAGCTTTTTCTGGATGCTTTTCTGTTGCAACCATCATACCAAACTCATCACGAACTATTAATATTTGTTCTCTGTAAAGAATAAATTCCTCTGCATTTTCTTCTCATCTGTAGAGGGACACTTACACAAATAGAAAGTAGCCAACCCCTCTATAAAATGGAAATAAAAGGTTTTCAGTCAAATAATTTATCGAAAAATTAAATAAAGCATGCAAGGAAAAAGGCAACAGTAGAACCTTTTCAAGAACTGTGCATTTACATACAGGTATTGTCAAACTGTGATAGCTGGAACTAGAGATACCAAACTTGATACTCAGCTTTTTACTATAGTTTAGGTATCCATTTTTCAATAACTTAAGTTTTATAAAGATGAGAAGAATACTGGTTTCAGGTTACAAAAGGCTTGTGTAACACTATGGTAGAATATGGTGAGGACAATTGGCAGCACTGACCCCTTGTCTCACTATCAAGGCAGACAGAGGATATGAAACAAAAACGTGAACCATTGAGGAGTGGACTGAATTTTGCTGTTTGGTTTTCTTGTTATTCTGTAGGTAGATTGGCAAGAAATCATTGATAGCAGGACTCACATTCAGTGCTGAAAGTACAGAGACACCCTGCATCAGGGAAAAAAGGAAATTAAATATTAGCAATAACACTGCTCTGGTGTTCTCCAAGCTCCGTGCTGTGCCCTTCGAGGAAGAGGATCAGCTAGAGGGGAAGGAAGAGGGATGATTGGGAGGTTCTGGGCAGTAATCATTGCCTTTGCAATCCCAGTGCCTCAGAGGAGGGGCTCCAAGTTGCTGTTCCTGTGGAAGGAGGCCATAAACACAGTTTGAGAAGCACACCCCTGTATGCATACACACAAAATATACAAAAAAAGCTGTGGCAGCAAGACAGATCTCCCCTGAGTAAGGACGATGGACTGGAGGGTACAGAAACTTCTGAGGTTTTTCATTGCAATCGCTATCTCCTACCAGAACCAGTGGAAAGACTCCCGTGAACCAGAGGCACCAGAGAGCTACAGTTCTTCAGGAAAGAAGGCAATTTACACCTGATCTCACCAATCTCAAGGGTACTGAGTAAATAAATATATTTGTAGTTATTGTTTGCAAGAAAACACTATTTAGCATTCAACTCTGTCTGAACTGCCCCAGAAAATCTTTTTTACAACTAGCCTTTGTTCTTATTGAAACTTGCAAAATAAAAAAGTAACACGACCAAGGGGACTATTGACAGAGCATCCTCTTGAATAAGCAGAACCTTTTGAATGGTATTTAAAAATATGTATATATGTTCCTTGGAACAAAGCAAGTCATACATTATTAAGTCCCTTTAGAATATTTTAGAATCTATTTAGAAAGAAGAGCTATTATGAGGATTGTGTGGGACACATTTGTCATCAATTCCTTTTCCTTTATTCAGATGCAGTATCTGTGGGAGCACTTGGGCCACCAAATCTTCATTTCCCTAGCATGTATTATGTTTCCACACTCACACTTCCAGTGCCACCTGCCTTTGCTGGACCTCATAAACACATAGGTGGAACTCTGCCCCTCTGTAGTCATGCCTGAAATGATTGCATGTTCCGGCTCTAACAGGAATGAGCATCAGTGCATCTGCTGTTTTCTCCCAAGCAGCCATAAAAGCCTCATAGCTTTCCTTCACCATCAGACTGTGGTGCAATAAGTCAGTCAGGAACTCTTTCTCTCTCTCTCTCACTTAAGGCATAATCTGTGAGTATTAGAACAATAACATGAAAGGTTTCTTCCTGACTTTGGCTTCTGGTGATATGACTGCTGATGAATTCAAACTAGAAAATTCATTGCTAATTAACTCACTAGGTAGCTGCTTGTTACATAATTTGCTCTGTGATCAAAATTATTTAAGGATAAAAGCAAGGCAGTTCTTACTTATATTTTTTTAAGCTGAATTGGCAGCAGTGCTGCTGTTGTCCCACTTCTCCATGTCAAAAGCCAAACAAAGGCCCCTACTGAGATAATGTGTCATCACAGAGAACCTTGTATGGCAAAATGACCTCACCAGGCAGGTTTAGGAGGGGCTGATCCTGATGAGGGAAAATGCTCGGAATCCACTGTTAAAGAATGAGTTTTGTGCAAACAAATGTGTTCAAATAAACTTCCATGCACTCTCAAGCTGCATAGATGGTAACCATTGATTAGGCCAAAGGCACTTGATGCTTTTTTGATGGCCCATCAGTTAAGGGTTGGTGAGACCAAAGACTCAGGGGAAGCTTGGCAGAGTCAAAGCTAAGGGCAGAGCCACAGGGAGGTATTGAGATCCAGAGGGCCAGGAGACCCAAACCAGGCTTTTTTGGAATTTTTCAGAAAGGACAGAATGAGAGTGAGTCAGGTATATAAATACAGGGATTTAGGTCCATATGTGAACTGTAGAGACTACTGTCCTCCCCCACCCTTGGAAACAAACAGCTCTAATTATACCAAAGCAAGTATTTCCCTCTCAGATGAAAACAACCTAAACAAGACAACGATTCATTCAGATGAAACAAAATACATTGTGCACAATTAAACCCTTTGAATTATGTTTTTAAATTTTGCTTCCTTTCTATATCAAAAACTGTTGCTTTGAATGAAACATCAAACCATTGTAGTCCAACAGCATTAACATTAATATTAACACTTTGACATTTTCTTACCAATATTTTGTTTCCATGTCCCTCTTTATTTATGTTGCAGGATTTCACAGATCTATGTAATGTGTGGAGAGAGTACAAGCAGAACTGACTTTTATATATACATTTTTTTTTATATTTATATTTATATTTTTATATGTCTATATTAAAAATACATACATATATATAAATGAGTTTTCTGATGTACTAGTACACTATAGCACTGAGGGCTATATAAAATTGTATATGTGTGATGTACAAATTGATTTAGAGGAATTAGACAAAAATTCATTAATTATTATTGTAAAGAACCCTATGAACACCACTTTCAGCAGCAAATTCTTAAATTGTAGATTATGTTTTTATATATTAAATTATTGACATGAATTGAGTTATTAAATAGTGCATATCAAATATGCAATTATTGAATTATTTCAATGCAAGTATAAAATATTTTAACAGGATTTCAGCTCTACTAAGACCATTATTTTTTTTCCCAGTCCGATAAAAGCCTAGATAAAAACTCTGACTTTGGTCCATCTGTTGGTAGAGAAAAGAAAAACCTTCTAGAGATGATTTTTGCAATTCTGGCAATGGCTTGTGACCTGCTATATTACCACACGGCCCGGAAATTTCTCTTGCCCTCCAAAAGCGTTTCTGTAATGTGCCTTCCACAGCTTTTCCATTGACAAGGGAAGTGTTTGCAGAGATGGGAAATGTGCAGGGGCAGTGTAGCAGAGTAGGCTCCTGGTAAAGCCATACTGCACTTGTCAGAGCAAAAGGTAAAGGCTCCTGGTTCCTATAAGGAAGATGTCAGATGTGCTGGGTTAAGCTCCCATAGTTTGGCCATGCTGAGCATGGCACTGTGGGCTCCCTGATGGGCAGGACTGGGCACTGTGCCCTGTGGTCCCCAACCACCCCAAAGTGTGACCAGACCAGTCACAGGGTTTGCTGCATTGCAGGTTTGCCCTCCCTGCTCTGCCACTTGTGACACGATGGTTGAGTTGCAAGGAACAGCCACCAGCGCCAAACTTTGCCCTTTTTCAGCTGCCCTGGGGTGGTCCCTCATCCCAGGTCTCCTGGAGCCTTCTCACCATGTCTTAGCCTGGGGAGGCTGGTGGGCATTGCCTGCTCCTCTGCCTGTGCCACTCAGAGACAAGCGCTTGCCTGCTAAGAGCCCATGCAGCCTGAGGCATTCTTTAGGCACTCCAGACAGTGTTCAGGTGAGCAACAGACTAACCCAGAGCATCTCCAGCACTCTGCAAGGTTTGCTCTCCTCACCTTGCTCTCCTCCCTCTCCTTCCCTGTGGTGTCTGTCTCCCAGACACCACAGGGAAACTCTCTGCAGAGCAAGAAAACACAGCAGTACATCTCATCTTCCTTTCTGGTTTGTTTTAAGCCACACTGACAAAGAGCTACCTTCTGCTTTCCTTTTCATTTCCGTGTGATTTTATGTCCTAATCAAAGCACTCATGAATCCCCCACTGTGCTATCACATTGTTTTAGGAGTTGGGAAAATTGTAATAGCCTTTCCCTAGCTGAGAAATAATGAAGGAACATCTCTGATCTTTATTGTTAAAATAAACCCAAGAAAAGCAACTGATGAGTATAAAATCTTGCATGTCATATGCTTCCTTACTTTAATGTGGGGTTTGCATTTGTGTGACAATTTGACTGCTGTTCAGCATGTGTGTCTGACTTTGCTCCTTTCTGGAGGAGAACTGGGTGAGCTGGGCTGCTTGGGTATACTGCAGGTTTTCATTTGCAACTTCTGCGAATTTCTAAAAAAAGTCTCATTTAGTGTAATGCACAAAGTTACAGTTCTGCATATTACTGAATACTTGCAACATTTCTACTTTGCTAAAATCAGTTCCACATGGTTTTGAAGCACTATCACCTCAAGGTTTTTTATGGCCACAGCACTACTTGGCGTAAAGGCGGACATGCAAGACTGGATGCGTGATCTTTGGAATATATAAAACAAAAACATGACTAAATTGACATCTATCACTTGCTTGGAGTTTATATGACAAGGACACAACACCTCGAAAGAGCATGCTTTCTGAAATGGAGCATGAACCCAGTTTCATTCTTCTAAAATATTCTTAATGAGGCAAAATCCAGTTCCCCTGGAAATCAGGATTTTTTATTGAAGTGGCACCATTATCATTATGACGAAGGTTGCTATGCTCGCATAAATACCTGGATTTAGTCCTCCCTTTTCTGGAAGATCCTTCTAAATTACAATGTATTGACTTTTTTTTCAAGGATCTTAGCCAAAAGCATGAACAGCAGAGGACTAATTCATAGTATTCTCAGCAAGACAAGCAAAGCTTTTGAGAGGTATTGTGCCGACATCTCAGGGAAAGGGAAATGTCAGAATCTGCAGATTCTACATCTTTGAAGGTGTGGGGTTTTCAAGCACTTAATGCTGCAGCATAGCTGTGCCTAAAAGCCCTGCTGAGGGGAATTAAAGCTCTGCTTTACAAGTTACTGAGAACAGATGCAATAAGAATTTCTGTCCCAGGGACCTTTAGACTTTGTACATGATGAGACACAATGGACAAACACACCAAATACTTTGGGAATTTGGCCAATGTAAAATGATCATTTAGTATGAGCATCAGTTGCAGTTGAAAGATAATTTAATATCTCACTTGTAAACTGAGGGGAATACCAAAGCTGAACATAATATTTCTGTGTGACTACTGGGACTCCTAAAGTATCAGTTTATTATCTGTCTTCCTTCAAACACTCCTGAAGCTCCACAAAAGTTTGTATGAAACCACTCAAAACTTTTTTCCCTCCACTACTTGCTGATATGAGCAGCTGCTGGTTTGGAAGTTGTAACTTTGGCAAGGCTCTACAGCCCTCTGCAAACGAGCGCTTCTGAATGTTCAGAAAAGTAATGTTATGTTATCCCTTTGTTATGAAAGGGAGAGGAGGGAAGGAGGAGGAGGAGAACTGATAGAAGAGAAAGTTTCTCTGCACCAGAGTTTCTGACAACAAATTCCCATTGATACCTGTTTCTGAACAACTGGTAACAGTGAGATGTGAAGACACTTTGCAAACACTGGGGAATTCAAGCCTCAGCTCTTCATGTGATTGAAAGAGTTGCTTTTCCAGTCACTGTAGTCTTGCATGTTTGCCTGTGGGAAAAGCAAACTCTAGCTGTATGAGGGGTAAGGGGAAGGAAAAGGAGACAGAGAAGGGGAAGGGGGAAGGTAAGTGGCCTCATCCCACCTTTCAGTTGAGGGAGTAACTAAGTGTTAGGTTTGCCTTTTCCCAGGGCTTAGCTGGGAAATTCTTGCCCACAAAACACACTGGTCTGAGAAACAGGGACAGTGCAACCTGAAGCATTATCCCTGCTTCCTCTTAGGCTCAGGTGGAGAGATCCTCCCCTGAATCGCTTCTTCACCATAATGCATGATGAGAAAACAAGAAGGGCTATTAATATAAATTTAAAAATCCATGCTATTGTGTCAAAAGGATAGTAGGTGTCCATGTTGTCCAGTCATCACTCATTTGGCAGCAGCTGTCACTCTGTCCCCACTCCTGACAGCAGGCAGGGACAACAGAGCGGTGTTTAAGTCACAGCCTGCCCATGCTCACAGTACCTATGTGTTCATCCTGTCCACTGCACTCCTGGTAGCACCACAGAGGTGCTGTTCACAGGAAAAACAGCTCAATACAGAGCTGAGCAAACGATGAGCGCAATTTTTCCTCATTTCTAGCCATGCTCTTGCTTTACCACTTTGTAAACAAGGAGGTTACAGAAGCTTAAAAGCACCTTGGCACAGCACATGGAAGGACAAGGACAGTGGAAGGACAAGGACAGCGATGTCGCTGCAAGGTAGAAGAGCTTGACAAGGGCATCATATATCGAACACTACATGAGCTATGGAGCTGCACCACTCTAACACACCAGCCTGGCTGAGCAACACAAGCTTTGCTATGAAGAAGGTCTCAGTTCTGTTCTGGACAAATTCTTTCTGACAGTTTCAAATGGAGGGGCTTGACTAAGTTACTACAGGGATGAATTTAATTGTTTGGATGTAGGGAGGCTGTCAACTGTCTTCCCATTACATACTGTCATTAATTTTTTTGTCTTCTCTCTGTCACCTGGCTGCAGGATGAAAAGCTCAAGAATGAAGGAGCCCTCATGCCTCTCCTCTTGCTGAGTGAGGTTCCTTGTCATGGCCTCAGGTGTGTAGAACCGCTTATAAAAAAATCTGTAGAGGAAATATAATCCTGTCCTTTGAATGCTTATATCTCTATCTGAAACTTCTTTTTCTACCCTTCTTCCTCAGGGGAAAACAAAACCCACCTCCATCTTGATGGTCATTCTAGATTTTGACCTACTTGAATTATGGTAGATTCAGTGTGGGGCACTTAAACCATGATTTCAGCTGCTACAGGTATCGACCAAACAACTGAAAATTTTCTGTGACAGAAACCAGGGCAGCAGTTGACAGTGACAGTGGTGACAGCGTAGGAGCACAAGTTGAAGAACCTCTGCAGAAGCCAAAGAGGACAGTACCAGGCTCAAGGGGAAGGATGCACTCAGCAGTTACTTCATTATTTTTCCTGTTATTTCCCTTTGGCCATCACATGGCCACAATTACTGCTGTGTACATGAGTACTTTACAGCCTCCATGGCCCAACCAGGGCGTAGGGAAGCATCATTTGCCAGGTTTTAACAGTGAATTCCAGAGCTTTGTCTAAGATCATTTGGGAAGACTGTGTCAGAGAGGGAGAATAAACCTGCAGGTTCTTCCCATACCTCAGCCATGAGCTTTGGTTGTTTGTTAGCATTTTATACTTTAATTTCTCAAATACTCCCACTCTGTACTGTAATGTTTCATCCTAATGCTTTTTAAATGCTGTCCTACTTTTCTGTCTTTTAGTTTGTCTAATTTCAGGGAAAAAGATAGGCAACTGATGCCAAGGAAACCTATAAATCACTTTATATAATTTGTAACACTACTGAAAAATCTGTTTGGGATTTATGTCACTGCAAATGAAATGTGCCATTTGCAAGCTGCCTTTTATAATTTATTAAGCAAGCTGAAATGTTTGCTAAAACAAGCTTTGTTAGCGTGTCATCTACTGGAGTAGGAGAAATAGTTTGCTGACAGATCATAGAAATTGGATTTTTATGGTCCCCCATCCACTTCAAAGTGTTTTCTCTGACAGGGTTGACACAGGATGCTACTTCAGAAGCATTGCATGTACTCTAGGGGACCATTTCTGGTTTTAATTCGTGCAACAATCCATCCTGCATTTTCCTTGAGTTAGCTGAATGCTGTGTATTCAAACACCTTAATCTGAAGAAAATGGGTACATAGAAACACAGGTTAAATGTTTAAGGCTGATGTAATACACACTTGGAACACTTTAAATCAATCATTTATGCCACACAACCTGCTTTGGGCCCTCACTCAATTGCAAGTAGCTGCCAAGCACCCCCAGCAGGCGAACTTGGTGGCTGGGCTGTGTGTGCCAGCCTGAGAAGTGCAAATCCCAGATCCACATCCCAGTGAAGTGATGACAAGGTTCCCCTTGGCTTCACCAAAGTTTGACCGAGGACCCAAAGGAACAGACAATCAATCTCTTTGCTTCAAGACTTTCTTGCGTGGGCCAGAACATTGGGGAGATGCCCAGAGCAAGGACCATGCTAAGGGCTATAAAAGTGGTATTTTGGGATACAACAGTAGAAAAGTAGAAAGTGCAGGACAATGTGAACACCCTGCAAACAGTTCCCAATGGAGAAAAGGCCCAGACCAGGAATGTTCATATATGAATCTGTTTCACAGCTCGCAGCGCTGCAGGCTCTGCTTGCACAGTGGCTGGAAATGTGCTCCAGCCAACACCTTCTCAAGTGTTAATTCCACGCATTGAGAGAAAGAGAATATAATTATAGCACTCTGTTATTTTCATTTTGGTGAGAGTGCTCATTCTGAAGTGAAGAAAGAGGTGGCCCAAACTCCCTCTGAGAGAGGCCAGAGCACCATCAACATGCTCAGTAAAACTCTTTGAAGGCTAGGAGGTTGGGCCGCTGCCACAGCTCATGTGACAGCACATCTCTCAGAAAACTATGGAAAATAAATAGTGACATTCCTTTGCAGGTGGTGAATATCCTGATGCTATTCACATGTTGTAGTGATGGAGAGAGGGGAAAAAATGAACTAAATAAATAATTTCTATTAAAGTTGCATGGCAAATATCGGTAATTGGATTTTTCCAGAATTCTCTAGGGATTGTTATATTTTCTCTGAAAATAATAATGAGAAATTCTAGTTAATGTGTCTATGATTTTCTTGGTCGTTATAATTTCTCTTGCCCTCTTTTAAAGACAGAAAGTCCCACGTCTTCACCAAATGGTTACTACTATTTGCAATACATGTGCTCAGCTCCTGGCTGCTTCCCATGCGCACAGGGGTGAGCAGCTCAGAGCTGGGGGAGGCTGAATGCAGTGGAAGGTGTGGTTGGTGGCCACTGAGGTTCTGCAGAGGAAAGCTGTGATGACAGCAGTGAGAGTGGGAGCATGGAAAAGTGAAAGAAATGGGGTAATGCCAGCACGGAGGCTGCGGAAAACCAAGAAACTGCATTGCAGTGGCTCATGCATGACAGGGCACTGGCTGGGCTGGAATCTCTCCAGCTGCTCACTGGATGAGAGAGGAGAAAGCTCAGGGGTGCAGGATCTGAATGCAGAGGAGCCTGGGAAGGCAGGCGTGGAAAAGTGCCACAGGTCCCCACCCTGCAGAGCCCTCCCCATGTGTGCTTGCCCAGTTGTGCCCCACAGCTGGGGCAGAGCTTCTCGCAAACATTGAAGCCCAGGAGGTTTTTTCTGATATGTAGTGATGATGCAGGGAATCATGAAAGTACTCCGGCCTTGATTTCGTGAGTCTTTTCCTACAGAAAATGCTGAGTGGAAAAAAAAAGAAAAAAAGAAAAAGAAAAAACCCAAGGAAATCTCAAAAGGAATCTGAAATAGTTGCCAGAGTGCAGAGGTGAGAGATTTGTTATCTGTCTAGGGTCATGCATCTTATTAAAGCAAATGCCTAAGTCTACTGTAAAATGAAGCTGTTGACTGAAAAAAAAAAAAAGGAAAGGAGAAAAAAAACATTTGACCTACATTATAAATAGCAACGTGAATCATATTCTGTGAAAGCTTTTTTCCTTCAAAGATACTCAAGAGGTGCTGCCCAGCATTGTATGTCATAGAAACATGTATTTCTAAAAAACTGCTAAAGTGACATTTCAGTCATATGACAGACTGCAAAAAGACAGTCTAAGAAAACAGTAGAACAATTTCTGCCTTGCAAAAAAAGCTCAAGGACAAGAAAGCACTAACGGCTGCTGACGAGTTTGTACTTTTGTTTTTTCTGTGGAAGGAAAGAAAAACAAATTCCTCCTTACAGCAACTTCACCGCTGTTGCAGGTGTCATAATGCGTGCCAAGTTGAAGTGAGCTGGAGTAATTGGAGCTCCTCTTTCCAAGAGACAGGAAAACAGCGTCTCCAGCTTTTGTCAGACCAATCTAGAAACACTTTTGCTCAGAGCGTGCGAGGCTGCAAATGATGAAGTTGCCACTGGCGGTGACCTTTCTTCAAGGCTGTTCATTCCTTCTGCACAAAAAAACCCCAGAGCTTCATGGAAAATATGGAAAATCCTTAGCCATGGTGTTTTTTTAGAGTGGGAGGAGAGGGAATTTTCATAAATATTTCTTTCAGGATTGACTTTTTTTTAACTTTCAGGATTTTCTTTGCTTTGAACTTAACACAGGGTTTCATTGGGGAGAATGAGAAGTTAATTTTGCCCGGTGTTCAGGACAATTGGGCCCCTCGGCAGTGTCTCATCTCACTCCTCTCTTTTGGCTTATTTCTCCAAACCTCAAACCTTGCACAGTTCAAAACCAGCTATTAAAATATGTAAAACTGAATCTAAATATTAGAAGATGCCTTTTTATTAAGAAAAAAGGGGAAGTTAAAATGAAATTACTATGGTGGCTGTTCTCTCCCATCTGTAGTGTGGGAGTTTTACTCATCCTAATGAATAAAGAGAATTTAAAATTCTCCACTTGAAGAGTGGAGATAGGCAGCTGTGTGCCATAATGCAATAAAATAATCTTATTTGAGGCTGCTTCTTCAATTAGGTACAGCCCATACAGTGCTTCTGACACGTTAAATTTGAGGCCCACAGGACTCCAGAAAACATCTGGGTGCTGTTCAAGCTTCCCTCAGTTGCTCCTTCAGTTCTAGAGGTGGAAGGCTCAGAAAGGCTTTGTAGTGCACTGTCAAAATCCAGCTTGACCTGCAACATGCAAGCCCCCAGCACCCTCTTCCCTGCACCTACAGCCAGGCTTCTCTGAGGGACAAGCAGGGCATGGGCCAACAGCCAGGAGGGAGCAGGAGAGGTGAAATCCACCCTGTCCTGTGCTCGGGAAGGCCATGATACTCCTGAGGCATCACAGGTTTCATTTTGAGATCATAGGTAGGAAGACACTTTAAAAACTCTGTTTCCAGCTGCTCCTAGAATTTCTCTGGAAAAATCTGATTCACCAGGCAAGCTCTCATAAGGAAAGCAGGCACAAAGCCATCGAAGGGGAGGAGGTGGCATGGCTGATGTGTGACCTGCACTTCCAAAGTGTGGGCGCACACAGGGCGAGGGACCCGTTAGCAGTGTGGGCTCGGTCCTTTGCAATTCCAGCAGCACCAGTCTGTGCTGTGCCTTAGCTACATCAGCACTGCGCCCACACCTTCCTTTCCAACCTCACAGGGCTTCCCCTGCCCCTTCCAAAGCTACTAAGTAGCCCAAACATTCCTGGCCCACACTCAGGATGTAGTCCTCCACCAGCACCTTCAGCACAAGCTGCACCTCCTGCAGGATGCAGTCTGGGAGAGGCTTGTGATGCTGATCTTCCCCCAAGCCCTGGTGCTCATCCAGCCTCTCCCACGCCAGATCCCAGACAGGATTCACTCCCAAAAGAGAAAAGTAATTTTTATTTTCACAGGGTAGCTCTGCAATTAGGGAGAAGTCACTGGGGGCACGAATGAATAGAACAGGTGGGAAGGGAGAAGTAGAAGATAGTGTTGCTGCTGGACTCTTTTTGTCACCTAGTTTAACATGGCTTTCACTCACAGAACAATGATAATTCTGCAGTGGTAGAGAGGACATATTCTCTGTCTTTTCTCTTTCTATCCATAGTAAGAGCAGTGCAGCTGCTTCAGAGGGTCTGCCTGCTGAAGGCAGATGACAATCTGCTTTTGCTCTCATGCATGGAGTCAATCAACACTCCTCTAATGATTTTATCTAACCTTTTAAAGGAAGACAGAAAAAAAAAAAAAAAAAAAGGGAATTACTCCTGGAAGGGCCCTTAAAGGCTGGTACAGCCAGGGCTTGATAATATGAAAATACAACAGAAAAGATAGTGATGTGATAAGATACACCCAGGACTCCTTTCTGCTAGATTATGTCTTAGCAGAAACAGCATCAAGGCAGGAAAGAGCTTGTGAGGATTTTCTTAGAGAATTCAACCTCACAGCCCTTCAGAGAACATTAACAGTTTCTCATTCCCATGTTCTCTCATCCTCACCTCTTAAGGCCCTTCTTCATTTGCCAAACACCTCCTTAAATTCATTCAAAAATATCACACATAGATCTTGCTTTTGCAGCACTCACAGGAAAACTGATATTCTAATAAGAAAACATAAGAATTTTTTCTCCATCAGCTACAGGATTTTTCTCTTTCTGCACACCATCATTTATAGATTGGAAGTTTTCCAGTGCAGGGGGACTGGCTCATTCAGGGCCTTGTTTTGTGCTCTTTACTTTGACATATTTACTAAATAATGGCATGCCTGAGTTATAGCTACAGTGGGAATTGACACTGAACTTCTCAACTCCTCTCAAATCATACAGATAATGCTATGCTGCCATTTCACACAGAACATGCTAATTACATTTCATACAATTTGCAGTACAACCGTACCAATTTTAAATATACCTGCTGTTGATCTCATGACAGATATGGTCTTCAAATCAGTGTGGAACTGAAGTGGAGGCCACTTGTACCTCAGTACAAATGTTACACAGGACTGTCAGACTGCTTTCTGTCTGCTCATTTTCTACTGTTTGTAGCCACCAGTCATCTGTTTTCAATGATGTGAGACATAACTCACTGACATTTGCCTGTCCTCTCCTTGCTTGTTTTGCAGTATTTAACATGCCCTAGAGATCACTAGATATTATATCCCATCAGCAGCACCATAAAAATATGAAGCATATGAAACTTGGTTTGTACATATGATGAAAAAATTGCACCTGTGAGACAGTGACTGTGAGAATGGCTCTTCTGGATGTGCAGGCTGATTTCATGTAGGCTGAGCTGAGCTAAATCAATAATGGAGTCCCACCTTAAATCTGGAACATCAAACTTTCAATTTATTTTTAGAAAAACAATACGAACGGAGCCTCACACAATACGTAAATTATATACCTAGGAACTATTCAATAATGGGGTTTTTTTCCTGTGCCTGCATGGCCTCCCTCAGTCTCTCCTTCTTCATGTAGCTCAGCCTTTTGCTTCAAAGCTATCGGGGCTGCTTAAGAATTTCCCATGCGGCACTGATGGGGGGGGCAATTAGGTGCACGGACTTTTCAGCTTTTTAATTAAAAATTAAACTCTAAAGCAGCCGGGGCCTGCTCAGGGCTGAAACAAGCTTGGGGCAAAACTACAGATCCTCTGCCTTTGATGGCTGATGGGAACAGACCACATTCCTCTGACCAGGACACAGGATTCCCTTACATTTTGAGGGAAAAAAAATAGAAGGTGCCCACTTACCTTTAAAACAACTCACTCCTATTGAATCTGACATCAGATGCACACCACCAACTTACAGAGCAGGCTCTGTGTGAAACACTAACGAGGGGAAGGACCAGACCTCAGCTGCTCAAAAGAGCTTACACAGAACAGATACATGGGGGAGGGAAAGAAAAAGGAAAAAAAAAGAAACCAAGAAAATAAAGACCACCCCCTTGAACACAGACCTTTATTTTAATTGAAATTGTTATAAGAATGGATGGAGAAGCACAGTGGTATCTCTCTGATCATGGCTAACAGCAGGGGCACAAGTGAGTAAGGGGGGTTGGATGGGAATGTCTCCATGTTGGGTTTCTGGATCCTGAGCCAGAAAGAGAAGTTCATCCCTACTGTGCCTGTATTTGCTGAAGGAACAAAGGCACAGGGAAAGCCAAAAATATTCACCACCTTTAGAATTGCAGAGGTATTATCCTTATTTGGTTCACCTTCAGAAAAGGCTGCATGATTTCAGGTATAGCCTGCCAAGCCACAGGTATCCATTTATGTCCTAAAAAGCCTTAATGCTAAAAATCAAACTCAAATATGTGGTTCTTATCTACTGCTTCTTTTTTTTTTTTTTTTTTTTTTAGGTAATAAAGTACAAAAATCTATCATCAGCTCCAGTAGCTGTTGCATGCATGAAGTGATTGGCTTTTTAAAAAAGTATCTGAGACAGTTCTAAAGGACTAAAAATCTTTGTATTTGTTTGGAAGATTTTGCAAATCCCATAGCTCTGTAGAATCCTCCAGCAAACTTTTGAGGAAGACAAATAAAACATATTTCAAACATCAAGGACAATAGTGTAATGCGGCCTTTAAGTTGTCAAATCCTGGATAAAAATGTTGGTAGGTCCAAGGAAGATCTGAGTGTTCAGAAAGTTGCATTATACTCAGAAACAGCTAAAGACCAGATTAAATTTTTTGAAGAAATCTCCATCTGGTGGCTAAAAAGGGAATTCAAATTTTTCCTAACCTAATTTTTCCTTTTTAGGTTTAGGAATCTGTTGACTCAGCCAGTCACATTATAATACACTGTTTAAATCCTACTTAATCAGCACTCTCATAGAGAGTCAGATGAGATACTGGAAGCCTGGTATCATTGTGTTCCTTCCATACTGGCTACCTGCAATTTGGAGTACAAAAGAAAAACCAAAAGTCAAACCCCAAACCTCAGACTTACGTTACTCCTCACTACTCACAACCACTTTTAGTTCCAGCAGACTGACAAATTTTGACTGACTTATTTTAAATTTTAAAACCCAGCCATATGACAGCCATAATCAATTACAAACATATGTCTGAAATTACACTAGAATTTTGTCTTGCTGTGCTAGCACTTCAGAAAGTGAATTTGGTTAGCTGGATTTTAAAGGGCAAAATGTTTAACTCAACGCAAGCATCAATAAGAATTGATTTTCAGACCAGTACTGCTGCTGAAAATGCAAATGTAGATTATTGCAAAAGAGATACCTTATTCCAACTAGTGAGGGTTAACACATTCAGAAACTTGGTGAATTTTGCAGAGAAAGAGTGTGCATGGTGGATGGAAGGAATGGTCTCATTTTGCATTTTGCAACACACAGAACATGTAAATCCCTAATCCCACTAGGTAAGCAATGGTCCCAATTCATAGCACGGTTAGTGGAATGCACAGCCTTTAAGTTCTGGGTGAAAAGCCCAGATCTAGTCCAGTATTGATGAAACACAGGTTTTTCAATGATTTACCAATGCCAGTCCAGCTGAGGCAAATGCCCTCCCCATAGTGCCAGACCAGTGTTACAGTCAGCTTCTTAACATAACTGTACGTGTGGCAAAGACACACGGCAGAACGAGGGAGCTTTAAAGAATTCCAACAGCTCTCATGATTTGCTGCTGAAGAGTTATCCGACTTCCTCAATAGTCCCTCTGAAATCCCTGTGACTGAAAACAGGTGTTAATTTAAATATTAAAAGGGATACTCCAGGTGCCACATAAAGCACCAAAATTATTTCAACATGAAATAGGACAATTTAGAAAGATGCTTAGTTAGAACATACACGCAGATAGCCATGAAACACAACTGTTTCTACAGCTTTTCTATTCATGTGTGCCAAAAACGCTTAGGAAGAGAAGTCTCACCACCAACAAAAGTCTGCAAACCCACAACCAGCATTTTGCTTCTTGGGTCTGCCCAGAAAGCTATGGGAAGACCTGTACAGAAAAGTTCACGGGACTTTTGGAGACCAATTATTTGACCAATTATTATTTGTCTGTCTTGTTATCAAAACCAAGCCCAATGGCACTAGACTGACTTGACTCTGGAATGGAATACAAGATGTTTAAAAACAAACACAGAATCATAGAATTAAGGGGTGAAAAGACCTTTAAGATCAGTCAGTCCAACCTTTGACTAAGCACCTCTGTGTTCACCAGATAAACCATATCCCCAAGTGCCACATCCATTGAACACTTCCAGTGATGGTGAAATTGAGTAGTGTGTTTCACTACTTGAGTAGTGTATTTCAATGCATGAACAATCCTCCAGTGAAGGAATTTTTCCTAGTATCAAATCTAAACCTGTCCTGGCACAACTTGAGGCCATTTCCTCTTGTCCTGTCACTTGTTACTCAGGAGAAGAGACCAATCCCCACCACACTATAACCTTCTTTCAGGGGGTTGTAGAAAGCAATGAGGTCTCCTGAGCCTCCTTTTCTTCAAGCTAAACACCCCCAGCTCCCTCAGTCGCTCTTCCTAAGACTTGTGCTCCAGACCCTTCACCAGCTTGTTGCCCTTCTCTGGATATATTCCAGCGCCTCAAAGTCCTTCTTGTAGTGAGGAGCCCAACACCAAACACAGGATTTGAGGCGTGGCCTCACCAGTGCTGAGTACTGCTGGGCACAGTAGTATCTTGGTATCCTGCAGAGCCCTGCTGGCCACAGTTTTCCTGATCCAAGCCAGGATGTCATTGGCCTCCTTGGGGACTTGGACACACTGATGGCTCATGTTCACCCACTGTCACCAGCCCCCCAGGCTCTTTTCCACCAGCAGCTTTCCAGCCACTCTGCCCCCAGCCCGGGGGTTGGTGTGACCTAAGTGCAGGATGTGGCACTTAGCCTTTCTGAACCTCATACAGCTGGCTTCAGACCACAGATCCAGCCTGTCCAGATCCCCCTGCCCTCCAGAAGGTCAACACTCTTGCCTAACTCGATGCCATCTGTGACCTGACTAAGGGTGGTCTTGATCCCTTTGTCCAGATTACTGATAAAGATATAAAGCAGGACTGGCCCCAACACTGAGCCCTGGGGAACAGCACTTGTGACCAACTGCCAGGATACAGCATAAATAGATAAATGTGGTTTTCTGTCAGACTACAAGTCAACTAAAGAGCACTCACAGTTCTGTTACTCAAATTACACTTGGCAGAATTTAGGATGTAAGTACAAGAATATCAAAAAAGGAGACAAAAAGCTTCTACCCATTGAGTCAGCAACTTCTACCCATAACCGTTAAATTTTTAGAGAGATGGAAATCAGACCAGATCTGAGCTTACTAATGGACTCTATTTGGAACATGTTAAAACTTTCATTAATGTAAAGCTGATAGAGCACTTGGGACATAGAAGTATCCTTGCTATGGTCAATCCTTATTTTTAAGGCAATAGGTACGGAAAATAAATAAACTTAACAATACTAGTATGGACTTTTAAACTGGAGGTTTTTTTAATTAAAAATTTGTCCAAAAAGATGAGTATTTACAAAACATTGAGATTTTTAATTCTGTTATCAAAACCTGCTCAACCCAGTACACCTAAACGCTAAAGCAGAATATTATACAAATCCAAAATACAGTAAGATCACTAAAATTCATGTGATTGACTTAATAAAAACTACACCATCTCCCAAGTATGAAAGATCAAATATCAACCAGCACAGCTTGAAGTGAATATGCAGACTTCCAATAGATTCACTGGAGACAGCCTCCAGGGTGTAATCCAACAGTCTAGTAACTGACACTACATCAAACCCACTGAGGTGTGTTTAATGAAATCTGTACACACACAATTTACAAATATTTTCAAAGGTTCATTCTAAGTTTTTGGAAAGATGTCATAATTAATTCAATAAAATTCATGCAATCTCTCTGTCTAGGAGTGTTTCTGTATAAGGGCTTAAACTGTTTGCCCAAAAGACAAAAAGAATTTAAATTGTTCTGTTGAATGAAAAAATAGAAATTTTTAATAAGGCATAACCCAAATTTTAAAAGGCCATTTTACACACACTCAGAGTCTGTTCATATCTCAGGCAGAAAAAAGGAAAAATCCAGATGACTCAACCCAGGATAGGGAGCAGAATATGGCAAACTCTTCAGAAATCCACTTATCTGCTTGCGGAGGACCTTTGCTCAGTGCTTTCAGAGAAAGGCAACACATCCCTCATCTAGCATCTAGTATAAATAGCAAAGAAGACTGGCATGCACAGCCAGGCAGCTTCATGATGCAAAAGAAATCAAAGCAGAAATCTGTACATGGTCCTCTTTCACAAAGTACCCCAGATTTCAGAGCAGATGCTGCTTCACCTTGGTCAGTAACAGAAGGAAGCCTTCACGCCAAGGTCAGCCCAACACTCCATTTCACTGGCTTACTGGCAAAGCCACGTTGACGGGCACTTGGCTGGGCTGCTGTGCTGGGGACCCATTGCTGAGAGGCTGCTGTGAAACTGCAGCTGGCTCCATTTTGCTGATGTGTGTTATGAAGCGCAGCCGAAGTTTCAGAGCTGGTCTTAAATTACAAATTATCTTCTCAACCTGGTTTAAAAAAAGAAAAAAATGCATTCAGTAAAAAACAGCAGTATTTTAACATATGTCACTACTGTACACAAACATCACATTAGCACAACAAAAAATGGAAAAAGATAAAGTAAATAGGAGTATTTATGTTAATATTTTATTAAACATGCAAACTTTCCGGCCTCTTCTTATAACCAACAATAAAAAACCCCTCCCTGTTGTAACAGTTGTACACCAAAGCTTTGTAAAACAAGTCACACAACTGATGCTCTTAAAACTGCATACTGTTATAAACTAAACATAAAATGGGTGAATGATTTTTCATTGAACAGGGATAAATCTTCCTTTTGTCACATGTCAAGTTACATTAATGAATCAAAAATTAGGTAAAATCTTAAAGATGTAGACTGAAATGAGTAAGTTATGAAACATCCAGTACCTTTACTTTTAGTGATAGCTCTAATAATAGTATTTAAAGCACCCTGAAGCTGTGTCTTAAATTTCAGACTACAAAAATGAATCTTGCAATCTGAGATATCTAGTCTACTGCATCTGAAGCTTTTAGATGTGTAGAAGTGCACCAACTTCCTAATTGTATATAGAGACTAATCAAGTGTTAAGCAATTTGTTGTACTGCTAGCTATGAAAATAGTTCACAAAAAGATTAAGTTATTATATGGAAGAAAGATAACTCCAATATCAGCATCTACTGTTTACTTACTTGGTCCTTCACGCTGTCACCTGTAAACATGTATTTCATATGATACAAGAAATCACATATGGGATCCATGTAGTTCAGGTGGGCGCTGTACCGATCCGCATTCAGGAGCATTTCATAAAACGCCACTCCAATCTGTTTCCACAGACACAAAGAGCAGCCCAAATGAAAACAGGTTTTAACATGCCTTAGATCAGAAATACAGTTAAACAATATAGAAAGTAGACACTGCTTTTTAAGTAGCTGTGAGACCTAAAAAAATTACCTTCTTACAGCGACAAATGCATGGGTCTAAGTCATCCCACTACGCTTAACTACATGATTCCCAAGTTCAGCTCTTCTTTCTAGCAGGGTATCTGATATCTGACATTTTTCAGCTCATCTGCCTACTGGCCAGCTCCATCTCTTTTTTCTTCCCCTACCCTTATCCATGCTGACATGAATGTAAGAAACAGCTTATGTTCCTCCATCCTCACAATTCACCTCTTGCATACTCCTTTCCACGCAGTAAGTCTGATGCATATTTTGCATGTAGTTTGAGGGCCAAAGAAAGCATCTATTGCTTGATATTTCTGGGGTTGTATTTCTTTCCTTGCTTAAAAAAAAATGTACTAGGTGTTTTATCCAACAGGATTTCAGTTAACTGGATAGGCTGAATACCAACTCAGCAGTTCAGATCCTTGAAATTACTGTTTAATTGCATTGATTTAATTCTGAATACTTATTAAAGATTTTTATCCCTCTCTGCTTTGTAATGTAATTGCAAAGCTAAAATAATCTATACAGTATAAAGCAAGCCACAAGCCAGACTTTACCTCTATCATGCATCGTGTCCTCTCCTGCTGGAACCGTTGCAGGAAAGGACCAACGAGGTGGTAAACATAAAGCAACTGGAACTCTGTTTTCACTATGGGTATCAACGCTTCTGTGAGGAACCTGTAGTTTTTCAAGACATTTATTACATCAACTGTTTGGTTATTTGGGATTTTCTATTTCTTTCACCGATACCAAATTCTAGCCAAAGCATCACGTTCTCTCTCAGATTTAGACCTTTATTTTAGAAAAAAAATTGTGACTCTGCAAATATGAACTATTTCAAGTATTATTTCAAGGCAGCTCTAGAATTAAGAGTAATATTTACTGTTACAGCTGATGCTTTAGGAACATGCTAAAGCCCATGCTTTAAAAAATTTTTAAATTAATAAAAACACAAAAGCTAATCAAGATTAAAAAAAGGCTAATTAAAGGCAGTCACACCACATGACAGCCCTAAAGCTTACAGACAACAAGAGTTACGTCAGTGGAAGAGGGAGCTGGAAAAAAAACTTGTGATCCATCTGGCAAGTTTCAGAGCTCCCCTGCACATGTTTATTTGCTGGTGTAACTGCTATAGGTGGAGCTTTGTAATCTACAGTATGTATTGAATTTAAAGGACAAATTACATTATCAAATATCATTACACCTACTTAGGAATGAGAGAAAGCTGTCCAATGCTGGAATGATGCCAGACAGCATGTGCCAAAGCCAAAGTGTAGCTACAACTCATCTCGGAGTAAGACTGGTGACATGCTGTGAAGTCAAACAGCTGGAATGGGTAACCAACCCACTCTGTCTCTGATGTCAAGCTGGGACTGTTGATGACATTCACAATGCAGTCATGGAGAACAATCCAGTAAGGCTCCTGGGGGGGGGGGAAAAAAAAATCAAACCCAAGAAGTCAAAATTATTTATAAAAAGAATATCATCTAAGACAATGCTTCCTTAGCTCTTTCTACTATTATTGCATTTCTAAAACGTGTATATATAAATATATATATGTATATATAAAACTGTTATGGTAGTTTAAAACTGAAATGGTAGTTTATAACCACATCTGACAAAGATGAAAATTTAGAGTCTGGCATTACTAAGACATATTTCATGAATTTAATTATTTAACCACATAATACAAAGGTCTCCAAAAGAAGCAAAGATGAGGCAAAAAGCCTTAGTGGAAGAGGTCTGAGAATTTTCTAGTCTTCTGAGTGCAGGTGCAAACAGACCAAAAAACCAAGATGGAAACAGGAAATAAAAAAGATGCAAAAGACAAAGAATATAGATGATGATGCAAGGAGAGGGAACAGGAAGAATAAGAAAGACTATAAAAATAATAAGGATTAAATCCATGTTGGCTTCCCTCTAAGAAGAGGAACCATTTTATTGGGGAAGAGAGGTCACAGGGGAAGGACAGCTGTGACACATGTACGCCAAGATCAAAATTACTCAGGCAGTCTTTGTCAGGTACCAAGAGTCATGATATTCAGATCAAAGTTTCTACTGATACACAAGCTGCAGTCTGCATACATTTCGTTCTGCAATCTTAACCACATCTCATTTACATGATTTAAGAACTACAGGATGTGGAAGTGCAAGCATTAATCAAAAAATAACTTTGCATGAGAACCTTTATAGATCTTCCTACTATATAGCTCCAGTTCTCAACACTGCACACATGGCACTTAACTATATATTTAAACAGGAGTGATTTCCTTCTTTTCATCCTAGCCTCAAAATACAATAGAAAAACAAAACACCTTGTCAATTTTTCCATGATGGAGGAGTAGATTTTTCTCAAACACACACACAACCTTCTGAACAGCTTGCTGTGGAATCTACAGATGTTAGCTATAAATTTTTACAATATACTCTAGAAAGATGACAAACCTTTCATGAAATAATATTTTTTTTTTATTTTAAAATACAATGTATTGACTCACTGGTAAGGCTGTGATAATCAGTCCAATTGCATTCATCCAAGCTGTGATATTCTCTCTTGGCACCAGGGGCTGACTAGAGACAAGGAAAAAGAAAAATAAAGCTCAGTTACAGAACTACAATTTGTGCTTCTCTTGCATCTACAGATCAGGTGTATTTATGCCAAGAACATTTCTCAAGTTGAGAGAACTACAAAAACACACAGGTATTTAGAAGAGACAAAAGATGGTATAAATGCTACTGGGATGTTGCATGCAAAACTTTATCCAGGTGTGTTTTGCATTAGTAGCAGGTTTCCTTCAAAGGCTTTGAACTTTTTTCCTTAAGCTTTAGTGCTTAAGGGTTGCCTCCCCCTTTATTGACTCCTTCCCTCCGTATGCCCCAAACAGAATTAACAAGAATATATCACTAAGCTGAATGAGGCTAAAACAGAGTAGTTCGTTTGTTATTGTTCACTGATGTCAACTGAATGGCTACAAGAATATCAGGTCCTGTCTTTCACTGCAGTTTTTTTACGTGGTTGAGCAAGACGCAGAGCTATGAGTCAAATTCAATGCATCGTGACAAAAAGTCAGCCTTGGCACACCACTGTTTCAAAGTATTTCTGATCTACATCAGCATCAGGAAGATTCAGAGTCCTGCCAATGATTCCTGTCCCTTTGCACTCAAGGATGCTGTGGTATCAACTGATGAAATGTCCTCCTCTCAGCACAGCTGAAAGAACAACTGGCTTTCTCCATGCTTTCTTGCTAAAACCAATGGATAAAACCTTTGCCTGTGTGAGGTCTTCCCTCTAACTTTTATGGGCATCATATCAATTCAACCATTCCTGAAGCACATGCAGTCCACTACAACACAGGAATCTAATACATGACTTTTCTCCTTGATCCCTGTCACTTTGTTGTCCAAAAATATTTTAGATATAAAACGTTACCTATATACACTAACAATTTTTTTTTAAATAAGAAAATTAGTACCATAGACTACCTTAGAAATCTCTAATTACGTAAGATATATTGCAGAAAACCATTTCAGAAAGGCAACATACCTCTTCAGCACAACATTCAGCAGAGCATTGCCCACCTCCTTCCCTGGAACAGCCAGAGCCATGAGCTCAACACAGGTAACGTGCAGAGCATGGGCAGCTGGGTTAGGAAACTCATTGAATCTCCAGTCACAGTTTGGAAAAGGACCAGGTGATTTGCCTGCCATAGGTGCCAATGGTTAAGGAAAAAAAAGCTGCCCCAACACAGACAAGTAAAAGCAGCACACTGGTTAAAAATTGATGCATATACCACGTATTAAATTGAATTGAAAGTTATTGAAAACAAGTAGAACAACCACATTTCATTGAAAAAAAAAGACATACAGAACTATGAATATAAGATGCTGATAACCCAATCACTGAAGGACTGCATGAATACAGTTATAAATATATTACACACGCAAGGCCACGCAAAGGATAAACTTCCCTGATTAAGAAGTGGGAAAAACAACACCAGTCATCTCATTCGCTGTCTGCTTCCAAGATGAGAAAATATAAATAATAAGCATTTTCTATTTGCATAGTCAGAAACCATTAATTTGCCTCTCTGCAAGATCTTCTAGCAGACTTCTAGGGTGACAGTTTATGCAAAAGGAGCATCTGCTTAGCCTCTGAAAATATTCCACTTTCCCAAACAAGAATAACTTATTTGAAATACATACAGAAGAGGTCTCCAGAGTTAATATTTGCATAAAAGCAGGGGTTTATGTAATTTTAGCTTTCTTTGGAAAAAGCCAATAAACTTCTTTCAAGTAACACGGTAAAGAAGGGAAGTTCAGGTGAAAATTGGTAAACTCTTGTAAAGCTGCTCCAGAAAGAAGCTGAAGTCCAAGGAGACTCCTACTGTCTAATTTGCCAGATATTCCCACATCCTAAATGTGGCACTGCTCTCAATATTTTATTCTCAGTAATACTAATACATGGCATTATAGAAGTCATCTTGTTTTTGAAAAATTCTTTAAATACTCACAATTTGCATCAAACTTTTTTTTTTTTACAATCAGAATTCAACTCAGAAAGCATAAACATCAGTAATTATATTTCTAAGTGATGCTTAAACAAGGAAATATTTATACAGCTGCACTGTATTTCATTTTCACCATATCTTTTAAGACGTTTACTAGGGGAGCACAGTCCCTGTTTAGAATAATAAAGAAATTGAACTTCATATTTTGATAAAGTGAAGCTGTAAGACATTGCCACTGCTTGATTAAAGCAAACTTTTAGAAGGATATTGTCTACTAGTCTTCCAATGAGCTTGCAATAGTAAGCATCATCAGGAACCCATGGATTCTCCTCTCGGGGATTCATGGCACATTTGAGGTAAGTATCACTCAGACACCAGCCTAGTGGGCGATTATCTTTGAGAGAGCCAATTATGGCATGGACAAGTTTTCTTTTGAGGTTTGTGCGCTCTCTGAGATGCCCCTCATAATAGTGAAGAGTATTGTACAGGTAGGTCACTGGTCGGTCTGCCAAGGAGAAAAGGAAAACAACAAAAACAGACATAACTTCCAGCATCACTGTTATGTTTACGGCAGCAAACAAAACTAAAATCAAGATCTCTGCAAGACTAAGTTGCATGTATTTACAAACAGCACATATGGGACTTATTCATATTTGTTATTTCACTATACTCTACCAAATCGATTTTCCTTTGTCTTTTACATACTTTAATGTGTGTACAGAACAAAAGAAATGGAACAAAGAAGGTCAGTCTTACTAACAGTTCACACCATAATCATAATATTAATATATTTGTAAGTAAACTGACTAAATAATCTCTTCATATAGAAGGTATTAAATAAGAAGAACCCAGGTATGAAGTCACAGTAAAGAAAGAGTATCGTAAATCGTCTGAGCATAACATAGCAACGACATCTATAAAAAACTTATTATAAAAGTAAAGTTCTAAAAGTACTAAAATATCAGGTCAAGTTATTTGAATCCTAAGTAAGCATAGACAGAGGAACTGCTTTTCAATTGTTTCACCCTTGATAACAAAGTTTGTTAGGAGACAAGTCCAAGTATTTACTACTAGAAGGGAATGGAAGGTGTGAAGGAAGCATGAATTAGCAAGAGATACCCAAATAAAAGCAGTTTCACTGTTAGTAAGCTGAAATTCACTAAACAGGAAATGCATTTCTTTCTCTGTGTAAATGTACACAGGGTTTAGAGAACAGGAAAGGAATAAAACACTGCTGTGCTAATAAATGAACATTATGAATGAAGGAGATGAAGAAGACAGAACGATCACATTGGGAATGGATCCATCCATATTCATGGATAACTTACCATGGAATTTGTATAAACCTCCCAGATGATCCAATAAAGTTTCTAGCGATTTGGACACTGGGAGCAATTCCAGAAATCTATGAATTACAATGTCAAACACTGGCAGGAAGCGCAGGCACACATTTCCAAAATAAATGGGTAAGTACTGGGGCTGGATCTGAACTGGGGGATTCACTTGCTCTGCCAAGCCTTCAAAATACAGCTTTTCGGGATATTTCTGGAAAGAAAGAAATCCAACAAAATCAAAATCTCTTTCTTTATAGCAATGAATTAACCATTCAGCATCTACATTGTTTTAGGAAGACACCTCATCATCATCTTTATCACATTTGAATTCAGTGAGATGACATCACTATGAAGCTTGCTGAAGAAAATTCAACTCTGACTTTATTTATTAGACTAGTAGATAACTTTTTCAAAAAAACCCAAAACAAAGTTTCACCACCACTCAAAATGGGTGTAAGAGAACATTAAGCATCCCAAAGCAAAGCTGAAAGCACTGAACGCAGTGCTTAAGTGTCCTTTGTCAAATACTTTACGAGAAAACCTAGGGGAAATCAGCACTACCGAAAGTTTCTGCATCATATACTAATACAGAATACTAGAATTAAATAATTCCCTGGGAAAGAACTGGAGTGTACTCAGATGGGCACTGCTGAGGGCTGAGCTTATGTTTTACCTGTGACTGAAATTTTTATATGCCAGGTTGGGTCTAGTGACTGCGCAGCCATGTCAGAGCACTTCCCTTGCTAATTTGCTTCCCTGCTACTTTTATGCACTGTCAAAACACTGTACAGCCAAGTCAGAGGGCTAATATAAACCAAACAGCTTCTGGATCAGTACTAGATGGCATGTATAGAGCTACATAAGAGTTTGCTTGTGTCTGTTCCATCTCAGTGTTTATTTTTTGACAGAACAGCCCACTGGCATATCCTTTTCTAGCCAGCAAAAACCAGTATGTTTACAGGAGCGTTAAAATCTCAGCAATTCTCTTCCCTAACATATCAGGCTATCATGTTCTTGCCACACAGAAGATGGAAGAAATTTTAAAATTTAGAGTAAAAAATAGGTTTAACTATTGGTTTAGTCATAAAACACCAGCAAAAAATACCTTCTGCCTGATGCACAAAAACTCTGTTCTAAATTAATTTGAATGAAAACAAGACTTTTTAATTGTGTGATTTAGATGAGCAAGAATGAACATCCAACCAACTCTTAAGCTACTTCTATCTTTAAATATTACTGAATTATAATTTCAAAGTTATTACATACAGCAATTTATTATTTTCATACTAGCCACCAAAAATTGCAACTTATTAAATAACTCAAAAAATTTATAAAGCTGTCCTGTAAATGATGACTGATCTGAAGTCCACAGAAAGTATTACAATAAAAGAATGTTATTAGCTTTGATACCTTGTGGTAGCTCATATGCTTTGTATGCCAATCATTCTGCAGCCAGTGTTCCGGAGAATTCTCCTTCACAAAATCACTCACTCTGTTTCTGAAATCATTAGGCTTCAGTAAGAGTAATTGGATTATGAAGTAACAGACTTGAGCTTCATTTCCTTCATGACTACGCATAGCCTTAAACGAAACAGATCAGATACATGAAATTACAGTTGACACTGTCATCTGCTCTATAGCCCCAAAACATGACAGCCAAATTTGCTACATCTGCACACAAATTCATGCTGAATATATGGTCTTTCAACTCTATTTTTCAAGTGAAGACATAAAAAAGAGGCAGATTCAATCCCTACCCCATTCTTTATTCCACAGGCAGGTCTTACAAACTCCCCAGTCACAGGACTTTCTCCAGAAATTTTAGCTCTCTTTTATCTGTCAGTTGTCTTATTGAAAACAACCAATTAGTGACAATGAAGTTAATATTGCTCCTAACCTCTGGCCACTCTGACATGTTTGGAATTCAGTCTGAAAACCAAATTAGAATTCAAACATCCAGCTTTACATCAAGATGAGATTTTAAATGATATATAAAGGACACTTACTGAATGCAAATATAGTTCTCTCTAGGTCAATACTGCATTATTTTACAGGATAACATGAAAAGCAAGAGAATATAATTTCTGTCTTACTATTATGATGCAACTAGCTGATTTCTAAGCAAAGAAAGAATATGCTAACAGGTACAAGATTTTCCATATACTTGTGAATCATAGCATGCCATATCCTTTCTACCTTTTAAGGCTGCAGGAATCACACAACCATAGAATCACTTAGGGTAGAAAAGACCTTTAAGATCAAGTCCAACCATTAATTGAGCACTGCCACTAAACCATGTCCCAAAGTGCCATACCTACACATCTTTTAAATACCTCCAGAGATGGTGACTCAACCACGTCCCTGGGCAGTGTCTAAACACTTGACAACTCTTTCACGGGAAGTATTTTTCCTAATATCCAATCCAGCACAGCTTGATGCTGTTTCCTCTTGCCCTACTGCTTGTAACTTCTTATGAGAGAAGAGGCCGCCCCCAACCTGGCTACACCCTTTTAAGGCAGTTGTAGAGAGCAATAAGGTCCCTGAGCCTCCTCTTCTCCAGGCTAAACAACCCCACCTCCCTCAGCTGCTCCTCATAAGACTCGTGGCTCCAGACCCTTCACCACCTCCACTGCCCTTCTCTGGACACGCTCAATGTCTGCCTTGTAGTGAGGGGCCCACAAGCGCCCAGCCTGTAGCACCACACGGCGTTGCTGTGACTTAAGTGCAAGACCTGGCCCTTTGCCTTGCTGAACTTCAGACAACTGGTCTCAGCCCATTGATTCAGCCTGTCCAGATCCCCCTGGAGAGCCTAAATAACTGCAAAGCTCTGAGGTCAGAGACCCAAACCACTAATTACAACATTCAATAAAACTAGTTCAATGGTTGCCATTAAATAACCAAGAAATGCTTCCCTGAAGATTCAGAGAACTGTAAGGCTTGGAATTTTATATTGCTTAAAGAAGTAATCTATTATTTTACTTGATTACCATCTAAGCAAATAGCCTCTATTTAAGACCAGTGCATTTTTAAAAGATTGCTACTACAAAAGTGACTCAGAAAGCAGACTCTGCATGAACTGCCATCTTATCTTCTGAAGTGATACTTACCAAACAGAGGATCAACCTATCCAGTGTTACAATATTGTATTTCCACACCATGTCATTGAGAATCTCAATACATTTATTGAGCTGCTGTCCTCCTGCAGATGTAGAGAATTCATACACCAAGAAATCTGCAAATGTCCTGACATGTGCCACCAGAGCTCTGGCCCCAATTCTTTCTAACACTCTAGCAGGGAATGGGGGAAAAAAAAAAGCAACAAGAAATTGTTATAGCTCCTAATACATTTTTAACTAGTCTATTTGATATGAATTAGCAGGTTTTAATACAACTGTCTTAAACAAAAAAAAAAAAAAAAAAAGACAAAACTCCCTCTCCTTTATTAAATTAACTGAAGGAAACATCAAAGCAAAGCAAAATACCCCAGCTTAAGAGCAACAAAATTCCTAAGTCCAAATACTGATCAGGAGAAATGCTTCAAGTTCACCAATTTCATCTGCACTATTCTGCACAGAACTCAAGCTTTACTCACGCAACTTTAGTTCTACACGTCTGAAGACAACCTTCTGCAACTCAACTTTAATTTTCCTATGCTATGTGCTTTAATACAGCCATAGCATTATAAACTATGTCCTCACTGCACACAGGAGTAACACATGCTATCATACTGCTTGAACCAATCTAGGAAGGACTGAAAACAAATTAATCTATTTTTCACAACTGGAACTGATGCTATTTCTACCAAGAACAAGTAAAAAAAAATCAGACATTATTTCTGTAATGAATTTTCATTTTCATCTTAATCCAATGTTTGTTTTTTTAAGAAATACTTCCCCTGTATTCATGTATAAAGGCTAAGTAAATGAATGCTTTATATTTTCTGTTTACTCTTTCAGATTACTTGTATTGCAGTGTTTCAGGCAAACTACTTAATTTGAACACCTTACAACCTTGTTTTTCAACAGGAAAAATATGCATTGCAGACCACTGCATGGTGGAACCAATTTTTAACACCACACAAGTATCATGGCATGCTGGTTGGTACCCAGCTCCAACTCTCTTTTTCCGTGCTCTGCATGCTCTGAATTAATTAAAAGAACAAGCTGGTAATGCACAAGGCCTATGTCCTCAGAACTGAGAATGCTGCTGCAATAATTTTGAAACAGAAAATTTTTTTAATCTCACCTGTAGCCAATTTGATTAATGTGATCAGTGTCTAACAACATCTTCCAAAGGAGACAAAGGAAAAGCGGCGATGAACCTTGTGCAGAGAAGTGTGTGATTATTTCGTTCTCACTGGTCATAGACTTCCACTTCCGGTATTCTTCTTCCACATTCTTCTTCAGGTTAAAACGGCTTTCCTGAGGCACATTGTTCTGCTTGAAGAACACCTGGAAAAAGCAGGCTGTGCTGTGACTGAGAGCCTAGAGCAAAACATTTGAAGAGGGAAATTTTGCCTGACGTAGCACTGCATGGGTTCCTACTTCCTTGTACCATACAACCTACTAGGGAGCATTGCTACTTCACCATGACACCACAGTGATTGCTTTGTCATTAACAAAGTTACATGAAAAATTGCCACAAGGAAAAATTGCTTTTCCAACTTTTTATTCTATTTTTTAATTTTTAAACCATCTGATTTACCTTGCACCAGGAAGTATCAGTTGACCAAACTTGGACTTACAACACTCCAGGGGAATGTAGCTAACATGTAGAAGCAGCAATGTTACCATCATGCTGCATTCTTCAGGGAATTGAGATTAATGCAGCCTAGAGAGGGGAAGAGTCTCACCAACCCACAAAAGGCAAAGGATCTTGTTAAGAGAGTAAATTCACTGTATTTCCAATTTTAAGATCTTTAAGTTTAAACTATTACCTGCAGAGGAGCTGGAAAGCAGCTTAGTGTATGTGATGCCCAGTTATGTGGAGTAAAACTCATGATAGTCTGCAGTATGTCCTTGCACCAAGTTCCCTGAATTGAATCAGACCCTGTGAAAAAGTCTAGAAAATGGATTGATGACGTTAGAATTTCACACAAAACCATTTCTTATTGGTATTCCTTTTGTTGTCATATGCATCAAGGCTTTTCTAGTTCAACATAATTTTCTTTTTTGTCCAACTTCTCCCAGCCCCTTTTGTTGACTCTTATTTGCTCTACAGAACAAGCTGGATATTAACTTTTTCATGCTATTAACAATAATAAAATTATTTATAAGTTTTGAGTTAGAAATAAAGCAATCATTATTTTAACATTTTATATTTAATTTCCAGTAACGTCACTAAAACAAGCTTCTGCTGATTAACTGATTAGACTGTTAAAAAAAAATCCTGCGGAAGATAATGATGATGAAATTGCCAGATGCTGTTTTATTTGCTTTAAAAAGGCTGTTCAAAAGTACCTGCCCCAACTAAGCTGTAGAAATGAAACAGCAGCCTCATTCCTTCAATCCTTGGGTTGATTTCATCAAAGGTTGAGAAATGTTAAAAAAAAGAAACCAACACAAAGAAGCCCTTTCCCTTCCAATCACCTCCACCACTCTCTGTGAATCAGTTGTTCTAACTCTCCAGCAAGTCTACAGACTAGAACCCTAAAAAGGAGAGAGAAAACATCCCCCTCAAAGCTAACAAAAACCTGATCCATGTCACTGCACACTGTTAAAACATTAAAAGACACAATGGAAGCTTCCTCTTCTCCCTTCCCAAATGGAAACCCAAAATGCAGACTACTTTTTCATAAATGCAAGCTGTAGGGGTGGTGGATTCCACCTAAGGAGCACTGTTGCTGTGAATATTTAATGGATTTTTTAAACAGTATGTATCAGTAATCAATCCAAACATCTAATTTAAAATAATGAACCTCAGAATAAGACACCAAAAAACCTCCAAATCCTAGTCACATTGTACCTCTGTAGAGATTTTTAAACAATGTCTCATTTTACTACTGCTTCAATAATAACTTTTTGCCTAAATACAAGTAGTTGGAAATCAAAATTACTATTTTTTCAAAACCAGAAGTGCACGGGCTATGTTTTATGACTTGTATGACTTTGTTTTGCACAGTGTTTTAGAGAAACGGTTTGACCACTGCTTTTACTGGGACATACTGCTATTACCTGTCACATGTGTTGCCCTTGCCAGAGTTAAGATCAAAGCCCTGTTGAGTTCTTCTGATTCTGCTGAAAGAACTGTTTTGGGATCATTGAGGAACCGTGTGAACTGCGGTTGGACTTCCGAGCTGCCCAAAGCTGTGATTAGCCTTAGAGCAGTACTCTCAACGCTGAAAGAAGGAAACAGTCCAGTTAGAAAATAATGCTTATACTGCTCCTTCTAAGGTTCCAAAAATACCTGTTTTTCCTCCATTTACTGCTTCAAATAATACAAAAACATTTGTTTTGAAAATGATGTTCTTAACCTTTTGAAAAAGTTCACCTTTTCTACTGTTTAATACATTTGCTATCAACTCTTTCAGTATCTTATTTTCAAATAATGCACCCAAAAGTAGATTTAACAAAAATTCCAGGTGCAGAGACCTTGAAAAAGAGCCTGAAGTCTCTCTAATTGACAGCCCCCCATTGTTATCTTTTGCACATGTTCATCTAAAGGAGGATACACAGATAAATAAATATATGCAAAACCAAAATAAAAAGGCATGAATAATGCAAAGGAAGCTTCAAAGCTAACTACTACCTTCAAGTAGACAGCACTAAATTGTCCTTATTAAAGAAACAAGGAAGTTAAGGAAGTACAACTTTTGATTAAAAGCACTTTAATTAATTTCCAGTGCTGTAGTTGGAAGCACTTTTCACACCAGGTACTTTGAAGTCATTGGAAAGGCTTTTGTAACCCTCTGACTTTGAAATGCCAAAGCCGTAATTTAGTTTAGTCCATTCTAGTTTCATGCAGTGCTCACTAAAAGTGACTAACATCTGTATTTTACAGACTAAGATGATAAAACAAGACTGAGGTCAAAATAAAGAGAGCAAGGCCTTGAATTTAAGGAGAAGCTTGTCTTGTTTTCTTTATGATTGGTAAAGGATAAGCAAGTGGGCAATTTCAATTTAGACTAAGAAATCGAGAAGCCTGGTCCAGTGGAAGGTGTCCCTGTCCATGGCAAAAGAGTTGTAACCAGGTGACCTTTAAGGCCTATTCCAATCCAAACCATTCTATCAATCTATGAATTTACGTACAATTAAACTTTCTCCATATGAACTTGTAATAATGAAGTTACTCTGTCTCAGATACTCCCACAAGATTTATTGTACTCTAAGAGTGAATGGACACTATTTCTCCCAACTTTACTACAACAAGCCCCAGATTCTACAAAGAAACTGAATCTCATGGTTTTCAACTTTGTTAACAGCAAGGTAAACTCAAAGCTTTTGCCTGGAATTACCTCCATAACCTCTCTAGACCTTCTCTAACCAGCTATTTCACCTTTCTTGTGTTCAAATTAGCCACTGTTTTACGCTGGTATGACACACACCCTATGACGGAAGTGACGCGTTTTTCCCCACTCAGATTCACGTACAGTCACCACAGGTTTGCCCAAGCTCCTTCCCAGCTGCAGGGTGAACCAGATTAATTCTCTGATCTGACTGACAACGAACCTCACATTAGAATTAAGTGGAATCAATTTAACTCTTGTAATGGAATTAAACATCCTCTACAGAAGAAGCAAGCACAGTCCCACTGGAAGACAAGCCAATCACTGATTACAGGTAGCAGGCACTGTCCTTTACTGTGCAAAAAGCACTTCTGCACATGACAGTTCTGGTGCACATCCTGTGTGTTGACTCATGACACTGCTGCCAGGTGTGTGCAAGGCGCAGCCTCATGCAACTCTGCAGAGCACTACTGCTAACATCCAGCTGTACTGCTAAAAACCACACCCGGCTGAGATACCCCAAGATAAGTTAGCCACAGAACTAAGACTGGGAAGTACCATTTAAACAGCTCTCATGCAGCTTTCAACATGAAGGAATCTGAGAATATGGTCAAATATGGCAAATGTCACTCACCAGAGATGAAGCTGGTTCTGATTAGTCTGTGGCACAGCAGCCAAGGAATGAAGATGGCTGAGGAGCTGGACTCTGTAATGAGGCTGTATGTGATGCATCCGATAGCTAAACATTTCTAGCAGAGTATGCAGAATTCCCCATGCGTGAGATTTGAACACTGTTGGCAGGAGCTGACCTTATGAAAAATAAGTTTGTAAATCAAGTTTTACAACTGACCACACCTTAAAATACAACTACAGAATACACTGGTTTTATTAGGCTGCAAATCAGAATTTGATTTGAAAAACGTATTACCACGGAAGAGCATGTGTGCAAGTGCTGTCTGAAGATGCTGTAAATGTATAGAGTTTAATAATAGTTTGAATGAACTTATATAGCAGACATGCAAATTATTTTAACAAGAACAATTAAGTATCCTGTGTGTCTCATAAAGTAATGTTGCTTACACTTTTTCATTAAGCATGTTTTTGCACAACGCAGCACAACTAGGAAGGTCCTGGCCATACAAGTGATGGCATAAAAGGACAGTGGCACAACTCATCTGGAATTTACTGCAGCACTAGGACAACTTTTACAATTTCTTTTATACTAAAATAATTTACACATGCTGCATCATTATATTTTCAGTTTTACTGTGGTCTCTAGTTGCCATTAAAAGAAAATATTACTTAACAGACAGAAGGGAAAAATAAAAAAGGTTTTCATTCTTACTTATAAAGCCTTTGATGCCCAAGGATTCTATTTCCATATAAACCAACAGGCGACTATAGGTTTCCACAAGAGCAGGAGCCAAGGCCACACTAGATTTTGCATGAGCCAGCTTAATTACCCTTGTAGCTATGCTATGAATCAGACTGAGGAAAGAGAGAAAGTGTTTTTAGATCAAAAATGTGGACTTGAAATTTAACATATTTTAAAAGTAAATTAATAGATCTACACATGACATGCGCAGCAGCAGAAAATGTTTCTGATGATAATTAGCTACACACAGACTTACAGGTTAAGTAAAAAAAAGCTAAGCTAGCTGCATATACTGTACCTCATTTTGGCATGAACTGTGAGTGAGTCCAAGAGGTTCATTGGCAACGGGGTAATAGACCCTGATGCCATGCAATTAGTCCCTGGAAGAGGTGTCCTCATGTTGCCGTTTCCATAAATAGTCTCTACTAGTACACCCATTGGCAAAGTGAAACACTCTGAATTGGTTGAATAAGCATTGCACAGCAAGGCAATTTTGTAGTCATTCATCTGTAAGCTTTTATTCCTTAGACTCTGTTGCAAAAACCTGTGTGCAAAAAAGATTAAACATTAAGCAGAAAGAAGAATACATACACATTCCAGGAATACAGACACAATAATCTCAGTCAAAAAATCCATTATGAAATAGTAGAAAAAATCAAAACAGCTATTAATTGTACCACATCAAAACAACTACATCTTATGCCACAGTGTCACTGTGTTACGATTTTGCTACATTAGAGAAATACCTTGGAAAAAAATACACTTAAAAATCACCTTTCTAGACAAAAAATTAACCCAATGTAGTGGTTATCCATACTTTCCAAACCACAGCATAACAAAACAAAATTGTCCATTTACTTTCAGATTCTTTATCAATAATAATGTCTTATTATTCTGAGATAAAACATATAATTTTCATTAGCTGGATAACAGCATTTCACTTTCTATGAAATATTTTGAGTCTGAGCTCTGTCTTTTGAATGACTATGAAGTCATTCTGTTGATAACCTTTACACAGCATCCTATCACACAACACATTTTGAATACAGACATGGAACTACCTATTTCATTATACCTAAACATAAATCAAAACATAACAAAACCCCCAACACTCACTCATGGTGAAGTTTAAGAGAATGAGGAATGGGAATCTGTAACTTGGAGTTGTCGCTATGAGCCTTCCGGTTCAGATGAATCCAAATGCAGGTCATTGCAAAAGCATGAGTTGACTGGGGTTTGTTAATATCAGGTACAGGAATATACTGAAGAAAGAACACATGAATGTGACATACCACATGGATTAATGTGCAGAAAACCAACTTAGACAGCCAGTATTCACAAGGTCAGGTTTTTCTTTTTTCTGACTTGCAACACCATAAGGAACATTTTTAAAGAACAGATTTCAACCTCATCAGTATATGTAATTTTAAATCAAGAGCTCTGGAAGAGGCCTACACCTCAGTAATTATTCTGAAGAATACCTAAGCCAAATAAATTATCTAAGACCTTGGCAAAAGGAAATTCATGCTTAAGAGTATACAATTTCCAGACATACAAAGCATATGCCTTTCCTCTCATCCTCACACTTACACATTATTCAGAAACCAGTTATGATATGTGCTTCCATTGTAGGTACTCAGTGGTTCAACAGTATTATCTGAAAAACCTGAATTGTTCAGCATCACAGTTAATCCTGAAACATTAATACACTTCTCATGAAAAGGTACAGATACAACCCAAAATTAAAAAGTTTTGGATCCAGACTCAGGTATACTACTGCCATTGGAAAAGGAACTCTGGCTCTCTCCTTTTGTCAACATTCTCACTTCTTTCCCTTGGATACAGTTACTGCTGCACAAGCACCACTGACAGCGCAATTGAGACAACACCAAGATATAATCAAGAGGGTAGCAAGACGGATCCTCCTAAATGCAACAGCCAGAGATAACATTATAAGTCAGTTCTGTGAAACTGAATCCTAAGAAATGCCTCTCAGGATTCAGTTTCATAAGCACTTAAAATGTAGCACTTAAAAAACACTAGTCAAACAAAGACTTTCAGGAAATGTAACTTGGAGCCATCACTACAGCTGAAGTAAATAATCCTATTGCACTTCCCATATTTTATGCTGACAAAAGCAATGGAAAACTCCTGACACAAATTGTACTGAAGAATTTCTTTGGGTCAGAACTAATGTAGCAGGGGGAAGAACTGTCACATATGAGTTTGATACACCACACATTTGTATTATCATATCTGTTCACCCAAAG
Source organism: Acanthiza pusilla (assembly GCA_036630365.1). Classification (NCBI taxonomy): domain Eukaryota; kingdom Metazoa; phylum Chordata; class Aves; order Passeriformes; family Acanthizidae; genus Acanthiza; species Acanthiza pusilla. The sequence goes on along the minus strand of JAXCHO010000023.1, from coordinate 24,768,391 downwards.
GAAACAGTACTAAGAAAAGAGTAAGCAAACAGGACTTCATAATGACAGTTCTGCCGCAATTGAATTTTAAGAACTTCCTCTAAGTGCCCCTTCCTCAGGAACTTTGATTCGAGAGGAATGTACAAAGCATGAATAGGATTTGATCTGCCCCCACAAAATTAATTTTAAGTAACTGTTCAGTTCATTGTACCTGAAAGTGTCTTTCAGTGTACTATTCTGTTACAGCCCAGATGTAACAACAGAATTACACATTATTCCTTTACAGTTTCCTCAGTGCTTTAACTAACTCCTTAAAACCTTAGTCAAACCAAAATTAAAGAAGAGAGGAGTTAACAGAAGTCCTTCTTGCCGCTAAAAACAACCATGGTTACATGGATAGAAAATCCTCAAAAAAACATTTATTTATGAAACACCTCCCTCCAGCTATGCGGCACATTGTTCTAGGAGCGACTCAAGAATGACAGTAATACTGACATATGAAGGTCCCAAGCTGAACTAAAAATACAACTATTCATATCAGAGACTTACTTCTTTCTCAGGATACAGGAGGTCAAAAAGCTTCATAACTGGAAGGAAGTCAGCCAGTGCATTCTTCTGGATGCTGCCAGAGATGAACTGGAGTAGCACCCACATCAGGTGGTCTCTCCCTTTAATGAGACCACGGCCTGCCAACTGTCAAGAACACTGAGTAACAGACAAATACTGCATGCAGAAGAAAAATCACTGCAAAGATTCTTATAAAAGCAGAAGGGCAGACTAAAACATTTCCAGCAGAGGATTTTATAGCAGGACTTAGGCAGAAACATACACTGTGTTTCCAGAAAGAGAAATAGGTACATTAGTTGTAACACACAAACAGACTTTGTGAGGGCCACAACAATTAATGGTAAGATTTAAAATGCATTTAACTCCTGAGGATCACTGCTCTGAAATACTCACAACACTTAAATATTGGTCTTAAATTCTCATCTTGCAGCCCTGTAGTGCAGTATTGCCATTGCTAACATCAGGCCACAGGTTTTATAAAATCTCCTACAAAGGAAGCCTCTGAGCCTGAAAAACTTGGGTTTGCTTCATCTTGACTCCCCTGGATTTTTTTTTTTTTTTTTTTTTAGTTAATTGACTTCTCTATCTGTGACAGTAATTCTCTAATAACTAATATTCTACTCTTATCTTGCTTCTGTACTTTATACTAGATTTGTACAATTGTGTTGTGTAATGCCTATTGTTTCAATGGTTTATTAACAGTAACAACAGGAATACAGAGCTGGTAAAACTGATTTTTGGGAAAACAAATAGAGCAGAGAACTACAATTCATCACAAGTAAAACACAACACACACAGTAAATTTTTATGTAACATGGAACTGTGGACAAATGGAGCAGTGTGTTGTGCGTGTTAGAAACTGCATCTAAATATCCACAAGCTGATCCTACAGTGAGGAAAAAAAACAGCCCTTCCCTACTATCAACAGCATACAGCTCTCTCAGGAAAGAGCTCAGGATGTTGCTGACTGGCTGTAATCCCTCCTTTCCCTTCTCATGGAGGACTGGCATCACCACCCTTAGAATTCAGAGAGGCACTGAGCACCAGAGAAAAGGGCAAATACTAGTATCGGTTTTAACTGAATTATTACTAGGAAGTACTAATAACTTGGGACTGTGATTGCCAGTATCATTGTAATTGGACAAATTACCTTTGATTACTTTGAGTATATTGATCAGACAAACAGCAAGTTCCTACATCCATCTGCATGGCATGTTTTATTAGTCCACAAACAGGACAGGGCATTCACTATGTTCAAAACTCGTTTGTAAACCAGATGCAACAGTACAGTACTTGGATGTTCTGAATTATGCCATCCTATCTCTTCATTCTAGTTATTAGCACACTTTGAATCCAAACATAATCCAACAACCTGTAACTGAATACACTAAAACCAGAACTAGCGCACAGCACCATAATTTGAGAATTTGCCTTACTTCTAAAGAGAACAATGATTACAGATTTAATCAATTCTTATACGTAGAGTACTTCTTGCAGGGATGAGTGACACTTTAAAAAAAATACTTGCTTTCTTTTTTAAATCTCTCTTACCATGTGGGTGTGATACAAATGATTTACCTTTTGATGGAGTGACAGGACCATATGAGGAAAACTTGCAAACTGAAAGAGCACAAAGAAAATGAGCTGGCTGGAGAGATGCTGCCACAGAAGCTGACTGGTTCCACCATCATCAAACTTCTCTTCAGTCTCAGACCGTTCCATGGCATACACCACAAGATCCACCAGTTGGTCCTCCAGCACAGGGCAACGTTGCTTGTGCTGTAAGGCAGAGATCAGATACAGTATTCCAAAAGCCTTGCTATTAACTCCAGAACTTGCACAGTTGCAGTTACAGTACAGTATTTTGACAGAAGGCTGGGAAGCATGAGATGAAGTCTGAACTTAAGTTAAGGATAAGCCAGTGTGTTAAAGCTGCATTATGTTGCAGGTCACAATGATTTTTACATTTCCGTAATTCCCTACTCAGTTCCAAAAACACAATTCATCAATGCACAGATAACATTTGGGGGAATTTTTGCTATTTACAACAAATTCAGGCAGAATGTTATTTCACTCATCTCCAATTCACAGAAAATAAAGTCCATTCTTTTAAGACACAGGTGCGAGTTCTTTTGTTTGGTTTGGGGGTTTCTGCTGGTTTCCTTTCCATTCTGACTTTTCTCTGTTATGTCCATTTCAAAAGTAGGGATCACCATAAAGAAGATGTATCAATTATACCATCAAACACAGAGGAAACATCCCAATATGTGGTGAATGTATTTAATGACTACTCACTTTTTCACTCTCCTATTGGGCTCACCTACAGCCTACAATTAGTGGCAGAATTGACATCTGGTTAATGCCCCTAAAATTAGATGCCGTCCTATTGACACAGCACCGCAGGTTACAAGTCAACATCAAAAAGGCTTGAAAATTAATCCATGGTATGTTGTACATACTGTAAATAGTGCAGAAATGACATATCAGAGTGAGGAGCTCCTTGGATGTTAGACTGCCACAGTCTTCACACTCAGCTATGCAAACCCAGAAATAATTTAAAATACACACCATATCTGATGGTTTTTAATAATAATCAAGTAGGAATACATTATATAGTCAGATATATTCTGTTAATACACATGTATATAAAATAGGTCCACTACCAGTAATTTGGAATTCAGATTATAAATCCTCAGTTTAAGACTACCAAGTATAATGTCACATAGTACAAGTTTTTCAGTGCAACAACTTTTTGTTATTAACCTGCATTTGTATTGTTACACTCATATAATGTGCTATTACTAAGGAAAAAAAAAACCCATGGAGAATATAAGTTATTTCAGAAAGTGTTAGCACCTTGGAAATAATCTAACCTGTTTGTTTCGATCCAATCTGTACTCAGGAAGGGTCACGTTTATTCATTTATTTATTTGGCCTGATGCCTGTAACATAATGCAGCCTTAAAGAAAAAATTATTACTTTAATTATACAAAAGAAAAGGAACTGAGCTGCTCAAACACTAATCATGAAAATGCATTATCCCTTTCTAGAGGCAAAAAGGTGTATGTAAAAAAGTTTTAAAAGATCACCCCAATACTCATAAAACATTTGAGGGATGCCTTAGATGAATTCTTTGACTTACTAGCCAGGCAGCCTAAAAACCAGGCTAATATAAAGATACAATAAAAGTAAAGAGAGATGCTGAAAGGAGATGCTTGTTCTACCTTCATTGGTGGTAGTCTTTTGCTATGAAAAAAAAAGAGATTCTCTTCAATTAAAAATAGAATGCAAGAATTGGAAAAGTTGACAAAATACAGTGAACAGCATCCCCTGTTGCATGCTCTTTGCCAGCTCAAAACCGCAGAAAGCTACAATTCCAGCTGTGCTTTCTTGAAGCATGCTTAACACAAACCTCTAACTAGAACAGAAAGCATCGATGATACCTTTTCTTTCAGTAAGCAATGTCATTATCACAGACCAACCACGGTACAGGTTTACAGAGAGCAGTATTGGCACCATCAGTTCAGAACACTTTGGGTCTTTTGTGGCTTGTTTTTTCTCCCCCTCCCAAAGCAACTAATTATGAAGCAGAGCAGGGTGCAACAGACAACACTACAGACTAATTTATAATCCAGCATGCAAAACTACTATGTACAGGGCTTGAAATTTAATAGTTTTCTATGCACTGGGTTAATGTCCAAAAGCCTAATCGCATTAGGCTGTATTAATTTAGAATAAAGTTATTCAAAGAATACAACAGGAAAAATATTACTGTTAAAAAGAGAGCCAGAATTTCCAGTAAGAATTTTTGCTATTCTGAATAATTCTAAGACTTGGAAAAGTTTAGGAGCCAGGAAATTTAAAAAATTAATTCAAGCTTTTATTCTGAAAACCACACTTTTATTGCTTTAAAAACAATTTTGCAACAGAAAATAGCAGTACATTACATTCTATCTTCATTAATTTAATTTTCTGGCAATTTTCTTTTCTGTATTTTCAGTGAATATACATTTTTGCACAGATTTTGTATCTATAGTTTTGGAACTCTTGGAAATAACGTACTGTGCTGCACAGGACTTTGCAGGATTGGGTCCTTGTTTTACTGGCTGCTCAAAAGTGAAAGAAAATTTCAGTATACACCAAGATGAATAAAATTACAGGTGAGAGCTGATTACCCTCACAAATAAGTAGGAATTCATATTGTGGCATGGCTTAAGCATAACAAAAACGAACAACAAAAAACCTTCAAATAATGTTTTGGATTATGTACGGAAAAATATAGCATTCAAAATCACTATGCTTTTCCCCTAAAGTAAACATTATTCAAATTTTTACAATTTGGTTGTACAAACACATTCTCCATTTTGTTCTGAAAATAACTTTTAAAGACCTGACAAATACATCATTTCATTGAAAACCTTATCAAACCATGAAGAGATATGGGGGAAAAAGCATTTCCATGACAACTTGACACTAAAATTTCTTGAGACCAGCCCTCTGATGGACTAGTGGTATCTCTTTAAGTGGATCAGAGCTTCAATTGGATGGTGGCTTGTTGTTCTTATTTGGGTTTGAATTTTTAATTCCTTCCTTTTTTGGGGAGTCAAGAGAGGGCAGGTATCACGGGTGGGGCAGGGGGCATGGATAGCATTAAATGTGTTTCCTGAAAGAAAAATATTTTAAGGAGTCAATAAGGCTGGCTGACAGCTATGATAGCTTTTGAGTATTTTAAACAAAGATTTAGTAAATATCTCTACTTAAAAAATGGACTCAAAAGATCAAACCACAGAGGCCAAGATCCCTGCAAGAGTAAATAGTGTCTCCAAAATTCCAACTCAAAATGCCTAAAGTAGTTAATACATAACAGAACTACTCCCACACTTCCATTTTCCAAAACTGTATGCTACGAGGACACAAAACCTTAAAGCTTATTGTTTATATTATACCTGATTCTACCATCTCTTCCAAGTTTGGCAGCTGTTCTCAAGCTTCCCTCATTAAAAAAAGGAATAAGTTGCAACACAGAACGTGTACTTGAGCGTTCCCAACGCACACTCTTACTATCAGGAATGTATAAAAAAAAAATCATATCCCTTAAATGAAGTATTTTGCAGCATTAACACCAGTAAAATTGGATAGTAAGGTCCCAGCATCAACCTACATTTTAAAAGTACAAGTGAAAGGAAAGTCAATTTTTAAATACTGCATTATGTCGTTCTTTCACTTGATTCTGCTTCCAGCAGCTTCCCCATGCTAATTATCCTGGTTTGCAGGAGAGCTAGCAGAGAACACAACTACACATTCACCTGCAGAGTAAAGCATAAATAAGCTGCAGACCACTGCTGCTGGTTTAAAAGGTGACCAGCCAAATACACTATTTAAAGAGGAAAATCATTAAGTCAATAGCTGCTAATTAAACATTTGTACATTACAGAAACAGGACACCTGAAAATTACCTCCTCTTTCAAGTATTTCCCAAACCAGAGAAATCAAGGTAAGTTTTTGATTGATTAGAGGACTGCAACTAGATCCTAACTGCAACTATGCAAGCAAAAAAGGCATTTTATTCTTTATGCAAGCCTATACACACAGAGAAGGTAAAGATATAAACCAAAACCTCCAAAGTGAGTTCATATCCTTAAGACATTACTTTAGTTCCATTTTAAGAACCAACAGTAAGATCCATAAATGAAATCTTAATGTGGTATCAGTGCACTAAGACACTTTAAACTGTCAATCATTTTCCAAAATATGGAATTGTTACATAGCTAAAAAATTAGTTAAAAATAACTAAGAATTGAAATTAACACCCCAGCTAGCAGCACAATATAAATTGACATAGAACTGTAGAATCATTTTGGTTGGAAAAGACCCTTAAGGTAAATGTTGAGCCCAACCACAAACCATGACAACATACAGGATAAAATACAATTTAAATCTCTACTTCCTATAGACCAATTCAAACAGATATACAAGAGCATGTACTGTCCCACACAGAAGTACACAGTAGCAAAACCTCAGAGTCCCCAAGACACCAACAAAAGAAACATTTTGCAGTCCATATTTTACAGCTGGACTTAAAGCCATATACTTAATAAGGGTATCAGAAAACTTCACCCCCAAGTAAACTTAGAATCCTGAAAGGAACACATGAATCAATTAACATATGAAATTTTACCTTCATTTTTCTCCCTGCAAGGTTAACAGGACAGCTGGATTTGTATGTTTTTTACACAACTCAGAGATGGCTTGAGTGAATGGTTTTCTAACACAGATCTGCTTAGTTAAGACTGAACGAGAAAATTTCATTGTTCATCTTCAAGAATATTTGAGAACTAGGACAAATCTGGCTGAACCATACCTAGATTGTGATGCCAAAAGATTCAAATGAAGGCTCCAATCCTGCAACTGGATCTGTGTAAATAGTTGACAGGGCATACAAGCAACTTCACATAAATAATTAATGATCATAAATAAATAATGATCATTGCATTTAGGTGTTTCTGTATTTATTCTGAAACAAACTTGGCACTATTTGCATTTCTAAGTGTCTTCTACTGTAGTGACAATCCATTTCTGCAGGTTACTTCTCTAATAATAAAATACAAAATTATCAGCCATTTTACTGAAACCATTGATATAGTTACACAACTTCTGAAAAGCATGCTGCTATTTTTGTCAGGTGGCTACATTAACAAATGGAACTATAACACAAAGCTGATTTGTACCTAAAAACGAGTAAAATTTTAATGTTTTCCACAGTTTTAAGCAGAGTATACTAATGTTTAAATGGAACATATTTCCTGTTGTATACCACTATATCACCCACCTCGATATTAGTATTTTTAACTCACATATTTTCAGCTCACAAATTTTCAACAGCCCAAACATCTTTATGCTGGTGTAACTGTAGTAGCACAGCTATAGTTCATGTTCTGTCAGCATTTCCTTTATAAGCTACATTCTTCATGTTTGTTCCTTGGCCATAAAAATACACGGCAGGATGAAACTTTGTGTAGGAATTCCTATACTAGCAAACAAATTTTAAGAAGTATAGTTTAATACATTTCATTTCTTCAATAACTTTTAGAGGACAGTGAAGTAGGAGTTAACACTCAGCATTTTTAACATATTTTTTTTTTACGTGAAAGCACAGACCATCCATAGTTTGAAGAATAAAATAGGTTCAACATAATTTTTGCCTAGGTCTTATATTATTTACCAGCTACAAGATGGATAGAGGAATAGTTTGGTTTATCAACTCAATGCAGACACAGAAAAGACACACAAATACTACTCATTTAAACAGTAAACCTAGCAGCTCAATTCCAAGGTTTAATATTTCAGCTGCTTTAAGTCTCAGATACAAAAGATTGTCATATACAACACAGAGTACTGTTTGCCAAGATGTAGGAATCTGCGCATTCAAAAACGTTGTCCCAATTCAGAAAATGCACTGGTGTGTTCCATTACAGTGAGAAATATACACAAGGTTTCAGGATCATGTAAATTTTATAGTCAAGTTACAAACCTGAAAAAAGTTTCTTAAATGGAAACACTGACACAACCTTCACTATAGTATTGCAAACAGCAACGCTATTTAATAAATCTTAAACATTGTTTTTTTAAAGTACGTGTGGCAATTATTAGTGTAATGAGGGAAAAACTGTAAATGTAACACCCATAATTTCAAATTTCAAGCAGAAGTCCACTTGGTTGACTTGCTCAGGTGTTTATTTGAACAAGGAGTAAAAATTTTAAGGAACTACTTTTTTTGTGATATTCTGCACTAGTTTTCTTTCACCTAGATTGGAGAATATTACAATTGCCTGGTGGGAAGTTCTTAACAGAGGCTTCCTAATGATAAGAAAATTCCACTAGAAAACCTTTCTTTTTATAATGATGCATTTACAGCCTTATATTTTTACAATTAAGTCCAGGGGATGTTTTTTCCACCTGCTTAAGAAAAGAAATTTTAAACTAAAAATCTCTCCTCATCCGAAAATTCCAGCAAAATAAAAGTGATGACTGGTAAGTGAAATGGTAGTAGTCCATTTCAATGAAAATTTTAGGATCAAAGGACCTCTGACTGTCAGCTTTATTCTACATCTCTCATATCTCTAAAGAATTGTAGTGAGAATTTGCCCTTGACTAATGGTCCTGCCAATTTCAAGCCCTGACTGTACATGGATTCTCTACCTGGAATCAGTGGCTACAAAGCGGCCAGCGTATCGTTAGTCACAATACAACAGTAAGGTTGTGAACATACCTGAGCAATGTTCAAGGTCTAGAGCATTGGAGGATGGGCAGGACAAGACAGGACAGAACAAAAATAAAGGAAGAAAAAAAGAAAAGACAAAACAGTGACTATGAGGCCAGCCTCAAGGATCCCCAAGTCAGACTAAGCCCCCCCATTCTAAGGTTTCAAAAGAAAAAAATGTAACAAAACAAATCCCAGCTTTCAACTATTCTAGTACTATTACATTCCAGTATAACCATGTACAACAATGCTTTAAAAACTACTGAACAATAACCAGTCTCCTACTGTCTGTCAAAGGTGTACTTGAGGCTGGCCTTATAGGAAAAAAAAGCAATGCAAAAAAAAATCATATTTTAAATCTCTACTTTTCAATTTAACATTCGTAAAGCAATATACAAATGATAGGAATAACAGTGTCCAATTAACCTAATATGAGCTCATTAAAAAAAAAAAAATCACTCTCTGTACCTAAACTGTTTTGCTTAGTTAGCTATAGCAAAGAAAAGAGAAAAAGAATAGTGCAGATTCTATGCAGAATTAAATCACACGTTACAGCACAGTACAGTACCTGCTTATTCAGACCTAGCATATTGCAGACCATATCCCTGGAATACGGCTGTTCCAGCACATATCTCAACAAAGCAGTCTGTGGCTCAAAGAGATCCTTGAAAAAGAAACAAGCAATCACATACAGACATATATTGCCTCAAGATTATGTTTAATACTGGATTTACATTTAATTGAATTAAAGAGGGTAAGAATGAATGTTTAATTTATGCAGATGTGTATTATCTGGCAAATCGTCTTGCTCTCTGATAACCAAGAGAAATGAGGAAATTATCATAGCTCTTAAGAAATGGCAGCTTTTATGAGGACCAAATAGAAGCACATTCTTCATCCAATAAAAGGGTGGCACACTTCTTGGAACAGCCTTGAACTCAAAGGAAACAAGGTAAGACAACTGATGAAATGCACCAAAATGCATAAAAATCAGGACTAATGTGAAGAAATCAGATATGGAACAACTGCTCACTGCATCTTCCAACAGCTGAATCCCTTTAAATAAAAACATTATCTGAAGCTGGGTTCAAAACAAACAGAAGGAGCTGATTCCTCATCCAACATGAAGCTTGGTTGTGCACTCCTTGTCCAAGGAATGTTGAGGATGCTAAAAGCTCACAGGGGCTCAAGAAGAGCCTGAACAAATATTTGGGAGATGAAAGTTTGCTAAATACAGAGAAACCACATCTGTCTCAGGAAACACACAAAATGGTAACAGCTGTAGATTGTGAGCACTATACATGTCATTAGATAAACTGTATTTATTTCCTTCCTTAGACATCTAGGATATAGGGAATGGGATGCAGGACAACATGGATTTTTGTCCTGATCCTTTAAATTCTTTCAGTACACCACTACTCCACTACTTCCCACTCAGAGTTTTAAGTTTAAATATGCAAACTTGAAGTTTGAATTGTAAAATTATCTTTCCTGTGAAATAATGAAGAGCACAGGAAAGAAATTACTTTCTCATTCTCCTCCATCTAGCCAATTTTCCAATCAATTCTCTGCTCTCACTTGCTCTCTCTCTCACACACACACCCACAAATCTCATTAAATTATGTCTCATGTTCTTCAGCATCCTGGGCAACAGTCATACCAAACACTACTTTCAAGATCCTCTGTATATAGCTTGAAATCGTTGAAATGTAAAACATCTACACCTTCAAAATTAGCCTAACTGGAACAAATGGATACTCACAGTTGAAATTTTCCCCCGTTTGAATTTACTGAACCTAACACGTTTAAGAAGTTTAATAAGGCATACCTTATCATATGGTAGGAGACCTTTCAGAGGAAAACGAAGGGTTGTAGGATCCAGCTTCCACGAGTTACACATGGCACCTGAGTTATTTACCACAGGAAGGAGGCTACAACGACCTACATGCAATGAAACACATTCTCAACCAGTGAAACTGGCCCATTGCCTCATCATTCTGATACAAAAACTGGCCTCGACCACTTTTATGCTCTCCTTTAATTTCCACTATTTAAAGTTTTTTGCTCTAGGATTGCTTCAAACAGATCATATTTTTCTAACCAATTTTCAACTAATAAAATATATAAGCAGTATAATGTCCCCATTTACTCAGATTGGGTACTCCAAAAATAAAAGTATTTGCAAACATCAACCTAAAAGTACCGTTTCAGATTACCAGAGTACTGTTCCCCTGCTATTGGTTGACCTAGGGATTTGATTTTCGTACACTGAACCTTTCCACAAAGAAAACAGCCATATAAACTTAAGTATATAATCTATTCTTTCAATTTCCCCTCATTCGCTCTGTGGGCAAAATTGTGTTCAGTGAAGCAGTCAAATTCAAGTGTGTGTATTACAATTACAGTCAGTGAAAATCCAGTCAATTCAGTCAGCGTAGGCCAGTGAGACCCAGCTGATCACACATGAAGTGTGTTTGGCAGGCTGAATCAACACTTGTTAATCAGTGTAGATTAGACAACTAGCCTTTATTTCACTTGCTTAAACGTAAGTATCTGCACTGAGCCCCAGGCAAACCTGTATCAGCATCTAAATTTAGGTGCCTCAACTTTGACCTCTCTCAGTTCAAATTCCATGATTTCTATTATCCAAACTGGCCATATTATTATCAGATAAAACAAGAAGTAAGTAAGTATTTATTTCTTCCCTTCAATCACATTTATACTGGTCATTTACACATACAACACTTGGAAAAATAGTATGTGATTCCTGTGAGTCATATAAATAAAAGCCATGCCACCCTTTCAATAGAAGAATAACTAGACGCTTCTGAAACAAAATGTTTTGGGAGCATTACAGATATATTTACATTTTTAATCCCTGCACTGACGAAGCTCTGTCACAATAAACCTTGCTCAAAACTAATGCAGCTGTTATTAAACTACTCAAAGCAAAAATAAGACATTTTTATCCTTTGAAGAAAAATGCAGCAGGCATCACATTAAAACAGCCAAATTTTGATCATCAGATTTCTAACAATAAACGAAGATGAGCATTTCTTTCATCTGAGCTATGAAAGGTTCACCCAGAAGCTTGCAAAAACAGAGGAGGCTGAGCAGCTGCAAAAGCTCCAATGCAAACTGAAGTTTGCATTGACTCCATGACTACCATACCAGTGGATATGTACTAACTCAAAATCCTTGAGCACAGAAAACCTACAATCTTCCTAACCTAAGTCACCTGTAGTTAGAAACCACATGACTATGTAACAACTAGTACGCTTCCACTACCAGCTGGTCCCGAAACATTATTGTGATCTCATCAATATGAATTTTCCCCTTCAAAACAAACACTGAAGGGAACCAAGTCTGAGAAGAAACTGACAAGAGTAGAGGTACTAGATGAAACATATGATCCGATTTACTTTGCTTAGGTGATATATGTCCCAAAAGGTTCTAAGAAACAAATCAGATAAAAATGAATAAATTTATTTTTAAGTAATTCATTAAGCCATTCTCTTACCACAAATAGAATTTATTCTTGCTGTAGGTCTGAAGGTATCCACAAAATCTGATACTAAATTACCTAGTAACTGGGTGAGAAGAGGAGAAAAAAAATCAGGGCTTAAGTTCCAGACACTGATAAGGAATATTTAAGACTTAAAAATATATATGTGTATGCACTTTAATAAAATATGCAGGAATCTACTAAAATAACCAGCTTCCTACGCATTTCAAAAAGTTGGAAAAATCATCCATAACATAAAACCACAAAAGAAAAAATGTGGCATTAGAAAGGAGGCGGAGGAAGCACTCTTCTCAGTTTGCACTCAAGTAGGAGTTCATACAAGAACTGTCTCCTATGCAAACTATGTTATTTGAATGCATAACACTTAGAAACAGATTATTTAAAATAAGCTGTAATTTCTGTTCATAACAAATATCTGCTGCTGAGTAACAATTCCACAGAGAAAAATGACCCAGATTTGTACAATCTAGTTTAAATCTTCTCCCAAAAGTCAGTAACAGTTTTCCCATTAATACAAGGGAGTTGGGATTGCATCCTTTTCCAAACACCTAGTGATTTCAACAAAACTCAAAATTAAAAACTGGATCAATATTACATCATTTTTTGGAAACGATGACCATTTTCATCCCATCAGAGCCCCAGATATTTCTGCATAACTGAGCTTAAACATAGAAAACACTCATCAGCTATTTAAAGGGATTCTACTTAGCCTGAAGCCATAGAGAAAGTACAAAATGGTAGCCATGCATGATGTGCATTTCCAAACATATTCAACAAAACCAACCCATTGCTTCAAGAGTTTTGAACATCAGTCAAAATTATGTCATGAGTTTCATGCAAGAACACAGGGAGCTGCTGCTGCCATCACATCAAGCCTGTGTCTTAATTTATGTGACTAAACACAGAGCTTACTGTTGAGTAGATTTTAAATTTTCATATAAACTTTTTTTTAAAAACAAGTGTGTGCAACAAAACTCCAGAGAACATTATTTGACATCATATCATTACCCAGTGGGGAAGCTTTCCTTCAGGATATAGTTTTCTGATTTCTGTAACTGCAAAGTAGGCAGGCAACAAACACGCATTTCTTTCCAAGATGTAGGCTACCACCTATAAATAAAAAAAATACTCTGGATAGGGTAAATGAATGTGTAATCTGTCTACTGGCCAAAGACAGCCACTAAAACTGATACAAGAATTAAAATACTTTTTCTTAAGTTGTATTCTGATACTACTACTTCAGTCTAAAACCTGTTTTTAATTGTACAAGCATAAGTTAGACTGGTTGAGCCTAAGTAAGACCATGCCTCTATGCCTGCCCACAAAGTATTGAAAACAATTACTATTTTTATCCACTAAGAAAAAATTACTTATCATTATTCTATTCCATACATTTTACCTTAGGCAAGTCAAGCATTGGGCCTGACTCCCTTGTTAGGGATTTTAATACTTATTTACAGTATCCCACAAAAGCACTTTGTTTATTGCTTAAAATGCAATTACAGTCAAGAAGCAGAACACAAAGAGTAAGACTTTCCTGTTGAACTATACCAACAATCAGAGCCATCCCAACCATCAGAAACTCACTAATAAAAAAAGAACAACGTTTATCTTCTCTATTGTAGTACAAAATCCATATAGTTACCTCTCTTGCTGCTAAAAGCTGCTGCACGACAGCTGAGCTCACAGTGTTTGGAATTGTTAGGATTTTCTCTAGGATTACCTTCAGCAGATCACGCACACCCTGAAAGAAAGCACATGAAATTAATATTCCCAGATATTCTTTATTTCTGGCAGAAAGATTACACAATCAATATAGTCAGACAGTATTTTGATAGACAAATTACTTCTTGTTGCTAAGTGTTGGAAACTGCTATTATTAATACTAATCACATTAAAATTTAACACCAACTACATTAAACTCCTTCTAGAACTTCTCAGTCTTAGGGTGCTCCAGAAGAGAAAGTAAGTGTTGGTAGTTTGATGTGCCTCCAGAGACATCCAACCTAAAATGCTTTTTGCAGCCTAACCAGAGTACAAGGTTGTATTTTATCCTTTCTGCTCTAACATGATCAACAATGCTGCAAGGTGACTCTCTGCAAGACATGCATGATTTCCTACTCCTTCTGTTGGAGTTGTACCATGTCAAGGACTTGGCTTTCAGGAAATTTTTGCTATATAGCAACAAGGGTTAAAGCAGATGACAGAACTCCAGCCTTAAAGCTTGATAGTTTTATTTTCGAGTGTTTACCACTTCTGCAACTGCATTAGGGTTATTTAGCTTGTAACTGAAAAAGGAAGAAAGTTGACTGTAACAGAGAAAAGAGTATGAAGAGGTACACTGCACATACAAAATTATCTCTTAGGGTAAAGCTCAACTATAAAAAGCATTAAAAGTGGTCTCACTGAATTTTCTTTTGTAAGAAAAGCAGACTTTGAAAAATTTTATGTTTCTGAGATAAAATCATTAAAAAAAAACAAGCTAAGAAAAATCATGTCTTTGCAAAGAGAAGGGAATGAGTGGAAAATACCTTGTAGTCTACACCTCCAATAATTTTCCGGACCAATTTAAATGTTAATGCCCACAGCTGAGTCCTTTCCCATTCAAGTGTATCGGAGTTTATCAGAGATTCACAAACCATCCTAGCAGAAAAAGGTAATGCAAGAATGAATGGCAGATAATAAGGAAGATTTTCAGGAATAACTATACAATGTCATTGTAAAAATACCTCCAATATAACACCTTCCATATATCTTATCAATTATTCTAACATGGCTTACCTGGGTGGCAAAAGTCCAGTTTCTACTGCCATTGCTAGGCAGTCATAAAGAAAAGAAATTCTTTTAGGACTATGCTGGCTATGAATGAATCTTACAATCCACTGGACACACTGTTCATGGGACTCCTGAAAAAGCAATAGAGGGAAGAAAGAATGTATTTACAGGTAGTGAAACAAACTATAAAATTAATATAGTCTCCTACATTGAAAAAATGAAACTAACACAAGAACAAGACTATAAACTGGTAGAAGTGATCCAGATGCCCAACCTATAGTTTTTCCTACAAGTCTTTTGATTTTATTTTGAAGAAGCTCACTTGTCCAACAGAAGTTGGTCAGGTGTCCAGTACAGGAATCATTCCCTAGCTTAACTACTGATTTCTATAGTCAGCTTTGGTTTTCTCATATAAGTTAGGACAGACTAAAGTAACATGGAACTGTTCTACATTATTCTTTCTTTTCCACAGTTATAATCAAATTCAGTGAAATCTCATGAACAGGCCTCCAATTATCGAGCACTGTCAGGAGGTACCTAGCTTTTGAAAGGTGATTTTTGAACTTAAACATCTATTTGATTTTTTTCTCTTACCTACTTATTCACTTCTATCAGAAATTCTGTAATAAACTCCCTTTTAATGTTTATTTCCTCACTGTTATGCTTCTATTTGCTTATCTTTTGCACAAAACTACCTTTCTTTTCTTGCTAAGTCTTCCTATATTTGAAACCAGATTGTGAATGACTGGACACAGACCTTTTAGCTTAAGTGTTTTTCTACTAGAAAAGGTATCCTCATATTAAAAGAAGTGTATAAAGTACACAGATGTAAGCAACAAATCAAATGTTAACCTGGGAAAGACTGCTCCAGAACTGTCTAAAAGCTCCCAGGCAGCTGATCAGTTTGGTTCTCTCATCTTCAGGGGTGTCCATAAACATCCTAATGCAAATAAGAACATTAGTTATTAGCAGTACCTAATGAAACAAGTAGAAAAATATATTCATACATAAAATTTTGTATAAATAAAAGTAATACCACACTTACCCAGGAAAAGCTTCTTCAATTACTTCTGTTTTCTGTAAGAGAAAAACCCCAAGTGAGACATTGTTAGAAAGAAGGTTTTCTGTGAGTATCACACCAACAGGACGAAGCACAAAAGAGTAAGCTATACTGTTATGAGACTGAACAGAGAATAATGGGTGTCTTCTGCTAAGTCACACTCTTCCAAAGATGAGATTGCTTTGTTTTCATATAAACACATAAACATTGCAGATCCAGATTAAAGCATTGTTTCTTTGGTTTGGGTTGTCATTTATTTTTTAATCTTCTAAACACCTAGAGATTAATTCACTTCCCAGAGTCGGAGAAATTGTTCTATTACATTATTACAGTTCTCTTTTCATAATTTGAAAAACTAGTATTTTTGAATCCCATTAATTTTTTGTCCCACTTATGTTCCATGACACTCAGTTACACAAATTGATTAAATACAATTATTTTCTCATCCAAATTTAGATCCGCTGCTTTTTAAATTCCATTGAATGATGTAATGGTCTGACATTAGGTAAAAACTACATATGAATATCCAGTTTATTTCCTCTGAAACATTCCTTTACCCCTCTTTTCTTTTTTAACTCCATTTTGCTCAAAGGCTTCTACATCATTATTCTAAAACTTCAGCAAACAGGTTCTGGAAAATACTATCCTAAAGCTTTTCCTACCTCTTGTAAGAATTTCATATTATGCTCAGGTGTGATCTATCACTGACCACTAAGTATTTTCATTGATATATTGCAGACATAAGAGCATGTAACAAAATCAACTTTCTGGTGATCCTTTTCAATCATACAGCCCAGAACTGCCTGTCACTGCTACTCACGAAGCAAAGGAGAAACTGACACTCATCTGCTCTGCACAGAAAGCAAGGTAAGGTTTGCCACTGTCCACCAAGTTGGTACTAGCAGCACGGAAAGCAGTAACTTGCTATTTTACCAGTTATGGCTCCAAAAATAGTGAAATTTTCTCAGGAACTACTTTGTTGTTGTTCCATATCAACTTCAGGCAAATAACAGTGCATAAAAACAGACAGTGTAACAACAAAGGCAAATGACAACATTAAAAATGTGATAACAATCGGAACGGCAGTGCCAAAACGAGGAATCAGTCACAAGTAGGCAATTAAGATGCTACAAGCAACTTAACACCACACAAAGAAAAGTACATCATGCATCTTATATTGCCAACTTAAAGCAGAAAGGTTGAGCTTTTCTGCCCTCTTCTGAAATTAATCATACGGAAATACTTTTTAATTTCTCTGAGCCCTACATATTCTTTCCAATTCAGACTATTCATTCAGCTTCTTTCATCTGAAACGTCAGTCAAGCTCTCATTCAGGACCTTATCAGCTACTGTCACCCCAGTGTTTCCAACTGTGAAGGTCTCATATCTACCAAGAAGCCCCCCATATCTACCATTTGTGCTCCACAAAAGTGTGACTTAATGACCCACTGATTTGGGTTCACAAAGGCAAAGTCCTGTTTAACTAACTTAATATCTATCATAAGGTCACCCACCTAGAGTACAAAGGCAAGGCAGTGGACATACTGTTTCTGGATAATGCTTTTAATACTATCCCTCCCAGCATCCTTCTGGACAAGCTGTTGAACTGTGGGATGAGCAGGTTCACAGTGTGCTGGCAGGAGGGCACAGCTCAAAGGGTTACATTCAGTGGGGCCGCATCTGGCTGGTGATGGGTCACCAGTGGTGTTCCTCTGGGCTCAGTTCTAGAGTCAGTCACGTTCAATATATTTTTCCATGATTGGATGCAGGAGTTGAATGCGCCATTAGCAAATCTGATGATGACACTAAACTGAGAGGTGCTGTTGACTCTCTTGAGGGATGAGAGGTCTTACAAAAAAATGTGGATAGACTGGAGCATTGAGCAATCGGTGACAGGAAATTTAGCTAATGCCAGATTCTGTACCTGGGACACACTAATGCTGGGAACAAGTATAATCTGGGAAAGGAGTGGCTGGAAAGCAGCCTTGAGGAAATGGATCTGGGGTGCTTGTGAGCAGCAGCTCAGTGCGAGCCAGAGGGGAATCTGGGCAGCCAGGAGGGAAACCCCATCCTGGGGTGCATCAAACACTGTGTTCAACCAGCCAGACAAAAGAGGTGATTATTCTGCTGCACTCAGCCTTGGTGTGGCCACACCTTGAGTACTGCGAGCAGTCCTGGGGCACACGAACTAAGAAGGATGTGAAGGTCCTTGAATTCATTCAAAGACAAGCAACAAAGCTGGGGAAAAGGCTGGAAGGAATGTCCTACGGAGAAGGGAGGAGGACTTCGGGCTAACTGTGCTTCATTTTGCAGGGAGCATTGTGCGTGTCTATTTCCACAATCTGATCATGCCATTACGCTGGCTGGAGGAAAACGTTTCTTCAGGACATTCATCTTTTCACAGTCTCCTTCAAACCTCTCCTTAAACGGCTTATTTCACAGCAAACTCTGCGCACTGTAATTCGGTATTGGCTAAGCAAGCCATTTTATGCCCCGTCCTATTCTGCTCGAGCTTTCCCATAAAGCTCACCGGGGACAGATCTCAGCCCTGCAGAATCACCTTCCTCATGGCTCCCCCGGGCGCCGCCGCCGGGAACAGGGCGGAACGCGGCCAGGGAGGGGGCAGCGGGACTCCACCGCACCAACTGTGCCAGGAAAAGCAAAAGCCCCTCTCCCACCTGCTTTTCACCTCCTTCAGGATGGCCCCACCCCCCAGACGGAGCACGGCGGGCCGCAGGGACCCGAACGAGCCGCAGGCCTGCCCACAACGCTGCCCCGGCGGCAGCGACGCTCCGGGGACGGACTCACCACCACCTCCTCGAAGATGCTCTGCAGCTGCGTCTCCATGGGCACCATGGGGATCGCCATGGTGCCGGCCCGGGCCCCGCCGGGCCCTTTGTCAGGCGCCCACCCGGCCTTGTCCCGCCCCGCCGGAAGCTCCGCACCGGATCTCGCTCCCCGGGAAGCGCCGGCTCGGCCCGGCCGTTCCGGGCGGCGCTGCCCCTGCGTGTCCGGACAGCCGCTTAAAACTTTGGGAGTTTTGGTTTTCTTTTTACGAACATGTTAGCTTAGGCTTCTTTGCCTTTTGAATAATGTTTTCTTTGAATAATCTTATCTTAGAATGTTTTTGGGAAATGCTGGTTCTGGTTCTTTCGGCAAGCATCCCTTACGGTATTGTGAGATCCCCCTCTGCAGGACTGATCTCCAGCCACTACTCTCCCAATTTACACTTGCGGCCAGTTTGGTGTAATTACTATGGATTTATTAATTCCCATAGTAAGTAATAGAACAGAGTGAAAATGGGTTTATCTAAACACATCCGGGAACACAGAATCGCAGAATGGGTCAGGTTGGACTGGACCGCATCTGCTCCAGCCTCCCTGCTCAAGCAGGGTCCTTCTAGAGCACATGGCACGGGATTGCATCCAGACATCCAGACAGTGGTTCAGGCCTTGGCAGACAGCTGGGTGCAGTCCCTCCAGGGTTAATAGCAGTGCTGTTTCTCCTCCTGGAGACGTGGCTCCCTTAGGCAAAGCAGGATGGCCTTTGCTTAGGCCTGACTTGCTGTGGCACCCCTTGCTCCCAGCTCCATCCCAATAACTCGATTCTCTGTCGAAGTGTGACTGAGATAAACTAGTCAGGTCTTCAAGTGTGCTCTTTCCCATACACACACACCCCCTCTCCTTTACAATTGTCTCTGATAGAAATACAATTTGTCCTAAGATATGAATACCAAGTGAGAATGGTATTAAGATAAGAACACCCAGTGAGCATTCCAGGAGGAATTGTCTGGGTGTTCTCATAATGATGCATTTCAGAGACAGAGAGCTGTAATGATTTAGACTGGCTTTGGCACACACCAGCTTGCAAAAGTGTTTAAAATACTGCTGGAGACTGGGCCAACTGGGCAAACTGGTCTCCCAGGCTGCAGGCAGCTTCCAGGTGGATCCCCCTGTCCTGGCACGGATGCCTGCAGGGTATGTCCAGCCCAAAGATGGGGAACACTCACTTTTGGACAGGTGAATAAAAGCACCAAATCCAGTCACTTTTCAAAATTATTGTAAATATCATATTACTCTAGCAAAAATGCCTTCATCAAAATGACCATTTTAATGGTTATGGGTGACAAGAAACATTTATGAGAAAAATGGTTAAACTTCGGAGTGTTTTTTCCTGAGTGAGTTCCATTCATCTTAGAAGGCAGATGACAAATGTCTACAAAGGCATCTTAGAATTCATGGTGTGTAGAGCCCGTCTAGTTCTTCATGGCCTTAGAGGACTTTCGGCGTCTTAGTAGTGAAAATTGAAAGCATCTACAACACGCTACTATTCAGAAATTCCTCTCCTTATTTTCCCGACATGTTTAACCTGGATATGGCAGAGATGTCCTGCCTGTGTTCTTTGAAAAGATCTTCCTTTTTATGAAAGTGCCAGATGAACTGAGGACTGCAATGTAACTAAAGGGGAATGGATTTTTTTACCCTCATCCTGCGTTTGTATAGTGTCAGTCTGTATGCAGAATGGTCACTCAAATTTATGATTTAGTAGTTGAGAACAGAAAGGATAATTATTTCCTGCTTCCTTGTTATTTTCTTTACTCTTATGTATTGATCCTATGTACTGCTTTCTTTTTTTAATATGAATTTTCTTTTTGTAGGAAGGAAAAGAAATATTTTTAACATGTGAGTCCCTTGATCTTGAAACAGAAAAGTTTGGGTTCTCGGTCAATACTTACTTTTATACTCTAATGTTATTGGTGAAAAATGTCCTAGAATGTCATAATTCTTCATGTGGACAGTCAAGTATGTCAAATTTGAGCAATGGTTGGGTAAAAGTAGCAAGATCATGTATGTGAGATAATACCCTGTTCATTTCAGCTATCGCTGAGCAGTGCTTAAACAGACTCAGAGCCCTCTCTCTGAGTAGCCTGGGGGTGCACAAGAGTTTGGGAGGGGGCATAGCTGGGGCATCACACCCCAGCTGAGCAAACGGATACCCCACACCATATGATGTTGTGCTCAGCAATAAAACCTTCCCAAGTAACCATGACATGTGGTGGAACTCTACCTTCCTGGAAGTGGCTGAACACCTGCCTGCAGGTGGGAAGTAGCGATGAAGTAATTTTGCTTTGTTTGTGTGAGTGGCTTTGCTTTACCTATTAAACTGTCTTTATCTCAACTCACAACTTTTCCCATTTTTACTCTTCCTGTTCTTCCCTGCTCCCCACAGCAGGGGTCGGTGTGAGTGGCTGTGTGGGGCTGAGCTGCCTGCTCAGAGCAACCCACAAGTGTGCTTTTTGGCACCCAGCATGGGGCCAGAGGGGTTGAAGATAATGACAGATTAGATAGGAATGCGTTATACTGGATTTACAGCTGTTTAAGTTATTAATTGGCAGGCTGCTGCTCTCACCAGAGGACCTGCTTGCTTTGCTCTGTGTTAGAACGGAGTGATTGTTCGTGGCTGCTGTGTGCTGTAGTGCTTATCATCTTACTTTCCTGTGCCTGGGAACATTTTGATAATAGCACTGGCCACGTGCCTGGGCTGACAGATGGCCTGGACATTGCTGCTGTTGCTGTAATGCTGTAGGCATGCTGTAACTATAGTCTGAACTCTGGTTGAAGGGGCTGTGACCTCTGAATAACACCCGGCTGGAGCAGATATACCCCAAAGTGTCTGTGGCTACGGATATGTCCACAGTAGATCAGTTACACCCCTGAATAACAGAATCATGGAATCATTTAGGTTGGAAAAGACCGCTAAGTCCACCATTAAATCATGTCCCTAAACACCACATCTACATGCCTTTTAAATACCTCCAAGGTATTTTAAATACCTTCAAGGTATTTAAAAGGCATGCCCCAATGCATAACAATACTTTTGAGGAATAATTTTTTTGTAACAGCGAATCTAAACCTCCCCTGGTGCAACTTGAGGCCTTTTGCTCTTGTCCTGTTACTCGTTACCTGGAAGAAGAAGCCCACCTGGCTACAGCCTCCTTTCAGCAGTTGCAGAGCATGATAAAGTTCCTTCCTAAGCCTCCTTTTCTCCAGGTTAAACACCCCCAGCTCCCTCTGCCATTTCTCACAACACTTATGCTCCAGACCCTTCCCCATCTCCCATTGCCCTTCTCTGGACACACTCCAGCACGTCAATGTCTTTCTTGTACTGAGGGGCCCAGAACAAAACACAGCACTCGAGGCGTGCCGAGTACAGGGAACAATCCCTGCCCTGGTCCTGCTGGCCCCACTATTGCATACAAAGGCCAGGATGCCATTGGCCTTTTCGCCCACCTGGGCACAGCTGGCTCATGTTCAGCCACTGTTGAGTAGCATCCCCAGGTCGCTTTCTGCAGAGCAGCTTTCTAACCAAGGGAAAGTCTGTAACCCATGAGTAAGTCTGTACCAGCATGGTAAGGAGAGGAGTTAATTGCAATATTAAACCTTATAACCTGGTTCAAAGGAACCAGGTGTGGAAATTGTAGTGGATACAAGGTTTAACTGTTGTAACTCATTGTTTGAGTTGCGTGTTATATAGCAGAAGCCACCTGAACAGAGGGCATGCCTCACAAGAATCCCTGCAGGTGTGACCCAACCTGAATATGTGTTGGCAACCAGTCGGTAGCTCTGCACAACACACCTCCTGTTCTGAGCATTCACTATAACAGATGGAACCCCAGTCATGGAAGAAGGGAACTCAATGGGCTTTACACGGATGTTTTACAGGGGTGGCCCACAGAGTAAGGGAGTAGTATCTGTCTATACATTAAAGGATCTGTCTATAAATTAAAGGATTAATTAAATTGTGTCTGTGTGTGTGTGTGTGTGTGTGAGAGAGAGAGAGAGAGAGAGAGAGAGAGAGAGAGAGAGTGTGAGAGTGAGAGTGAGTGAGTGAGAGAGTGAGTGAGTGAGGGAGAGAAAGATAAAGGAGATTGTACTGGTCTGGGCTGCAGTGGAGTTAATTTTCATCATACCAGCTTGTATAGTGTAATGGTTTGGATTTTTAAAATATAATTATAAGCATTATAAATTTACTTATTATAACTTGCAGCTCACACGGTGCTCAAATTTAGAATCAGCTCAACATCTGAATAGTTAGTTACACATTCATAGTCCTAGTAGGCTGCTAAGGTACATTTTCATAACAGCCAATCCTTCAATTAATCACCAAGCTGAAAAACAAATAGATTTTAAATTGTACCTAAACAAAACCTTATTTTTTTATTGAGTTTGATTTGGCTGTATACCATTTGTTTTTAATCAGCACAGTTATAACTACTGAAAAAAAACCCGCATAAGAAGCAGAAAGAAGTTGAGACAAAGATGGATTGAAACTAAGCAGGAGGAATCCTCTGATGCTAAATAAGGGAAGGGATCTGAAAATATAGGCGTGACACAGAACACGAAGTAAGAAACCGTCCCCTTTCATATTGGTTTCGTGTATTTAACACTTTCTTTGAAGAGAAATTCACTGGATGACAAGCTTTTAACCAAATAGTTGAGTACTTGAGTATTTTTGCATTTTATTGCTTAGCAACGTATTACTTCTAATCTCCACTTAAGTGTTTGCCTAATGAAGTTCTTATCTTGAGCAGTCAGGTTCCCTGAACACAGATAATGCTTTTCAGCCTTTGACCTTTCAGAGTAGTTTTTCTGCTTGCTTTAGCTTTCTGCAAACCTAACAGTGATGCAAAAGCTGAGATTTCATGAAAAGACCTGTGAGCAAAGTACTAAGAACTCTTGAAGAAGTAGCATCTCACTCGCAGCTAACCCAGCTGGGGAGGCTGAGGAAGGCAGAAGACGCAGACAAGAGGCAGATCTCGCCAGAATGGAGCTTGAGGGTGATCTAACCAAGGATCACAGAGAATATTCGGAGGAGGTGTCTTTAAAAGCAGGAGAGTACGTGAAGAAAAAAACCGTCTTGAAATACAAAGTCATCTGTGCTGTAAGTAGGTGCTGCTCTTCAGGGCTGCTAGTTTCACAGTTCTCAAATCTGCAGGATTTTTAGCAGTTTCATTGTATTTCATTGTATAATTTCTTTGTCGTTTCATTGTATAATCATTCAGGGTAGCTTGGTAAACAGTAGTTAAAATTTTACTGCATGAGTGCTCTAGTTTCACTAGCAGATTTCGAAAGTTCTTCTGGTACTTATGGAACAATGTTTTTTACTGGAAGTTTTCGTTGTACTTCATTAACCTGACAGCTCTTTTGCACAGTGAAGACATTGCTTCAATACTTTATTTTAGATATTGTAAAACAGATATGTTTGTGGCCAAAGCAACCACACTTCCTTTGTGCTTATTTTGTATCTTTAAATTTGTCATTAACACAACAGAACATATAGGCAAATCGTTGGCAAAAAAAAAAAAACCTCAGGAAGCAAGGCGTGGGAAAAGCTTAATGAAAGGTTTTGTACGGTATTGTCAGTCCCACATCTCAAATATCATATCAACTTTTTATCTCTTCCCTGAGGCTTTAAGAGCCATGCAGCTGCCTTGTAAATGATAA
This sequence comes from Acanthiza pusilla, assembly GCA_036630365.1. Classification (NCBI taxonomy): domain Eukaryota; kingdom Metazoa; phylum Chordata; class Aves; order Passeriformes; family Acanthizidae; genus Acanthiza; species Acanthiza pusilla. The sequence continues at coordinate 24,743,720 of JAXCHO010000023.1, read as the reverse complement.
AGTGTAGGCTTTTTATTATGTTTTTAAAATGTTCTGGTTTATCTTCTGTTTATGACAATAGAAACAAACATTAAATATGTGTATATGTTTGCACAAGGTCTTGCACTGTAAACTGACATTTAGAGAAAACTACAGATACTGATTTTAGAAAGACTTGCAGCATAATTAGTTTTGAAAACAGCCCTATTAAAGAGCCAAGCTACTATACTTTTCAGCTCTATGTCATCAGAACAATTTCACATAGTACAATTTCCTATTTCATGCTGCATTGTGCAAGGATTGCATAAAATATGAGGGAAATACTGGAAACTGTGAAAAACCCCTGATGAAATAGCAGACTTTTTTTTCTCTAAAGTCATCAGCAAAAAAGTCATGAGAAACAATGGGAAAAGTGAATAACTCTAAAGGAAAGTAAATTATACCTTCAAGAGGTAGGTGGAAGAGTAAAGTGAGAAATTTAAGTATCCTAAAAGATATTCATTCTTTCAGATGCACTAGTTTTCAAATGCCTCCCTATATGAAAACCAAAATCTAAATATTGGAGGTGTGAACTGTTAACATTCCCCATTATTTATTCATGTTTTTGATAAATCTAATGCATGAAATAGTTCCTTGGCAACTTTTTCCTGAAAGATTAGGCAAAGAATTGTATACTCACAAACAGTAGTCACACTGTCTAATACATCCTCCAGTGAACAGCACGTGTGCACTAGGAACAATTACAGTTGTAATTCTGAATTTAGTCATAGAAGTTAGCTGTGGAAAGCCTGAGGATCTGAACAGGTGCTACCAACATTATTTCACCTTCAGAATGAATGTCCCAAAATCAAGGGTGTTTGTGTAAATGTTATAATAAATGCAGCATCTTATCTGTATACCTGACAGGAGTTTTTTGGGTTTTACTTCAGCTGTCTCATTACTTGAAGAAATGGGAATGTTTGTTGCTGTAATAGCTGTACTTTAATTTGTGCTTCAATTTAGCATCATCTATTAATTTCAATTACAAATGTGAGTTTTAGGCAAAATTAAGGGTAAAACCATAGTGACTTTAAGGTGAAAAGCACATGCCCTGGTGGTTTGGTTTATCTGTGCTCAGTGAAACAAGACCTGTTAGGTTAACCTGGCAATGTTACCTTCACTGTTACCTTCAGTCTTTCTTCCACTTCGGGCAATCTTTCCATATACCCTTACTCCATCTGTCTGTGTTAGCCAGTTCTCTCACCCATTCCATTTCCACTCCTTTACAAAAACCTGTGAGTAAGCAGCAGGAAAAAAGTACAGGTGAGAAGGAGAAAGTGTGAAGGAAGTCACTATGGCATTGCTAGTGCTTGGTGTTGCTTGAAAAAAAACCAGCCGTACACGCTGAGAACTGAGCAGCCCTCCCTGCTGCCATGCTTCTGCCCAGCACCTGCAAGGCATAATGGACACCAGAAAGATCAGAGGGAGCACATGCAGCTGTTCTCAGTTCCTTGTAATTGTGGTAGTCTCAGATAAAAGGCTCCATTATAGTAATACTGAGCATGAGAGTAACCCCCTCTCACTTCTACATTATTTTTAACCTTAGTATTTCCAGGAATCAGTCATCTGATTCCTGGAAATAGCTGAAGACAAAAGAAAGCTCTGAGGCAAAAATGGCACTTAAACTGGGCTGGTTCATGGTGATTTTTTCTGTGATATGCATTTTCTTTCCCATGATTGTCTTAGCAAAGAGGAAAGTGCATACACCACAAAATATTTGTCACTTTTCACTGCACCCTTTAGCCAGCATGCATTGCCATTTGTCTTGAGTGTCTATTGAGCTGACAGAGGCTTCCTCAGCTCTCCCCCAATCTCCCAAATGTTATGCTGCTTTCTGTTATGGAATTTCCTTGGCCTGTTTGTCTCTTTCCAATCTCCTCTAACCTTGCTAATGGGGTGGCATTATGAAAAACTGGCACGTGGGTGAAAATTTGGCCCACGCAGCATCGATCCAGCTAAGTCGCTTAAGAAATCCCTATGAGCATTTCAGGTAAATACAGAAGATAAGTAAAAGTAATTACCTTTATTTGTACAGATAAAGAATTTGTAAAACAGGTAAATACATTGATTACTTCCTACTATCTTTTCCCCAGCAAAGATTTCTCCGATTACAACTGGCCATAGGTTAAAAGTGGCTTCTAAGGTTATAATTCTTGTGCTTCTTGATCTTCAGGCTCAGAATCTCTCCAATTTTTTTGATGAAGAAATTCAGAGAAAGGACTAGTTAATAAGAAATAATGCATTGATAGAAATATTAATAATATGGTTAATTTTGAATGAATGTAACAGTTTATCCCAGTTGTGAAAGTTGGTTTCCCTGTGTCTGTGTGACAGGTTCTACTGTGTGCTTTGGTGGCTGTATCCCTGGGACTAGGTTTAGGACTAGGACTGAACCGTGGAAAACAAGGTACGTTTTTGATACTTTCAGAGTAATTATGAATGATTTGGATCTGGTAAAGGCTTTCAGCAAAAGCTCTTTTATAGTGTAATGTAGATGATCTGTGAAAAGTCACCACCTGTGAAAATAAAGTTCTTGCATTTTTCAAGTTGGATTCTATAATTTATACTCGAAAAACCTATCCTGAACCACCAAGTGCCTTACTGATCTTTCCAGAAGTGTGAAACCTCGTTCACAGCAGGTTTGGAGGTTTTATTACAGTATTAATTACATTATTACAATATTGCATTTCAGAAAAATTGAGATATGTGTTATCTCCTGCAATTACATAACCATATTTTGTGAAAGAAATATCATTGGGCCTTCTTCAGGGTTTGTGCTTTGAGTATATGTGGCATAGTTCAGGTAGCTGATGCTAAAACTGATTATGAAACTGATATATTACAGTTTCTGTAAAGCTACAGTGAAAAGGGGATAGTGGCTTGATTCAGTGAAATGTTATTTTTTAGTCAGAAAAACAAAGTAGTGTTTTGATGTCAGGTGATCAAGCTAGGTGAGAACAAACACAACATACAGTGAATTAAATTAAACACTTGCTTTAAAATCAAAACAGTAGTAATCCCACACTGGAGGAGTTCAAGCAAGCATAGTCTCTTTCTCATTCCTAATCAACACATACTGTACTTGTTTACCTAGTCATTCATCATGTATTAGATCCTTCTGAAGACTTTCAATACCATGGGCCTAGCAATTAGGATTAAATGGATCTATAATTGGTTTTTGATAATTTGAAAATCACTAGTTATTCATGGATTCTCCAAATAGGATAGTAAAGCCCAAATTTGTAAGCAATGCCTCCTGCAAAAGCATGAACCTTGTGGCAACTATAATAAAATTGCCCGAGCAAGCCTGGGTAGGTAGTTATACCTATTCCTGTCTAACAGTGTGAATGGAGAAGAAAGCTGGAAATGCAGGTGCTCAGCATGGTTCAAACAGTGTTTCTGGAGTACAGAGAATGTGGACACAAGGCTTGTCCGTGTGGAGGCTGGTGTGGAGCTGCGAGTGATCTTTGGAAGTTCGGGGTTGTCTTCAGGTGTCCTCAGGAGACCCAGAGCTGTCCTGTCACCCTGCCCAAAGGTGTCAGAGCTGTGATGAGGAGTACATGTCTCTACTTCCAGTGCCAGGCCCCTCACTTGGACCCTTTTCTTTCTTTTAATTAAAACAACCACACTTACAGATTTTAAAGGGACACTATAATGATGAAGTAGCAGAGATATTGCCAGAATACTGAGTGCACTAACGAGCTTTATGGATTGTGTGCAGAAGGCTTTTGAGTGTCTCCAGGGGAGGAGAAATCACTCTTCCTCTTTTATCTCAGGCCAAGAAATGATCAGGGAAGATGCCAGTCTCCCCTTCCTCATACTGTGCCAGTGGTCCTGGAGTGACCTGCTGCAGAAACAGCCCTGCCCCAGGCTCTGGGCCAGCATGGTCCCAACAGCTGTCAGGCCCTTCAGCATCCAGAGGAATTCCTACAGCCTTGCTCCCGGCTTGCTGGGCTGTGTGCTAGTGACTGTATTGGAAAACGGCTAGAGAAGCAGATTTGGGAAATCATTGAGCACATTTCTCCATGCAGCCCATATCCATGGCTGTTTAGCTGCCCTGCTTGGGACAGGGTTATCCAAGCCCTCGGATAACCTTGCTGCCTTCTCCTTACAGTCAGCTGCAGGCACAAGTGCAACGAGCCCCACAAGGAAGGTGTGTCAGGCTGCCGGTGTGACAGCGGCTGCCGGGAGCGTCAGGACTGCTGCTGGGACTACGAGGACACCTGCGTGGAGCCAAGTGAGTTCCCCTACAGACAGTGCTCACCAGTGTCCATTTTATTTTGAATTTGTTTTTACATGTGACAGTAATAGAAAATGGGTAATTTTCATGTTTATGCAGATACACAGAAGTCATGTCACACTTCATAGGGAGGGAAATGTGAGAAAAATCACAAAATCACAGAATGGTGAAGTTTGGAATGGACCACTGGAGGTCATCTAGTCCAACCTTCCTGCTCAAGCAGGGTCCTAGAGCACACTACTGAGGATTGTGTTCTGACAGCTTTGAAAGTGTCCAGGAAAGGAGATTCCACAACCTCTCTTAGCAACCTTTCTGGTGCTCTGTCATTCCCACAATCAAGTTACTCTTCCTGTTCAGGTGGATATGGCAGTGTCAAGCTGCCTCTCCAGTCAGGTGCCTAGAGGGCTGTGACCCTTGGTGACCTGTCAGGACATGAAGTCTTCCTGCATCTTTCTCAAATCAGATCCCTGTGTTTTTGCCTCTTGCGGATAACCAAAGCATTTGCCATGCATGTTTCATGGCATGTATAAAGCTGAAGATGAGCATGAGCAGAAGTCATAGGTTATCTTTAATGTTGAAGCAACCCTGTTGTGCTGGCACCTCTTGCATTTTTGAAAACAGGGAGGTGTTTTCCAGTCAGTTGTGCTCTCCAGCCTCATGCAGACCTCGGTGCAGGCCTGGGTGCACTCATCTTCTAGGGCAATAGCCTGGTTCTGCATTGAGGCCAGGCTCCTCTCCAGTTACTGTCTCTGCTTTCCCAGCAGCTGCTCAGATATTTCTTCGTTATTGCTTTTTCCGCCCACTTCAGCCCTTACTTTTCTTTTTTTTTTGCTCTCTGCTGGAACTCATGTGTAAGATCATGAAAAAGATCAGTTTGCTTCTCTTTCTCCTCTGTAAAAGAAGTATGGAGTGTTTTTGTTTGTTTATTTTGGGGTTTTTTGTTTTTGTTTTTATTTTTTTTGGTTGGTTGGTTGGTTGGTTGGTTGGTTTTTTAAATTTAACCTAGGTCTTCCTAGAAAGATGGAAGGCGTTGAGGAAGATGACTTTGGGGACACCTTTGTAAAATAAATCATTTTATGATTCTGTGTTACCATTTAATGGCGAAAGAAATAGGCCTTTTATGTGAAATGAAATCTTGAGTTTTCCTTTCAGACAAAACTTATAAAGCAACTCAAACAGTATATACAAATAACAATTGTTTTTCTTTACCTCTTTGGGGGATTTCTATGTGAAGAAGTTTACATGAGGTTCTGTATGATTCTGAACTGAATCATAATTTTTTTCTTCAAATTTTCAGCTCGATCTTGGATGTGCACTAATTTTCGTTGTGGTGAGACAAGAATACCTGGAAGTCACTGTTCTTGTTCTGATGACTGCTTGCAAAAAAAAGACTGCTGTGTAAATTACTACAGTGTTTGCAAAGGTAAATCAAAGGTCAAAATGTTTTAAATATAAATTATTCTATGAAATAAGAGAGACGGGCAAACATGGAAAATATAGAGGTAGATGCATTTGTTTCTCAAAACTAGAGCCTGGCTGACATTTAGGAAACTTAAAATATTTTGAGGTGAAGCTACTGGTATTTTTGACTGCGAAAAGTTTTTAGAGAGCACTGTGAATTGTGTCGTTCATAAGAAACACAGAATGATTTGGGTATTGCAGAAGTATATCACATGTGTGGGGTTTGGGTTGTTTCCTCTTTTTCTTTTTTCTTTTTTCTTTTTCTTTTTCTTTTTCTTTTTCTTTTTCTTTTTCTTTTTCTTTTTCTTTTTCTTTTTCTTTTTCTTTTTCTTTTTCTTTTTCTTTTTCTTTTTCTTTTTCTTTTTCTTTTTCTTTTTCTTTTTCTTTTTCTTTTTCTTTTTCTTTTTCTTTTTCTTTTTCTTTTTCTTTTTCTTTTTCTTTTTTTTTTCCTTTTTTCCCCCCAAAAATAGATGGAGACAATCTGAAATACATATATTAGTAATAATCCCTAATTTAAAATTTCCCATCCTTTTTATTATAAATCTGTTTTCAGATTTGATTTCTTATGTTTTACTTATTTTTTAGTATCTTTGTTCATGGCTAATTGTCTCATAGAGGCTCCAGCTAAACACAAGAAGGATAGTGCTGGTATAATTCAGTTACAGGAATGATATTTGAGTATATTGGTGACATGGTATCTGTTACTAGAATTCCTTTATGTTGTGGAAGGGGATAAATTTAAGGCAACCCCTGCAAAATGATATTTGTTACCTAAATGAAGATTTAAGCTAAAAGGGGTTAAACCACAACATACAGAAATAAAAGAAATTCTAAATGGAGCCCTGGGCTCATCTTCATGTGTATCAGTGGTACCCAGAAAAAAAAAAGGCAGTAAGTAGTCTAGTGTGGACAGAATACTGTTTAAATATTTTTCATTTAAAACCAGATAAGAGACTAAGCTTTCATAGTGATTTCTTCTCCATTTTGTTTGTTTGCTTGTCTGTGTAGTATATGTACTTTGTTTTTAAACATACTGTTGTAAGCATTAGTCCTTTCAGGGTTTAAGGGCCTAATAGGTTGCACCAAATTGATTCTGAAGGTGTCTTTAACCCTACATTTCTTTATTGAAACAGAAAATGTTACAGGAAGAGCTTTTTTGGTGGAGGAGGGGTTCAGTGCTAACTCAGTATTTTCTTTTTCCTTTTAGGTGAAATATCTTGGGTAGAAGAACCATGTGTGTCAGTTGAAACTCCTCAGTGTCCAGATTCAGGGTAGGATACAAGAATTTATCTTCTTAGCAAATAAAGTCTTTGCAATGGTCAGAAGTACTCCAGTGTTCTGAAACAGGTTTTCATATTTACAGAGAGTGAGGTCCCTGCCCTGAGGAATATTCTGTAGAAATGGTTTGTGGCTAGGAATGTTTTTTTCTTTCTAAAACCTTTGTCATCTTGTTGCACATTCATTGATCATTTACAGTTTAGAGCAGAGTGCAGGAGTTCAAATCCAGATTGAAATTCAGATTGCAAAGATGTTGAAAAATTGTTTGAGTTATCTCAAGGTTCATTTATCACAAATTGTTCATAGTCCATTTTCTGTTACCATAATGTATCTGTGATAATTCAGATAAGTCACCTTATGCAGCCTGTAATAACTATTAAAGTCTGTGATAGCAATTCTTTCGGCAACAGGGTTGTTTGGGGTTTTTTTTTCTCCAATTATTTGCAGAAGAAAGGTGTGTTAAAAGGGGAGCTATGACGTAGCTGCATATCTACAAATGCTGAAACAATTTTCCTATTTGTGCAATTGTCCTTAAAGAAAAATGAATTAATTTCTGTTCAGTTACAGTATTTGTGACACTATCCATTATTTTATTTTATTTTACTGCCAATTTAGTTTAATTATAAAAGTAAGACCATTAGAGTTGTGGCTTCTTCATGGGTTCCTGCATCCACCTCCCAACATAAGTATAAAAATATACTTTTTATGTTAGCAAATAATTTGCTGAGTTAATGCAGTTTCATAGGCTAAAGCTTGGAAAGTAGTGGAGGGGGCCTCTTTAAGTGCTGTAAACAGCATTGCTACATAAAGATCCATTTCATTTCAGATTGAGATCAGTAAGTTGTTTTATGTAGAGTGTTTTTATACAAACTATTAATGCTAGTGTGCTTCTGTGTTTTGGAAAAGACCACTGTGAATAAGAAACAAACTGGGATAGTGATTACTGCCTGATGTCAATATGTAACTTTTTAAAAATATTATGACTGAAAGGATTACTTGTATTTTATTCCTCCAGTGTTTCTTACCTGGAGGATTATATATTTGCTCTCAATATTGAACTATTTCTTTATCTCACATTGTGATATTAATTCTAGGATGTACATGAATATTCTAGCTCCTGCTTATAAAAGCTGAATTTGTATTGTTAGACATCTTAATAAGTCACCAACTCTCAAAACTTCTTTATGTTGATAAACTTATGTTTTCTTGTAGATTTACTGTCCCACCACTTATCCTTTTTTCAATGGATGGGTTTAGAGCAGAATATTTGCAAACTTGGAGTTCTTTGCTGCCAAATATAGAAAAACTCAGTAAGTTACCAAGGGTGCTTTGATTGCTTTCTTTAAAAGTCTGCATGCAAGCTCTCTGGTCCCTTTTGCTACTGTCATGCATATGTGTTGCTCAGCTAAAAAAAATCACAACTCAGATCTCTCTCACTAGTTATATATTTTCATTATTATATGTTCTGCATTACTTCTATTTGAGTGCACATCAAATATGGCTTTTTTTTAATGAAGCCTCTAATATTGGTCAACAGTTTTTTAAATGGACAGTTTGAAATATACATTGAAATACAGTTTCAAACTGAGAAAAAGTTCCAGATAAGGATTTCCTGCATTCTCAGTACTACATTAAAAAATAGATAAATAGCTGAAAAGGAGTTAAACTTTAAAGTATAATACTAACAAGAAATGCATTATGTTGTTGGGAAATTTTCCTCAGACATTCATTTTTTCAAGTCAGATATTTTAAGATGTTAAAGAGAAGCTGCATGTTTAAAAATATGCCAGTGAATGTTATTATATTAAATGCAATATAATTTAAATATTGGTATAATTTAATATGTTGATATTATTGCAGTAAAGCTCCAGTAACCATTTTCCAGTATTTCTGAGTATTGTGAGGAAGAGTAAGTTGAAGATCTTCAGCTTGTGCTATAAAGGGCTCTAAAAAGTGATATCTCTTAGTGCACACTTGGTTAAAACTTCCTGAATATTTTAGAGCTCAGGTCTCCAGACACTTTGTGTAAATGTTTGTGTGTTTATTAATTTCTTCTCAGCAGTAATAGTCTAAATTGACAGTATTTGTGTAAGTTCTGAGTATATCACATTATGTTTCTATTGTGCTCATTTGAAAATTTTGTATGTATGTTATGAAGTAATACATTTTACTGAATAGTTAACAATCTTGTTTAATGAGAGCATCCAGAAACCTGGACTTGAAACAAGGTTCAAACCTGACTTCTCGGGCAGATGGTTTATTCTCTGATGTCATTCTGCCTAGAAGGATCTTGGATCAGTGAAGTCAGTGGTCAGTTCTAGTCTTATGAAATAAGGTGAAATGGAAATGCCAAATTGACAAAAGGAATGAATACCATGCTATGTCTGTATTTCCAAGAAGTCCTTTGAAACAAGAGCAGATCTAATTCATCGTTGCTCATATTTATGGTCAATTTGAGTAATTGTTTTATGCACATTCATGCTTATATTTCTCAGAAATCTACAGGAAAGGGGAATTTCTTTCTTTGCAAAAGAAAAAATGTAATGTTGATTAGTAGCATAAAATCTTTCTATTAACTCCTTTAAACTAAAATTTTCAGTAGAACTAATCAAGATAGTTGTTGTAGAATATGTAGACTATGAATATAGCACCTTTACTGTTCAAGAGAAATCCACAGAAAATTTTGCTGAATTCTCATGTATTTATCAAATATTCAGCCCTGCTTCAAACACTCTCTAAGCCTTTCTTTTTCTTATTTTTTCTGTACCACAGTGGAGCGGTTGTGTTGAAAAATGTCAGACTTTGATTGTTTAGGTTGCTTAGTTAAAATCAGCTTCTGTTCTTTGACTGAAATGCTCTACGTCAATGAATAAAGTGTGTTTGAGCATGAATGAAATAATCATCTGGTTACAGCTTAATACAGAACTTTGTCCATGTGAGTTAGATGTAAAAATGGCATTAAGGCATCTTCCGGTCTTAACACGTTTGTTTTGTGGGTAAATAAGATAGAGCCTACAGTGGATTTAAATATTACAGATATTTGTGTGCTAAGTAGCTTTGATTAATGAAATATAATGCAATGTTTGGAGATACTGGTAAGACACCTGGGGTAATATTCACTCCAGGGCAAAACACCTACATTTAGACATATTCTTGGAGATGTCTGCATGGGGGATGTTTACATGCTCCTTGAAGTTCCTTTATGGTTCATATCATCTGTACAGCACAGAGCAAGAGCCTAGAGGACAAGTCAGCTCAACCAACAGACAGAGGGTGCCACAGGACAAATTGTTGCCTTAATCTGTGCTTTTAGTGTACTTGAGGGTACCATGGCCTCCAGCAGCTGTGTCAGGAGAACACAGATCTCAAAGTGATTTGTATCAAAACTGTCAACTTTCATGCAGATGTCTTGAGCATCAGAAGGTTTCTCAAATGGCACCTGGCTCCAGTGCGTAAGCAACTGAGTCCTCCCCTGCTCATCACCAATGAGCAGAATATCTTGTCTGGTCTGACCTCAGGCTTCACTCTCATTGCATAAACATGTATATCTAGGCCATTTTGGATCTCAGAGGTATCTCAGAAATTTATTTGGGTTGGCAGACAGGATGTAGGAGCAGCATCTGAAGGCCAGGCAGGATCATTAAAGATGTCTCAAATGGCCCTAGTCCTCTAGGCTTTAGGCAGCTGAATTGGGCGTCCAGGTCTGCTGACTGCAATGGGACAATAGGCTTAGCTCACAAGGAGACACCAGGATTGTATGAGTCTTGTTTTGGAGTGACATTTCTCCATCTAAAAACGCAGCAACTGATTGTGATGATTTTTGTTTGTTTCTTTTTAAGACTGTTCATTTTAAATTTAAAAAATATAAGAAAATGTATTAATAAATACCCTGATCTGTTGCAGAAACATGTGGCACACATTCAAAATACATGAGAGCGGTTTACCCCACAAAAACCTTTCCAAACCACTATACTATTGTCACAGTAAGTGAGAATTCTAGTTTTTTCTTTTCATTATCTGGATAACACAAAGAGGATTTTGTGGTGCCAGTCTTTTTGTGGAACATGGGAACTCATGCTGTAGATATAAAAGGGAGATAGAGATGCTGAGATGGTGCATACAGGCATGATCTATGTGGTTATTTATGTGTGCTATCTGACTCTGGCCTGTGAGCTGGTTATTCCTGATCCATGTCAGTCTAATTGGATATGGGTGAGCATGGGTGAGGATACAGCCTTTTGATGATAGCGTTTGTTAGAGTGGGTTTGGCAGCTGATATACAGCCACATGATATATAGGGCACTTAACCTATAGCACATGAGGTTTTAATTGGGCTGGGAAGGAAATATGGAAACTTGGGAATTTGATGGGCACGCCAAATTCATTGGTGGGAAGCTGATGATCTGTGTGAATTAGGAAAGCACGTTCCGTTTCTGTGATAAAACAGTTCTGAAAAAATTTCAACGCTGTAGCAGTGTGCATTGAAATACAGTTTTAGGGTCCATTTAATTTCAGGACTAAGAATTTTGTTCTGTTTATTTTCGTTTTGCAGGGATTGTATCCAGAATCTCATGGTATCATTGATAACAACATGTATGATGTCAAATTGAATGCACATTTCTCACTTTCAGGGGAGGAAAAATTCAAACCTGCATGGTGGAAAGGGCAACCAGTAGGTTTTGTTTTTCGTATGGTATTTCTTTATGTCCACAGTGGCTCGTGTTATATAATAAAACAAAACAAAATGGGAATAAAATTCAAAACCGTGCAATATATTTGCAGCAAGTTCTAGATAACCTGTAGGCTTCATATTATAGGCTGCCTACAAAATAGTTTGCTTGTTATGAAAGTAAAAGAACTCTTAAAATGTTAATTCTGAGACTTAAAATTTTGACTTTAGGTGGCAGTTAGTGGAAAAAGACTGAAATATTTTGGCTAGTACTGGAATGGATTTCTTGCCATAGGGAACCATAGTAAATTTTTCGTATGGTTTGATTTTGGGGTATTTTTTTTTTGTCTTTTGACAACTTGCTACAAAATGAAATCTGCAAATCTGTTCCCAAATTGCATCTATTTACAAATACACTTATATATATTTGCAAATGTCCAGGCATTTAAGAGCAAGGAAGGGAGTAGCAAAGGACTTAATTTATGAAAAAAAGTCAATTATATATAACATATGGCATGTTACATCACAACCCCAAATTGTATCTATGGTTATGATTAATATTATTAATTTACTAGAAATATCAAGCTCTAACAATGGTGCTGAAAAACCCAAACCTATGCAATACGTAGTATACCTATTTAATGTACATTTATATATGTGTGTCTGTGTCGGTGTGTCATGTTTATAGTAGGTTTTGGTGCTGTTTTTTTCCTGAAGAATTCCATCAGGTTTGTAACAGAATCAGAGCTACACTTTCTAGGATTAATAGAAATATGCCCTCTTATTATAAAATCATATAACTAGAATCTATATCTGAAATAGAAATAGCTATGAAACAAAACAAAGTGAAAGGAAGTGAATAGAATAGAATATTTCAGTTGGAATGGACTTACAGTGGTCATCCAGTCCAGCTGCCTGACCAGCTCAGGGCTGGCCAAAAGTTAAAGCACATTGTTAAGGGTACTGTCCAAATGCCTCACAAACACTGACAGGCATAGGGCAGCAATGACCTCTTTAGGAAGCCTGTTCCAGTGTTTGACACTGTGTGTGCAAAAAGATGTTTCCTAATGTCAAGTCTGAATATCCGTAAGGCAACTCCTTCCATCCTCATGATGCTGGGGTTTGCCACAGGAAAAAGGATCACTGCCCATTGCCAGTTGTGGAAATACCTATATGATTTTTTCTATGCTGAGAATATCCAAGAAATTACAACATCATGGTTTCCAGACTACTAATTTTTCTTCAGAATGTGCATGTAGGAAACAAAAGTTCAGATCAGATATGGCCATTAGGCCACTATGTGATGTGTGAAAGGACAAGGAAAAAAATGCATGCTTGCAGCACCTATTTCTACTTTTGTGATCTGAGGTCCTCCAGTGGTGGCATGAAATAATTTGTTTGTGTCTTTATCCAAAGGTCTGGCTGACAGCAATGTACCAAAATTTGAAAGCAGGCACCTTCTTTTGGCCAGGCTCTGATGTTCCAATTGAGGGAACATACCCCACCTTGTACACCATATACAACGGGTAAGATTTTATAGGGCTTGTACTAAATTCCTGCAGATTAATCCAAAAATCCCGACTGCTATTTGACAGTTGAAGGAAATGAAATACAAGATTTTTAAACAAGTTTGACAGATCAGTGCCGTGTCACATCATCATTATATCGTGGAACTACCAAAAATATTTGAGATTTTCAAAACCATTCAGGGAATGGATTCAGAATGGGAAAGTCAAAGGGTACTGTACATTCTGTTCTCCTAGACAGTTTGGAAGTTTCAGCCAACTTCAAAACACTAGGAGAGCATCCCGGAACTGATTAGTAGCCACTGCTAAGCTGCACCAATGGTTGCCATATTTCCATGCATAAAACCAACAGATACTATATAGCACTTTAAAAATACTTACACTTGAGAATAAGCTTACAGATAACCTTTACCCTAAGACAATGAACACAAACTAGGAAGCCATGGCAAGAGGCTGTGGAGACAAATTAATTGAAGAGAGAATGCTGGATAGGGAAGCTACTGAAGGAAGATGGGCTCTAAATCGATTTCCTCTGGTCTTGCTTACATGTTTGATAATGTGCGCACAGCTGTTGAATCATAGTTCTTGTATGTTTTTTTCTAGTTCATTCAAAGTTTACACATGTGCGGTAGCAATTGCCTTCATCGTTTTAGTGACATTATTTTTATTGTGTTTTTTTTCTGTTTGTGTTTCTTGCGGTTTGTTTGTTTTGCTATGGAAGGCATTGATATTAGTAAATTATTTCTAGATTTTTGATGATTATGATAAATGCAGTCTATTTCCCATGATTCTTCACATTTAGAACAGTAATCTAAAGCAAGCATAGAATTGTAAGTCTCTATAGGTAACAGACTTTGCAGTGATATGTAGGATTGGTACTCAGAAAACACCTGAGTACTGTAATTAACAAACATACAGCTTGTGCATGACTTTGAGGGAAAGCAGAGCTATTTAATGGGTGAATTTTTTCACAGGAAACAAAGCATGGTCTCACAAAGACTTTGATGGGATTATTACTTTTAAAATATTAAAGTCCAAGGCTTAGACATTCTGGAAAGAATAAAAAATATTCTACCTTGTAATTTCAGGTTTATTTCCTGAACTTAAAATATCTTTTTTTTGCATGTATTTATAAATATATGACTAGTCCCACCAACACAGGTTTGTGTCTGCAAAATCAGGGTCTATCTAATTTACCACTAAAAGTGACTTATATTCTATCAAAAATGAGAGTAATAAAATTAATTGCTGTACCTTGTTAAAATGCATCATTCTTAGTTCCAAATCTGTGACTTTAATATATGACTAGAGTATGGACATTTTCTCTGTGTCTTGGAATTAGAAATGTTAGTCAGAAAGTCTTGTTAACATCATATATTTTTTTCTTTTTGTTTTTCTTTTCAGTTCAGTTCCATATGAAGAGAGAATTTCAGGAGTATTGAAATGGCTTGATAATGCCCAATCTGAGAGGTAACATTTAGTAATATCTACCTGGCTTGTGAGACTATAGCTTAGAAAGGTTTTAATGCTTAGCAATTGAAATTTCTGTTGGTGTTTGTGAAACATGGAATCTTCCTCACTGTTTCAAATGATTATTTGCTGAACTTAAGCCTGTTCTGTAAGCATAGCTAAACATTTTCAGGATAAGACTGTAGGTACAAAAGGTTAAAAAGCAAACGTACATGTGAACAAGATGTACTGTTGTATGAGTTTTACTTTCTTGTTGTATCTTTTTTCTTGGTGCATGGCCTGTAAGAAACACTGAATGTTCAGTTTCTAGCCTAAGAATAGGATGGATGAAAGATTTTATATGAAGGTTATTGCACAAGAAAGGTTAAGTACTTGAAAGTAATTGCAGTAAGTATTTCAGGATGAAAAGTAATTGTCAGTGCTGATCATGGTGTTAACTTTGTGACATGTAAAGAAATGAAATACTTTACATAGTAATTTTTTAATAAAGTCCTAATGGATTTGCAGTTAGGAGATGCTCTCTAGAGCCTCACTGCTTAGTCAAGAAGAGCTCTTTCAGATGGTAGTTCCATTTACATCTCAAAAAGGATTGTTTTCTCTTGTGTCTGAGATCTTGAATTTTTCCAGATTTCTGGTAACCTATTAAAGACACTGGATACTGTTTCTGAAATTGGGACTTCAAAGAACCCATGTTTATTATTTACACAACTCAGAGAAAGTTGAATGATTATATTTGCTGCATGGACCTTTATCAAGGTTTAAAGAGGTTATTTATAATTCCTTTTAAAGTGTCATTTAATATTGCTTTTTTTCTCTTAATGAAAGTGTTCTTTTCAAATGCTGCCTCCACATTCTCATAATGTTCCATTCTTATTTATTTCTAACTCAAGGCCTGATTTATACACATTATATATTGAAGAACCAGATTCTTCTGGGCATTCGTTTGGACCAGTTAGTGCTGGTGTAAGTAGTTTCTATATTTTTCTTATACTTAATTGCACTAAAAATGGTGTTGTACTACGAACTTAACCAGTTTATGGACCTGGAAAGGATAGTAGATGAAAAATTGCCATGAGTGCTATATGACTTTTTATTAAGAACTTTTGCTTGAGGTTGAGCCCATCGTGGTTCCAACACTTTGTGTGAATCAAAGGAACTATAAACCGAACAGACTGGCAGAAAATAATTTCAGATCATACTATTAGAAAAAATATTGATATTTATATTTAGACTGAACTTCAGAAGCTTGTGGCCTGGCAAATCCTCAGAACTGTCTTTCATTTATTCCTAACACTGTGCTTCAAGGTTTGCTAATTTGGAACCCAAAAGTATTACATTTTTACTTGTGTGATGACAAAAAGTTCAGTCTTCAAGGATCTTAGGCCTTAGCATTAGCTGCCTCCCAGAATGGCCTTGTTTAATATATTTGAAAATGGTTTTCAGCAAAAGCCTTGTAGTGGACAAGGACAGAAGAACTGATCTTTTAGGCTCTCTAATTGGAAGAGTTTTAAGCTCCCTGATTGGAAAAGGAACTTCAGGTTTTTGTACAGGGAAGGGCTTACTGCATGTGCAATTGTCCATGTGCACATCAGCCACGCACACAAGACATTGAAGGGTGCAGCAGGCAGGGGAACGTGGAGGGTGCAAGTGCTCAGATGTGGAATTCTCGTACTCAGTTGGCTGTCATCCTCACTGTAGGACTTCCAGGAGGAATGTAAGGCAGCTGTGCCAGCTGGGGAAGAGCCATCTTCATGAATGGCTGCAGAGTGGGTTGTGCTGGATTTCTCCCATAGTACTTCAGAGGGGATCAGTGGCTTTCCATAGGAAGTTTAAAGGGACTGTACATATGAGAGAAAGGCACCATTCCTTCTTGGGTGTGACACTGGTCATAGAGATAAGACATGTGTGTAAATATCTTTAAAACACTGGTTATTTTTAATACAAGAACATGGTCATACTAGAAGAAAAGAATTGTATTTCATGTTATAAATATGTTATTTGATATAAATTTGACAGTGGGGTACAAATAGTTATCTGAATGTATTAACTTTTTTCTTTCAATACACTTATATAAAATTCAGGTTTTTTAAGGTAATAGTAAAAAATTATTTATGAGTCTTTTTATTTAGGTTGAATATTCTGTAAGTAGTGGAATTCTTCACATCTATAGTGGTGATGGAAAAAGGTAAAGACAAAGTAATATTAAGAACTGGAAAACTCACGGAAAAGCTCACTTTTTTAGACTTTGGTTACATTTAAGTGAAAACTGCAATTAGAAAGGGAAATTCTAATGTAACTTTTTATCTCAGGTAATCAAAGCCTTACAGGCAGCAGATCAAGCACTGGGGATGCTAATGGATGGACTTAAACAGAGGAACCTGCACAAGTGTGTAAACCTCATTGTTTTAGCTGATCATGGTAATGTATATACTTCTTTTTTTCAATTTAATTTTATTGAGCCACTGTTTTCTTCCTCTGTGCAATATGTGGGCTTAGCAGTTTAAATCCATTTTATAATCCAGTTTATCTTCCTTGCCATATATAAAAAACCTTTCTGTATTTCCCTTTAGGGATGGAGAAGACCTACTGCAAGCAGTTAGAATATATGACGAATTACTTCAAGCAGGTTGATTTCTACATGTATGCTGGGCCTGCAGCTCGCATTCGAGCACAAAATGTTCCACAGGACTATTTTACCTGTAAGTGTGGACCAATCCTGGGACTGAACAATCAATATAGGAGGAAATAAGTAAATAAGGAAATGGATAATCAGTAGTAGTCAGCAGAGTGAACAGCTTTTTGTATCACTTAACTTGGCTTCAACAACCATGGAATTTGTTAAGGTTTTTTTTACAAGAATGACCACTTTTGATGAAATTGACAGTTAGGCAATATTGTTGCAAACTGTGATTGATATTTTCTTGGCATGGAAAGAAGAAGTAAAGGTATTTTCATTGTTTTGAACTGGAATTCAGGTCTTTCATAAGTACATTGCTCTTCACAGATTTCTTGTGCAACATTGGCAGAGTCAGTCTTTTTGAAGCAGTGAATATTTCTAACTGTGTGTACAAAGTTACAGAATCTGAACCTTAGTGCAGTGGAATCTAAGCCTTAGTTGAGCCCTTTAGCAAGTATCTCAAAGGAACAGAAAATTGAAACCATGTGAGCTAACTCTGATTTGAAATAGATACTGTGCTGCCATACTGGAAAAAAAATCCCCGAACTTTTAGTATCAGGGAAAAGAATGGAGATGCTCCATGAATTGACTTTATAGAATTTGTAAAGTATTGTAAAAGGCATAGTTATTGCAGATCGCAAATAAGAGCTGGAACCCCAGCTTTTTATTCATATTTTTTTAATGGTATTTCTGTTTGAAGGCACAATATTTATGTGACATAAAGCAGACTTTCCTTGGCTTAATACAGACAAAAGCAGAGTAATGAGCTGAGGAAGAATATTCATGTTTTGTGTGTGTCTCAATCTCAATAAAATCATTGACTCATTTCCTCTAATAGTCTTACTTTTTCTGTAGGAATTTTCCTTCCATAAAGTGCTCAGATTTTCTTTTTAGAAAATGAATGTCAAATGGTTAAATCACTCTTTCAAAATGTGCAAGGTGAAAATACTAAGATAGACTGAAATTTTCTCTGTGGCTGTTGCTGGAAGAGAAATACAAGACAAGTGCTCCAGGTCCAGTTCAATGTAAAAAAGGTTATACATCAAACAAAGGTTAGATGAGAGAAAAAACCTCAGGTCTGATGATCTGTCAGCTTTAGGCGTGGGCAGTCATCACCATGGCAGTTTTCTAGAGTCTGTCTTGATGTACCCAAAGTGCTAGTTACTTCCACAGGCACAGTTACAGGCAGTTACCATCAGAAACATAACATTCCTACCTGTGGAAGGCTAGAGTTACCATAATCTTCACCAGCTAATAAAGAAAATCAATTTTATAGACAAAAAGCTTGTTGAAATTTTTCTCATGAGGCTTTGTACTTCAGCTGTTTGAATGTATATTAATTTGTCTTTTCTTTCTAACAGTTGACTCAGAAGGAATTGTCAAAAACCTCACAGTGAGTAAATATTTTCATAGCTTTTACTCATAGCTACTCTTAATAGGAATCTGATGAAAAAACACAGTTTGTGAAAAAATGAGACTATGGTGCCAGTTTAAATTGTGTACTGATTCCAGTGTACCATGGGAGGCAGTTCTGGAAGTTGTTCAAATTTGATGCACAAAGGTTTGCCATAAGGGAAGCCAAGAGTCAGGTACAAGAAAGAAGGTTCATTCAGTACTTGGCTTGTTCTTACACACTTTCTCTAAGTGTCTGATTCTGGAAATTCTGGAGATCTGATTTGAAACAGAACACTAGGCAAGACAGGCCATTGGCATCAGGCAGTGTCACTCTTTTAGGATCTTTTGACATATCACATAAACACTTGCAGTGATTTTACATCTGCTGTGCCACCACAGGGCCCTGTAGGGGTAGTTCTGCTTGGAGCTGAGCCATGCTGTGTGGATGTAGCACTTGAGGGCAGGTCTAAGCTTGCCTGTGCCTCCCATGGAGACCATTGCTCATGGTGGGGACACTTTGACAGCTGAACTCTGAAGGATACAAACAAAGAAGTGCAGTATGGGGTGCAAAACAAAGGAAGACCAAACCTATTTCTTTTACAAAAAGGTGTTAAGATATGACAGTGCATGGTATACTTTTTTTAGACAGATAATTCACTGCCTTTTTTTTTTTTTGCAGTGTTCAAGATATACATTAATACATGTGGGATGAATGTGGTGGACAAACTAAAAAACTTGTAGGACAGTTGTCTTTTTGTATTTCTTTCCTTTTGCAATTCAGAGTGAGTTAAATATGTAAACTGCTTGCTCCCAGTGTGTTGTTGTGAATTCCCCTTCTTTTCTTCATTGCCAATTTGTTTTCTATTCTGTGGCTTGTCCTAGGCTAAGCAGCAGACAGGTGTGGTGGTACATTTAGAATAAATGTTCCCAGTTTGGAAAAATTCTGGGCTCACAGATGGGTATGTTTCTGAAAAGTAACCACTAGAGGTCTTCCTTTAAGCTGTTGAACATGCTGGAGTAGGATCAATGGCTGGAAACAGCAGAAGGAGCTTTCTCAGTGCTACATCCCCTAACTCGCTGTATGATGTGGAGTCTGTCACATCAAAGAGCATTGGTATGAGGGGAATATCACAATTTGCATGTTCTCAACCTCAGCTGAAACTGCTATTGCTAATAGTTACAGAGATGTGACGTCTTGTGCCTTATGGGAAAAGCCTGGTATCGGGACGTGTCCTCTTTCCTTTTCTCTTCAAAAATGGTTAGCATATTTTGTCCCTGTCGAGTTCTTAGAATCAGGGCTTTTGGCAGAGTAGGGACTTGTGTGTTGTATATTAATTGCTAACGAATAGACATAAAAGTCATATGTTGATTTCTTCTATTTTTCCTTTTAATTAGACCTCTTCTTCTAGGCTAGCAAACACACTGAATCTTTCTTTTTCATGTTCCTGAATTCCTCTATGTACTTTGATGACTGTTGAGGCACAATTACTCTCATGTCACATGTTAAAGTCTGCATTCTGTGTAGAGAATACAATTCTAGTACTTAGAAGTGAAGATGTCAGACAAGACTCCAAGCATGATATAGTTTGCACAGTCTGTGTGGTAAAACAGGTCCTCTTCTGTGGCCTGCAGAGCTTCCTAGCAGCTCTTCCCTCAGCATTTTAGATGTTCTGTGTTACCCCAGTGCTGGATTGCTGATCAGGAGCAACACATCTGGAACTTTTCCGTGATGCTTGCAGCCAGCTGGAATGGCTTCTAATGGCCATATATAGTTAAGTCTTTGCAGTATCTCCTATGGTTATCATTAGGCTCACAATTCCAAGCTCTTCCGTGGCGTGCCTGCTAATGCAGCAGTTATATTAACACGTTAAATGTGGGTGTAAAAGCTAAGACCTTTACCTAACAGCTGAGCAATGGACATTTACATGTTCAGACTTGCAGCTAAAACTGTGCAACATTATGTATACTTGGCTTCCTTTGTGATTTATTGAATGGTGAAGTAACAGAAGGTGGCAGAAATAAACTGCCAGGGATCTTTCTCTTGTAAAGTTTAATCTAACCAACTAGATGCCAATGACATTAGTACAGAAATATAGACTAAACATTTCTACTGAATATCTTTCAACTTTAGGTGTACTTTTACCATGGTATTTGTAGACTTGATATATGTATTGTCTGTAGTATATTTTCAAAATAGTGTCGTTTTTCTTGTGTTGCTTCTGGGACCAAAAATGACATCTGCAGGTCATCTAAGAAGCTGTCTGTGAATAATGGGCTTTGTGCTTATGTTCCTGTCGCTAAGATGCTTGTGATAATTGTGAATGATGGGCGGTTTTCTGAAACGGAGCGAAACTCGTGACTGGGCTCTTTTCTCTTGCACAGTGCAGAAGATCCCCTCAGCACTTCAAGCCCTATCTGACGCCTGACTTGCCCAAACGGTTCCACTATGCTAACAACATTCGTATTGACAAAGTTCATCTTTTGGTGGACCAACAGTGGCTGGCTGTGAGGTAACATAATTTGTGTGACTGTTATGCTATTTTTTTCATCCCACTCTTATCCTTTTAATTTCTTTCACAGATGTTTCATTTCCTGCTTTTCTTTAGACTAGTTACATTTCCATGTTTGTTACAGTTAAAATAATACTATGTGTAAAAAGGAAATATGCCTCATAGAAGAAAATCAAAAATGTATTATTAGTGTGATTCAAAACATAATGGTCTCATACAAGAATCATCATTGCTCCACATCGAATTTTTACCAAAAAAAAAAAGGAAAAAGAAAGTAAAAAATAAATGCTACCTGACAGAAAAATTCTCAATGCAAACAGTAACATAAGATTGTTACACAAGGCATTCTTGTATTTAGCCCTTTCCTTGGCATTGCAGTCACTGCCCCTTGATTGCCCTCCTCTAAGGCTGATGGCTTTAGTCTGGTGCATGGGTGGGTATGGCCAATGATCAGCATTCTGACTCCTTCATCTGGCAGAACATGATGTTGGAGTTTCTGCTTCCTCAGTCTGGGATCCAAATGGGGTTCTTCCTATGTGCATGCTGACAGTACAGCTTGCTCATTCTTCACTGGCCTACAAGCTAACATTACATCTCAGTTTCCTAGACATGGTGCCTTCTACATGTGCTAGTTGTACTTGCATTATCACACAAAGATAAGCTGATAAGGTAACAAATTACACATACCGACCTGGTCATTACAAAGAATTGCTGTAAGAGTGAAATATTAAAAAAATTACTCTGAGCAAGTCAAGAGCAGTTCAGACAAGTCTTAGACCTGAGGCTTTGAAAACTCAATACAAAAATTCATAGTGTTTGCAGCAATACTGTATTTATGAGCTACAGTACTGCAGTTGGAGAAGCACAATCCAACTTTGATTTTCAAGACTACTAAAACATTGAAAATGACTGATCTAAATGAATATATGACTTGCGTGTTTGTTTGGTGTAACCAAATAATTGTCCAGAACATATTAAAAAAAGTCCAGTGAAAAAATCTTATAATCACCCTTTTTAAAACTGTGCTCAGATGTTCTTGGGCCTCTGAAAACAGGATACATGAACTTGACAACTGTGCATTGAATAGTATGAGGTGTTATCTCTTTATTTTTCCATGTGTTTCAGCAATGGGTAGATAAAAATAAGTGTTAGTCACTATGTCAGACTATTCTGACATGTTAGTAATTCTATAACCCAACCCCACATTATCCATATGTCTCTCCACCCTTCAGAATCCATGATGAAAATGCACTGTCTTGTAAGGCAAAATCCATTGCAGTCTTATTTATATTATTCCACAGAGACTAACAGCAGAGTTCTCCCATTTTAAGTTTTCTGTTAAAATGCTACAGAATATAACTAGGGATTCTTCCTAAACAGATTACATTTTTTCTGCAACTTACAGCTAGGTAAAGAACTCAGTTCAAAACCAGCCATTTTTTCAATTTATTTTGAAAACACTGTTTCACTGTACACTTGTAGCCAGCTAGGATAATTTATTTCTGTCCACAGCAATTTTTGTTAAAGACGAAAGAGATCTTCATAGAAGTGAACACTATGATGAACAATAAGTGCTGCAATATTATGGCAGAGTCAGTTCTTAAGACATGATCCAGAGTCCAGTGAGCCACAATGACTATTACTAAGTGTTTCTATTTGTGTCATTTTTATTTATACTCTGCGGTGGTTTCTCCTCAGGGATCAAAGTTACACATCTTGTGATGGAGGTAACCATGGTTATAACAATGAATTTAAAAGTATGGAGGTAAGAAGATTTCTATTAAAGTCTTGCACTTTCTTATATACAAAATCGTGATGTGCCAGGTAAATCACCAGAACACAGAATAATGACAGTTTTTGCAGTGTGCTTTTTCTTTTCTGTCAACAAGACATGTAAACTAGATCCAAATATTTGTATTGCCGTTCATTGATGTGCACAAGGCTTATTTCTTTGGTGTCCTGTAGGAAAACCCATTTGGGCCTACCTTACCCGCTTGGAGACAGGTAGACTACAGTAAACCAAGTCTACAGGATGCTGAATTCTTTTCTTCTTTCACTCTTCCTCTGAGGCAATGACTGAAAAATCTCCATAGGCTCTGGGAGTTCACCTCAGCATCTGAAAGCCTGTGTGCTTAAATAAGCTAAATTTCATTGTCTGTGCTTATCTTACTGATGAGAGTTAATCATCCCATCAGGACAAAAAAAGCAATTAGCATAAGCTGTATGTTAGTATAGCCTATGTTGCAGTTTCATCTCATTTTCAGTACTGGTTTCAGTGAAAGTATTTTGATGTCTTGAGCTTTTGGTTTTTCGTGTACTTTCTGTGATGTGTACCTTTAAATAAGGTTAAGCATGCCACTATAAGCCCCATATTCTGTGCCTAAGAATCAAATACTTCCAGATCTTCACAACTGTGTTAAAACCAAATATCAGTGATCAAAATTATTCTGAATGTATGGAAAGAAAAAGTAAATTCTGGTTACCTCGGAAATGTTAATAATAGATAATCTTACAGAGGTGCCACAACTGATGCTTGCTTTTTTTTTCTTTTTTTTTTTTTTTCTTTTTTTTTAAATAAAGGAGAAAAGTGTCCTCTTTCTATAATAAATTAAAAATTCCTTTTCTGTTATGGACACATAATATTATTTTAGAACAGATCATTGTCCTGTTTAGTCATGTTTCCTGCATCTTCTGGCAGGCAGTTCAGGACGCTTATAAAGCAGTGGAAACTGCTGTGAGAGCTATGTAGTGTCAGTGTTCTGCTTGCAGACTCCAGCAGGGGCTGCCCAGCACTGCACTGTACCATTGGTGGTACTGATGCAGGTCTCTGCTGAGTTTGGAATGGGCCTCTGCAGTTCCCTGCTCCCTGCTTTAGCCATGGCCATAGACTCTTAGGTGACCCAAAGACTTCACAGTGCAACAGGTATTAAAAAAACCACCCGAAAACCAAATAAGATTCATTATATAGTTTAAAATATCCTGCTAAATTAATTTCTGTTTCGCAATTTTCTTCAAATTATGTGCAATGGCAAAAATCAGCCTTCCTTAGCAGAACAATCCTGTATTTTTAACGTTTGTGACTGTGAAAAGACTATATTTTGTTCCATTGTCCCAGTTTTCATAAAGTACAACTGAATTGGTTTTGAATTTGGATTCCTTTAGATAACCTTTTTTTTAATTGTTGCTATTACAATCTAGGCTATATTCCTAGGATATGGTCCAAGCTTTAAAGAGAAAACAGAAGTGGATGCTTTTGAAAACATTGAGGTTTACAACCTTATGTGTGGTGAGTAGAAACAATCCAGTACTTTAGATGATAAACTTCTAGTATTTTCAAATACCAGTGTTGTAAGAGCTAAAAGAAGCATAGCTAAAAATTGAGTGAATAAATTCAAAAACCAAACACTGATGCCATGTTCTTAGGCCTTCTTTACAGTGCTAAGAGATTAACTGCCAAAAGTTGTTCTGCTTTGAAGGTTTTCTCTGACTGCAGAAGAATTCCACTAAGGAATCAGAGAGAACCATGCCTGCCATGTGGGTTTGTTGTGGAGCTGATGCCTGTGGAATTGTGGATAAGGATCTTGTTGAGAGTAACTGCTCTTGCTCATAACTGAAGATGGACCATTGCAGTCCCAGCAGTGATCAATTAGGAAGCACGAGCCTCAGAAAACATGGATTAAAGCATCACACAAAGATGCAATAGGCTGCTGTGCTTCACAACGTGATGCACTTGCAATAACATTTATACTCTGTGTTAAACCATCTAATCTTGTGAATGTTGTGACAATGTATAAAACTGTACCAACAGTACTCAAATCTATAATTACTAAATCTTGATGCAGTGGAAGATAGCAAAGAACCTTCAGACCTAGAAAATTGCAGATTGGTGGAAGTAATTACTGTAATAGTTTAAATAATGGAATAAACTATTTCCTCTACTTTTAAAACAAAGAGAAAATATGTAGAATTGAAAAGAGAATGACTTTTGAAAATACCATTTTAGTCTTAAAATATGTTTACAAATTTCAAATGTTTCAACAGATTTGCTGCATATAGTACCAGCACAAAACAATGGAACACATGGCAGCTTGAATCACCTCTTAAAAAAACCTTTTTACAACCCTTCACATCCAAAAGAAGTCTCATCTCCCTCTTTATGTCCAGTTTCCAGTCTGACTCCTGCAGATGACCTGGGATGCACATGCATACAAGTAAATAGGGGTTTCTGGTATATTTTAATAATCTCTGTCAAATGTGTTCTTCTTTCTTTGTTTCTTCTAAACAATGGATTCATTCTGAATGTCTTATATTTTACAGATCTCAAATGTGTCACTAGAAATGCTATTAAATGAGAGGTTAAATCTCACCACAGAAGAAAGTAAGTAGCAAAAAATGAAGAGGGCAGCAGTATTTTTACATCTACAACTGGTTTATATTTTATATCCTTGGTTTCACTGGGAATTTTTGCAATGTTAATCACAATTAAAAGTGAAGTAGGAAAACAGGTCAGAAGTGTATTTTTTTTTTTAATTTTTCCTTTGCATTCCTTTAAAAAACACTAAGGAACTCTGTTATAGCAACATGCATGTATAGGAATAGGCTCTGAACCACATTAAAATTTTGGAAAAAACCATATGGGTTTCAATGGTCTTGAAGGAAATCTGAGCACTGCCAGGCTATGTGCCATAACTCTTGTTCCTTACCTTGTATCCATAACTTTGCCTTTCTTTGATTAAAAAATTCCCATAGATATTTCTTTCTGCTTTTTTAATGGGCTTTCTGGAAGTTTTTGGGAAACATTGTAATGCTTCCTAGTTAAGTAAGATGTAAATTTCACTCCACTGGCAAGATAAGTTCAAAATATTTACACTGGTGTGAAATCTCAAAGAAACAAGAATTTGCAAATCTGATAGATTGACTTTTGTACATTAAACATAATATAAAAAGTATTTTCTAAATTTTTTATTCTACTTATTATTTAAAGGCTTAAAGAAACACATGACCAGGTTTACTGTTGGATTTTTTTGTATTTACTGAAGATTTAATTAGCAATTTTTGTCTGCTCTCTTAATCCCTTGTGCCATCCAAGATGTTAAAGAAGAATAAATCAATAATTGTCATTTAAATTTTAGTAAAGGAGGCAAGCTCATATCATTTGCCATATGGGAGACCCAAAGTTCTTCAGAAAGAAAATGTCTACTGCCTCCTTTCCCATCGTCAGTATGTGAGTGGATACAGCTATGATATCCGGATGCCACTGTGGACTGCATACACTGTGAATAAGCCTGTAGGTTATCAAATATCTGTACTACTCTTAAATGAGGAATCTAATGGGTTAAAAATGTGGTCCATTCATCAGGAGCCCTGCTTAAGGTCTGGTGGATATCATGTGACTATGGCTCTTGTGTCTGAAAAAGTGTCTTTGGTATAATTTCCATTTCAGCTATCTTAAAATATAGTTTAAAAAAGTGGGAATGACCATTTGTTAGGGACACAAAAGATATAGGAGAATAGATCTGCTGGTAAGTTGGTTCTATTAAGCCTGTTCTGTAAAATGGATATGCTGTCAAGGCAATGTTCCACCTTGTCTGTCAGTTCCTGAGGAAAAGCTGTGATTTCCCAAATCAGAAATTTTCCTATGAGTACCATGATCTTTTTCCTATTTAATATCCTTTGTGCAATTCTGCAAGATGGTTTGCACTAATGCATATTTCTGTATGGTCTTTGCTCTCTGTTACATGATATTATTTCTGAAAAATGTAATTATAGTTGAATGAACCTCTGAGTGTTCACGAGTATGTGGTTCCGGAATAAATTGTTTGAGTTTTCAGGGTCAGTAAACTAATGGAGATTCATGGGCTTACTTATAATTTGGCCATTTTTCTAAGTTGCCTTGAGGAAATAGTTCCTACATTGATTCTTCTGTCTGAAGAGGACTGTTACTATGTCTAAGCGATTTCTTATTTTATCAGTACAAATATGGGGAAATTATTTTAAGCAAATACATGCTGCTAAAACGTTCGTTTTTCAGAAAGTTTCACTCCTTACTTTCTACTGATTTTTCACTGGTTGAAGGATCATAAATCCAGTTCTAAGAAGGCTAAAAGTAATTTAAACAACCATCCATTTCAACCAGGGTTGTTTATACTTCATATTTGAAGATCTGCCCTTAAGCCTTGTTATGAAAGTGCATTACCCAAATGAAAACTAGTTAATTTCAGGCATATTTTTTTTCTGATTGTGCTTTAAAAGTATTAAAAAGTCCCACCTGAGCTGCTGTCTTCTCAATATTTCAGCAGTAACGGCAAAGAGCTCAAAAACCCAAATGACTTTCCAGACATTTTCCTTTGTTGAAAAACAAGTTCTCAGTTAACAAAGAACCATAGAATCATAGAATGTTAAGGGGTTGGAATGGACCTTAAAGATCATCAAATCCCAATCCGACCCTGCCATGGGCCTGAACACTTCCCACTAAACCAGACTGCTCATGGCCATAACCGACCTGACTTTGAACACTGCCAGGGCTGGGGCATCCACGACTTCCCTGGGCAAGCTGTTGCAGTGTCTCACCACTTTCTTCCTAGTACCTAACCTAAATTTTTCCCTTAATTTCTACCTATTACTCCCTGCTTATTGCTCCCGTTCTTGACAAAGAGTCCCTCTCCAGCTTTCCTGTAGGCCCCCTTCAGATACTGGAAGTGTATAAAGAAAATTCATGCTCAATTTAACATCTAAATTAAGAGAAATACATATTTTGCAGGAGTTTCTTGTAGCAGTTTATGCAATATTGTGAGAGGCAGTGAATGATAGAGACTGAAGTATTGAAGGGTATAGGTCATGGCAGACTCTAACACAGTGATGTATGTTTTCTATAGAAAGAATTAATTTCATCTGTAATAGTGTCAGAGACAATAGCAGAAGGCTCAGTATAAGAGGTCACACACTGACTTACCTTACACAGTAAGCTGACATTATGATTTTTTATTACAACATGCACTAATCCAGAGAAATAGGCTTTATAAATTATAACACCAGTGGCAGGACAGAGGGATAGAGCTAATGCCTTTGATTGTAAGCTCTGGCTACAATACCTGGGAAGGAAAGAAAATTGCACTTTCTACAGAATTTTTGTTGCACCTTGGGTTAATTATGCATGGATGAAGCACCTGTGCAGTGCTTTACACAACTTGTAAGATGGGCTTTAAAAGTAAAGGAGGTAATCCAGGCTGGAGTTTTGCTCTTTTTGTGTGATTTGGAAGTTTTGGAACTGGATGAATAACATACACTTGCAGATCTAAAATAAATTATGGCAGTGTTTTGGTTACTTAATATTCTCAGGAATAAAGAAAATTTGAGATTCAAGGACATTTGTTTTCTTGAGATTTTCTACTCATCTGCCATGGAGGAAGGCACATTTGCTTGCAAAATGATAGGTACTCCTGAAGGGGGCTGAATTTGACATAACAGACCACAGCAGATGCTTAAATTCGGTCATGTAATGCAAATAACATGCTTCTTGACTAATTACTGGCACATCAAAAAAAAATAACCTGCACCAAAAAGGACAATTCATTATGTGATAGGCACAGCCATGTTTTAGTTTTAACTTCAGGAGACATTATGGTTCTTTGACCTGAAATAGAATCAGCCAAATCAGTGATGAATGGTGTGGTTTGGTTTGGTTTTTTTTGAC
This sequence comes from Acanthiza pusilla, assembly GCA_036630365.1. Taxonomy (NCBI): domain Eukaryota; kingdom Metazoa; phylum Chordata; class Aves; order Passeriformes; family Acanthizidae; genus Acanthiza; species Acanthiza pusilla. The sequence continues at coordinate 24,714,783 of JAXCHO010000023.1, read as the reverse complement.
ACATGATCTGCTCAGGAGTCAAAGGAACGTTTTTTGTCTTTTATATTACATTCCATGTGGTATATATGTTTTCCATTAATATACCACCTGACCATAATATGGCATCTACTTGAATTCTGATGAAAGTAACTAAAGAAATTAAAGCAAGGAGTATAAGGAGGCAAGAGAAGAATATTCCAGTTCTCTATTTCTGCTTGATTTTAACTGATCAAAATAAACAATGTACTAAAAATCAAATTAGATGTTTAACTACTGTTTATGAAGGTATAAAGCAAAATATGTTCCATTCTTACCATAATGGAAATAAATTACATGCAAATGAGGATGAAAAAAAAGTTAAACACAGAAAAACATATTCAAATAATTAGTTAATATTATTGTAAAATTATGAAAAACCTTGTAGAAAAGGTTATGGGAAAAAAAAGTGAAGGTTATAGAAACAATTATACTCATCCGAATTGCTTTTGGCCAGATCTTAGCATGTTAACATGTTTTGGTGAAGTTAGTGCATCCAGTAAAATGTACTAAATTTACTGTGGATTTCGTCAGCTGTAACTCTTCAGCAGCACAGATTCTTACGGAGACAGCATCCTCAGATGCCCAGATGAGGTGATAGTGTCATTTTTATATACTAGCTGCTTTCCAGGAGGATGTGACATTGAGTTTGTGTTTCCAGAAATATGTAAAAGTGACGAATGAGTCAAATGTGTAATCTGTTTTTGTCTAAGGTATAACCTTATTTTGCTGCTACAGTGTTACATGGTGCATAAGGATTTCCCTGAATTACCTAAAAACAGAAGTAGAAGAAAAACACTACCCAGAAAACATTAGTGTCCATTACTTGCATTGAACCTGATTCACTATGAAAATAGGAGAAGATTCAATGAAGTCCATTCTAGAAAGTTAAAACCATACAAAGCATTGGTTTAGCCACAGCCGTGGGTGTAAGATTTTTTTTTTTCCTTTTCACAGGAAAACACATCTGCTCTTCCTCCCACTGTTTCAGACTGTCTGCGGCCTGATGTTAGAATCCCTGCTGCTTGGAGCCAAAATTGTTCTGACTACCCAGAAGGGCTGACCTTCACCCGCAGTTTCCTCTATCCTCCCAGTGAGTGTGGTTCTTTTTATAGAGAGACCTTAGAAAGTTTTAATCAGCTGGATGTGGGTTTATGTTTAAACATATACCCAAACACCAAAACAAACTTCTTTGGATCAGCATGTTGGGCAGAAAAAGGTTTCCAGTGTTTGCAGACTGACCAAAAGCAGGGCAGCTGCTCCTTGTAGCTAAATATTTTTGGTTTAGAACATTTAAGGTTTCCTTTAAAAAATGGAACAACTTGAATGTGATGAAAACTGACTGGAAAGATGTAAAGCGTTGGAAGGAAGGGCTGTCCCTCTTCCTCTGCGTAAATATTAATTTCCTATTTTCAAATTTGATAATTATTATTTATTGAAGAAATTTCTTGAAAAAATTTGGAGATATGTTTGCAGTAGGATCATACACTCATGCTCAAATGTAAAATGTAATTGAATTACATGTACCTACAATTTATAGTGACATATGTATCAATTTGTCTTTGTATAGTATTCCATTCATTTATATTTTGGTCTTTTTACATAGACTACAATTCATCTGCTCTTGAACAGTATGATGCCTTACTCACCAGCAATATTGTTCCCATGTATAAAGCTTTCAAAGGTAGGTTGCAAAATTTTGATTAATTATGGTTAATTTTCTGCAATTATGGTTCTGGATTTGATAAAGCTATCACAAGGATTTAAAATATTAATGCATGGCCTGCTGTATATCCCGATGTTGTGAACATATACTTAAAAAAGGTGTTTGAAAATTTCAAACACATTTATCTGGGGTTTTTTTCTGTGTATAATCCTGTCTGATCTCTGCTTATCTCTGCTTACCTGTTCACTTTTGAATTTGCTCTTCATCTCCTGTACTGTTCTAACATGAAATGCTAGCTATGAAACTCTCATTAAAAATTCCCTTGGGAAAATGCTCAAGGTGACTCAAAATGGCACTTTTTCTTTTTGCCAAATCTGAATAGAAGACCTTGACAATATTAATCTTGGAATATTATTTCTATAATGCGTTTATTATACAAGTATGGTAAGCTTCATTAATTCTTCCCATCCAGCCTGACTCACATTTGTTTGTAACCACTGATAAGAAATTTTCTACAGCTGCTTATGATCCTATTTTACTCTAGGCCTAAGCTAATTTCCTTAGAAAATGTGTAAGGAAAAAGCTGGAAAAAACCTCAGTGATGTAACTGCCTTTGTAATACATTTACACCTCATTTATTCATTCACTCATGTCATATAAAAGACAGAGATCCAGAAGACCTTAGTATCTTAGATCTTCCGAGTAAATCAAAGACTGTGAAAAATCCAATTTTTCAAGGAAAACTACAAGAAGTTACTGTAGAGCATAAACAATAGGTGAATCAATAGGAGATGCCCTCAATGGCCCAAAGCCATCAGCTTTTTTGCCATGCTTGTTGTAAATATTTGAATAGTCTCATTATCTAAGCCAAATTGTCTAGTGTTGTTTGATATGAGTTCTGTACAGTTAAACTAATACTCATGTGGTGAATAGTCCTCTCACAAAGCCATTATGTCAGTCCCTACTATGTGGGTGTGGTGAAATTAAGTTTTTATTAATTTTGCTTTTATTTTCTCTTTATGACAGACATATGGGACTATTTCCATAACGTGCTTCTTCAGAAGTATGCTAGAGAAAGGAATGGGGTAAATGTTATCAGTGGACCAGTGTTTGATTACAATTACGATGGCCATTTTGATAGTCCTGATGACATTAAGCAGTAAGTACATGGAAAATTCAGAAGTCAAACTCTGTATGATTTCCTCTATGTTTTCACACAAACAATTATTTTAAAAGACCAAGAAACAAGTATCATGAGGAATGGAGTATTCTCTTTATAATCCTACATCCACTGTTACTTATACAACAGGAAACGCTTTTGCAAACAGAAACAATACCATAGAAGTTGAAGCTCAAATAAAGAGTAAAAGAGCTGTGCAGTTACATATGTATCCCTAGACACATGCACACATGCAGACTAGTAATTAGTTTCCCAAGATTATGCCTAGATTTTAGATTTTGGTCCTCTGCAACAGAAATGCTGGGAGAACCCATGGCATTTAAATCTGCAGAAGACATACTTAAGTATAATTTTCTCACTTTCATGTTGTGCTTACTCACCTGTTTGTTGTTTCTTCATATTGTTTCAAACTGATGTATTTTATCAAAGATGAGATTTGTGTGTTTGCCTTCACTGAATGGTGTAACTAGCAGTGCAAAATATAACATTCCTAAGAGGTATCTTTGCACAGCTATGGCTTACACAGCTCACTTCAACATCTGATGGGTTCAAGCTACAGATAAAAAATAAAGACCAATTATTTATGTTAGTGAATAAGGATAGAAGGAAATAAAAACAGAATTAGAACAACAAGTTAGATTAGGGAAAATGCCTTATGAGAGTAAGATAATTTATGGAGTTGAAAGGTGCTGGGAAATCCGCACAGCTGAATTTGTCACTGGAGATGTTTTATTCTGTCTGGACTTGACCACATCTGTTAAAAATGCTTTGAGAATGGGAAAATCAGCCTGCCACGTAATAGGAGGGTGGAAGGGAGGAGAGACTACAACTTCCTTCCAAGCAGAATGCTGTAATACCCAGTTGACCACATAATGCTGTCTCCAGTTTGGAATAAGCATGTTTTGCTCAGCATGGTTAGGCAGTCACACGAAACAGTATAATAATTTCAGTGATGGTGTTTTGTTCAATATGGAACAAAAAAAACCTTGGGAAGCATTCAGCAACTTCTCAGTTTATACACAAGAGTGACCATGTTTGCAGAATAATCAGAAAAGGGCAGCAAATATTTTCATTTGAGTATCCTAAACTGGTTTCTACATCACACATGCACGAGTCATCACCATTCTGGCGTTTCTCCATGGCAGAGTCAGACGTTAATTTTCTCATCACTCTTCTCCAATTCATGGGGTTGAAATTCTTAGGATAATGAAGGGCAAATATGGTGCTCTATTTTGACTCTTCCAGATGTAGAGATCTCTGGCTTTGCCAAAACAGAGTATTGAATATGTAAGCAGTCCTGTTTCAGTGGGACTGCTACGCATGTTTGACTGTTCATGAAATAAATGGTGAGGCTTTCTACCCCGTCAGGTATTTTTTTTAAATTTTAAAAGAAATTAAAGTCATATAGTATTGAAATATATATGCTGAGATAGATTCTATAAATTTCTAGTTGCATCAGTGGTTTTAATACTTGATATCTCAATAAATCCCTTAATTAATGTTCGTTTTGTAGGTATGTAAGCGATACAGAAATCCCTGTCCCAACCCATTACTATGTGGTTCTAACTAGCTGCAAGAACACATCCTATACTCCACTGAACTGTTCAGGGGCCTTGGATGCTTTGTCTTTTATCATTCCTCATCGACCTGACAACACTGAAAGCTGTGCTGTAAGTATAGTTCTACATTTCTGTGTGCCTAAGAACTTTGTGAACTGATTCCCATTGGAATCTAGCCATTCAGGGAATCTTTATAATTCTTTTAAATTAACTCATTCTCCATGAGCTGAGAGCGAGTTGAGAGTTAAAAGCAATCACTGGAAGAGCAAGGAGCTACAGGAGAGGTAGCTGGAAACTAATGAGCTGATAGGAAGCAAGGAAGAAGAAAGAAAGGTTTGATAAGAGGACTTGGAAATGCTGTTACTTGAGATGGGCTGAGAACTGCAACACAAACAACAGGGAGATGAGATGGCTTTATGGAAGATTGCAGAATTAACTTCTTCCAGAGGTATCAGAGAACTCTGAGTGTTATTCCCTTCAGTTGCTAGAGAATTTCTTCAATCACCTATTCCACCTCTATGAGAAATGAGACAGCAGGCCTTTGTATGGATGGTTCTGCAGTTGAAATTCTTACTTGAATTAAATAAAATCTCTGTTTACCACTAACAGTGTAAATCTTATGCCTTGTGGCAAACAAAATAAATTATCTGAGTGTAATATGCATTGTTGAGCCAGCTGAGTGTCTATTCCACAAACTCTGGGTTGCAGAAGGTTCTTTAACTCAGGAATACATATTTGTGTATATGGCACAAGTATAGCTGCACAGACTTGAACTGGCCTTCACAGACAGTTTTTAGTTTATTTATAACTTTGAACTCTCAACTCCAGACAGGTGCAAGTTTGCACTACTTGGAAACAACTTCTGTGTCTCCTCCTTTGTAGTGCGGATAATCCACAACTTCACAGTGATTTTTTGTAGTTGAGGGTTTACTAATAATTAGAATGAATTAGTCTTTATACTTCAGAAACTGACTGTCATTTCTAAAATTTAGCAATAAACCCCAAATATCTTTTCACTTTATATTCATTATGTCTTGCAGTCTTGCTTATGTCAGAAGCAGATTTTGTTAATGAAAAAGGAAATTTCCATCTGTTTTCAACAAAACCCTTGTAATAAAACAACACAAAACAACATTTTTGATCAATTAGTGATTACATTTCCATTGTTTTGCCCATCTAACCAGCAATTATTGTTGCTGTCCAACAATCAAGACTGAGCTGCTGTAAGGACTTTTTTTGGGTTGTCAGGTGCCTGTTGCTTGACTGACCTGAGCACTGTAGCTAATTGGTACTGTAAGTAAAACTATCCTTACTTGTGTGTTTGAAACGTGACTCATGTATTTTGAAGTTAAAAGTCACACTTGCCATTTCAGCATAATTTTGCTTCTCTGTCACTTTGCAAGTGGAGAGGTGGGTAGAGGAGACATCCATCTGATTCTGTTTAAATGAGATCCCTAAAAGCAAGGCTGTAACAATGCCTAGGAAAGCCTGAAAGAAGTTTTACTGACTGGAGGCCTTTATTCTGTCAAACCAGGTCATACACTGGTAATTGCCTCACACCACCACCAAACAGCCGAAGGCCTTTTATGTGTTTGACCATTGTTCTTGTTTGTTTTGACAGGAAAATAAGACACTTTCTGAATGGGTTGAAGAAAGAGTTCAGGCTCATTCTGCACGTGTTCGGGATGTGGAGTTGCTGACTGGGCTTGACTTTTACCAGGAAAGAAATGAACCTGTCTCTGAGATCTTACGGCTAAAGACATTTTTGCCAATATTTGAGACTGAAAGTAACTGATCATCTTTGAAAAAAGTGTCAGTGCTTGGAAGAAAGAAGATTGAAGTGATTTCACATTTTTCCTTGCTAAAGTATGTGGGAATATTTTTCAAATTTGCAGTTTTCAGTCATTTGTTTTGTACCAATAAAAATTATACACTAAATTATCTAAAATGAATTAAATCATCATTGTTGAGCCAGGCTTTCAAAATACAGAATATATTTTTATTATGTAAAAACTAATACATGATATTACTATAAAAATACATGACATGTTATATATGATATTATATATATAGCAGTAGTAATGTTTAAATAAAACTGCAAAAGGAACACATTTTGTAATAGAGAGACACCAGAATTGTAAACTGTATATAAAATACTTCTCCAATGGAGTTGAAAAATGAAACCGTTTGAGAGGAGTGTGTGTCTTTTTCCCCTTGTGTTTATCAGACAGGTTATGGTTCTTTAGCACTAGCATGTCCTGAAATGTTCTGAATTTCTCTTTCTCACCTCTTAATTCACATGGAAACATATGCACACTAACAAGAAGTTTGTATGTAGTGCAAGTGATCATCGCCTGGGTTTTCCACTTGGGTTAATTCATCGTGCTAGTAACAAGTGAAGTGAAGTTAGAGTAAATGAGATATATTCTGTACCCTTCAGAAATCTTAAAATGTCCTGAAAATGAAGAGGTAAAAGAAATGCTCTATGCAGAAGAATTTTGTCTTGATATTTACCTGTATTTGCAATGATTTTCAAATGCCCAGTGATAACAAAATGTTTGTGTCTATTTTTAAATAGGTAAACTTGAGATTATAGCACAAAATTAGTAGTAACAACCAAAATAGTCACTATTTCTTTCTGTAGAGGCTTTGTACACAGAGACTCTGTAACACTGTGCTGTAGACAGATTATTATTGAGGGCAGGTAAGTAGGACAAGACAGTGGAAATTCCCAGATCATGCTATTACAATAATGTCACCCATTAATAGAGTGTTGAGATTAATTTCTCCAGTACAAATGCTGCTAAGCTCATTTATGAATAACATAATGATATTCGTGAATGAATAACAGCAGACGATTGATCATTTGATTTATAGGAACAGTGGGGGCATTTTAAAGAAACATATCGAAGTGTGTTTCAATTGGTAAAACTAACTGTGGACTGAAGGACATATGTCTTTTCAAAGAAGGAAACTTTAAACTTCCAAACTTTTCTTCACAAAAAATCCAAACTCACCACGGGACTTTTTTTCCCCAAGTCTTAGATGATCAGTGTATGCCCACATACCAGAGTTTAGCAATACTGATCTTAAAATCATGATGTGCTACCCAGCTGAATGTAAAGACTTCTATCTCAGTTAAACCATTACACCATCACGGAATTGTAGTTCAGCACCCTACAATGTTGTGACATCTAAGTCCACCCACCTAAATCAGAGACTTCCACTAAACTGCCCCAAGTAAGAACACAGCTGGTTTTTCACTGCATGGTAAATCATACCCTAACTCTAGTAAAAAAATCTACACTCTTACTGTAGAAGAGAGGGACAAAAGAACAGTGACTGAATTTATAAAATGGATTTGGTTTATTTTACTCTGAAATGCTGAGAAATTCAAAAGTTAAAGTAACAAATAGACAATAATACAAACACACAATATTTAGTTTAAAAACATAATCATCCTTTGTTAACCACTCTGCTTTGTCCTGAGAACTAAGAAATTACACTGGTTTTGAATATTTCAAAATTCTGTTTCCTAGGGGATGTGAGTATAGCTTTCCCAAAATGCCAAGGCCTTTGTTTCTGCATTTTTTAGCCAGTTTTGAGACTCCTGAAGCTGAAGTGGAATAGGCACAAATTAAGCCTCTGACTGTAAAAGCAGATGTTGCCAAGTCCCAGGTCTCAGAGCCACTTTACGGGTAAGAATTGCAAAAGTAAATTCTGTAAATCATGATTTTTCATCAACCATTATTGAAGCAGAGAAACTGACAGTGGTCCTGTAGACATTGAAAATCTGAACTCTGGAGGACCTTGCTTGGTTTCCCTTTCTTATGCTTTCTTATGCTTCCCTTTTAAGTTTTAGAGTGTTAGAACCAAACCTCTAAGGAAATATAGAAATTTGGCACTACCTATATCTAGTCTTTATAGCAAGGCAGAGTAGTAATGAAAGAAAGTAGGCAAGGGAAACAGCTTACCCTGCTCCAGAGCAGGCAGAGCAAGGAAAAGCTTAACTGATGATTTTCTACAAAGTTCTACTGTTTCCATAACACCACACCCTGGCTCTGTAAGACTGTCACCATATAAAACAAGCCCTTTTATTTCGCTTAATATTTGTTATAGAGACCGCTGGCTTTTTGTCACTACCTCACTGAAGTACCTCCAAAGCTGAGTGCAGACATTGAAGTGGCACAGAATACCCTTTACTCCTGCCTGGGACATCCTCCCTTAAGGAAAATAATGTCAGTGGATATATATAGAGAGGGCTGATTTTTTAAAATTACATCCCCTACTAGTCCTGCAATTTTGTGCTTAGGATGATGGGATTTTTCATATGCAAAATGTACAACTGTATTTGTAAATACAGATTATTTTTTCTATCCTAACTGTGCCATTTCTGTGCAGTGGGGGAGTTACTGCCTCTGGGTGAAAAGTTGTCAATAGGGAGGCAGGTAAATCTGTCATGCCTCTGGACCCAAAGTCTTGGGTAAAGTGGAGGCTCAGAAGCATCCTCTTAATAAAGCAGCACTTGCCTGTCCTATCACAAATTCCCTGGGGAGGGAGAAATGAAGTCTACTGGCATGAGTTTCCTTACCATAGTCTGAAAGTGGCAGGAAATACAAATCATTCCCAGACCCTGAAGACAAACCAAAGAAAAGGAGTGTCCTCTGAAGGATGAAAAATGCTGGGTGGAATGCAACTTGGCATTAGCCACGGTCAGGACTTGGGATAGCTTTGGGTTTGATATCAACCAGACTTACAGTGGGAGAAGGACAAGGACATCAATTGGTTATGAATGCAGATTAAGGAGACCTGGCAACTGATGTGTCATATAAAACAACCTGCCCAATGTCCAGGAAGCTCAGCCACAGCCTGCTTTTCCTGTAATGGTTGGGAGTTGGAAGGAGAGCGAGTGTTTTTCAAGACTGTCTGTGAAGAAGTGCATTTCTCCAGGTCTTATCCCATGTGAGAGAATCGTGGCTGAGAGGAAAAGTACTTTGGTTTTCCAGAGGCTTTCCAATGAAAGGCATAATTGCAGAGCTTTGTTTGGTGTCTAGCTTTTCTCTTATCTGTGAGTCAGATTGCTGCCTAACAGATGGAACAACTCCCTAAAGGGATGTGTGGTTTCGCACAAGATGAGGGCCTGTACAGAGCGGTGTTACAAGCCAGGAGGCAGGGCGGCCTCATCTGGGCAGATGGCAGTCACAGTCTTTGCTTCACACCAGGGAAGAGGCTCAACTAATCTGATATTTGGCAGTAAGGATGCCATTTCTGTGTCTGGTCATACCTCAACAACAGAGCCCAGAATCACATTTACAGTGACAGCAGGAGATGATTTAGAAACCACTCTCTCAGGAAGGCCATGGCTGGACAAGTGAATTTTGACCACTTTTTGACTTCAGTGGGATCAACAGGTCACAAACAGATTTGCCAACCATACCAAATTTAGCTGTGCTTGCAAAGCATACAGAAAAGGCAACTGAGTTAAAAAACTTGCACGACTGCGATGCATTATAGCTGAAAGAAAAAAGAGCTCTTGCTCTGGCTCCACACTTTGATGGGGGTACAAGCCAAAGTCAAGTTCTGTAATTTCCTTAAATCAAAACTCCCATTTCTTTCTCACTCATTCTGTCCTTCAGTAACTTGTGTTCTTCTAAGCCAGCTCCAGAAGGGATATCCAGAGTAATTCAGGAGGGTCTCTGAATGCCAATAAGAACTACCTATATGCGTCAGTCACCTGTCAATATAAAAGACTCAATTTGACCAATCAAAAAAAACTTTCATAGCAACTATGGGAACTAACAATCTTTCTGTCCTTCTCCAATTATCATACATAAGTCATACCACAGTATTCTCTCTTAAATCTCAGGAGTAACCAGCTCTTCCAGGGAAGAAGGAGGATTTACAGGGAACTGCTGAGAGAAAGCATTTTGGAAAGTTCTGTTTGCTTTTCAGGCAAGCTAGTGAATGTGAATGTAATTTCCAAATATTCAGCTGTACTGGTTTGGACTTTTTTCCTCATTCCTATTTGTTTGCAGGGGAAAAGCTGATGGATTTGTGTCTAGCTACCAAAACTACAGCTGTGAATATAATTTCTATCATCTCTAGAACATTTGAAGGATAACCCCTTCAGCCAAGAATGCAAAACATGATAGAAACGATAGTAAGTTTTAATTTCTCCTTATGAATTTCTGCTTTATTTTAGGCAAAAGGATGCCTTTTCTGCATCTGGGAACACATTTTCATGCAGGAGCATATTGCAAAGAGGTTCATTTGCAGCCCTCCTTCCCCTCTTCCCCAAGGGGCATTGTCCACGTCTTTCCATCTCACGAGTTTATATTCTCTTTAATTTTTTGTTCAGATTACAGATGCTGGATATCTCCCTAGGATCATTAAGCATTCCAGATCAGTCTTCAGTTACAAACAGGAAGAAGGTCAGGAAAAAAGCACTGTCTGCATGCAGAAAAAAACCCAGAATATTGAAATTTTTGTTCTTTGGTGTTTTTAAAAGTTTAACTGCAGACCCATGGGAAAGGTGAGTTCAAGCTGTTGCTTACTCTAATTCTTTCCACAGAATGAGAAATCTTGCCTCATTTCCTTTACTCAGTTATGAGTTAGAGCTCATTTTATGTGGCATGCAACTCAGTCTTATGAGTAGTACAAAGTTTTGGAAATAGTTTAGCTGCATAGGCTTAGGAAACACACATGATATAAGCTCACATTTGTTTCAGTAAATTTTAATTTTGTTTCAGTAAATTGTAATTTATGAACATTTCCAACAATTTTCAGGTGCTGTTTGGTGTATCAAAGAACACTTTGGTGGTTTGGCAGCAAATCCCCTGTAACCTTGATTCCTAAAGGTAGTGTCAGAGTGACAGCAAACAGGATGCTGTCCGGTGGGAAAGACGATGGCAGGGAGGCATGTTTCTAAAAGGACTGGTAATGTTTCCTTAGGAAAATGTGGGCTGTGGAGGACACAAGGACTGGTCAGTGACTTCTTTTTGTAGTTGACCTACAATATTGTGTAGAAGAAGAGACCGTCTAAGTTCCTGGTTTTTTTTCTGTAGCATGTTGCTGTCTGCATCTGCTGTCTAACATCTTTCCCATGGCTCCTGCTCATCATTTCTCTTACTCCAATGTGTGTCTTTGTCTCCTCCCAGCCCCAGTCATGTTTCTCCCCTTCACCTGTGTCTCAGTGTGATCTTTTGCTTCTCCAGCTGTTGCCACTTGCAAGGAAAGAAGTCTCAACTCCTTTGTCCAACTTGGCCCTTAGCATATGGCTCAGCTGCTCCTGTGCCAACCATACTCCATAAACCATTAATTTGAAATAAAGCCAGCAGGTGAACTAACTCCATGCTCAGCCTTTGGGACTCTAATCACTGCCCTCCATGCTTTCTCAGACCAGAAATCGTACTGCTTCTGCAACTCAGGACTTTCAGAAAGTTTAGTGTAGAAGAGATTAATTTAGTCGTTAAAATCACATAGTTTCTGCCAAAGGAATAGAACGAGCTATGGGAAGCCCAGAAATAATTATTTTTCTATCACAAAAAAATTTTAACATTTTATGATAACATGTATGGCATCATAACTGTTCTCTGAAGTACAACTTTAATGTACTTGTGTAAAGACTGTTAGATAGAGAATTTCTGTTGGTCCGAATGACTTGTGTTTGAGAACTTCTAAGTGAACACCATTGCATGAGAAATGCTGCAAAACTACCTGGGTTATGAAGTTTATACAGTTTTTCTTTTAATGTCTTCCTCACAAGCAAAATGCTTAAGAGAAATAACCTAGCAGAAATGTTGTCTGTGCTACTGCCAACTGTTCTATCTATTAAAAGCTACCAAATATAAAAAACCAAAAACTCAGTGCGTAAAAGTAATGGGAAAGCTTTATATAGAAATAAAAATAGAATTTTCTTTTTTTTTGTCTCACATAATAAGCAATGTATATTTCAAAGCAGCGGGGAGAAATTGCTACCTGCTGTTAGTGCAGTTATGCAAAGGTCCCTCTTTCCCACTTATGAATAACCTAATACAACCATGGGCGTAATGCTGCAATATTGCTTGACAAATCTGCTGATTGATTGCTGTAAAAATGGGATCTTTTGAAACACAATTGATGCATGACATAAAGTCAAAAGGAAATCTGAATAACTCAGGAACTTTATGAAACTCGTAAGAGAGATTCAATTTCTTCATAGTAATTGATTTTCTATTTTCTATTTTATGTTTCTCTACCATGATTAATGCGGAATAACTGCACTGTAAAATAGCACAGAACAAAGTTTGTTCTGGCTGAAGCTTCTGCTTTATGATTCACTGAATCCACAGTCTAATTCTTGTCCAACCAAGCTGCACAGCTATTCTGGACAGCTATAGCATGGGATAATGACATATGGGACATGACACATCAGTGTCTTGTTTACTCTCAAGGTTTTTCCTGTGTGACATCTTGGATTGTTTGCTGAGGTTTGAGGTCAAACTGAAGAAAACTGTGATTTCCTCCCAGTCTCTGATATTCCATCTGCTTTTTAACTGCTCAGTGTCCTTTGTAAACTACTGTCAACTTGTGCTAATTGCTTTGAATGCAAACGATGTGTTCCATGTGTATTGGTGTTTATACAGCCACAGGGGCTTGGCTGCACTGAGGCACTGTGGTGATGCCCTAAGGGCCAAGTAGAGGAGAGGAAATTAAAAATTGGCATAATTTCTTCTTCAGATATTAATTCTGAATGGTTTCACATGTAGCAATTTATGGGTTTGGCCAGCTCAGACCAGAGGACACAAGGATTCTGTGTAGACCTGGAATGACCATCAGTGGCAGTGAGACTTCCAATAAAGAGGACTTGGTCATCCTGAAGCCTATGCAGAGTGCAAACAGGGTTTCAGAAGACTCTTACGTAACAGAAAACTTGCTTCAAAGTGAAAAAGGGTGTGACTGCCACTGGTGACACTTCCTGTCTTGGATTGCCAGTGGTCAGTAGCTAAACAGCCTGACAAATCTGCACGGCCTTCAAAGGTGGTTGTCGGGGGTAGAAACAGAGAAGAGCTCATGTAAGGATGGTGAATGCACATTGATGATACATTTTTATTGGTTTTTAGTACAAGAAAGGGGCTCCAAAATGTAAGGGAACATTGTAATTCCAGTTAGGTGTGAGATGATTTCATTTTGGAGCTAAAGCAAAGGAAGGCTCTGATATCATATGGAAAATTAAATCCCTATATGTTTACCTTCTTTTGACCTCTTCAGAAACAATAATAGACTTAAAAATCTTTTCTTGTTTAGCAGAGCGAACCCAGATCTGAGAGGAGATAAACCATTCTTTCCAGCTGTATTGCTAGGAGTGATGGTGGTGATGAACAGCAAAGGAAAAAAAAAGTTATTTATAGTATAGAAAAGTGTTTGCACCAGATAATTATAATGACATATTAATTTTCCATATTAATTTTTCTTGTAGATTCCAACTGGAAATCAGGAGACAGATTCTCACCAGTAAGTTTCTGGAACAGCTATCCTATGAAAATTGCAAGGGATGAACAAAAATACTTTACAGTAAAGAGCTTGGTCAACCTCTGAATGAGCCCGAATTACACAGCTACCCATGACAGCAGACAACTGCCTCCATGACTCAGTTGGGTCTGTGTTTTTTGCCTCAGTGAATAATGATTAAATGAAAGAAAAAAAAGAGGCATTTTTACATAAGAAAGGTAATGCAAGATCTGTTTGATTGAGACAGTAATTAAGGATGCTTAACAGAGATTAACACTTCATGTCCTTGCCAGCCAGTAACTTGAGAAAGTTGCCTGGGTTTTCGAAATGTAAATAAAAAGTATCTGTGTGGCCAGGATCTGTATGAGCAGGGCTGGTGCTGCCATTTCATCAGTCCTAGCTCATGTTCTGCTTTGATTGCTTGTGAATCATATTTCTGAACATGTGGATAGGAAAACCGTATTCCCTACTTGCTTTACTTCCAGCTGTGCTTGTGAGGTTGGGAAGAATGACAGGAGATGTCATTCTGAGCCAGAAAATGTCTGTACAAAGGGCTTTTGACTAGCTAGGGGGAAAAGGGCATGGATAGAGTTAGGCAGAAAAAGCTTAATAAAACATATTTGGGTTTTGGTGTTTTTTTGGTGTTGGTTTTTTTTTTCTGGTTTTTTTTTTTTTTTTTTTTAATGAATTAGTCAGATCCAAGAAATTAAATAGTTTTTCAGAGTCTGAATTTGCTTTCACTAGTGTCCCAACACAGCCTTGTTAGCCAAACAATTTTCAGAACAAGGTTAGATGCCAGCACACCATATCCATGACTTTTTCTTTCAGGCTTCTCCTGAGCTGACAAACAACCTGAACTCATTGACTCCTGGCTGACAGCCACATTGCTCCACGGCCTGCTGAGGTGACAAAATTCAGAGCTGGAGGAGCTTGCAGGCATGAACCTGACGCCAGATTTTGTACAACTTGAGTGAGGGTCTTAATAACCAATTTGCTACTTGTTTTGTTGTTTTTCTGTCTGGTGGGTCTCCACACCTGAAAGATGGCTCTGACCTGGTACAGAATGTGAGAGTTTTTGAAGTCCTAAAAATTCCCTGAGGACAGGAAACTTTTTCCAGCACAGCATTTCTGCCATGACTCTCCTCTTCAGCACATCCAAAACTCATGCTGTTGTCCTTGCTTTCTTTGCCAAAATCCTATTCCAACTGCTCACAAGGAAAAGATACATGAATTTTTGTTGGAAAATATACAGAGACTGGGGCAAGGCAGCCTGGCTAAAAGGAGATCGGGCACATGATGGAGGATGTGGTCTGCTCAGAAGATTTCATGTCAAAGAAGCTGCCTTGCAGGTCATTTCTATTTATATCTACTGAGAGCAGTCAGTTAGAAGATAGAGAAGAAATGCAAGAGCCCAAAGGCAATTAGGTGTATTCAATTACCTAGATGTGAGATATGATGACTTAGCGACTATTATGTGACTCTCATAATAGCTGGGTCCCTATATATTTTCTTATTTTGGATGCAGGATGCAGCATTTGATCATTATTCATCAGTATCATTATTTCATTAGTGGCAGAAGACTACTTAGCTCTTACCCTAGGACACTGGACAGTGAAAAGACCTGCCTATTTTATCATTTGCAGACTTCCAGAGTAGCTGAAAAAATATTCTAACTTTCTGTCTACCTTTCATTTATCTAGGGGATACACAATGTATAAGATAAACACCAATTGCTGATATATAAACTCAGAAATGAGATCAGAGGGAAATTTTTTTATAGGCTTGAGCTGATACATGAGATAAACTGGTAGGCTGGGCCTTTGGATTTTTATACCATAAAGAGGAAGAATGAGCAGATTTACTGCCTTGTAGTTTTTAACCTTAAAAATGTTACTCCAAATACTTTTCATGTAAACCATGCAAGGATGCAGTATTTATGTAGTTCATAGGGTACAATCAATGTTTATTTATCTCTGTTCTTCATACAGAACTTGTAAAAAGATTGATGTGGGGCATGTACTTTGAGGTTTTAAGCTGACATACAGAAAGAAGCATAGTAATATCTTCCTTGAACCCTCAAAACCCTAATTCCATTAATATCTATCCACCAATAAAAAAATAAAAATCCTTGCTAACATACAGGATTTGTTAAACAAAGAACAGATTGGATGTAGTACAAGGGCAACAATACTGCTGCAACTGACCATCAGTTGTTGGGGTTCATCCCACCTTATTGTCTGGTGCCAGCTGATTAGTTCTTTTTTAGAACTGGTGGTTGTGATAAGAGACCAGGTCACAGTGGGAGCCCCAGGTGCTGGTCCTGTGTAAGTCAGCCTCCTTATCAGGTCAGTCTTCCTGATTGATCTCAGGCTGTGGAGTTGGATTTCCTCATGTTAGACACATGAGAGACATGGAAAGTGAGAGGCTTGGGGCCCCTGTGCTATACCTTGTGCTGGTAAAGAGGGCTGTAACAAAACCAGAGGAAATGTCTCTGTGAAGCATCAGGCAAAAACCTGACTGGTTCATGGAGAAATAATCTGGGTTGTTTCTGTGGAAAAGTTAATCTGCAATTTACTGAACCCTCTTAGACACTCCCATTGCTCTCTAAGAATGCCAGGAAGAACATGGAGCTATGCCCACAGTTTTTCTTGTTTCATAATTCTTTGTAAATGATCTGAAAGCCCATGGGGCATGATGGATTGCTAAACCAGAAGAGTATGGGCAATGACTTCTGACTCTCAATTAAAGAACATCGTTACTTCATCTTAAGGAACTGGTTGCCCTATCCCTCTTCTCCATGGAGAGCAATAAAAAATATACTCTTGACCTTTTTCTAAATAGGCTAGATTAGAAACAGATTTTCAAGTTCAAAATATAAATTCTCATCTAGCTCTTTGTTTAGCAGATCTAACTGTGTGTCACAGGGCATCACCGTGAGTCAACTTGCTGTCAGTGAACGCTACTGTGATTATCAACACTGAACGAGTCTAAGGGGGAAATGCCAGCAGTCACTACTGCTCCTATGCTTCCTCTGCAAATTATCCTGCAGCTCGGAAGGTAAGAGTAACTTCCAGGGTAACTAAGGTCAACAACCCCATGGTTAGTTAACACCCTGAAAGAGTTATAGAAATGTAACTTCCAAAGACAAGCAATTCTTCACAAACTGATTTACCAAAAACTTGTGAACTATGTTTACAACATATCTGGTATGTAGAGCTCTTGGAACTTTCCATGAAAAAGGAACCCCAGACAAAAATAAACATTAACTAAAAACACAGTATGTTTCTTTCTGGGGTGAGGATAAAATGACTTTTAGACACCACTAACATCCTGGTTGAGTCAATTCAACCTCCCTAAAGTCAAATACATACTTTGGTTTGGTTGAACACATTAGTTTTTAAAAGGTGACAGTCTAAAGAAACCCTACAAATGCTGATGATAAAATTTGCTTGGTTTTTTTCTTCATATCTTCTTACAAAAACATGAAGAGAAAACTTCATGTAAAAATCAGCTTTCAAGCTTTGTTCTGGAGGAGTTGTTCGTCAGGCAAATTTCATACATCTACCTTTTGAGATATTTTCCTTTTTTCTAGCTTCTAAGTCCTAGCAGGAAGAGCTCATATAAGAAGGCAACATTATGTCTGCATTACCTACAATGAGTGATACTTAGCCAAGATTTGCTTGCTCAAAAGTGATTGACTACTGAGAAACTGGGAATAAACAAGTTTTGACAAGGGAAGCAAATGTGGAATGAACAAATCTCTCTCTGACATCTCAAGCTAATCTGTGGCACATCCACACCAGGGAATTACTGATTTAGTTTAATGTAGACATCTGCAAAACAAGTTTGTTAACAAACCTGACATAAATGATTTGGGAATTTTGTAAAAGATACTTTACTCCTTAGAAGATTCATTTGCAAATTAAGCTGAAACAAAGAGTGGATTGACTAGTGAACGGGCTAAGAGTCTGCTGCTTGAAGTAGCCAGTGTTCTCTTCAGGTCAGCAGAGAAGTGGCTGCTGTGTTTATTAAAGATCTGGTCTTTGTTACTCTGCTTCCTGAATAGATGCAGAAGTACTGCCTTCCATTTCTCTTATGGGCTACAGGGAGGTATGAAAGGAGAACAGTAGAGACTGGAAGGTTTTTTATATTTTTAGTATTCCTTTATACTAATTGTGGAGTAAGTGTTGACTATGTGCCCCTTTAGGACTAGTTTAGCACATGTTCCCTAGATGGGGTCAGGGGTCTGTCAGTCTCACCCAGAGACTTCAGCTTTCTTTGTCCATCAACAATATTGTGACTCATAAGAGCAGACTCAAATTCTGCTCTGAGAGTAGAGCTGGGGATTGAGTTTTAATGGCAAGAATAATATTGGCAATGACTTCTGACTCTCAGTTAAAGCATATTGTTACTTCATCTACAGAATTGGTTGCCCTACTCCTCTCCTCCTTTGTGATCTTCTGGGCTTCTGAGGATCATGTCTAGTGTACCTTGCATAGCCCTTACATGAAACTTGGAAGAATGCACTTCCTGGTATTCTCCACAGTCGGAAATAGCTGTACTTCCTGACACCTGTCTCTAGTGAATCTCTAGACCGTCTTTTGATGATGCCTGGGTCAGGCAGAATATGCTCAAGCCATAAAGTAGCAGGGATTCAGCAGTAAGCACCCTGATAGAGACTTCATGCAGATTCTCCAAAAATACTTATTTAAGCATGCATTATTTCCCTTTCTTGGTGGGCTTCTTGCCTGGGACATGTCCCAGAAAATGGCTTTTCATTTTACGACTCTGGAGCAGCTTTGCCAGAAGCAATTGTTCATCCTCTTGGACTTTTATAAATATTTCTAAATATCTGCTTTCATAAATGCAGAGTGGGCAAATAATAGAGCCCAAAAGAACAATTCTAAAATATTCTCCCAGAATTTCCCTGGGTATTTTTTTGTCATGGGATCCAACAAGGAAGCAGCACAGGTTAGCTGGGTGGAAAAGGAGAGTTGAAGACTCCATGTTTGAGGGGGTACTGGTGAGCTCAGGTTCTGGTCACACCCACGCATGCTGTTTGGGGAGATAGGAATGTGAACACTTCCTGTCACAAGACCATGTTCACCTGCTTGGTGGACTTCTGTTTCATGTGCATCAAGTCAGAAGAAGCACAGAAGCAGAATGGGTGAGCAAGAGATGTGTGCCAGTAGGCAACTCGGGCATAGGCTGACTTGGCAGTGCAAGGACAGAACAGGCATTTATTTCTGACAGTAACAAAATGTAAGACTCGAATGATAGATAGTTGTTCCCATTGAAAAAGTTAGTCTCCCTGAGAAAACATGATTCTAGTCACTTTTCTTTGAGATTATTAGCTCTAAAATTCATGGTTTATATAAAATTTATATACAGATGTTATTCTTAAATAGTGTTTAAGCTTTCAAAAGTGTTTGCACAGAGACCTCTCAGGATTGCAAAACCAGCTGTCCAGTGAGGGCTGTGATGGTCAAATCTTCAGAAACATCAAGTATTTATTGCTGTCACAGCCCTGAAGAACAGAAATACCACAAGTATTCAAATTACTTGGAAGCTTTATGGATGTCCTTTTAATGGAGAGGAAATTTGATCAAAACAACAAAATGTTTTCATTAGGTGTTTTGTTCTATTGAATTGGATCATCTGCTAAATTTATAATGCTTGTATTCAGGTCACTAAAATTCAGATGAATGAGAAATAGCATCTTTACCACTAAAAAAGAAAGACAAAACTTCCCCCTTTCCTTCCAGGTTCTCCCCTCCATCTGTCCCTTCCTCACTCCCTCTTAGAGATCTTTGAGTTTTATCTCTTGAGTTTTCCAGTTGGCCTTAACATTACACTTGTCAACTATAACATTAATGTTAATAATATTAATAGTAATGTTAATAATGTTAAACTCCCACCTTATACTTTTTTAAAAAAAAAGAACACCTGCTTTTTCTCTTATTATCCCTGCATATAGTATTTTAATTTTGTGCATTGAGTAATAACATATTTTAAAATACCAGATGTTTCCTTGAATGTGCAAAAAGTTCCTGGACCATTTGTGGTTTGTTGAAACACCGGAAGAAACAACTTGCATTGTGAAAATCACAAACTTCTTTTTTCCACACTAATTCAGTGCAGCCTGACTTAAAGCATCATTCCAGGTATTTTGTAAAAGTAAAGATTTCTTCCAGAAACCTGTTTTGATGATATTTTAGTATGTTCATGTGAAGTAGGTTTTGTTCCAGCAGTGAAATACAAACTTGGCGTTCCACACACTTGCTTCCAGTAAAAAGGTAGTGAATGCCAATGCCTGTAAGCTGTTGAAAAGGAGACATGCAGCATCTGAATGGTAATACCACTATACAGGACATAGAACTTTCTCAAATTACACTGACCTACATATTTTACATGGTGACAACAATATACTAAAATTTGAGGAGGTACTTCTTCAGGCACCAAACGTTAGAATGCAAAATTTTCTACTGCAGCATGGGGTAGATACTAAGGATGTGTATCTGTTCAAAAAGTAGTTAGACATGATGAAAAATTATCTCAAACAGTATTTAGCAGGAAATCTTCCCTCTTCTCAGCTGGAGGTCTTTGACCGCTGTTTATCCTAATTTAATACAGCAGTTGTTGTACTTCTAGGGATGAATAAAAGAGGATTTCGAAACTGTTTATATGATTTGAAATATAAATTTATATGGAGCTGATGGATGTCCATTGCTAAATTCGTTATGCATTTTCTTCAAATCTCTGCCCCCAACTGACCATCTATTTTAAAAGCCTTTTCTTTCCCCTTCCTGGTTTGCGTTGAATCTTGTTCACTTCAAGATGTCAAAAATCAATGAGAGGTAAGGGAATATCTAGTTTAGATTGTAACACAACACTGAACTTGTGAAAGAACATTTTGTCTTCTTTAAATCACCCTCTAGCTGCAGTGGATGTTACAGTACCTAGACTATGGCTTTGCTCTGGACTCCCCTCAGATTGATAAACACTGCTTATAATATTTGTACAAGCAGCACTGAATTAACCTTTCAGGTCTTCAAGAAACCACCAGAGTAGTTACTCTAATACTTTATTTTCCATCCCCCCTTTATTTTTGGGTGAATTCTTTCAATTTTTCCACCATAGGTATAAAAGTATTCCTGAGAATAGGCTTGGCTGCTCAGCCCACTTAGATATGGTTGGCAGATTAGGTAATGAAATTGTGTTTGCTAGAGAGATTATACTGATAAGAGCATAACGAATGTCTGCTTGGGTAGCATTAAAGTATTCAAACATCTTATAATATCTTCCCAAAAAAATACTGCCAATATGTGTCATCATGTCAGGATTTTATGGTTTAAATGAGTATAGGCAGTTTTTCTAAAATCAAATAAAGGCATTTTTATATAGCTTAGAGAGACCGGCAATCACTGTGAAGGAATTATTTCCTGATGCTAAAAGAGTTTTCGTATTTTGCTTCTACTGTTGCTAGCAATCTAACAACTGTTATGTTAATGGTTATTAAATTTTCAATAATATATGCCAAACTAAGACTGAAAGGAGGAATGATTATGACTGTTTTCAATTATACAGGAAATATTAGGTTAACAGTTCATTATCCCTAGATTTTATCTTTTTTTGAGACCAGCAAACAATCAAAAAATGAGTAATTATTTGCAATACCAATTTTCTTTGTGTACTTATTAAAAGGGGCATGTCAGGGACTATAATTAATAGATTTTGAAGCAAGCAGTTATAAAGGACTAAGTAATTTTTCCTGACAAAGAGACATCTTGATGGTAAGCTCAGAACGTGACACTTGCAGTTTGTGTCTTGAAACTCTTCCTCACCCTCCTGTCTTGGATATTTGCTCAGTTATGTATCATCCTTGATGCAAATCTGAAAAATACAGTTCGGTCCACACAGTTTAATATGTCCATAAATGCCATGGGATTTCTGACTTCATCTTAGGCATTACTCCCAGACATAATAAAACAGGTTTGAGATATACCTCCAGTTCCATTTGCTCATTTCATTAAGGACTTCTTGCATTTTTGTAAAGTTTTAGACCTACTTTGAATGCTAAATAAAACTACCCATAAGGATATTCCACAAATTACGATAATGGTCAATTTTTCAATGATTTCCAGACTCTTTTACAAAGCAGCTCTCATATAACAATGCCAGAGAAGTCCTTTTACCAGGAGGTGAGAAATACAATTAGCTCTTGTAAGGTAGAGTCTAGTGTTACACTGAGCAGCACTGGTCTTTAACAAGCAGCTTCAGGCTTTCCTGGGGCTCCTGGCCACGTGAATTTTGCTGCGGATTAGAGGCAATGCAACAGGAAATAGCTGCCACAACCACCAACCAAAGGTTTCCACTGCAATGTAAGGGTCAAGACTCAGCTGGCCTGGAGCTGATTATCACTGGCAACCTCACAAGAGGATGCTCCCCTGCCTGCGATCTCCATCTGTCCCCTGCTGTGAGAGTAGCAAGGGTATCCCAACTCTGGCTGGAGCAAGTGGATACTCCAATCACGCAACATGGTGCAATTTACAACCCCTGTCACCAACCACAGCTCCTCTTTGGGCCACAGCCACCTCACAGACTGGGGCCAGATGAGAGTACTTGGTGTTTTCTCAGGTCTTTCCAAAAACAGATGTGTGGTGGACATTTTGTCAAAGTAAAAAAAAAATGCAAGGAGAAATCATCACAAGCTCTGACATGCAGCAGCATGGAAAACTCGCTGTGTTTACCTTTCTCTCCGACTATGTAATTTGTGTTTGTTTGTCTTTGCTGCAGCCACTAACAGCTGAACAGCAGATTAAAATTGATAATCTCTTGATGACTCCTTTACAGATAAGGGCTGCAAACATGAAGCTGGTGTTACTGCTGTTCTCCTGTGACATTTGGTTGGGCAGCTTGATTCACTCACTGCTGGAGTTGGCAGCTGTGCTGGCACCAGCCCTGGCTTCCTCAAAAGCTTCCTCGGTCTCTGTTGAAATGGTTGCTGCCAATTTTTTGGAATTTGGATTTGCAGCCTCAGTAATCTCTGCAATTAATTCATTGCACAATGATGTCTTTTGTCACAGATTTGTTAAAATGGTATTGACTGCTATTTAACAACCTCATCCCAAAGAGATCAGGGAGATATGGATTATTGAAGGTTTAATATTGGGAATGTTTTGTCTCTTCCCCCAGTATTCAACAGATTTATTCAGATACATCTGACATATTCAGTATCAAAACTTAGTCCTTTTCGGTTTTCCAGGCTCCTCTTGCCTAAAGCACTTTGACACCCTGTCAGTCAGCTGAAATGAACCTAACTTGTCACTGTTAGGTTAATTATTTTCCATGTCGGTTAATTATTTTCTACACCTAGCCTGAAGTTCCTTAACTATTTGTATTGTCACAGAAAGAAATTATAAAACTGAGGCGGTTTCATGAATATTTGTACATATAGTTATGTACAAAGAGTAGGTGTTAATGACTAGTTAATGAATGAACAATTCAGAAGTTAGCTCCAGCTGCAGAATATCCTTTCTTTCTACGGAAAAAAAAAGATACCTTTTTGTCTGCAATGTAGTTATACAAAATTTATTGAATTGTCAGTATACAATATGTGCTATTCAAATTTTTGAGTGGGTGACACTTAGACAGGACAAGAAAGATTTCTATTTGAATTATAATTAATAAAAAAACTTTTCTACATAAAAAACATGAAAATGAAAAATGAAATTTTATTTGTAAAAAATCATGTAAACATTTAATTTCTCATGGGGTATTTTTTTCAGAAGGGGAAAACATTTACTTTCCTGCTAGAGTGACTGGAAACAGAAAAAAAAGATTTTAACATAAAAACATGTGATTGCAGCTTCTTTTAATCTATATGGAAAAAAAAAAGAAAAAAAAGGACAGGCTTTTCCTGCCACTTGTGCTACTTTCCTGCCACTTATTAAAGCCATGTTCACTGAAAAAATTGAAACCAAAACAATTTGACTATGCCATTTTAATGAGTTTTAAAATTATTGAGCAATCAGTATTCAGTTTGCAATTTCTAACAGTTCACATGTCAAAATCCTTGAATGTATACTAAGTCGACAGCTGTCTGAAATGCCACATTAATGGAATAAAGAATATTTTTAATGTAGGCTCAGGAGCTTAGTTCTCACAGTTTCTGTTGCCCTTCTCTTTCCTTTATGGCCAAGTGAATCATTAGTGTGGAAATTCGCAAGACAGCACCTATGGACCCTCATTAGATGACATCATGCACATGGAGGCAGCCCTGAAGTGACCTTCGGCAGGCTGTGAGCTGCAGCATCACTACAGCCCGGCAGCAACGTACATGCTGCACCTCTGCCATTACTTTTAATGGAAAGTTGTAGTGACAGCTTGTTCTTGCAACTCAACTGAAATAGAAAGCAGAGCGACAACATTTCAACAGGGATCAAGATCACTTCCAAAGGGAATTTTCATTTCACTGTAGCTATTTTTCAAAAAATATGGATTCTTGTCAGAAACAATGCAAGTGCCACTCTTTTCTAAGTACACTGGCAGTTAAAATAAATCTGGAAAATGTAGGAAATCATAACCACCATCCCATCAGAGCTGAAAGACTAAGCCTAAAGAAAATATACATATCTGTATATTATATAAGAACTTAAAAAATTATGGACAATGAGATACTTTCAGCAATTTTTATCTTAGGCATACTTTGCAAGTCTTGATGCTACTCAACCTTCCCCAATCTGTTACAGAAGGAGTGATCACATCTGCAGCCTCTCTTGGCAGTCAGGACTGTACCTACACACATGGGGTGAGCTGCCTTTCCCTACGGGCAGGCAGGGTGGGTACAAACACCTCTCCACCAAACATTCGGGGCTGAATTTAGTGCGAATGAGTGGGAAGTGACACCTTGGAGCCAGACCGTGCCAGTCCCAATAAAAGGCCCTGAAGGGCACCAAACACGGATTTCACCCCAACACCGCTGCCCCTCTGAGCACAGCCTGGCCTAGGGGCAGTGAGCCCAAAGTCACAGAATCACAGAATCTGCTGAGTTGGAAGGGACCCATCAGGATCATCAAGTCCAATGCCTGGTCCTGCACAGCACCATTCCCAAGAGTCACACCATGTGCTGAGAGCATTGTCCAAATGCTTCTTGAACTCTGTCAGGCTTGGCTCTGTGATCACTTCCCCGGAGAGCGTTTTCCAGTGCTCAACCACTGAAGAATCTTTTCCTGGTATCCAACCTAAACCTCCCCTGACACAACTTCAGGACATTCCCTTGGGTCCTGTCACTGGTCACGACCGAGAAGAGATCAGGGTGTGCCCCTCCACTTCACGAGGAAGTTGTAAACTGCGACGAGCTCTCCCCTCAGTCCCCTCTTCTCCAGGCTGAACAGACCAAATCAGCCCAAAGGAGAAGCAATGTCCCCCGGGAGGGCGATGGAGCCGCCCGCTGAGCTGCGCCCCGGGTGTGCGGACACTGATGCCCCGCGTGGGGGTTTTCCTGCGCGCCCCGCAGGCACTTACGGTCAGGAGGGCACAACCTCCTCGGCAAGGCGCGAAGAACTGCCGGCAGGGACAGAGGGGAGCCCCCTGCGAAGGACACCAGCAGCCAGCAGCGCTCTGGGAGCAAACGCGCTCCGGGGGCTGGCTGCGCGCCTCTGGCGGGACCGGGATTGGGATCGGGACCCCCGCCCCCGCGCACACCTGTGCCACCGCCGCCGGGCGGCTTCGGGGAAAGCCGCGCCACCGCCACCGCCTCCGCCCGGGGGATCGGGCAGCGGAAACTTTCTCCGCGCTGCCTCGTAAACACGGCCCGGCGCCCTCCCCCGGACGCTATTTCGGAGCAGCGCGGTGTCCTCCGGCCCCGCAGCGCCTCTCCGCCCTGCCCTGCCCTGCCCTGCCCGCAGGGAGGGGCGGCCGCGGCCCGCCCTCACCTGCAGGGAGCGGGCGGAGAGCGGGGGGCGGCCGAGCCGGGGTGCCCGAGCGGGGCGGGCAGGCAAGGGAAGGGAAGGAAGGAGGGGAACGTCCCGCTCCCTCCTCCACCGCTGCCGCTGGGGAGCGGGGGCCGCCGGTGTCCGCGCTCCGGGCGGGGCGGGGCGGGACCGCGCCGCCGCGCTATTAATAGCCGTGTCCGGGCGGGCGGAGGGCAGAGCCGCGGGGACCATGCAGGGGAACGGGCAGCAAGCGGGGAAGGGCCACGAGGACCACCTGGACGGGGTAGGGGCGGCAGATGGCGGGCTGCAGGCTGCGGCTGTGCCCATGCTGCCGGCCATGGAGGTGGCCGAGGAGCCGGAGAAGCCTCCCGGCAAGAGCAAGGATCCCAACACCTACAAAGTGCTGTCCCTGGTAAGGGCCGGGGCGGCGCGGGGCCGGGCGGGCGGAGCCGGGTGTCACCTCGCTGGCGGGAGCGTGCGGAGCGCTGCGGCTGGCGCAGGTGTTTCCCCCTTCTCCAAGCTTCAGGAGATGGGGGACAAGCCCGTGGCGGGACCCTAAAAGCCTCCCGGCAGTGTTGGAAGAGGGAGACCGCCTTGGGCAGCACGGGCTCCTCGGGATGCCCAGGGCAGCGGTGCTGCGGGACGGCTCCGCTTTAGGAGTCAGCCCCGGGCGGGATAGTGACGCTTGCGTATAGACAGAGACCTGCCTCAGAGGGGGATCTGTAACTCTTGGTTTATTTCACTCGTTTGATAGTGCTCAGCGTTCAATCTTTCCAAGTATTTCTGTGGTGTCAATGGTTGTCCCGTCTTCCATCATGTGGTTTTAACTGTTTTCTGTAGGGGGGACACCAGGGAAGACAAAACCAGGTTAAAATAGGAAGATATGGCTGGAAAAGCTAAAAAGAGTTCAAGAGCCGAAAGGGGAGAGGAAGTGTAAAAACTTGCCTTTCTCTGAATTTGAGCTACCGTGGGTTGAAAGTTTGTCTCCAAGTACTGCTGGGAGGCACTTTTGGCCCTTGTTCAGAAGCCCCAGTGGCCAAAGCCATTGTTAGCAGGTAGGTCACTTTCCAGTTTTAGCCACACTGCTGTATTATAATTATCTTCCCCATAGAGATGTGAAAATAAGACCTTCCAAACTGCCTGGAGTAATCATTATGAGGCTAGAATCATTATCAAGGTGAAGGAACTGCGGTGTTCGTGGAAGGAAGCTGTAGTGGAACTGCAGCAGACTTCATATCTGTGTATACATATCCTCTTTTAATACATTGCAGCGTAAGGGTCAAGGTGCCTTTCCAAATTTACTGATAGCCTTGTAATCTGGTTACTGTTTCAAATGAATCATCCACCCATATCATGGTGACTACAGGTTGGTCATACTTTCTGACACAGCAGGTGGTAAGCTGTGTTTCTAAGTTTGTCAGAATATTATAAGAAAAATATGAAAATCCATGCAAAGGTCTGTGGTAATTTCCATGCAGAAGCTTTTTTGGCAACTTTTCTGATGGAATGTCCCCTTAAATAAAAGTTGTGGTTTGTAGCTTGATTCATTACTTCATTGTCTTCTGGGGATGTTAAGGTTGTGCCATAAAAGCCACTGCAGCTGGATGGTAAAAACAGCTCAGCTCTTTTCAGGCTTGGAAATAGATACTAATAGGAGGAAATAAAGATATCCTATTCAAAACCTAATGTTACCCTGAGCTTTTTAGGCTCTAGTACAAGAAAATCATTAGAGATACATAGCCACTTAGAGATTGGAGTCGAGCACAGGTTAGTGTTTGCAGGTAGTTACTTTTCTGAATTAAATTCTTATTTTCCAAACTCTAGCCATTCATTGAGAACTGGCAAAAGGTTCCTCCTGTGCTGATTAAAGTGTCAGAGTGAAACATGTAATCTATAAAGAAATAATTTAAAACTTCTAAATATTAGTGACCATAAACTATTTTTTGGTGACTGCAAACACTGTGATAACATAGGACATTCAGCGAGAACTTGGAAAACTTTCTAAAAACTCCAGGTGATACTGGATTGAGTAAAACAAGAATGTATTTAACCTAAACATGTTAGAAAGTTGGAAAACTGGAGTTGAAAATGCAAGTTTGTTTTCTCACAAGCCAGTGCATTTATGAAGCATTGATGACATCCCAGTGTAAGAAACGACTGAGTAGTGTTTATAGTTCTACAACACCAACTGCTTGGTGTTTATAGTTTTATAGTAATGTGAAACTATAAAAGTGTCTAGATGTAGATAAACCTCATTTGCCTGCATTTATCCTAGTTGTATTCCACTGTTGATTCCTTTATTTATGTAGATAAAAAAAAAAATCTGCTTTCAAGTAAGCTTATGTTGAAATTTTTTAAAAATTCCTGAATGCATTTCTGCTGATTAGGGAATACTTGAAATACACTTTTCATTTTTCTAGAAAGCACAGACTGGCCTGCATTCTCCTCTTCCTTCACAGATGCCTGCCACCTGCAGATGTGTGTGCAGTTTGTGAACAAAACATCAAAGTTCCCAGCTTTTGTCCATGAGTCAATCTTACCCAGAGCAGCTGCAGAGTTCCCACATACCAAAGGTTGTAGCCCCCTGTGCACTCCACCCATGGGTTCTGTTGGTTGCTCCAGGAGCCTGTGTTACGTGACAGTGCCAGTGGGTGTTAACTGAATGTGTTTTGGTCAAGGGAGGACATCAGCGTGTAAGGAGATGGTATAGAGCCACCTTTGTTGAGGCAGGCAGAATTTGAGTTCGGTGGCAGCTTTTCATACCATGCGGGTCACTCTTCTGTTGCTGCTGCACAGGGAGGATTCTTCAAATGGTGGGACAGGCCCACAGGGATTTACTAACCCATAGTGTTTCCCTAAGCACCTAGAGCGCACCTTTTCATTTACTGTCTTGCCAGTTTTCTTGAACTCAAGCTTTTGTCCCTCAAAGCCCAGTGAACTGTCTGTCTGTAGTCTGTCCAGGCTCACTCACTGCTGTTGTGTGAGTGAGCAGTATGTTCCTGCCCAAGAGCAGCATAACTTTTGCTTATGTTTGAGGTTTTCTATCCCCACTTGCCAGGAACTCTCAGGCATTGCATTTTGGTCTGATTCATTCATTCCATTAAAATAAATTTTTCCATGCCTGTATAACAGCTGAAACATTAAGAGAAATAAAAGTAATAACATAAGAGAATAACAGCTTCAGACTTTGTCAGAACTGGAAAACTCATTTAAACTGACACATTTCTTAGAAAAATTTTTAAGGAGCTTTTGCAGCTTGAGAATCCCTAAATAGAAAAAAAATCACCCAAAAATTCCAGGTAAAGTCTGGACTGAGGACTGAGTCATCTGAAGTGTAACTCAAGCATTTCAGCATGTGTAAAGATAATAAATTCTGAAGTTTAAAAAAAATGCTGTGGAACACACTTAATATTTTTAAAGTCTGTGAGTTTTTTTTGTTTGGTTTTTTTTTTGTTTTTTTGTTTGTTTGTTTTTTGGTGTGTGTGTGTCTCCCCTCCCCCCCCCCCCATTTTTCATTAAGGCTGTCCAGTCTTTTTTGTTTAGTTTTCTTTTTGAAAGGCATGTCCCAAAAACTAATTAACTGCCAACTTTGGACAAAAGATTGAACTGAAAACCTCTTCAGGTCTCTTCTAGCCTTATCACATCATAGAATGGTTTGGGTCTGAACAGATCCTTAAAGGTTGTCTAGTTTCAGCAGCTCTCTCATGGGCAGGGATGCCTTCACTAGACCAGGTTGCTCAAAGCTCATCTAACCTGGCCTTGGTCACTTCCAGGGATGGGGCATCCATGGATTCTCTGGGCAATCTGTTCAAGTGTTCTGCCACCCTCACAACAAAGAAGTTCTTCCTAATATCTAATCTAAACATACCTTCTTTCAATTTAAAGCCATTTCCCCTTGTCCTGTCACTACATGCTCCTGTAACAAGTCCCTCTCCAGCTTTCTCATAGGTCCCTTTAAGGCACTGGGAAGCTGTTCTTCGCAGAGTTTTCTCTTCTTCAGGCTGAACAGCCCCAGCTCTCTCCACCTGTCTCCACAGGAGAGGTGGTCTCTCTTATCTTTGTGGCTCTCCACTGGACCTGGTTCAAGGCAGGAATCCTTAAGTCATAGGAATCCTTCTTATGTTGAGGGCCCCAGAGCCGGATGCAGCACTCTGGGTGGGATCTCACAAGGGCAGAGTAGAGGGGCAGAATCAGCTCCCTGGACTTGCTGGTCACACTTCTGTTGATACAGCTCAGGATGCAGTTGGCCTTCTGCAAGTGCACATTGATGCTGCAAGTGCACATTGATGGCCCATGCCCAGCTTTTTGTGAGAACCCCCAAGTCCTTCTCTGCAGGGCCGTTCTTAATGAGTCCTTCTCCCAGTCTGTATTTGTCTCTGTGATTGCCCTTACCCAGGTGTAGCACCTTGCACTTGAACTTCATGAGGTTCTCATACTCCCGCTTCTCAAGCGTGTTCAGGTCCCTCTGGATGGCATCTCTTCTGTTACTTTGGCTGCACTGACTCAGTGTCATCTGCAGAGCAGCTGAAGGGGATGGGCCACACAGAGCTTCTCATCCACTAACATCCCCAGTCTTTCTCCTCAGGGCTGCTCTCAAACCTTTCTCTGCCCTGCCTGGGCTGCTGCTGGGATTGTCGTACAGGACCACACCCTTGGCGTTTGCACGGTCCCACTTTTCAAACCTGCCCTGGTCCCTCTGGATGGCATCCTTTTTCTGCAGCCTGCTGGCTGCACCACACAGCTTAGTGTCATTGGCAGACTTACTGAAGCTGTGCTAGATCCCAGGGCCTGTGTCACTGACAAAGATGTCAAACAGTGCTGGTTGCTGTGCCCACCCTGAGGAAGGCCACTCCTCACTGGTCGCCACAGGGATATCGAGCCCTTGAGCATAGCTCATCAGTGTGACTATCCGGCCCATTCCATGTCCACTGGGTGGTCCCTGTGTCAAATCCATGTCTCTCCAGTGTACGGACAAGGGTGTCGTGAGGAGCATGCCGAATGCTTTGCACAACTCCAGGTAGATGATTTCAGTTTCTGTTCCCTCCTCCACCACTGCTGTAATTGCATTTTAGAAGATCACCAAATTTTTCACATGTGATTTACCCTTAGTGAAGCCGTGTTGGCTGTCACCTATCGCCTCCTTATTTTCAATGTGCCCTAACATAGTTTTCAGGAGCATCTTCTCCATGATTTTATAAATCTGGTTTCAGTTGTCCATTGGTTGCTATGTTAAGCTTTTATGAGTCATAAACCCCCATTTATCATTAATAAATGAAACAGTCTCTGCCCAAGGGAGAGTTTCTGTTGCCAGTTAATATCTGCTATTGCTGCAGTCAGGGGAGAGTCTAATTATAGAAAAAAGATCTATTGGATGTCAAGATATTCTATGTGAGACCTGAAAGGTTTTTACCACTTCATTGTAAAATAACCTGTAGCTGCTGACTTTCTGCTCAGGCAGGGAAAGATGGGTGTGCTACATCAGGATTTTGGAGACAGCTGCAGATTGGTTTTTTGTTTGGTTTGGTTTTTTTCTTCCACAGAGATGGAGGTGTGGAATCAACTTTTCTTACGTAGTTGTCTGGAAGATTGTATTCATGTTTGGTTGTGTTCATGCTGATGATTTTCCTCCTAAGTATGTTTGAAGGTGCCCAAGCATTTGTATAGATTATTACTTTAAAAAAATTTATAATGCCTATCTATATTCTTTTTTCCATAAAACATGCAGAATATGTATTTAATACACATATATACTTACCCTTAGTATACTTATCAACTTGATCTTACTTTCTCTTCTGCTGTTGGAGAAGGAAGGAAGGGGAGCAGTTAGTGAGAGAGCAGCTGGAAAATTACTTGATCTTTTTGAGAAGTAGTGTGTTGGCCCAGACCATGCAAAAGCTTGTTCTGCTCATGGTCTCAGGCTCCTGAGAGAGGTTGGATCACTGGATGAACTACCATGACTTCTACCATTGCTGATTTGTTGCTGCAATGTGGCCTCAATTCCTGGGGGAAAGGACTGTAAAAAGTTGGTTCCAAACACATGGATTTTCCATTTTTGCTTATCATACAGGCTAAGGAATTAATGTGACTTTTGTGAGGAGAGGAAGGAGAGTGGTAAGAAAGTGTCCTTGCCCAAATCTTGTGATTTGGAATGTGGTTATTGACTTCAGCTGACTTCAGTGTGGGTATTTTTATGGGTATCAGTCAGTTCTTAAGCACTGGATTGAAGGATATTCTTGATTTTGGGAGGCCTGGGTGCCGTTTTCAGTCTTTCCTCTAATCTTTTTTTGGCCCTTAGCGTCTTATTAAATTTCAGCCCTTTTTTTTTGTATTATTTTTCTTTATGTCTGTTGTAATTTTTTCTTTATTTTTTCAGTAGGAAACAGTGGTCCTTGCTGATATTCCTTGCTCCTGTGACAGTGCTAGGTTGAGCTTAGATGGGACTTCAGTGATCCAAGAAACACGATACAGCTTAACAGTAATATTAAGTGACTGACTGTTAGGTGATTTAATTTGTTTTGGCATTAAGCATCCTTTGGTGAAATATGAAGTAAAAAAGGTTGGTGACAAGATTGCCTTATTTTAAATAGACTTTGAAACGCTTTCAGTTCAGAAATATTAAAACAGTTTTTGGCCAATCTCTAATATTTTAATAATTTGCAGGAAAATCTATTCCAATGTTGGGAAGCAAGGATGTTTTACAGCTGTCTTCTGTCAGTGTTACAGCTCTCCAGCTTCCATGGTGACTTGCTTTTAAGTCTGAATGCATGGTGAAAACTGATGTTTGACAAAATTTTTTTTGTGCTTGCTATTGCTTAAATGCATTAATTAGAATACAACTGTAACTATACATACAAAAAATAAAGACATTGTTATCTGATTTAAGTCATCAAAAGAAAGTTTGGAGTTTGAGGAATTTTAAAATCATTATAACTTAATGTTTCTCTTCAGTCAACTCATTTTTCGGGGAAGACTTTGCAGATAATTCTCATTATACACAGGAAGCTGTAAAGTCAAAATTTCTTTATTGTCCTTCATGTGGGGATCTTCATGCTGGGTATTGAAGACAAAAGTCATAATCTTGCTCTTATATAATAAATAAAATTTAGGTATTTTAACTCTGAAGGGTTTCCAGGGTTAATTTGTATTCTTGCTTTTTCTACAGTTTACTTCCTAGAGCTAGTTGGCATATCCTAGCCTAAAAGGCAGAAGCTGATAGGAAGTAAAAGATATTGTTCAAAGAAACATTTGCAGGAATTGGGTCTTTCCATTTGGCTGGGGACTTTTAAGTATAGGAAAAAAAACCCCCAAATCAAAACAACAGCAAACACAAACAAACAAACCCCAACACCAACTAAACAACAACAAAAACAAAACAACAACAGAAAAAACAGCTCCCCAAATTCCACTTTTATAAAAATCTTCACAAAGGGGGAGTAGAGACCATCTTTGTTAAAAACTGTTCTCAGAACTCAGTTTAAATTTCATTGCCCTCCTAGATTGAATTTGGGTCAAAGGGGTTGATTGTGAATTGGCTAAGATGGTCTCAGCTTGCTTAAAGCTGAGTAATTTAGGTATGGCTGTCAGGATTGACAAAACAGCATGGAGTTTAGGCTATCAGATGCTCTCTTCTGTAGCTGAATGGGAGAATTTAAGCCATCCAGGAGGTTTCAGGCACACCTTGGGGTGCAGTGTGGGTGGATGCTTCTGGCTGCCCTAGCTGCAGCTGGAGTGCACAGCTGGGAGCACACCCAGCTGTGTGCCTGGCACATCTGTCAGTGCTGCTGGCCTCTTGCCTGCCTGGAAACAGCCACGTTGTGATGGGAACTGGAGTGCAGAATATCTGCTGAGAGGTTAGCATTAGGATAGAGTGCTTGGATCAGCCCTTGGGGGCCATTCAGGCAAAACAGGTGAGTGGCTGGGGTCGTGATTGGTGGTGTGTGCTCAGACTTACTGCTCTAGCACTCAGAGATCTGACTCAATCCATGCCTTAGCATTTCCATTACCTTTCTGTAATTTTGGAGTAATATTTGCAGTAAATGTTTGCCTGCCCGTCAGGCACCAGGTGAAGGCAGGCCATGCTGAAGGAGAAGGTAAAGCTGCATTCAGTCGCGACAATGAGGCAGACACAGGCAGTGACCTCATTGGAAAGGGATAGTCTCACTGTGTGTGAGCAAGGTGAGCAGAGGGGATTTGGGGACACCAGCCAGGTTCAGCCAATAGCCTAAATTGCCAGGTGAGTATATAATGGTAGGAGAGGTCCAGGGTAAAGGAAGACAGGCCTGTGAGTAAGGGTCGACAGAATAACTGGCCAGGATGGACTCAACTGCAGTGTGGCTGTACCACATTCCAGATAGGGGACAGAGGCAAGGCCAGCTAAAACAAGGGGAGAGTGACTCTTCTGAGGCTTCTTCTAGCTTTTTGTTGAAGAGCTATCTTAAAGGCTGGTTGAGATTTCCAAACAGTGCTGTCAATAGCTGAACCAGTACTGGAGAGCTGGCCCCAAGCACAGGCAGCTAAACTCCTGGGAGGGGAGGGTCCGTCTGTTCTGAGCTCTTGTTTTGAGCACCTTTGTATAGCTTCATAGAGCGAGACTCTTGGATACTAAGGTAATAAAGAACACATTAACAGTTTACGTGGATAGGCTTTCTGTAGTAATAATTTTGTCTTGAATTCAGAACAGCTTAGTTACTGTGCTGAAACGTAGATTTCAGGCAAGGCCAAAGATACAAAAACTATGTAAGGCTTCCTTCTAACTCCTGCTCTTGAAAAATTTTCCTTTGCATTCCTTTACTAGTATCACTGGAATTACATGGTGAATTGTTCTGATTTGAATTGTAGTGGAAGCTATGTTACTGTTGCTCCCATCTGAAAGGAGGAGCGGAGTAAAATAAAGGTTTTGGAAACATGAAAGGTATGTAGAGTTTCTCACCTTGGAGCTGGTATTAGAAATGAATATGTTTGCAAATATCACCATGACCATATGCTGTCATAGAATTTGTCAATGTGCTGCATCATGACAGTGTCCCATTTGACTGAAAAGGTAGTAGATGCAATTTTAAGAGAAGCTATTTTATAATGTTCAGTATTAGAATGATAATTTTTCATTGTTATGATATATTTCCTGACCCTTTTTCAAAAAATGCTTTCTGCACCAAAAAGCAAATAGTACTTTTCTGCACAGGTGTTGCACAAGTAACCTGTATAAAAAGTTTCCTCTCAGTGTGTTTATAAGGCTGCAGTGGATTTTTATTTTAAATGGGATGTGGTGGAGGACAAAGAAAAGTAGTATAAGTAAGGACTTTTCACAGATGGACTGTTGTCTAATTGTTGAACACTGAATAAGTTAGCTAAGGAGAAAAGGGAAGTAATAAGAAAAAATGAAGTGTTTCCATTTCTGAGGAAACTCAGCCTTGTCCTGATTCTGCTGTGTAATGGCATGTAAGCCAAATCAGCCTGTATAAATGCTTTCTAATGTGGTAGTATGTGGGAACAAGTTTGTGTTAAAGGTTGGTTGGTTGTTCCTAGAATAACAAAAAGTGTAATTTATGTAACAAAAAGTATAATGTTAAAGCTGGTTCAGCAAAATCAATAATCCAACCTGGCTGTGTGTATTTCATTTTGCTGTTTAACTCTGGTAAGTGGGCCAGTTCTTGAATTGTCTTCTGGCTCAAATATGTTTTCATGTTGTGAGGCATCAACATTTGATAGTCTGCTTTTTGGTTTTTGTGGGGTAATATTCAAATGATGCAGAGGTAAATAATGGGCTCTTGGTCAGCCCTGGTCTTTGTTTTGGGAAAATGGCCAATGGATTCAGAGCTCAAGATGTGTCTGTGATTGATATCAGTGTACTTAGTAAAGACCTTTAATGAATAACTGAAACAGTTGGCCTTGATCTCACAGGTCTTTTCTAACTGGAATGATTCTGTGAAACTTTATTTGTCCTATCTTCTTCTTATACCACCTGTGGCTCTGCAATTTTTTTACACTCCTTATATTCTTAGTGTTTTAAAGGATTTCTTCACTTCTTCTTTAAGGTTGTTGTGTCTTCCTGTGGAAGCTAATGTTGCTGTCATGGTGTCAGTAATAACAGTATCTGCCAAGGAAAAATGGATGTGAATAGAGGTTTACTTGGTATATTTGCTGGTATAATCAGTACCCTGTAGAAGCAGCCCCTGCTGTATGCGGTTCTTGTCACAACTCTAATGACAGTAATCTAAACTGGAACAGCTTTAGCTTTGTTCTTGAAAAGGGATTTTTGGAATTTGAAGGGCATGAAGATGGCTCATGGCCATATTTTCAGATTCAGTTTTGCTTATATTTATGAGTCAAATGCAACTTGTTTGGAAAACAGTTTTTAGTTGGCATAATTACTGACGGTTTCTTTCCTTTCTATGCAGTCGTGCATTCATATGTGGCTGTCACTAAAGCAGATGGCATGTGGTGGTCTTTATTCTGTGTTCTTAGTCTGCTGTGCTGAATAAAAGCATTGTATTTGAAAGTAAAATATTTACTTTTTTCTCATAATATGAGTTTTCAGTCATGTTTGTCCTTAGGTTTTTACAAAAAATCTACTTGCTGATTAAATAGCAGAGTCAGCTGCTATCTGCTTTCTGGGAATTTAACTAAAAGTTTTTTTTCCTTTCTTTTTGGCTAGAATATTGTTGTGCTTTAGTTTCTGTCTAAATTCTCCCATGATGTAAAGTGCAGTAAAAAAATGTAACAGCTGGGGTAAAGCATTGATAACAAGTGCTAATGACTTCCAGGAGAGTGTGTACCTGTACAGTTGGGCAAGCAACAAATAAGAATATTTTAGATTCCAGCTGACTAGCTGACAGATGCTAACTCTTCTGTCTTTTGATATCTCTTTGCTAAAAACCAGATACTTGAATAGTTTTGGAAGGTATTTAGAGAGCTATAGTATGATGGTGTCTTCTGCTGATAATTCTCTGCTGAGTGAAGAGTTATCACTCTTTGAGCTCTGGGAAGGCTTTTATAATACCTTACAGTGGCTCAATCTACCTTTAAAACATTCTTGTCCTTTGAATGACCTTAGGTTGCAACAGTACATAATAACAGTCTTGAGAACATTGAATAGAAAGAATGAGAGTGGATCTTCTGTGTGCTGCGTTGAGCCTATACATTTTTATAGTAAAGCTTTTTAGCTCTGAAAAAGTTTTGCTAGTAAGCTCCAGCATTTTCATCCACTGACTTCAGAATAATTTAGTCACCTCTAGTTTTTTAGAACTGCCAGGACCTGAGAGCCACAGCAGCTCTCCTCCTGCTGGCCTCTGTGAGTGGAATGTGGATCAACAGAAGCAAGTCTTTGAAGACCATAAAAATATTTACAAATGTGGAAAGAAGAGATGACTGGTGCAAGAAGGAGGTGGTGCACTTGATTCAGTGCTGATTAACTTTTTTTTTTGGTGATTTACTTAAGTGTTACTTAAGTAGCTGTGCTGGTGTGAGTGAAGTATCTACCTCCTTTCACTTTATTAAACTTTATTAGTATCCCCTGCTTTTGAATAAAACTGAGCTGTTGGCAAGGGGATTATGCTGGTTTAAAAATAATTTTTATAAGCATGAGTAAGTGTTCCACTGCCCCTGGCAAGTGTAGATAAGTGTTTTTCTTTTCTTTATACAGTATGCTGTCTGCATTTTTAACAGTGCCCTCTTAGAGACAGAAGGTGACCCTGTTCTTGCTTGAAATTCCTTATTTATTGCTGCGTTCTTTACACCTTTACAGGTGAAATTCTTTCTCAATGATATTTCAGTGTTAAGGTTTAGGTCATTAGTCATCTCTTCTAGGTGCACAAAACAGTGAAAACATAGCATGCCTTTCAGAGATCCCAGTGGTTTTGGAAAATTCCATGGGTTTTCTTAATACTGGCATTTCAGACCCAGTCTAGACATCCTCCCTTCATGGGTACACATGACACAACTGTGAGAGCCAATCATGGTGTTTGAATGGAAAACCATTATTTTGCATGGTTTCCTTGATAATTGCGTCGTTGTTAGTGGATGTGTATTAAGCCTTGGAGTGACAAGTTTTGTTGGCCTTGGAATACCAGGGGTGAAGGAAGGGAAATGGAAGGCAACTGGGCATGTGGCAGGCAAAGAGTGACGAAGATCAACACAGAAAGGAATGTGATTCAGAATGATTATTCCTTAAAATATGTATCAATGCCTTCTTTACCAAAGAAAATATAGAATAATAGAGGGGAGTGGGAGAAGTGCACAGAGCTAGGGAAGAATGAAGAGAAAGGAACCATGGTATTAACTCTGTAAAGGAGCAGTAAAATATGATAGGAAAGATTGTGGTAGCTAAGGCCAGGGATAGATTTCTTTGGATGTCAGTAAGACCTGTACAGCTGATGAGTCTCTTTGGGATCTGGTGTATGCACCTGCATGCTTGCTAGCTCTGGCCCTTCCAGCAGCTCCCCAAAATCACCGCTGAGAAATGCTCTTCAGCTGCAGTTCAAAGATGAGTGATGGAAATGATTCTCTTCTCTAACCATGCTATCATATTTCCATCTACCCAGCTCAAAATAAAAGGCTTTTGAAATAAAAGGCTTTTGAAATGTTCTCAGGATTGCAGTTTTCCAGACGTTCAACCACCTATTCCCAGCCATTATAACTGTTTACAAAGCAAAGCTTTTATTGCTTCCTCCCACATAAAGGAAGCAGTGATGGGACAGAGATTCATCCCTAGATGACAATGTTTTTGTGATTCTAAAACAAACTTTCTAAAAATTATTTTTAAACCAAAAAAGGACACGTTATTCTCTGCAGTTGTTACTGTGTTGTTTTAAAAAACTTTTCTCAGATACTATATTAAAACTGAATCTGACAGTTGATACTTGCAATCTCTCAAGATATAGATCATAAAAAGTTAATATTCTACTTTTGTGTAGTACAAGGCCAGGTTCTTTAATTTTATTTGTCTTCATACTAAACATTGTATTCCCATATTCTTTCTTGCACCTTTTTCTCAATTCTTACTTTCTCTTTCGAGTGGAAGAATATGGGTGAGAGAGAACAGGTAAGATTTATTTCTATTGTTTAAAAAGTCAGACTAAGCCTTCAAGGCAGGTTTTGTGTTGACAGTGTGGTAGTAGCTAGAGATTTGAATTTGGTGCTTGCTGCAGGATGCTAAACAAGGTCCTTATTGGTAAACAAGAATGCATGCAGCTACTCGTCTTTCTGTGGATTAAAAAAATGTGTAATCTTTATGCAGCAGAGTGCAGCATCCCAAACCTGAGCTACCTGTATGTAAAACAGTTCAGGTAATGTTAGTAACCTACTTGTTGTGGTGAGGTTTCTTATAGAATCATAGAATGGTTTGGGCTGGAAGGGAACCTAAAGGTCATCTAGTTCCAACCCCCTGCCATGGACAGGGATGCCTTCCACCAGGTTGCTCAAAGCCCTGTCCAGCTTGGCCTGGAGCACTTCCTGGAACACTTCCAAGGATGGGGCATCCACAGCTTCTCTGGGCAGCAGAGATATGTTGCAATACGGAAAGAAGCAAAGTAAATTAGTCAATCTGTAGGGTGCAGCAGTGAGATGCAGTGAGTATCTGGATCTTCAAAAATAGTTTGAATATTCTTGATCTTTTGCAGAGTTGATAATCTTAGGGCCTTTCCACTGGCAATAGGTCATCTCCTGGTGTAACACCTCTGGCTGTGCCTAGTCAGGACTGCTGCTGGCCAGTATTAGCTGCTCCTCATTGTTCCAGCAGAACATTTTGCATTTGTGTGGATAATATCCATGTGACTGAAGTCATTCAGGCTCAAGATAAAGCTTCAATTCAAAGCCTTTAACACTAAGCTGCAATTGCATGGGGTTCCACTGGGTTAGATTTGGCTGTCCCAGAACATTGTCAAATGCTTAATGTGTAAACTTACTGTTTTTGTAAAACTTCTTTATTAAGTGTTAAAGAAGGAAAGAAAGAAGGAAAGAAAGAAGGAAAGAAAGAAAACAAAAAGGAAAGAAAGAAGGAAAGAAAACAAAAAAGAGAGGAAAGCTTTAGTCTTTTGCAGTAAATATTTTTAAGACAAAAATTTAAGCTAGTGGGACCAAGGTTAAGAAAACAAAGGCTTTAATGAAATGAGTCAAGAGTGTTTCAAGATCTTAAGCTATTACTGCATTTAGTTTTGCATTTTGTGGTATTTTGTACCCAAAAGAGCACTCATGTGCCTCAGTGAACATAATCCTTTTGTTTTTGCTTATTGGAATTATGTTCATAGAAGCATAAAACTGACAACCTGGAATACAATACAAAACTGTGATTTTGTTACATTTGGTGCCAAAATCACAAGAATTATTTGTGAGAACTTTAGTGAAATTTTACCAGCTTTATGTCGAGAACTATTTTAATACTGTCACATTGGAGTGGGTTTTATGTAGGTTTTACTTTTGTATTAATTTGGTGTCACAATTAAATTCCTGCATTACCTACACTGAAGCTTCATAGGGGTATATTAACAGTACATTTAGTGGCACTGCAATGTGTTTTCCATGCAAAGATGCCTTAGGTGGCGTAAGTCCCATAGGTCATGTAGCAATTTGAAGATTTGGGACTAAAGCTGTTGCAGGTGTAGCAGCTGTGGGTTTTGCTTTTTTAAAAGTGTGTTTGTGCTCACACCTCAGAGGACATTCTACTCCTTGATCTTAGTAGCAGGGCCTGGTGGGAGCAGAGAAGCAATATATCTTCACCCTGAAATAAAATGTTCTCAACCTGGCTTTTAAAAATTAAATGAATCCATTTGTGATTTAATAATGATGATAATAATAGCAACAACAATAATAAGGTTAAAAGGACAATAACAGGTTTTGCTCTCTCCACTGATTTCACTGGGCTTTGACATCTTGCATTTTAAGTATTCCTTATCTAGCCGTGCTCCTGCTCTTTTCTAGGTGATGTTTTATATGGGGGGATATGGGGGATTTCAAAGTTTCAGAACAATTTACATCGAAGATAATATTGTTGATACTGACTGAGCAGAAAATGTTGATGCTGCACATGTTAGTATGCTGATTTAAAAAAAAAAAAAAGAGAGAAGTACAGAGCTCTGCACTTGTGTTTATTCTTGATAGCTGGGTTTAATGGATACTTGCATATTTCTGTAAGTTTTTGCATATCCAGGTGCATAAATAATACTAGATTTTTTCCCCCTTTCAATCTTTTATTATTTTCCTTCCTTCTCTGTCAGTTCAAAGACTAAAATTGAACTGAAAAAGTGCTTATTTCTTTGCTATACATGATGTTGAATGAGATTCCAGTGACTTGCCTGGTTCAGAATTCTAGGCCACAGCTTCATCAGGTTCAGTCTATTATATTTTTTTATGAATGCCATATATGTAATATTGTTATATTGATTAATTTGGTTTATGATAATTTGTAGTTCAAAAATTCAGAGTAATAGCTGAATTTCAATAGTACACATTAGAGAAATTGCTTTCTTACTGTGTTTATTAACTGCTTAGTGAACAAAATTGCATAGTAAACTGCATAGTTGTTAGAAACAACACAAATAGTTTTTAGTTACTGAAGTGTCCACAGTCTTTAAAAAGAATAAGCTTGAGAAATAATTAGGTGCATCTTAAAATGGAAAGAAGTTTTGCCACATAACAATGTGACTGAGGCATCCTACTCAATGCTGACTCAGCAGCTTTTGCTGATGGGAAAGGAGAAAAAAAGGGAGAGAATTGTGTAGGCATGTATGTAAAGTTTTTCCAGAAAACAGTGACTGGAAAGGTGGTATGTACATTTTTTCACTACCCAGACCCCCCCAAATACTTTTGTATAAGAAAGTCTGCATTATTTCAGTATCTTCCGTTTCGGGACTTCTGGCAAAGTACTATGTTGCATTCTACACTTGAATAGAATTGCTGTCATAACTGCGTTGTTGGCTTCTCTTTAATTACTGTATATGTACTGATAGGTCCATAAACTGTAGAGAAAGTATATGTATTAATTCAATACTTAATTATGTTAAAAGAAATATTTCCCTGTATTTGCATAGGCATCAAATCTTGCCCTGAAATGCTGGACAAAGATAATATGGTGCTTGTTCGATAACTTTAATGCATTCAGAATCCAAAATGAGCACAGCCATAGTTTCTGGTCAGTGCAAGATGCTGTGGTCAGTCTTAATGTGACATCCCACAGTAGCTTACCATGGTGTGGACACAGATCTAGTATGAACTGGATACTAGGAAGTGGGAGAAGGTTTTCTTGCCTAAGAAAATTGTAGGTATCACTTAAGGCCTTTGCCTTCTGTTTGTAGTCTGTGGTTAATGGCAAAATTCGCTTCGCTTTCTTAAAACAATGTAGGAGGAAGGAAGGAGTGAAGTAAAAAAGTTTTCTATAAAATGGATATACGTGTAAGAAATAGAGAAAGACATACATCATTATGAAAGAATGATATAAAAGAAATTAAGAAGGACATGTCTATGTGAAATGAATTGAGAAGAAATTATATACATAGGCCCAGTTGTGACAGGCATGTTAATACGCTACTAATTAATTGCAAACAACATAGCTACTTGTGGAAGTGAAGACCGCTAGTGAAAACAGTGAAATCAGCCTCCTAATCAGCATTTGTATGAATTTCAGTACAATTGTATGCATTATAGAGAAAATGAGTGATTTCAATACCATTCAATGGTAATTTAATATTACTTTCTTTTCCTTCCTGTCCCACAGGTACTCTGTGTCTGCATGTTAACGACAATCCTAGGATGTATATTTGGCCTGAAGCCCAGCTGTTCAAAAGATGGTAACTAATATGTTTTTTATTTGGTAACATTACTAAGCAATTCCTTTCTTTTTGTGAATTAATTTTCATATTATCAGAATGCCACCCTTCTTGCTGCAGGAAGAGGATTGCATGCATTGCTTGAAGCAGTATCAGTACGAGGGGAATAAAAATACAAGAAAATAAACCTCAATGTGTACTCAATACTTGTGTGTACTCACCTGAGTGGTAAAGTGGTCCTGGTACTCAGTGTCTGATCTGGCAGCTTCCATGTATCCCAACTGTCACTGTGGTGATGTCACATGGCTGGCTTTTCTCAGTTCACCATTAAAAAAACCGAAACAACAAAACACAACAACTTCTATTTCATGTTGTCCTGGAACATTTGTTTTTCATCTTTTCCAGTCAATTATGGAGGAAAAAAAAAGTTATTTTTTTTACTGGTTAGAATTGTAGCCTGAAAGCATTCCTTGTGGAATTCCTCTGTCTGTTTTCTGTCCTGAAAAATATGTGGCTTTTTCAATGGTGAAGTTTTTTCAGGTAGAAGGTTACGAAAGATTTTTTTTTAAATTTTTTTTTTTTAAAGAAATTAAGTTTCACTTTGGGAACAGCTATGAAGAATAATTTCAAAGTTGAACAAACAATGATTTTTAACAGGAGTTTAGTTTATAAAATTTCCACTACAATATATATAGGTTTCTTCTCATTTTACTGCAGCTTTGCAATATTGGTTCATTAATATCTCATTTTGCTAATATCACACATCTCAAGATTCTTGAGATGAAGGAGTTACCTCACTCCCTTCTGGTGATTTCACAGGATTAGACAGTCTGACCAAGTTCTTAAATTTTGTTAATCCTTCACATCACCAGTTTCTGGGGTTTTTTTGTTTTGGTTTGGTTTTTGGTTTTGGTTTGTTTTTTTTTTTTTAATGTTTATTCTCCTGCCCTCAGCAATGTCTTTTTTTTATATTAAAATTGAACAAAACCCAGTGAGCAGTATACCCAAGTTTGTATCTCTTGAGCCTGCTTTGGAACAGCCCTCCTTATATCTTGAGATCGAATCTTCATGGCCCTGGGGGGATGTGGAGCTGGGGCTTCCTCAGTTCCTCCTCCCCAGAGCAGGGGCATGGGAGAGTTGCAAGCATAGGCAATTTAGTCTAGATTCTAATTAATGTTTTATTA
Source organism: Acanthiza pusilla (assembly GCA_036630365.1). Classification (NCBI taxonomy): domain Eukaryota; kingdom Metazoa; phylum Chordata; class Aves; order Passeriformes; family Acanthizidae; genus Acanthiza; species Acanthiza pusilla. The sequence continues at coordinate 24,670,997 of JAXCHO010000023.1, read as the reverse complement.
TTTATAAAAAGTGGAACATTGTCAGACATGGAAATGAAGATTAGTGTTCCTTGCAAAAACATTTTACTCTCTAGGGCACCCATAGTGAAAACATGAAAGCTTCACGTTTCCTCCAATAGGAATCTGACATACTCTGACTGCACTCACAGTTACAGCTAGAATTGTAGTCTTTTATTTCATTTGTTTCTACCAATAATGGAACACCATGTTCCTGCTAAAATAGGACAGAACCTTCTGTTCAATATGATGAAAAAATATTTTTGTTCAGTAAGAGAAAATAAGCATTTGGTTGGATCGAGATTTTCCTTTGGCTGTCACTGTTTTTGCAGCCATCCTGTAAGATGTGGAATGGCCAACTGTGTCATTTCACACGCTGATTGTATTAGTTTCTTTTGCATGTTGACTGACTTGGGCTCAGCCACTGACATCTAACGCTATCCAATATTACAGTGAAAACCTGCAAAGGTCGTTGCTTTGAAAGGACCTTTGGAAGCTGCCGTTGTGATAAAGATTGTGTCAAGCTTGGAAACTGCTGCTTAGATTACCAGGAAACATGTATACAACCAGGTAAGGATGGAAAAAAGCTGAGGGAGCAATCTCTCCTGTTCTTTGACAAGGGACAGCTCAGCATGTGTGAGTAGTGTTGTGGTCAGGAGTTATTTCAGATGGGCTGTGGGTGTAGAGTGGGGCTGCTGAACAGCAGAGTGGTTCTGATGCCACTCCTGTCCCCCTTTTTTGCTCTCTGGGTTGCATTCCTGGGTGGAGCTGCAGTGGTGACAACAGTACTGGGGACTCCTCTGGAAACATCAGGGCTCTGGTACAGCAGCTGTTTCACACAAACAGAGCTTGTATTCCACCCAGCTGACTCCTTAGAGCTGACACAGCCAGCTTTCCCATAGCTCTCCTGTGAGAGGAGAGAGGCTGCAACACTGTACTGCCCTCCCCCTTGGAAGGAGGAGGAACAGCAGCAACTCGAGGTCTTAGCCAGCTTTTTGTTCTCTGGTGGTGCAACAACAGTGACCTGCATTGTCCCTGGCATCAGGGACAACTCCTACGTCCTTGGGGAAGCCTGGGATAGAAGTGCTTTCTGCATATTGCATTTGTCTGCCGTCGCCTCAGTGAAATAGGGGAAGGACAGAGCAGCTCTGTGGAAGCTGCCATCTCTCCTTGCCCAGCTACCCAGGCCCTCTGCCTTGTTACTGCCCAGCCTAAGTGTGAAACAAAGGTCATGAGCGTGAATCAAGGCAGGATGACAAAACAAACTGCACTGGTGAAGGATTGCGAAATGAGAAGCAGCTGCTGTGATTTGCCAGAAGGCAAAGGGCAGATAGGCAAAGGTGTGAAAAATACCTTGGAGAAATTTTACAGGGAAAGATGTTAGTGCAGGTAGAACACCTAGGACAGAACTTGACTATTTTCTCTACTTTGGTTTTGCCTTAATGCTTCAAATGCAGCATTCTTTTCAGATAACTTTTTTTCTTCTCACTTCTCTTTACATGCATTTGATTAATTTCTGGGTGGGATTACATTGATACATTTAAAATTCCAATGCTGACTTTGAAAACCAAATAATTAAATTGAGCTCAGATCCCTGCTTCAATTGACTGCTATTGAAAGGTTAAGTTACACATATATAGTTGAAATATCCAGGTATATAGTTACATGGGTTTTACTGTTTCATTACATCACTCCCCCTGAGTATAAAGATTCTTTAAAAACAAACTGGACAGTCTGTATTAGCACAAAGAGGGTGAATGAATTGATTGGTGGTGTTTCTGTGTGGGTTTTTTATTTTAATTAGCCTTAACGTCAGTGGAGAATCAAATTCTAATTTCCCAATAGTATCATGTAACTTGAAGCATAATAGATTCTTCTCTCTCTCACGGAAGTACAGTAATCTGAAAGTGAGATTAACTTCCTGGCAATGCTTTTAGGGATTTCTAATTGCTAGTCATGTATGAAAGTCATTGAGTGTCCTCTGTTCAAACATTCAGATTTGGCTTCCATGTCTCTGTTAAGAACTTCACTTAAGTGTTCATTCAACTGGTAAATTCACTTGTGTTTATCCTCATTAAATGTAAAGGACATATTTGTGTTTATGACTGATAAGAAAGTCATAGAATCACAGAATATGCTGAGTTGGAAGGGACCCGTCAGGATCATAAAGTCCAACTCCTGGCCCGGCACGGGGCACCCCAAGAGTCACACCCTGTGCCTGAGAGCATTGTCCAAATGCTTCTTGAACTCTGACAGGTTTGGTGCTGTGACCACTTCCCTGGGGAGCCTGCTCCACTATCCAGACACCTTCTGGGTGAAAAATCTTTTCCTGATACCTAACCTAAAACTCACCTCACTCAGCTTCATGCCCTTTTCTTGAGCCCTGTCACTGGTCATGAGCGTGAAGAAAGTTCAGTACTGCCCCCTGCTTCCCCTCATGATGATGTTGAAGACTGTAATGTGGCCTGCCTTCAGTCAGTCTCCTCCAGGCTGAACAGACCAAGTGACCTCAGCCACTCCTCATACAGCTTCACCTCCAGACCCTTCAATTCCTCATAGCCCTTCATTGGACACTCTAATAATTTAATGTTGTTCTCACATTGTGGCACCCAAAGCTGCCCCCAGCACCCAAGGTGAGGCTGCCCCAGTGCAGAGCAGAGCAGGACAATCCCCTCCCTTGCCAGGCTGGCGATGCTGTGCCTGATGCCCCCAGGACAGGGCTGGTCATCCTGGCTGCCAGGGCACTGCTGACTCATGTTCAACCAACACATCCAAGTCTTCAAATGATAAAATGTACTGTAATATGTCATTCAGAGGAGCCAACATAGTTCTCTAATGAAATCAGCAGTGCAGCTGAAGTCAGTATGTCTTCCTGTGAGTTATGTATAGAGTCTCAAATGGTGGCAGTGGTTCCTATGGCTAAGAGCTGCTGAAAGAGGCTGGAGTGCCTGACGATGACTGGCAAAATACATTGTGACTTTAATGATAAATTAATGCTGCTCAGTGTTTTCCAGGCATTCAGACTCAAGTTTGGTTTTTTTTCTAGGGGAGATTTTTGGGAACTCTTTTACAGTATAATCTTACCAGATTAAACTCACTTGAATTACCGTATTTCAGGAGATCTGTAAAAAATATTCTTTCTGATCTGTGATATCTATACCCATATGCTGCATAATTGTATTCAGATGGCTGTACTCTTGGATTGTTTAGTCATGGGTGTTGCTGTTTCCTGAAGTGCCAAAGTTTGTGTTACTATGCATGTATGAGATAACTCAGGACTGTTTCTCAGTGAGTAGAGATTTGAGATTGAACTTAACACTTAGTTTATTAGTTCTGCACTTAGAGCAGTATTAATCATTGTGCTGTCCTCTCTCATCTGTTTTTTAGCTCACATATGGACCTGCAATAAATTCAGGTGTGGAGAAAAGAGGCGACCGGAATATCATTGCTCCTGTTCAGATGATTGTGTGGAAAACAAAGATTGCTGCGTTAATTATCAAGCTGTCTGTAAAGGTAAATATGATCAACAAATTACTACCATCTTTCATGTGTACTCATAAAAGGAGAAAGCACATAATGTGACTTTAAAAGCATCTGGTAAAATGAAAAAAATCCTTGCATCTGTCAGTAAGAATGTACTGTCTTAAACAATAAACTTCACTCATTTGTTTTAAGGAGAGGCAAGCTGGGTTGAAGAAGAGTGTGAGGACATTACTGAACCTCAGTGTCCGAAAGGGTGAGGAAATTGTATATTTGCATAGCTCTGCTCTTTGCTTGCATTTCGTTTTTGAGATTGTTTTCCCTGCTGTGCCTTCCTGGGACCTGCTTGCCTTTTACGCACACAGTAAAAGCAGCTGCCAGACAGAGATGAGCACTTGTTCAGCCAGCGTTTGGTGGTGCTTCCTAAGGGATCAGGTTGCTCTATCCCAGCACTTGCTTGACTTGCAAGACATGCCTGTTCCTCAGCCCTGCTGTGTCTCACAGATGTATGTGCCCTGGGCAGCTCTGCCTTGTTGCCAGCCGTATTATTGACCTACATGTGCTACAGTACCCACCATCCCAAATATTTTGGGACTCATCCAACAATCTTGGACTCCTAAGACTGCCTCCCTCCCTTGTCACTTTAAGAGATCTTTCCAATAGCTTGCATTTTCCAGTCTCAGAACTGCAAATTTTGGGCAGATTGCTGTTCCAGTTTTGCCAGCAGTGGACAGCACTATTTGCAAGCTGTCTGAATTACTTTCTTTAGAAGCTGTAAAATGCCATGGGATCCTTGTATTCTCTGGCTCAGCTCCACATTGAGCCTGCTCCTGCAAGTTATGTATACACTGTGTGAGGAATGACTCATGTGGTTTTATGGCATCAGCACTCAGGCTTAAATAGTACAGCAGAGATCCCAGCCAGGAAAAAAAAGCCTGTATTTCCTGAACTGTTTCTGCTGTGGGATCTTCAAATTAACTTTATAGCTAAAGTTGACTATAAACTATGATTGTATGTCTAAGCTATCAAGATAAATGACTTAAATTCTTGATTGAAATATGTTCCACTGGTACATACTTGGTAGACATGTTATGGGATAAGTTGAATTCAATTATGTTCTTGTCTGGCAAGTATCAAAAAATTCAGACCTATTTTGATTTTGAAATTATGGTGTCATGGGATATTTCTAGTAAAGTAAAATAGTTTTCTTTTATTCTTATGTCATTGCTTTTTTGACTTAAAATATTTAAATCATGCTATATTTATTCATTGGAGTTACAATATTGTCTAACAAAATTTATTTCCTTTTGAAATATTTCATACGAATTGAGTACTCTTCGTTCAGATTCAGAGCACCAACAAATACTGACAAGTCAGAATCTTCATCAGGGCAGAAATTGGAGCTTCTGTCCAGCTTGTAGTCCAAATCCCCAATAATCCTCTATGTAGGAAGGTGATAGCCAGGTGGTTCTTGAAGTTTTTGTCATTAACTTTTGTTCTGAGTTCAGGGACCATTTGGGACTTCGTGCTGGGAACTGAGTCTAGGATGCTGATTTTCCTAATGCAAGGTTAGGAAGTGTTGCCCCCAAGAGGTTGGTAAACAAACAAGAGTCTTGTGCAGATCTGCAGTCAAAGTTATTGACGCAAATGCCATAGGGCAACTCCTGTCAATTAACTTGTTTTTGGGGTTTTTTGTTTGTTTTTTCTGTTCAGCTCATGAAAGGGATACATAGTTACTCCTCTAAAATTGTTTTAATCCTGGTAAACCCCAAAATGTTGCAATAAAACCCAGCCCAGGAAAGGGTGATGTGTGGTCAAAGTTGAATCAAACAGTGTTGACTGAAGGCTCATCTCTGACTGTTAGCACACAAGCCTCTCCCAAAAGTAACACCTCTGTAAACAATCCACTTCTTCCTATGGTGTGGTAGGCAGGCGTGCAGGTGACTTTGGTTGCAGTGCACTTTTCAGATTTCAGGATATCAGTTCTGATTCTGTGCGTAATAATACAGCATATTTTGTGGGTTCAGATTACTGGTTTTATTCTGTTTTAATTTTAGCTGGGTGTTAGCTGTTCCTGTGGTGCAGAATAGACAAAAAACAATGCAGCATTCAATGAGGTGCTTAATCTGAGAAATCCCACTGATTTCAATGAGACTGATCAACTGCTTAAAATCAAGTATGCACCTAAGTCTTTCCAAATCTGGGTGCTGTGTAGTTTAATAGGGTTATAAAGTTAATAGGCTGTAAGATCTCAGGAGTGATCTTGTCCTTCCCACTGTTCTAGGAGTGAAATAATACTCTGGCAATTCAAACCTACTTAAGCACTTTAACCTAGTACTTAGGTCACTTTCCTGAAGACTTTTTGCTGTCTTTTTGTCCTCACATCTTTTTCTGTACTTTAGGCCTATTACTATTTGTTTTATCTTTATTGGGCTGGAAGAGCATCTGATTGATTTCTCTTTGCTGATCTCTCTGTGTATCTGAAGATTGCTCTTATGCCTCCTGTTGAGGCTTTCTGTAAGTTTAGTGGAAAAGAAAGCTTTTCTTCCTGTGCTTCATGGCTGTATATAGGCAGTAGTGTATGAGTATGTATGTGGGATAGGAAGTCTTCTGTGTACTATGTTAAGCCCTTCAAGGGAACTTTCTTTTCCTTCCTTTTTTTGTTTTCTTTTTCTTTCTTTGTGTTATGGTCTGAACTGCCTACAGTGAGTCAGGTCAGCTTGGCAATGTGTTCCATGGCTCTGGGTTTTTGATCATCCAGACTGGTGAACCTACTAGACCACAGTAAGGCTGTGTTGCATTATGTTTCCATAGAAGAGAGTTTATAGGAGGGGATAATTGCTCCTGCATTTCCTTCAGTTTGGAGTCAGGATGTGACTGGGGCATACCTATTTGTCCAAGAGCTGTGAAACATGCTTACCATGGTGTTTGGACACAGCCAGCATGAATCACTGGCAGGACCAAAACTTGAGCCTCCCAGGCTTGCTTGCTCATGACAGCCTATTTCTGAGGTAGCAAGTGCAATCTTGCCTACTGACAGGAAAAATTCAGGGAAGTGGCTGATACACCTCAGAATGGAGCTTGGGTCAGTTTGCCTGGGGATTTTGCAGGAGCTGTTCCAAAGAGAGTGCAGTTTAACGTGGTCTGTCATGCTTTGCTTCCCTGAGCACCAGGACAGATCACTAAATATATGAGTTTTGGCATGTGTAGAATATACAAGAGGTGAAATGGCCAATCACCCTCCTTGTGGCAATGGCCTATTTTGCCAAGTTTAATTTTACATGTGCGAATGGGTCAGTAGCTAGATTTGCAGACGACCAAAACATGTATTTAACAGTTGGTTTACTTGTAAATGCCAAACCAGAAACAGTTGCGTAAAGTCTCTTTCTAAGTGGTTGTTTTAAGTTTGGTGGGGTTTTCTGGTTTTGGTTTGGTTTTTTTCTGGTGGGGGTTTTTTTAGTTTTTTTAAAAGTTAGACTGGTTGGTAAGTAATATTGAACAGCCTTTGCCTCAAAGTTCGTATTTTATTGTACAGAACTTTGCAGTGAAGATTTTTAGACCTCTACATTGAAGTGAATCAATTTATTGAGCAGGAAGGGGCACGGAGAGGGTACTTGCAAAACTTGCAGAGATCAGAGTCTGTGGTGCAAAAAAAAATATTTGTAATGTGGGCGAAAGTAGTGCATAATGTTTCCTTACTCTGTTCTGCCAAAGGGCTTTAGTTTTGACCTCAAAATCACTCATTTCTTGTTTCTACCTGTGCCATATAAATTTAAAAGCAGGCTACAAACTTACATCTTAGAAATTAATCTAGAAGTTTTATTCTATCTGGGGTGTAGGGTAGGCTGTGTAATAGTTCTGACTAACGAATTCCTTTTGGCTGAACTGTTGTCCAAGCTGTTGATTAAAATTTTCTTAAGATAGACATGTTTTGGTTGCCTGACTATTCTTTAGTTTACTATAGTCACGTTTGTTTGACTGACATACAGATTTATAAATGTTTCATTTGTAAATGACTGGATTTTTTTGGTGGAGTACATCACTAAAGAAATTGTCAACACTTTATAAATAATATTTGTCTTCTATCCTCACTGTCTTATTTTTGGAAACTAAAGTATAACAAAGTTTTTTAAAAAAGCATTTTCATTTTACATTTTGTAAATATAAAAAGGGAAGATGACCTTGCAGTTAACATATAAAATATATATTCAATTGTTTTATGAAATTCCATATATTCAGGAGTTATTGCTGCACTGCAGTGATTTTTTTTTTTCAGCCTCACATGCCCTCGTGTCTATAGGTCAAACATGGGGTATGTTTTCTTCAAGGAAGAAGTTACTGATGTTACAGAAGTTACTATTCCTGTCTATGATGCAATGCTTTAAGTACTTACAGTTGGGGAGAAATTGTTTGAACAGGGCTGAATCTGGGAACAAGTCAAGACTGGAAAACATAGGTCCTGTGGAGACTGGAAGGGGAGATTTTATTTTAGTTAGTTCCAGTGAAATCTGTTTCTGAATTTATCTGTCAAGTTCCTGGCAGAAACACTGTTACAGTGTTTCCAGTCACAGGGCCTCATTTCTGAGTTTGGAGATTGGTAATACTTCTGGAGCGGTAAGCAAGTTCTTTTTGGTTGGATAATCTTTGTAAGAGGAAAGGAAAAGCTGCTTTAACATACCCTGTACATTAGACTGCTCACAGTTCTATGCACTGTATATATATATTAACTTTTTCTTCGGCTAGGTTGCAGCATAGTGAATAAAGGAAGGTTTGGCTTTGCATTGCCTTATTTCTCTCCCTGCTCTTAACTTGGGATGTCAGAGCAGGGTTGGAGGGGCTGAGTTTTCCTTCAGTGGGACTGATTTCAAGGTCAGGAGCACCAAACCCACGAGATGGACCACCTGAGCATCTTGGCTTGTTCTTCATTTTGTGGGTGTGTTTGAAATCAGAGCTTGTCATGACTTTCCCGTGCATGCCCTGCGGCTAAGCTCAGCCTCTTGGGGCAGGGTTTGCTCTGCCAGCCTGCGAGCAGAGGGCTCAGACAGCCTGTGAGCTCACCGCTGTGCCAGCCTGCACACCTTCCTGCTGAGGAGGACTTCCTTGGCCTGCTTTATTGCCCCATAATGAACCGTTCGGGGGAAACTTTCTTGAAATAAGTGATAGGAAACTATTTCTCAGAGTCTGTCTTTTAATATTCAATTTCTGTTTGTTCAGATTTACCAAGTCTCCAGTGTTACTATTTTCATTGGATGGCTTCAGAGCAGAATATTTGCAGACTTGGGGTGGACTTCTACCTGTTATTAGCAAATTACGTGAGTAGTTTCTTTGTCTAAGAAATATTATGATGTCTTACCTGAAAAAAAAATCCACAGATGCAGTTTGCTTACTCTTTCAAATCATCATTCTTCTGCCATGAATATGGAAGTTGTCCCAAAGAACAACCATGAACACAGAACTTGAGGTCTGGGAGAGTAGAAGGGCAAGAAGGAGAGAGGGCATGAGGAAAGGGCCTTTTGGATTTTCAGTGGAATCTTATAAATTATAGCCCCTGTTAAATTTAGGAGGTGGTTCTTTTTGCTGAGGTTACTTTATTTCTTCAAAATAGAAGTAGATCCTTTTTACTCGATAATGCATATCATCTCATATTTAGGTGGAATGGCTTTGAAAAATGGAAAGCAATATAGAAAGCATTTGATTATATTTGGAAGAAGAAGACAGAGAAGAAAGAGACTAAGAACAGGTGTTATAGAAGGCTGGTAGAGATGTGGTGAATCCAAGGAAACCTTAATTTAAGAAACATGTCCAGAAAAATATTCCCCAGCTTTTTTAGTGTCCTTGATTTTGTAGTGTCTAAATACTTTTAGTTACTTTTCCTGTTTCTGTTTTGGCTGTGGTCTGTAGAGAACTGATGGTATTTCTTGTCTGAAAAATACGCCAATCTTCTTGACATTCATAAATTACTACCTGGGGTGCCTGGTTTCAGTTTGACTAAAAATAAATCAGTAAAAATACTTGCTTTTTTATACAGTGGTGGTTATAACTTGAAGTGTTCCAGAGGATAACAATTCGCAGATGTATTTGAGGTTTTGGTTTCTTTTTAATTTTGTTCCATGCTGGAATAAAGCGAGGCATTTGCAAAGTTTTCATTAGATGCAGTTATAAAAAATTTAAACTGGAGAAGACTTCTGGGACATTGTTAGGAGAGGCTGGCTAGTACAAATTATTCTAGCTCTGCCTGAGATACAAGATAGCAGTGTCACAAAGCGTCTGTAGGGCTTCCAGTCTGCGATATCCATTTCCACATGCGAAGTTTCTTCATTCTTTGGTCTGGATAGACTACAGTGTGACTTCTCTCATTGACTTCTTAACAAAGTTGTATTTCTCTTTGCACTGAACCCAAGATAAATTTTGACCGCTAAGAAATACAGATACCTTTGTATCTTCATTGAAGTAATTTCACTTCTCCAGAATGATGAAGTTTTTGATGTTCAGAACTTCTACTTTTAGAAGATTCTAATACCAGAATGCCTAATAATACATACTTTATACAGCACAAAATGAGGAATAGTCTGGGGGAAAGTATTAATTCTGCATTATGTTTACAGTTCTGCAGTACTCTGGGGCATTTTTTGGTAATGTGCTAGAAGGCTTTTGCAATACAATATACTACATCTTCAGCTTTCTTTTTTTCTCTCAGAGTAAAATAGCGGGCGAAATACTCAGATAAAGCAAATTTTCTTTAGTAAGAGAAAAATATTCTCATGAATGAAAATTTCTGTCACTGAGGTGTATATCCCATAACACTCTGAGGGCCTGTGGCTTCAAATCTCTATGTGCTTCATGTTTCATGTGTCCAAAAATGGTGGGAGCAGTCATATTGTAAAGATTAACTTCTATGTGAGTGAGTCAAAACTCCTGCAGGATGTTACTGCTCAGGAAAAGGTAATGAAATCCCTCCCTCTGTGTAGATAGGTAACAACAGTGAAAAAATTGCTTGACTGTTGCTGAGAATTTGTACTAAGTCCTTTTGGAGTTCATAGCTGTCCAGTGATAGGACTATTAAATTTTCAAAAAGAGACAGTTTAAGAATGACAGTATTTTCAAAGCAGTGAACAGCTACTCACCCTCAGTAACTTACTGGACTGCCTGGTTCCTTGTTAAATTAGAACCATGCTGAATACTTGGATTTTCACCTTTAAAACATTTGATGACAAGTGCAGAATTCTGATAGATAAAAATCATTCCATTATCTGGTGCTGTTAATTTAGCCATGCCTACAGTGATATTCCGGTGTCTCCTTGGAGAAATCTGTCAGACTAGATGCTTATAAGACAATACCATAATTTCATTTTTAGCTAGTTTTATTATACATTTGCTCTCCCTGCTACCTGAAAGGTGGATAATTCAGCGTGGAGCTGGTTTTAGTGAACCCAGGCATAGTCTTACTGTGGACATGTGGTATTCAGAGAAGATATTTTCATACACAATTATGCTGTGATACTTTACATTTTAGATAAATGATCCTTTTGTCTTAAATCATCTTTAGCTAAGGCAACAAGCCAAAAAGAATAGATAACTCTTATGGAAAGTCCTAGCAAAAGCCTCCTAGGATTTCTGGCAAAACTTTTAAAGTGTGTTTTTCTCTTAATTTTAAAAGCAAAACAAAACAAAAAACCAACTTCCCCAGCCACCCACACCAAAAAACTATGATTTTTGTAAAACAGTATCAACAACAGATTTGGAAATAGTTGAAATGTGCTCAGTGTCTTCCAGTAATAACAAAAGGTGCAAGTGATTATTTGTTACAACGGAACACAAGTGTGGGAGGGGATATCCATGTGACTTGAGAGGATTTATTTTTCCAGCCTGGCTTCTCTTTATCTTGGTTAGATCAAATTGATTATTTCAACTGAAATCTAGTCAAAGCCCCAGTCCAATGAGTTCAAAGAGCCTTGATGCAACACTTTTTATGTTATCAAACCTTTAATTTCTATTTTATTTATATTGTATGTAATTGCCCAGAGTCATAGTGAAGATGACCCAGTGGTGTTCTTCCTATAGGGTCATTAGTTTCAGTTCTTTATTATCTGTTGAAGCAGTTTTGATATTTAGTCAGCTTGTAAATGAATGTGGGAAGAAAATGTAAGTATTAAGTCCACAATTTTGAAGAATGAAAATTTTCTGGAAATATATTTTGGCTTTTGGTTTGCTTGGGTTTTTTTGTTTGGTTGGTTTTTTATAGGTGTATGTCTTAATGAGAGAAACTTGCGAGATTTTTATTTTAGTAATTTTGCTGACTTTCTTTGTTACTTCCTCTAGAGAAATGTGGAACATACACTTCCAATATGAGACCAGTGTATCCTTCAAAAACCTTTCCCAACCATTACTCCATTGTCACAGTAAGAATTCTTGTATATATGTGTTTCCACTACTGTTCATTATCAAGTTGTCTCCAAGGGAATAGTGTATTTTGATGCATTATTAAAATAATTGGATTTCCCTTCAGAATGGGATAAAGTATGTGTTACATTTGTGTAATTTAGGTCAATAGCTATTATGTAACACCACAGCTAATTGGCCAGATCTAATGTAAGTAAATCTAGATCTTCCAAGACTGGCTGTGAGAATTCCCATAGAGATGGGAGGTCACATCACTTTACAGCTCCTCATTTGTATGAATATTTCCACTAAATTGCAGTTCGCAGTTTCAAAGGAAAGATTTGAGCATCATGCTAATGATGACTCTGTGTGATGGACTGTACCCAAGCCTGCATAGAAATGTCACAAAGCTGATCTTGTAAATATGCCACGTCTTGTGTGTAGGAGGAAAAAGAAAAAAGGGAGATTTTCAACACAAATGCAGGGTTAGAATCCAGGGCATCCTTTTTAGTTTCATCATGCCACAACTAAAATTCAATCAAATGCTAGGATCTGTGCTTTCTTTCTTCCCAGTTTGTCAGGACATTTGGTAAGCGAGGAGCATAGGTTCAGGGATGAGGTGCTTAATTGTGTAATCCTCACAAATCTTGATGACTGGATATGAAACTAAGAGGCATTAATTGTGCCCTGCAGCCACGTTAGGTGTGCAATACAGAGCTTTATCTTAGCTCCCCGTTCTTGTGAAAAGTGGCAAGGTAGTAATGGTGGTGGTGTTTTATTCCTTATAAATGTGAAAAGGATCTAGTCTGCTTAAAGGTAGAGCACAGCACAGTCTGCTAAAATTACCCAAGAGCTGGTGCCTGTACTTCTTTTGCTACTCATGTGATGGTTTTCCCAGCTAGAGCTTTTGCTCATGTGATGGAGGTCCAGCATAAGTAATTGCTTTGTCTTTGGTACTAAAGATACAACAAACTCACACAATGTCTTTCAGTTTGATCCCAAAGGAGATTGCCTGATTTTTTAAAAAATCTCACTGAGAAGCAATTAAGGGTTGGAGGGTAGGGCTTGGAAGCAATGGTAGGTGTTGCTGTTAAGTTTGGGTCCTGAGCTACTGGTGGAGTAGAAGTCACCAACAGAGTATTCAATGACTATATTTGTCTGAAGGACATGCTTGTATAGCTGGAAGATTCTATTTTTTATAGCATTGCAACAAGGCATACTCTCAATTACAGGGGCTGTATCCTGAATCTCATGGTATAATTGATAACAAGATGTATGACCCCAAAAGAAATGCATCCTTCACCCTTAAAAGTGAGGAGAAGTTTAATCCACAGTGGTACCAAGGCCAACCTGTAAGTATTAATGCCTTTCTGAGAATTTACATCACCCTGTTAATGTTACTTAATATCGCTTGGATGCATAGTGATGTTGAAAGAGTACAGAGGGTACTTCTGAGTCAGCCAAGGAGCATTACTCAATTATAAATGAAACAAAATGTAACGAGTTTGTGGAACTTAAAGGGAATTTTCCCTAAGGAGAATGATGGCTTAAAATAGCTAATGTAGTTACCAGATTTTGGTCTGTTTTTAATATGAGTGGGCTTGCAGTTAACTTCTCTGAGGAAATCGACAGGCCAGTTAGTTTTAGTAATAAGAAGCACTTATAAAAGTTTGTGCTCTGCCCAAATTACTCGTAAGTCTAAAGATGTGGTTTTAAAAGAAATGGTCTCAGCTCAGTCATATACCTATGGCAAAACTGATGAGACTGTCATGAAAATGAAGTCGCATGGAAAAGTTTGAGTGAGCTCTAGCCTGAAGAATAGCAAGGGACCAGATGCAACTGTTTAGTAATGTGGGGAAGACTGGTTTTGTTTTTTTCCTTGAGGAAAGAACACTCAGGTGTAGACTTTGCCGGCGACTGAGAAGAGAGTGATACATGAGTCAGGCAGAAAACATACAGAAGGCATAAATACTCAGACCGTGAGAGCAGCAGGAAAACCGAAAGAAGTGACCAAAATGTAGCTTTGTATATCCAAGAATATGTGAGATAGAGATCCTTGGAATATTCCTACCCCTTCTTGTGTCACATTCTCCCTTCCTGGTGTTCAGCCATGGTTCTACCATCACATTTCTACTTGTGGTTCCTACCTCTGTCCTGGCTCTCCCTGGTGCAGCAGCAGCAGCAGGGATGCGAATGTTTGCCACAAGGAATATCTGAGCTGCAGATAGTGATGGCAGGCAAGATTGACTAGAGTGCTCCATTAAACTGTTAGTTTTTGTTCTTGCTGAAGGGTGCAGGGTTGGTGAGGGTGGCAGTGGGGTCTGGCAGCCTCTCAGCTAAATTGGTGATGGGCACTAACGATGGCCAATGTTCTCCGGCAGATTTGGCTCACAGCCATGTACCAAGGGCTGAAAGCAGGGACCTTCTTCTGGCCTGGGTCAGACGTAGCAGTGAATGGAACCTTTCCAAATCTGTATGAAATATACAATGGGTATGTAAACACCTGTGTCTTGGAAGAATATTTGACTTTAACAATTGCAGTGGGACAGAGAAAGCCTATTTTTTTTCTCCTGCTTTTCTAAATAGTGTTGTGCAATGGGGAAAAAAGCTAGGATCCTATTAACCTTGTTTCAGTATAATGCAGAGTCTTTGTTTAATTATCTTTTCATTCCTCAACAAATGTTTTAATGGTAAGATGTGTAAAAATCAGCTTAAGGCATAACCACCTTTGAAGCTCTAGTGCTTTACTCTTTCTATTTATAAAAGCCTTTTGTGGGTGATGTAGAGTATTTCAATCCAAACTTCTCATACAGTGAATGGATCAGGCTTTGATGTGATACTGTCCATGAAAACAAAAGTTTCACTGTTCACTGTGGTAGGCTGTTCCAATTTAAAATTATTTTCATTGCAGATCTTAATATTTCACATTAAGGCACTCATATTTTAGTCAGTGTTTGCTCTTCACTGCAATTAAACATTTTCTGCTTAATAAAAATGTATATGGCATTTACTGAATAATCTCAGCTCTTGCCCAAGAAATCAGACTTTTCATTTCTATCTTCATGGGATCATTTTCTCTTCATACATCCCTCATACAGGATGGAATTTTTGATTCTTGATTTGCTACCCACATATTTTTCCCTAGGAACTGGTGACACACTGTTACTTGAACTTATATTAAATACTGAATACTCACCTTGTGGGTGCCTCACGTTGTTAAAAGTCAACACGCTTATTGTTGGTTTACCTCAGTAATTGATACAGAGAATCATAGTGACATAGTATGAGAACTTGTATTCAACCTATTTAAATTTAAAATACCCAACCCCACTCCTAAACCAAGACTTTTTCAAAACATAATACAGGAATGAAAGCCTGCGTGTGACTTTGCACCTTGAGACCAATTATTTGCTTTGTATAATAAGCATAAGCACTACTGGGAGCTTTATTCTATTCATATTACAGTCATTGGGGACAATATTCAAGGGAGATTTAGATCAGGCCATAAACTCCTGTAGAGTCACAGGCAATCAGCATAGATGAATTTGTATCCTGCTAAATAGCCTGTAATGATTATTTTTTCTGCTCAAGTATTTGATTTTTTTGTAATGTATGGCTGAAAGATTTAGCTATTGGAAGTACATATCTGGTTGATACTGTATTATTCTGATGCAGCTCAATCCCCTTTGAAGAAAGAGTGGTGACTGTCCTTCGCTGGCTGCAGTTACCTGAAGATGAAAGGTAGGTATACAATTCCAAGTCTGAGTTCCTGTTGAGTCCTATTGCAATTAATTACTTTGTACACTTCTGTTTTAAACAATATCTTAGGCTTTATTCTAACAATAATAAAATATTTTTAAGGCAAGCCTGTTACTATGACTGAAAGCTTTTAAAATTAAGTTGCATTTCTCTGTTTCTGTGTAATGCATTTTTCCTCTGAATGACAGCATTGTTTCCAATATTTGATCTCCATTGTTGAAATATAATCTCTTCAAACTGTCTCAACATATATGTAAAATATTACATTTTTGGTACTGTTTGATATAGACCACACTTTTACACTCTGTATTTAGAAGAACCAGATTCCTCGGGCCATAAGTTTGGACCAGTAAGCAGCGGAGTAAGTACTTTTACAGTTTCTTAAATTTATTTTTAATTTGAAGCTTTTCTCTGGCTCGCTAACTTCTGTAATTCATGTTAGATCAACTGAGATTGTGTGAAATATGCTCATTAGGAAATAAATTTGTGAATAGACAGTCCATCCATGATTAACATTGATATAAAGCATATAATAAACAGCCTATTTAGTAAGCCTAATTTTTATGTTCTTTATTTCAATAACTTTTAAATTGGGTATGTCTTGTATGTTCTTTTATCTGCTCCTACTAATCATTCACATTGATTTTTGGCAGGGGAGGGGAGTGGGGACAGAAAATTTGTATACTTTCCATTTTGCAAAAGCAGAGGTTTGCATTACAATGTCCAAGTTTTGGTGGCTCAGTATTCATATTACAAGTGTCATTCATTTCCTGCCAGTCTCTGTCCTAAGGTTAAATCGATATTGGTCATAACTCCCTGCAGTTATAATTTATGCCTTCTCAGAAAGAGACAGATAAAAGGAACATTGACCCCATCACAGTCTCTGATTTATTATATAAATAAGAAGTCTTTGGGACTGCTACTGTCCTAAAAAGTACTAAATAGCTTTACATTTTAACAAACCAAAATGAGAAACGCAAAGGAAAAAGTTCTTGAAAATTCAGGAACTTTGTAAAATTCTCCCGTCTTTAACAGTCCAGGAGTTTGGGCACCATAATTAGGTATTTAACGTAAGCGGTGACAACAGTAAAAAGCTCTTGCCAATTTCTCTTGAGCTGGGAGTGGTTACTATTCATGGGAGAAGTAGCAGACATAATTGGGACTGGAGTATTGGGAACATGATTGAGTTGGCTTTTTCCTTGGTTAATAAGTGGATCTAAAGTTCTGTATGTCAGGAATGCTCTGGTGAGAAAGACCCTGAGGGTTTACATATAGTCCCTGCAGGAGCATCTCATCTTTGTTGACACAAAGCAAGACAGCCTGTACAAGTAGTTCAATGAGGTAATAGAATTACTTCGTTTGAAAATACTCTTTTTTTTTAAAATTTAGCAAGTATTCAAAAGTAGCTCCAGTGCTGTACCTCTGCAAGTGAGCTTGGGCACCCTGATCACAAGCAATGCTAGTCTGATACCTCATTCTTTGTCTTTTTCAGTTTCTTTTAAATAGTTTGACTGGATATTAGTGTCAGAGCACAATTTCAAGCTTGCTCCAATGTCTTTCCCAATAGGAATTTTGATTAAGAGTATTGCAGGATTGGCTTCCTCTATTCTCTTCAGCACATCAGTATCTTCACCCTTTGGCATTCCCTGTTGTCCTTGGTTGTGCCCAAGCACAATGCAACAAACATCCTCAATTTCATACTTTAAAACCACCCTCACTGGTTATAATCCGTGGGGTGTTTTTTTTGTTTGATGTTTCTGTTTTGGGTTTTTTCCTTTTTTTAAGCATTTGCAACTGAAGTAACACATAAAAATGTGTAGCTGTGTCATGGTACAGTATGAGACACAGAAAAAAAACTGGGCTAAGAGCTGTGTAGTGTACATATAGCCAGGCATCTGTACTTGGAGATAACTCTGAACAGTGCAGGTGATATGCAGTCTGCAGCCTCTCATTTTTATTTAGCCATATTTAACAGCATTTTACACGCTTACTTTACATTCCTCTTTCTATTCTGCAGGTCATTATGGCGTTACAGAGAGTGGACAAAATAGTAGGGATGCTGATGGATGGTCTGAAGCAAATGAACTTGCATAAATGCCTGAACATTATTTTTATATCAGATCATGGTAAATTTGATTTTATAAAATGTGTCAGAACTTCGAAGAACTGTCTTTATAAAATAATATTCTGAATTTATACTTGTGTGTTTCTGACAAGGTTAACAAAGCAAGTAATACCTATAAGATGTTCTATGTCATCAAGATGATATAAGAGATACTTAGTGTGAGAGAGAGATTATTTTATGAGGGGGTAGAGAAGTGGAGAACATAGGAAGGACTTAAATAATTTTCTTATTTTATTTCTAATTCCTTTTGTGACCATTGCCAGATGATAAAGGAAATAGAATAAAAAATGTGAACTGTTAAAAATAGATTTCATTTTCTTCTCTTTTAACTACACTGCACAGCAACAGTTTGCAAACTGCTGAAGAACTGAAAATAAAAGCAGTATCTTCCTTTCAATTATCAGTTCCCTTATATGTTATTATAAGACTGTGAATATGAAACTTCAATTTATTTTTCTAGCTTTTCTGTATATCTTGAATTATTTCTGTAACTTGTGTATTTAACTATTTTTTTGTACTCCTTTTCTTGGCAAACAAAATGTAAGCACACTTTCATGCAGCCCAAAATTGACTTGCAAAACTCATTGCCATGGGGAATGATGCAAGTCAAATATTGAAACAGACTTTAAAAAATTATTAATGGAGGGTAAACCTGTGAAGAATTATTTAGAGTTCAAATGCAATATGCAACTTGAAGTCCCTTTGACTTCTGAAAACTGATAAGGAGCACTGGGAGAAAGACCAGTCAATAATACTGTGCTTATCTGGTATTTATCTAGACATGTTACTGAACACTATTTTGTAGGATACTGGGCTAAATTAGTATTTGGTCTGACCCTTCCTAATGTTCTTAGGCTCATAAGAGTGCTCTTCCCTTTAGAGAAGAAAGTTTGTCTATTTATTCAATTGGAGAGTCTTTCTCAGCTGAGGAAATGGCTGATTGTGCTTATCTGTGTGTGGTTTTTTATCTTCTACACACGAGTATTGCGGTCTCCTTGGGTCAGATGTCTTGGGGTTGCTGATAAAAAGACCACAGAAATTACATTTCTGACTTGTACAACTGAAGTCATATGTCTCCTTAGCAAGGCTACTCTACATTGATATTTGCATTTAAAAATAAAATTTATGTCCTTTTACAGGGATGGAAGTAGGCAGCTGCAGAAAAACAGCATATCTGAACAGCTACCTGGACAATGTTCAAGATTTCATGGTTGTACCTGGTCCTGCAGCTCGCCTAAGACCTAATAATGTTCCAGATGAGTATTTCTCTTGTATGTAGTTGCTAAACTAACTTTTGTTATTTGGTTACATGCTTTTGTACCTTATAAATACAAACTTAGGATCCACACATTCCATTAGCAAACTTGAGTGAAGGCCAACTGGGGACAACTTGGATAATGAGGAAGAGGAAATACTGAGTAGTTGTGTGCTTGTGTTTTAAAGACAATTTGACTTTTCAAGTCTGAAAATGTATTTGAACCCCACATATTTATTTTATGGGTTTCCTTACCAGCTGTAAATGCCTCCTGCCTTGTGAATGGCATTCCTTTGAATAAGATTGCTGGTGCTCAAGACAGCCCAAAAATCCTCCCCTCATGTCTCACTTAATTTCCTAATTTACTAGGTTTTGTATAAATTTGCAGTATTTTTGTATTAGAGGAATGTTAGATTGTTACCATAATTTACATATTATTTTGAGTACTGTGTTTCCTAGTTATAAAAAATTGGCCTAATATTCCGACAGTAATTAAGTAAACTGCAAGTAAACATAAATAAGAAAAAAACCTGAGTAAAAGTCAGTGAACACGTACAAATTTTAAATTCTGATTTGTTAAGCAGTCTCATTTTAGGTGAACATTTAATGCCTGCAATTTTTGGTACTTTTTAATGTTGAATTCAGGGGTTTCCTTCATGTTTCATAGTGTTTTTTGTGGAGATTGGTGTTTTTTCTCTGTCTAGACATTTGTTCTCTGTGCCCTTTAAAACTTGCAGGCCTTGGCCCCACTGACTTTAAGCCCTGTTTACTTCACTGCTTGGTGCTATTCTAAACTGTTTAAAATGTTTACTTGGAGAACGTGGGAGTCAAATGCAGTTTCAGAGAAGCAAGCTCAGGAGGAAGAAAAGTAGCGTGTCTGCTCCTTTGGACATGTGCACTGCTACGCTGAAGTAGCATAGCTTTGTAGCCCAGCATGTATCTGTATTCCCTGCAGGAATTATGAATGGTTCTCTTGCCAGGGTAATCCTTTATGTACTTTAGTCAAGCATTGGATATAAGAGTCAGGACAGAGTAACTGTGAAGTGTAGTGGGCCTGTGTTACACAAAATGTCAAACTAAATGATGTAATGGTCCCTTTTGGCTTGAGTCTAAGCATCTGAATCCTAGCCAGCTTGTGCTTGGCTTGCTTGCTTTCTAAGGATATTTGCTTGACAAAACTGCTGTCCTGGTAGTTGCATTTTTTATCTTTATAAGTTTATTAGCACGGAAAAATTCATCTTGATTAACACCGTTGCTTCTTTTGTAAAAACTTTGTGTTTTCTAACAGTGGCTAATATAATTTAACATTTAACTAATAATATTAACGGAAGTTTAACTAATATAGTTTAACATTTAAAGCTGTAAATAAGTAATCAAGGGGAAGAGAGGCTGAACTAAAATTTCATAAAAGCAATACCTTGACAGTTTAGTGATTATCTTGCTCTATATGGTTTTCAATCTGGAAAAATAACTTTTTACGCCCAGAAATTTATTGAAACTTTTAATTTGTATTATGTGGTGGGAATGCTTTCATTTTACATCTGATCTTTTTTAACTTAGGTGACTAATACTTACATATGATTCTTCCAGTTAATTATGAAGGCATTGTCAGAAACCTCACGGTAAGTGTTGTCATATCTCTTGTTCTAGCTTAATTTCTGCTGACATTTACAGTTGTTTTCTAGCATTAGCTGTTTGCTGGGCTCCTCACATACCATCTGTACTTTGGTTCAGTGACAGGATGATGGGACATAGTCTTAAACTGACCAGGGGAGGTTTAGGTTAGACATCTGGAAGAATTTTTTCTGTTGTCAAGGTAGTGTTCATGACCTCAGGGGTCTTTTCCAAGCTAATTGATTCTGTGTGTGATTTTTGGTTAACAACAACAACAACAAAAGTAGTTCCACACAGGGGAAGGTGCAAATTGAGTAAGGTGACATATGGCTGTCAGGTTGTGCATTAACTAAGGCTTTATGTTAATTTCTTTTCACTGTATTGTGTTGCTCCTCAGACTTGGGAACTTGTGTATCTGTACCACACTAGTTGAGGGCTATGTCAGTGTAAAGCTCAGCTCTATTGCCAGGACACACATAGGATTTTCTTGCTCATACCTTTTTGATAAACAGCTTTGAGAGAGGATATTGACTTTTTTTTTGTCAGTTACAGTTTAATGAATTTGCTTTTTTGTCCTGTCCCTGGTTTCTGTTCTCATCCCTGTACCGTAATCTGTTTGCCTCTCATTTGTGCAGACACTGCTGTTCAAGAGAGCAATGCTGTTTGTATAGATGACTTCACTATTCAAAAATGCCAATATTGCAGTAGAGATTTTTGTTTTTGGTTTTGTGTTGTGGGTATTTTTTTTTCCTTTTTAAAATCATTAATGGATCTTAGTTAATGTAAAAATTTGTCTGTGAGTGACCAATCTAAAAACCCTTTAAATGTTGCCTTCTCTATTACAGAGTTCTAGAGTTGTTGCACTGGATAGTCTCCTAGCACTTATTAAAGTATCATGATGTTCATGTCTTAGTGTAATTCTTTGTTACTTTAAGCAGTACCGTTTGGTTCTATACAATTGTAGGCTGTAAGAAAAAAAAGCAAGTTTTGTCCATAATCCAGTATTAACCCAATATTACCTTCTACTAACTATTGAATCCAAAACCAGCCAGTATTTGTGATTTAAGTATTCATTCATACGTCCCAGACCTTATGACTCCAAACCTGGTGGAGTTTCCTTGTTCTTAGTGGAAGTTATTGCAGACCATTTGCATTTGATGTGCTTTATAAGAACTGTGCATGATATAAAATACACACTTCACCAAAATTTACTTATGTTTTAATTTAAACATTTCAGTGCATAAAACCAAATCAGCCTTTCAAAGCTTATATGAAACAGCTGCTACCCAAGCGTTTCCATTATTCCTATAATGATCGGATTGAACCGCTGCACTTCTATTTAGACTCCCAGTGGCAGCTTGCTCGGTAAGTTACAGTTTTCAGCACTTGATTGTAAAACAATTAAATTCTTGTTTTCTCACAGCTTTTCTCTTCCAAGTGCTTAGAGTTCAATGATAGCTGTTAGAGTGTGATATCCTTGTTTGTCATAGCAAAGGGACATTGCAAAGAAACAATGCATGCTTTTTTTCTGCAGGATTTGCTGGCTGGGGAGGCTTAATTCTAAACTGGCTTAATTCTAAATGATAGCTATTCCCCCTGCTGGGTATGGATGTAGTGGCAGGTTAGAAACTAAGGTCCTCACTGTCAGGTACTTGAGCACATCTTGCCATGCTGTAGGAATTTCCAAAGTGATTCCATGAAAGCAGAGCATGTAAATCATTACTAGGTTAAATCAGTCTTGTCAGTCATTGAACTTACTGAGTCCATGATTTTTAATTACCTTACATGTTTTGACAAAAAATGTACAAGTCCCAGAATAGTGGTATCTGCTATAGTAGTATTAATTTTGAGCACCTCTGTGATACTTCAGCGTTTTCATCATGGAAGAGTTTTTCAGTTCACATCTGCAGTAAGTCCTGTTGTGTAACACTGCAGATGTGTGCAAGTTGTGCGAATCAGATTTGGGTTACTAGAGCTGTGTGTTTAAACAGTGTGTATGGACCTAGCATAGGTTAGAGGTTTGTTTTTACTAGACTGTAAGATGCCTGTCTGAAATTAGATTAGTGTTTTTATTTAAAAATATTGGGAATATGCTTACATAAAGTACTGTAAAGTTGTTACCAAATGACAAATGTGAACTGAAAATCTGTTATCCTGAAAACACTTCTTTTTTCATGTTCCATGTGCTTTGACTTTAAATGACTCTGATAGACATATGAAAATTCCAATGGGATAACCTTTGCAGAGAAAATTACCATTCTGATTTTAGAGGCATTCTTTTCTCAAGCTTTAAAGTCTTCTAATTCCCTATGGAAAATCCTCCAAGAATCTTTAAACAGAGAAGTAAATAAATCATCACTGAATGTACTTTATGCCGATATTATTTGGAAAGTGTGAGTTATATAAACTGTGTATTTTTTATAGAAAACCACTTGAAATTAAAAGCTGCAAAGGTGGATTCCATGGCTCAGACAATCGCTTCCCCAATATGCAGGTGAGATTTAAACTTATGTTAGCCCTTATTTTTAGCTCATTCTATTTCCAAATGCTGTGTTTGCTGGGTGTTGAGTTTTTTTCTTAAGATCCGTGATATTTTTCCATCTGCAATTAAAGAAATCAAGCATGTATGGGACTGATACTGTGATGTGCTGGGTAATCCATCCAGGGTGGTATTTCATTGTTTAAAGAGTTGGTCTAAAGTCTGATAAGACTTACCCCAGAGCTTTTGTTGTGCCAGTAGGAGTATAAAGTTATGACAAGTTGCTTTGTTGTAATATTAAAAGCAGCAAAAGCAAAAACTTCTCATCAAATTCTCAAATAATTTTAGGCCTCAAGACAAGAAAAGTTGTTCCTTAGTCAGCCAGGCCTCTAGTCTGTAAGCCTAGTTTATTCCTTGATTTCTGAGTTGCCCAGGAACAGAAGTAACAGGTTTAAACTGTAATAAAGAGTCAGTTTGGTTATTAGAAACCTTTTTTTAAACCATCGAGGAATGATTAGTTTGCCTGGGAAGTCTGTGGAACTTTTACAACAGGTACTACCTGTTCAGACAAGCTACTTTCAGAAACAACATTTTACTTCTGATTTTGTCTTTTGAAAAACGTTTACTATGTTATCTTCCAACTCTGGAATTCTAGTCAGTCAGGTTATTTATCACTGTTTTGAGGTAGTCTGTTCAGGAGAAAGCATGTCAGTTGTCTGAAGTAAGGAGGGTCTCGAAATTCTTCTCTTTAATGAGAAATGGGAAGAGATCATAGGGAAACATGAAATCAAATCCTTAGTTTTGTCTGTTTTTTGGAATAGTCACTTAACCTACCCACTGCCTTAGTTTCTGCTATTGATAAAATGAAAACCAATATTCTTGATTTCAAAAAGGTATTTTTAGGATTAAAATCCATAAACAATTGTGAGGTACTTGGAACTATTGCAGTGAATATATGTGAACACATCTATAAAAAGAAATCTGTGTCTTATGTGGACTTTGTAGGTCTTCTTATAAAACTTGTTTTCAATAATTTTCTCTCTTAAAAGCCTTTTTTTTTCATGTGTTGTAGGATTATATAGTGTGGGGCATCCAACTCTTTTTAAAAAAAGCCTTAATCTTGTATCAATTTGCCCTTCAGGCCTACACTTCTTTGACAATGGAACATGTGTTGATAGTGTGTCTAGTAATGGGGTGCAATCAGCAAGGCCACGTGATGCAAAATGCATCCTTATCTCTCTCTGCTGCTGTTTGTGCAAACTTCTCTCAGTAGGTTGACTCTACTCAAACTTTTTTGCCACACTTGGGATTGTCAGTTCATAGCACCCCTAATAGATCTTAAAACAGATATAATTTATCCTTTTTTTGGCTAACATTATAGCAGCATAACAGCATTTCCTACTCTGTAATTACCAAAAACAACAGAAAAGAGGTAGTGTGTCCCTATCTCATCTGGTTCAAATTAGGCTTGTTGAGTACATTATTAGCCTGCAGATTTTAGTATCAACAGTTGCAGAATGATGTCCTGTATCTCAAAAAAAGGAGTTAAGAGTTGAGTTTTTAGCCTCTGTTTTTGCCACACAGCTATGAAATCTGAGACGATTGCATTGCTTGCAGAGAGCTTAGAGATCTTACCCAGGGATGTGCTGTGGAGTGTAAAACATCCATCATTCATTCATTATCTTGATACCACAGATGTGTGCAATCTGTTTCTCTTCATTAAAAATAAGCTGAATGACTCAGCATAAGTTTTAAAACAATGTTTTTGGCAGCAGTTGAATTTAAGCATTTGTTGCCCTTGCTTCCTGGATTTTACTCATGCAGCAAACCCTGCTGTATGCTAGTGTAAGCTTTGCAGTGTCAAGTGGGTTGGGGAATTGAACCAGAAGGAAAAGAGCCAGCAGGAAAAAAAAAAGGAAAGGTTTTTGAGCTGGCAGCATTCCTGGATCAGGTCCAGTACAGCTTGGGAAGTGGTGCAAGAGAAAAGAACAGCTGCACACCAGGCGTGGAAGCCTACGATCCTACCATTGCTTAAACCGCTTAAAGCATTGCTACCAACAGATGCTTTTATAGCCCTAAGTTAAAAGCTTCCAAATTGTTTACAGGATGTGATGTGTGATGGTTGCTTTGGATCAGCATTTCCATTAAATCTCTTCAAGCATTTAAGAAAGTAACTTTTAATTTCTTCAGAAGTGGAGAAGAGCAAGGGACTTCATAAATGGCTGAAGGCAATGAGGCAGAATTTGGTTTCCTAATACTCTTCTTCTACTTTTAAAAATTTTTCTTATAAATCTATGTTTTTTTAAAAGAAAAACACATGCTTTTGACTTGATACATACTTTGTTGGCAAAGTAAAGATTAAGTTCTTGGAAGAAAATGCCCTCTGAGTATGAAGATATTTTTCATTTCAACTTGTCTTAAACAGAATTCCACTGTACTTTTCTCTGTAAATCCTAGGCTATCTTTATTGGTTTTGGACCAGGATTCAAGTCTGGTACTCAAGTCGATCCATTTGAAAACATTGAAGTATATAATTTAATGTGTGGTAAGTACAATGGATGGGGGTCATTTTTGTTCACTAAAATATAATATCTTTTGGGCATTGTAAATCTTCTAGTAACAGGTTGTTAAGTGTCCTCTGGAGCTCATCCTTAAGACTTGCTGCTGATTTTCACAAATCACCTCTTTGTTTTTCTGGGAAAGGGCCATCTCTAAACAACTGACAGCAGTTTAGGATCCACTGGTCAGGCTACCTTGTATATCTCTTTTCCACTGGTCACACTGTATATTCCTCTGGCTTTTCCTGAGCTGGTGCTTTGACTCACCACTGGTAAAAATGGCTACTTCACAATCTCTACCATCAAGAAGAAGGGAAGCCCCCTTTCCCCCCTCACTCAAACACAATGCTACTGTGACTCTTTGTTCCTTTGTCCCTTCTTCATTCTGTATTTCATGGTTTCTCCAAAAGTCTGTCGCTAGATCTCTACCACCTTCTGTTCATTTATTCCCCTTGAGGTCTTCACCTCTTTTGCATTGTTTCCTGCCTACTTCCCTCTCCTGTTAGAGCCTATACTGCTTCTGTGAGGAGAAAAATATTACCAAAGAGTCTGATCCAGAAAATACTTCTTAGGAGTACAGCAAATGCTTGAGATCGGTGACGATATTCAAGTATACCATATTTCAACCATGTGTTTAAATTCTCCGCTGGAATAGGAAACAGGCCATTGTCAGGAAGCATGTCTCTCTCAGCCTTGTGTGCTTTGCTGTCTTCTCCTGTCGTGGTTGATTATTAAAATACCTTCTTGTGCCCCCTGAGCTAATCTGCATGTGCTGCCTGGGAGGGATAGAGTGCTTACTGAAATGAGTTCAGTGATGAGGTCAGATGTGTTAAGTGCAGTCACTGAGGTTTAGATTTTCTCCATCCTGTACACAAAGAATTAGATGAATGGGATGTATAAAACCAGCATGTTCACTTCCTGATATAAAATTAATTGAGGTGACTTACTCAACCTTAGAAGCAGAATAATGCCATGCTGAATCCTAGGTAAGAACATGTGTGGTCCCTTTTAATGGGGTTACATTGGTTTTCCCTTTGGGTGTTATGAGAAGCAAGCAGTGATGCTTTGACTCATCCATACTTTGTAAGCACAGTATGATCAGCTGTGTATTACACTCTTTCTCCTCCTGTTAATATCACCTGAATTCTTTCCAGATTTGCTTGATTTGACACCAGCCCCAAACAATGGAACTCACGGACGCCTAAACCATCTATTAAAGCACCCTGTTTACATGCCCCACCATCCCAAAGAAACAAGCCATCCTTCTGAATGCTCTGTGGTGGGAGAAAGAGCCTTTTCAGTGAGCCTTGGCTGCTCCTGCAGGACAGCGGTAAGTACTGAAATAGTTAAACTT
Source organism: Acanthiza pusilla (assembly GCA_036630365.1). Classification (NCBI taxonomy): domain Eukaryota; kingdom Metazoa; phylum Chordata; class Aves; order Passeriformes; family Acanthizidae; genus Acanthiza; species Acanthiza pusilla. The sequence continues at coordinate 24,643,997 of JAXCHO010000023.1, read as the reverse complement.
GTGGAGGCAGAAATCTGTGTTATATTCAGAGTGAAACTTTGCATTCTTCAGAGAGTTTCACAGCCCCTTACTGTTGGTTTCAAAATCAAATCTTGCTTGGGATTAGTGAGTGCTAGCCTGTATTTGTGCATTAATTTTTGGCAGATTGCTCAGGTTAAGTCACATTCATCTCTGAAGAGCCTGGAAAAACCCCACAGAAGCTTGATGGGGAAAGCATTCAGTTCTTGTTTGTTCCACGTAATTATGTTGAAATTTCTCTTCTGTGAATATTGTGTTTGGGCTGTGGTTTTCAAGCCTGTAGATTTGCTTGTGGCAAAACCTTTTCTTTTCTGCAAATTCCCTGTAGCTCCTCTCCAGTACATGTCAGTGAGTTCTGTATATGTTTAATTTGCAAGACAGAAGTTACACTTAAGTGTAGTACTGACTCATAATATGCTTTATAGAATCTCACTGCTTTTCCTTTATAATTATAGGGCTTGCCAATAAGGGATTTTCATCAGCGTTTAAATCTTAATGAAACAGAAGGTAAGAACTTCAGATAATAATATAATATTTAAAAGCTAGGGAAAATAATGATTATTAGTTATCAAACATTTTATGTTTTTAAACTTCTGAGCAACTCTCAAGTAAATGGTGTGAAAACTCTTTGAAATACTTGCTGTAATTATAGTCCTGCCTGGAGAATTTGCAGATTCCTCACCCCTGGAAGTGTTCCAGGCCAGGTTGGATGGGGCTTTGAACAACCTGGTCTAATGGAAGATGTCCCTGCTCTTGACAGGGTGGTTGGAACTAGATGGTCTTTATGGTCTCTTCCAGCCCATACCATTCTGTGATTCTGATGTTTTGAATAGTCTGAACTATTTGTTCTCAAATAAATGTCTATCCTTTTATGTGTGTCTTTATGGTATGTGTGTTACTTTTGACTTTTCTAGCACTGAAGTAACAAGCATTCCAGAATGGGAACCAAAAGTGGTGTATGGTATATTTGTCTGATAAGAAATCAATGCAAATAATGATATCATAATGGCAGCATGCTTTTAATGAGGCATAAGGAGTGTTTTACATTTGAGTTGTTTTGTGGTCTTGAGCTGTCACTTCTTTTACTTATGCTTTATTTCTGTTCATTGGACATACATGTGCCATGTTTAAGCTGCAGTTTGCAAGGCTGTAGATATGCTCATGACTCATAAACTATTTTGAACATGAAAGAGGTAAAACAAGTAAATAATGAAAACTGTAAGTCAAAATGGAATGTAGCCCTTAGTGCTAACGCCCTAAAAGATGATATCGAGAAGATTAGGCTGTCAGAAATAGGCTGATAGAGTCCTTTTTTCATGAAACCTTGGATGTTTTATGCAGATAAACTATTTGGCAACACCCCAATGTAGCTCACTATTAAGAACTGGACATAAATGCCAGTTACGGGCAGGATCCAGTACTTGCTGCTTATCCGGAGCTAATTTAAGGCTTCTGTTGATTTGTGTAGTTTGCCCTGAAACAAAGAGTGGATAGAGCTTTCTTGAATCTTTTCCACTAATGACAGGTCATAATTTTAAAATGTGTCCCAGAACCCTCTTAAAGTAAGTCTTTCAGTATTGTCATGCTCATGAGAACAACAAAATCAAATCCAGTTAGAATGATATGATGTGCTTTCCCAAAAGTATGCAAGGGGTTTTGCTAAAACAGACTCTGCTAAAGATCTCTGAGGACTTTCCTTAACCTGGCTTTGAAGAAATATGGCAAGGCCAAGCACAATACCATATTTCAGTTCCCTTTTGTAGAAATATGAATTTAAGGCTCTAAACTTACATTTTTGAAGCAATAGGATTTTGTCTTGAATTATCAGTATTATATTATACCAGTGGTATAACACTTGTCTTAATAGCAGTAATTTCATTATGAATTGTATTAATTAAGCACTAATTAGCTATAAAAAACATTGCCATATAAAAGAATTCTAGTAACCGGCCTAGAAGCTCCTTAGGACTATAGAGTTCATTAGTTACTTCAGTTTGCATATTCTCTCATTGACTGTCATAACTTGACAGTCTGTAAGAACAAAAAATTGTAACTGCATGTTTAGTTTTATGAAAAAAAAAAATTGTTTTTCCCTCATGGGTGGAGAAATATCTGTCATAATCTTGACTTCTTTTTGTGCTGTGGAATTACTGTGGAAAAAGTGCTTCTCATTAATTTCTCAATTTCTTTCCTCATGTAATACATTTGCCTTAAAATTGTATTATAATTTGTGGATGGTAGGGACCTGTTTAATGGAAAATTTACTTTGACACTTTCTTTATAATTCTAGTCATGTAATGAATGAAAATACTTGAATTTTGAAAGGCAAAGTAGTGAGTCCTTGCACAGTTGAAAATCCAAATCCAATCCAGTACTTCACTGTATTGTTTATTTAGATTTCTGTATTTCTTAGTTTTTTAAATGTATTTTTACATATGACTGTGTTTTCTACTGAAACAGTAATTTCAAATCACCAGAATTGTTTTCTCTACCATCTAAACGTTACATAGAAGCAGATCCCACATTTTTAAATTGAAACACAAAGTCAACAAAGACTGTAACTTTGCAACTTAAATTTATCTCCTGTTTTTAATGGCAAAAGGTTTGGGTTTTAATATAAGCTTACTTTGTGCAGTATAAGTTAAAATGATTGGTTTATACTGGCTTAGTCACTTAATTTATTGACTTAGCATAGGAACTATGCCTTTGATACAATGAAGAAAAGCTTTTGTCCCATTACTGCAACTTCTGTGTGTTTGGCAATTGAAAATTAAGGCAATCTCAGGTGTATAAAAGAAGGAGGTACTTAACAACCAGTATTAACTGAAAAGTAATAAGCACTATTTCTGTTGCAGTTAAGAAGACAGAGGAACTCAATTTACCCTATGGACGGCCCAGGGTTCTGCAGAAAAGACATAATTACTGCCTCCTTTACCATTACCGCTACGTGAGTGGGTACAGCAGGGACTACAGGATGTCTCTGTGGAGTGCCTACACTGTTGGCAAAGACGTAAGTACAAGAAGAAAGATTAGATGCAACCTTGAAAAGCAAAAATCTTGAGCGTCAGTGTCGTTCATGCCCTGATATGATCCTTCTCTCAGAATATAATCCTGATTGAGGGGGGGAAAAAGAGGTCAGTGAAAATAAATCAGGTCTAGGTCAGTGAAAATAAATCAGATCTTTGTGATCCTGAATCCTATGCTTAAAATACCTGTCCATGCAGAGCACTGATCTGATGAATGAAAGTTTTTTTCAAGCTGGCCTTTTCTATTCAGAAAAAATTTAGAAGCCATATCATGCTCAAAAGGAGCAAGGATAATAGAGGATACTTTTAAATTTCATTATCTGGGAATTATATATTTTTAATAATGATTGTTATGATGAAATTTAGCTAAACTGGCAAGATTTGCTTGATCCTAAATATTTTGAGGTTAGTGACATGAAGCAACCAGTTACTGTAACAAGTAATGTATCTGTCAGTTATGTGGGTTTATCTGTCAGTAAATCAGGTTATCTTTAATGGGCACCTCTAGATTCCCTTCTAGATGTTATAATTAACTAAAATGCTGCAGTTCTGTTCACTTTATTTCCAAGTTATATGAAGTAGATGGAAGGGTTTGTTTTCCACTGACAGAAGGGGAGCAATTCTTGCATCTTAGTTGAGCCATTCACACTCTTCAAGGAAGGTACAGCTAAATGGAGTTTTGCAGTCTCTCATACCAAGAGAATTATTGTAAGTCAGCTTTCACAATGATACTTTCTTCTTGTTCAATAGGACAAATGGATTTCTTCTACAGGAACTGCCTCCAGCTGTTTACACAAAGATGTTCGTATTTCACAGAATCATAACCAGACCTGTTTGTTTTACAACAATCATCCTCGCCTAACTTACGGATTTCTTGCTCCTCCAAGTAAGTACTTTGCCTTCATTGTATAGTGTATCTGATTTGTGTGATTTGTAATGTAGCAGGTGCAGTCTTCTGTATCTTGTTCTTGATAACTAATCAGAATATGAAGCAGTAGCTGCTGAGTTGTTGCAGTTCACTTCAGCATATGAGAAGGGAAAACATTTTAGGTGCTTCAGGCACTTTCAGCATCCAAGGGGCTGTCCACGGTCACTTAGTATTTCCCAGAAGTTTTGAAACTCATCAGATTTCTAAAGTGGCATCTCACAGAAGAAACTGGGAAGAACATGTGGACATTGAATAACGTCCGGCAAGCTGGTAAATTGCAAATTCACTTTGTATGACAATATAAGTGGATAAATTGTTTGTGAACTGTTGCTGACCTTATTTGGGCACATTTTATGTTGACTTTACTGCATAGAGTACTAAGTAGAAGGTTATTTAAACATCGGCATCAAATATAATTTACAAAGTTTCAATAGAATCCTATCTTTAAGCCTAGATTCTGCAGTCAGGGAAAGTTGGTCTGACACTCAGGAATTTTATTTCCTTCCCCAGAATTCAGAAGCCTATTCTGATATTTTTAAATCTCACAGAATTTTCCAGCTGTATATCTGACAAGTGTAATTGCTGCTGCTACTAAGATTATTTATTTTAGATGGAATCCAGCATATACTGAAGTCAGCATTTACACCCACGTTGGTTTTGGAAAATGAAGTTAGGTCAGCTCCATCTTAATGTTACTACACCAATCACTAAAAGCATGAAATGCGAGTTTGAAGTAACAAATTCAAGTAATTAATTGCCCTTTTTTGGTTTCAGATTTTATGACAGATGAAAAGAAACCTCACTATGATGCCTTACTTACCAGCAACATTGTGCCAATGTATCCTGCATTTAAAGGTATTTTGTTTCTATGCATATTTTGTATGCATGGTTGAATATAAAAAAGATGGCTGGTTTTTTTTGCTTGCTTCCAAATCATGCAAATGACCCCTGGTTCTGGGCATAGACGAAAAATGAAATGGTTGGCTGGGAGAGAATAAGCATGTTTCTGGTGAAAAAGAAAGATAACTGTGGTACTTTTCCTGAAAAAAAGAGATGTCCTGTTTTATAATGGAATACTGTTCAACTCTTAATTGTAATTTAAAATATTATATAGGTTGGATACTTACCAGCTCATAGGTGTGTGTACAAGCTAGCCAGGCCAGCTTGGCTGTGGGGCAAGAGGCAGGCAGGCATGTTTTTCTCTGGCCTTTCCTCTAACCTCTCCATGGTTTGGTTTCCAAGGAAAGAAACCTAGGGTCCCAAGGAGCAGCACCACTACGCCTCAGTCAAGTTTGTGGTTAGGGTGACTGTGAAACCACAATGTCAGGACATGCTGCAGTGAATGCTGCTGCCCAGTTGGTTGCAACCTTTAAAAACAGCAAACACCTGTGGAATTTATTATTTTCCTAGCTTATCATGTTTGTTTATACTGAATGCTCTGTACAGTTGTATTAGCAGCTTCTATCTTGAATCTTCTGTCTTCTATCTTCCTGCTTCCGTTACTGTGTTTCAGTGTTATGGAACTACTTCCATCAAAACCTGCTACCTGAATATGCTGCAGCCAGGAATGGTGTCAATGTAGTCAGTGGTCCTGTGTTTGATTATGACTCTGATGGGCTCTATGATACCCCAGAAAAGTTGAAAAGGTGAGAACCTCTCACATTCTAATCCTTTGTTTCTTTCCTCCATTAGTGTTCTGTTAGTAATTATTATCCTTGTTCAGAAAGACAGACAAATGGCCCTAAGCAGAAAAGTAAGTTAAGAAAGAAGCAACAGGCACAAAGAGAAAAGTGCACCTTCAAAATGTGTCATCCTAAACCCTAAGGTGAAGTGTAAGAGAAGCTGTTTCATGTGAAAGAGTGTCGGCCAGCCTGAAAACTTGGGACTTTGCCATTGCCTCTAGGAGAAGACAAGGCAAGGGCTTATCCCTGGGGGCATGGTTGGCACTTCATGAGCTGGCGGAGTTCCACTGCAAGTTGTGGGTTACACTAGTTAGGAAAATTGGGTCAAGGTAGCAGGCAGATGGTTTTCTGGACTTGGGCTGAACTCTTCATCTGCTCTGGAGTTTTACACATTTTTGTGATAAATGAGTTTGTTGTAATATCTCCTCAAACTTGTTACTTAAATCAGACTGCGAGCCAAACTTGGTTTGCAAAAAAAAGTAATCTGGAATTTTCCTTCCAGACCTTAGCCTTCTTTGGACAAAATAGGTGAATTGCTAAAATTGAATATAGCCGATTGCTGTCATTTGGTCTTTATGCAAGTATGATTTGGTGGATTTACAGAAAGATCTTTTGTATTTCAGATACCCTAGTAATTCAGAAGTTCCAGTTCCAACCCACTTCTTCATTGTGCTGACTAGCTGTAAAAATACTTCTGAAACTCCTCTGGAGTGTGAAGGGTCTCTAGATGCCTTGTCTTTCATTGTACCTCACAGAGAAGACAACAGTGAAAGCTGTGCAGTAAGTAGTTGGCTTGGTCCCCATAAATATCTAAAGTCAGGCTGGAGCTTGTTTTGTTGGATATCAGTGGTGAACTAGTTAAAGCCTGTAATAATGGTGCAGTCTATGTGATCCTCTTGAGAGAAAAGACAATATTTTTGCAAACGGAATTATGTCAAAGTCTGTGGATATGATCAAATGGGAAAATAGATCTGTTCAAAGAGCAAAACTTAAGAGCTAGCAGAGTGGAATCAGAGTATGCAGAGACCGTCAGTGTGAGACACACATGGACTTCTGTAATGCAACTATCCAGTCACCAGCTGAGAAGGATGCAGGGCTCATAAGAGGAGTCACCCACAGCAAGAGGTCAGTGCTAAGACCAAATGCATTCCCAGGAGGAGTAGGCACAGATGTTCCTCAAGAGCACTGGTTGTTTCTAGTTCAGGTACCTTGGCATTATGGTGGGAATGCACATAGCTACACTCCATAAGCACCAGAAAAAAAGGGTGGAAATGGTATGGACCCATCCTGCAGCAAGGGATTAGAGTCAGGCACAGCTCTCAGAAATGTTTTTATCGTACAGATGGTAGACAGATGCTGGACCTAACTTGCCATTCCCCATTATCACCAAGTGGTGCAGCTACAGGTTTTGAATACTTGAGGAGGTAACAGCAAGTACTAAATTCAGACAATCTTCTAACTATGTATAATCCTGCACACTCCGTTTGTTTGATGTTTGCCAACAGATACTGCTTTCTGTCTTTATAAAACAACAAAATGTCTTTTTTTTGTATATTAAGTGCGTCTCAGGAAAAAAAAGTTTTACAACTCCTTTTTTTATCCTACTCTGTCCCAATAGGATGGCAAGTCTGAGTCCATGTGGGTTGAAGAGAGAATGAAGTTTCATACAGCTCGGATCAGAGATATAGAATTACTTACTGGACTCAGCTTCTATCAAGACAGAAAACAGCCAATATCTGACATTTTACAGTTAAAAACGTATTTACCAACTTTTGAGACAGTCTGATTTTTCCTATGGAATGTTGTTATTCATATCGCAACTGATTTGTAAATAGACTTTTTTTTAATTAACACAAACTTTTTTTAAAAAATAAGCTGGAACTTTTATTGAGAACTCTTGACCAAAATGCCAGTAGAGAGGAGAGTGGGTGCCGTATTTGTATCTCAGGGACTCCTGATGGACTATGCTTGTGACACAGGACGGCAGCTCCTGTCATTCCCACTTGGATGTGGTAGAACCATGTCCATTATTATGCTAACAGCATTTGGTCATCATAGTCTGAGACACGAACACAAATGTTATCTTTGATATGCACTGGAGAGGGAGAATTTTATAAGGTGTGGTTTATGATCAATATTCTACTTTAAAAATGCAGATAATTAGCAAATACAGTTCTGCGAAAGAACCACATTCTTGGTGGCCACTGAAATCTAAACAACAGCACTCTTCTCACTCCAGTTTTCCGTGAAGTGTGAATTGCATTCTGAGCTTTGGGTCTCCTAAAACAATGCAGCATTACGGTGCAAGAAGCTATACTGAGGTTAGTAGGACTGGTAACTAAAACTTCCCCCACATGGAAGAGACGCCTGGCTACGGGAGTTCCGGGAGCTGGGAAGCCTTGGTGTGTTGCTGCCCTCTGATGGCTCCAACACCGATGGAGGATTAGATGCACAGTCTGTATGTTGTACATGCATCCTCTGAACGGTGCAATAGGAAGTGATGAATAGGATGCATCAAGTCACCTGTAAATGAGAAGAAATTATTTCAGGAACGTCTCTGAGCTCCCAGAAGTAATTATTTTACTTCAAACTAAACTTAGATTTGATTAGAAGATTTTGTTTTATTGGAGTAAAGATGTGTTTCTCTGTTTGGTACATGATTTTGTCAGCTGTGGTTTTGAAATCCCATTTTGGAATGCAGATGCTCTCAGAGATGCAAATTCTGAAGAAGCAGGTAATGGCCTTTCTTGGAAGCTTTCAGGCTACACAAACCGCTGCTACAGGCACTCAGGAGTATAGGAACTCCCTCCTTTTCCAGTACCCATATTAACACCTTTGTAATCCTCCCGCTCTCTAAAGCTAATGGCCCAAAATTGGCTCTCTTATGTGTAAAATTTGCCATAGTCAATTTCACATTTATGTTCTTCTCATTTAAAAAGAAGAAAATACATCACGCACAAGTATGTCAGAAGAATGAAGAGCCTGTAACTGAGCAGAGAGGCATTTGACCTTATGGCTTGGTCAGGGCACATTGAAGGCTGGATTCAGAGCCTGCTGAAGTCAGAGGAAGCTTTTCCATTAACTTCAGTTTGTGTGGGCTGAAATTCCGGGACCATTTTTTCTTTTAACCAAGTGTATTTTCTTGATCTTATGTTACGAGCATGGTGTCTTGGTTTTTTTTTTCCTAAAGTAGTTTCACTGTGTGAAATCTAAATGTGTTGTAGCAACCTCACATTACGATAGGACTGTGACAGCATTATTCAGTGTAACTGCTTTGTAACATTGCCTGTGACCAATAAACCCATCAGAAGTAATATACTGTTTGTGACCCTTTCTGTACCAAATGCTACCAACTGGTGCAGTTATAGAGTACAATTTCACGTTTTTTGGGGGTGGGTATTGCTTCAGTCTTTGCCCTATGCATTGAAGATAATTTCTCTAACTGGAATGTTAGTCACTTTCATTATTGGGAGGGGGAGGTAGGAAGAAAGATGGTCAAGGTGTTAATTGTTTTTTGGGGTTTTTTTAACAGCTGGTACTGTCTCCTGATTGCAAATAGATATGTTGACATCTTAAAGTAATGCCAGTTTCAATTAAGAGGCAGGGCTAGCCTAGTTCCTGGATAAAAATGGAATGAGAGTCTTCAAGCAGGTGACTTCTCGTTTGACCTTTAATTTCGGAAGGGAGAGCAGTTGTGAAAGCTATTATGGTCATCAAGAGGGTAGGAGCTAAGTGGGGTTTGGGATTTGGCTTTGCCAGAAATTGACAAGTCAACTTGACAATGAAGAGAGTTATCCCAATTTAATCTTAGTGTAAATATTTCTGCTGATTTAATTTCTTCTTTGAGTTTTAAAGACATTTGTAATGGTGGTGTCAGGCCATATGAATGGTCTGGTGCTAGTCCTGGTGCCCAGTGGCTGGTGATACTCCAGGATGGCAGATACTAGGTTGTCTTTTTGAAGCCTGATGGGCCCAAGGTACATCCGACAGCCAGGAGAGGCATGGCCAGGACCATGAGGTTATTCTGTAGTACCTCACACCACACACAGTGGGTGCAGGGAGTTAGGGTTCCTTCCTGCTGGCTGGTGTTGGGGAGCACTCATGTGCGAATCACTTGCCTGTCTTGTGCACTCTGTAACCGATGTTGTTACTGTTTGTTTTCTTATCTCATTGCTGTTTCCAGTAAATCATTCTTATCTCAACCCATGAGGCACCTTTTGTGCCCCTAATTCCCCTCCCCATCCTGCCACAGGGATGTGGGGAGGGAATGGGGCAGTGAGCGAGCAGCGTGTGATTTGGAGTGTTTCAGTGGGAACACTAAATTGGGAATAGCATTCTTTAACCCTGCCAGGGTTCCACTAAGCATTCTCAATGGGTGAAGCTGAAAGGTGTCACAGCAAGTATTGTGACATGGGTGTCTGTATCGCCCAAGGTAACTGCTTCTTTGCTGCGTAGTGTGGCTTCCTTTCAAGTGAAAAAGGCAGAGGAAGAGTAGAGTACAGGTCATTGGTCTGGGTGTGCCTAGCAGCGTCGTGTGTCACAAGGCAAGTGAAATTTTGCCTTTGGAGGTATCCAGGTGGTACAGATTTATATCACTGGTTGCTACTGTCAGTTACTGAGAGGTAATTTGCTTGACTAATGTGTTAGAGGTTTCTTGCTCTGCTTCAGGATCTGCCACGTTTAAAGAAAATGAAGCAATATCTGTCTGTATTTCAGGCAGGCCCGTTCTGGTAAAACTCTTCTTGACACATCCAGAATACACTAAAACACTGTGTCTAGCCCAGTGCACAACAGCCATCTGCTAAAAGCACCTGCCAGAGGCTGCCCTGTGTCATCTGGTGAGTGGGTGGCCTGGGCTCCTGCCTTTCCTTAGTCTGAGGAGATTCAGAGTACGAAATTATCCCTTTAAGTATAAGGTTATAAACCATACTCATGCAAGCTGGGAGGAGCTACCCCTCTGCTGCATGGGAGGGCATCCAATTTTCCAGGAAAATGAGATTCATGGGGGCCAGAAGACAAGAAGGAATTTAAAAGGAAGCCTCAGTCTGTGACTCTGTGGTTCAGATGCTCATCTCAGAGCAAAGATCTCATTTCTGACCTCCCTTCATTCAAAGTCTGCTGCAAAGCTCAAGCTTATTGCTGAGGAGGTACCTGTGCCAGAACCAGTTGCCCAATGTACTGCTCCAGAGTGGATGCTAAGCAATAAGAGCACCGTGAGGAACTTCCAGAGCTGCAGGGTCACAGGACAGCTGCTGTAACACTCTGTGCCCACAGCAGCACCACCACTAATGAGTTTGGGAAGCCAGCCCAGGGCTCATGGTGAGCTCTATATTCAGTGCTTTTACTGCTGGCCTGTGGTAAACTGTTTTTGCTGTTCTGAGGAGGCCAGGGACAGTCAGTATGAGTCCAGCAACTCACTAAAGCGCAAGTTGCCAAATATTTGTGTGTGTTTGCCAGCAGCAGCAACATCTCCTGCTCACCCTCACATACCTTGTGGCAATGTCTGGGAGGTGTTGGAGCACGCTTGTTCACCATGAGCACCATGGCTCGTCTACCATAGCTTGGGAACCTCTATACTACAGGAAACCAGTCCAGGTTTGGCATCCTGTGACTCAGACTCCCTGGAAAGGAGTCGAGGCCCTTGCTGAACCACTGTGAGTCACCACACCAGCCTCGAGCCTCCGGAAAGGCTGCTATGGAGACCACGGACAAACTTGGAATAATTATGGAAGCCTGGATACAGATTTTAGAGGATACCATTGCAAATTATTGTATTTCTGCCTCAGCCACAACATGTGTCAAATTTGTATTGCCATTTATTGCATGTTTAGTTCTTTCTATTTTTAATTTACTGAAATAAATACAATAACATGGAAGAATTTTGAGTCACCCCAAAGCTCCAGACTGATATCCTGATCAGAAAACAGCAGAATTGCCTTTTAGTCATGTACGTAAGGCACATAGACATGGCTAACAGCCATAGAATCAGACTCATTCTGGTTGGAAAAGACCTCTAATATCATTATTAGAGTCCAGCCATTAACCCAGTGCTGCTAACTCCACCTTGAAATCATGTCACTAAGTGCCACATCAACACACCTTCTAAATACCTCCAAGGATGGTAACCACTTTTCTAGGCAGCCTGTTCTGATGCTTTGACGCAGCGAGAGCGTGCTGGTCTCGCTGGCCACCTGGGATCGGTCACAGCCCGGCAGCGGCATCTGCTCGCGTTCTTGGAGTCCAAGTTCACTGCAGTCAGAGATAGATCTCCTGGCCGCGAGCCGTACCGTCCCAGAAGCAGCCACGCCGCGTCACAGCCGGAGTGCTGCTAAGAGAGAGGGTTCTCCCGCCCGGACTAGAAAGCAGACACGGGGTCCTGCGATGGTCAGCGGCTTTCGTCTGGGGCAGGAGACCCCGACCCAGCCGGGCATCAGACTTTTATTCAGAGGGTAACAACCAATCTTGGAACCGCGCAGGGGAGGGATCAGGGAGGGACAAAGGGACTGGGACCAATCGGGAAGGAGGAAGGGAGGAGAGAGAGAGATACGAATACCATTATGAACTGAGGGACAGGGGGGGAACCTTGACCCCTCTCTGGGGCAATCCACCTTCTACTCTGCTCCAGGGGGGTCTTATTCTCTAGGTCTCCAGAGGTTCCTCAGGGGGGAAGAAACTCTCTGGGCTTGAACCAACGCTACAATGCTTCACAAACCTTTTGGTGAGGAATTTTTCTAATACCCAAACTAAAACTCCCTTGGTGCAACTTCAGGCTGTTTTCCTGTGATCCTTTCACTTGTTACCTGGGGGAAAAGACTGACTCCCACCTGACTACAACCTCCTTTCAGTTGTAGAGAGCAATAAGGTCTCTTTTCTCCAGGTTAGACAACCCCAGCTCCCTCAGCCACTACTCATAGGACTTGTGCTCCAGACCCTTCACCAGCTTCATCACCCTTCTCTAAACTCACTCTTGCATCTCAATGTCTTTCTTGCAGTGACTGGCCCAGAACTGAACACAGGATTCAAGTCATGGCCTCACCAGTTCCGAGCACAGGGGTGAGGATCCCTATCCTGGTTCTGCTGGCCACACTATTGCAGATACAGGCCAGGATGCCTTTGGCTTTCTTGGCCACCTGAGTACCTGCTGGATCATGTTCAGCTGCTGTTGACCAATTGCTGTTGAACCCCCAGGTCCTTTTCCATCAGGCATCTTTCCAGGCACTGCCCTAAAGCTGGATGGTTGTATGGGGTTGTTGTGACCCAGGTGCCAGACCCAGCACTTCACTTTATTGTAATTGGCCTTAGCCCATTAATTCAGCCTGTTCAGATCCCTCTGTAGAGCCTTCCTGCCCTACAGCAGATGGAGATTCCCACCTAACTTGGTGTAGTCTCTGAACCAACTGAGGGTGCACTCAATCCCCTCATGCAAGTTATCAATGAAGATTTTAAACAGGACTGGTGCCAGTGCTGAGTCTTGGGGAACACCATTCATGACCAGCCACCAGCTGAATGTAAATCCATTCACCACCACTCTCTGGACTCAGCCATCCACACACTTTTTTTACCCAGAAAACTGTGCACCAGCCCAAGCCTTGAGCAGTCAGTTTCTCCAGGAGAATGGAGTGGAAAATTGTGTCAAAGGCTTTACTAAAGTCCAGGTACACAAGGTCCACAGCCTTTCATAAAAGGAGGTTGGTCAAGCAGGATCTGCCTTTTATAAGCCCATGCTGGCTGGAATGGTCCCTTGGTTGTCCAGTACATGCCATGTCATTGCACTCAACCTGATCTGCTCTGTGACCTTCCCTGGCGCCAAGGTCAGGCTGACAGGCATGTAGTTCCCCAAATCTCCTTCCAGCCCTTGTAGATGTGTGTCACATTTGTTAACTTCCCATCTAGTTGTCATGATTCTCTGCATTTGTGGCGCTCTGGAAAAACCATGCTTTAGCACCAGACTCGGTTTGAGGCTTGACAGAGAATTTCTTTAGATCTCTTCAAATGTCTCTGCTGGAGGCCTTACCTTTGCCATCCTGTATCTGTGCCAGAGCTTCAAATTTCTGTGTGGCAGAAAGCGCACTGCTTGAGGGTGATGAATTAATTTTTAAGTCTTGTACCTGCTGGCTACAGAAGATGGCACAGTCCATTATAAAAAATGAACTATGTTCTTTGTTACAGTCCTGTAACTAGGTCTCAAACTGTATTTAGCCTCTTTACACTGGAGAAAGGAATGATGTACGCTTGGTTCTGTTGTTCAAAATAAATAGTTTATGGAAATGCAAAGTTTAATAACCAAGTATAAATAGATATATTTTACTTTGAACAAACAGTGAATGCAGCTGCATTTGCTGGTGATATCTGGCCCTCTTCTGGCCTGATCTGGAATAACTGGGAAATTATGTTTTGCTCAGAGTACATTTTCTAAGGAAACATCACTCCAGGAGTGCAAATCACCTGAAAATAATGGGCTTTCCTAGGCTTCTTATGAGGTAATTTCCATTCTTGTAATTAGCTAACACACCTAGTAGAACTTTTAGAGATGAGAGCATGGGGAAGCCTGAATTACTGGGGTACAAAGAATCAAAATTCTGCAGAAGAAGGTTATGCTATCATTTCCTATCACTGAGGATGTTTTTATTTTAATATAAATTACTGTATATCCTGTTTAGGAAATATGCCAGTGGAACTTTCTTGTACAAGTGAGCCAAAATCACATAAAATGCATATTGCTAACTCCCACTGCTGGCTTCAACGGAGCAGAAATGCAGTGTGACTCTGTATCAATCATTAAATTATTTAATCCCAATTGTTCTTGTGATGTCTTGCAGAAATGGATATCATCTTAGAGATTACATAATATAAACCAGGTTGTCCATAGCTGCCTGCCAAAAAACCCAAAACCAACCCAACAAAAAACCCAAGAAGAGTAAAAGCAGAACCCCAGACTCTCTGCCCGCATATGCTGCAAGCTCAGAATATATTGACATCTGTTCAGATTCAGCACTAGATTTCATGTTGCTCCTTGACATGTAGCTTCCTTGAATACAGAAAGTGTGGAGATTCCGACAACATCCATAATTAATCCTTCACAATGATAATTTGCCAAAGAATCATCCATACCAAAATAATGCTTTTGAAAGATAACAATTCTGTTATCAAAAACATGATGGTGAACCCAAAGTATTACAAGAAAAAGCCCTACATGCAAGAAAAAGCCATGTGGAATTTAGTATCCGAGTCCACAAAGATTACAGAGCTGTAGTTATTTCAGCAAGCGTGCAAATGCTCCATTACTGAAATGGCATTGAAAATGGGCAGTGCTTTGGGTATTGGAGGGAATAGGTCTATCAGTTGAGACAAGGACACAGCTTCCTAAGAGAAAAACCAATAACCAAAAGGCTGTTTTGGCCCAAAGGACTTGGATAAACATGTGACAAGAAATAATTTCCACTATTGATAAGAGAAATTTTGAGGACTTGGTTGATGGCAAACACTTTCCTAAGGCCTCATCTTTAGAAACAAAACATGCATCAATTTTATCCTTCTCCTTGGAAGATGTTTTTCTTCAGGTACATAATATGTAGCATATTTTGATGGTATAAGAGGTGCCACTTCATGTAGCTAATGTGTTTGTTGGATTGTGTGTGTGATAAGAATTTCAAAGCCATCCTGAAAACAGTTAGAACATCAGTGTTAAGGCTGAAAAACAATGCAAAATATGTATATGGGGAATATAGTGCTCAGGAGAGAAGTTACCTGAATATAACCTGAATATATTCTTATATCTGTTTGGTTAAGCCACCACCTTTTACATAAAGAAAGAGGCAGAGGATTTCTGTGTAATGCAAACTGTGCAAGGAAATGTTTGCCCAACCTGGATTCTCAAACCAGCAATGTGAGGGCAGAACTTGTGCACAGGTATTTATGGGATGTAACTCAGTAGGGATTTATAAGCTGAAGAAATTGGTCAATTAGGACCAGGCTCATGGTGAGCACAAAGCTGGGCTATCCACAAGTCTGCCTGCTTTCCAAGAAGGGGGATGGCCCTAGGAGACTCATGAGATTTTTCTGACGCCTGCCTTACTGAGTGGTACTGATATCTCAAGGCCTCTGGGTCCTGTGCCAGGTCTGAGATTTACTGAGCATTTCCAGCCAGGTTAGTTAAAAAAGCATTGACAAAAGTCTGGAGAAGACCCCTTGTTAGAAGTTGTTCACCTGGGGAAGATGATCTGAGGAAATGTGTCTCTGAAAAGCCTCTGTTCTTTGCTCGTGCAGATGAGGTGCAGAGTGCTGTTAAGGAGCAGGGTAAGGAAAGCAAATCTCAGGTGCATCTCTGATTCTGAGTGACTAAGAGTGGCCAGTCCAGCATTGCTACTATTGAATAATGGTGTTATTCAAATGAGTTGTAGAAAACATATTTACTTACGAAGGAAATATATGGGCCTCACAAACATACAGCATTTCTTACCACTTTTTTGAGTCTCAGGAGTGTAGCAGTCCATGTACCAGACCCTGTTCCACAATTTTGTTGGGTGATTGACAGCTGCAGCAGACACAATCCAGAGAACAGGGCACAGCATGGCCCTCTGGCCTATTTCTATGTCCAAATCCAATTCACATTAATGGGTAAGTAGGGAGCTGGATCAGAGTTTTTTACAGTAGGTTTGGGCTAGATCCAGAGCATCAGAGTCAAAGACCTCTTCCAAACCTACACAAAATGGACGTGACTCATTGTCTATGCATGTTGAAGAAGTCAGGAGGGAATTTGTCCCTTTCAACAATTTAACCCAAATGATTATTGCAACATAATTAGTCAACTGGAAAAAAAGAGGTGTAATTACACAAGCTAATTTTATGGATTTCTGACAGATCCTTGGAGCCTACATGTGAATCTGTATCCACCTAAGGAGGAGAAGCAAGTTCTGCTCATCGTAAAACTTGAACCCTGGAGTGCTGATTTGTTTTTAAGAAGCATGCAAGATAAAAAGCAAGACAATTAAAATATACTCTCCTTTAATATTGTCTTTAATAAATATACCCCTCTTTAGGAGTATTTTTCCAGGCACCTGCTGGCGAAAACTATTGTGATGTATTGTGAGATATTATGGTGATCTGTTCCTCCAGGATGGGTGCCTTTGGGAAGTCAGAGGATGCCCAGGGAGGGTCTGCAAGGGCTCCTGCTCTGCTGCTGCTGCCGTTCAAAGCATGGCAACATCCCAAAGGCAGGAGAGAAAGGTAATGAGTGAGGCCTCATCCTGTGACTTGCAAGCTGGTTCCAAAGGAAATTTACTCGCACGCTTGGGTGTTTCATTTTCTGTATCTTTAATACAGATAAAGATGCTGTATAAGGACATATCTAGGTAAAGCATGGGGCTCAGGCAGAACTGTGTAGCTGTTACTTTAATGCACTTCGAGAAAATAAGAAAGATTTCCTGTTATTACAAACAAGTCTATGCTTAGCTTACATCATCCCTTGTAACAAAATAACGCGAATTGTTTCAAGTGAGAAATCAAGCACCTTCCACCAAAAAGAGCCCGATGAGCTTGTTTCGCTTCATTCGTAAGGAGGCTAAGTTCGTGCCCGCAGCAAAAGGCAGAGCAGCCACACGGTGTCAGTGCGATGCCGAGAAAGAGCCCGGTCTCATCCCTCTGGTCCGGCGTGAAGTCTGGCAGAGCAGGGATGTGTGCCAGCAGGGACCCGACAGGGTCTTTGTAGCACTCAGCATAGGCTGTGGTTGAAGTTTCAGGAGTTGGTAGTCTGATACTGGTTCAGGTGGAGTATTAAGTGCTAGCTGGGATAAATATGAGAATATATTGCTGTGCTTCCTACACTATCTATAAACAGCATCATCTAACAGAAATTATACCCTCCAAAATTGCCTCAGCAATGAAGCCACTTTTATCGAAATGAACTCACTAAATAAAATGACAGACCAACTTTTGCCTCCTCCTTGTTTTGGAAAAGCAGACAGACAAAATACAGGTGCCAGTGTTTCTTTGTTTTCTGTCTAAAGGACAGGATGTTTTTGTGCAATCCTACTAGCCCACAACTTGTCCTGGTGTGGATGTACAGAGCAGAAAAATATTGAAAGACTTGTTTAATGAAGTCTAAAAAATAATCTTAGAGAGATTTTAGGCAAAACTGTAAAGTATTTGGAAGAAGAACCTGCTGCCTCTCACAATCAGCAGTCGCCATTCAGCACAAAGAGATTTTATCAGCCAGTTGCTTGTTTGTCTCTGATTTGTGTTGAGAGGGCCATTGTATATGTCTGTGTGTGGTTGTTAGCAAATATACATATTGTTTCTAAATTGTTTTATGATAAAGTCTGTGGAGAATGTCATGCAGAAGCCAAAGAAAACATTGCATAAATAGTCTCTAATTTGCTTTTCAACTGTATGAAATTAAAACATTCTTAAGGACAGAAGAGTGCTTTACTTCTGCATTTAGAAAGTCCACTATTTCTTCATATAAAAACCAAGTTTTTACCCAGATAGTCCTTGCACTCCTAAGGCTGGCTGTACTTCCAAGATTTGCTATGCTTATTATATTCTTGCAGTCAGAAAAGCCAGAACTAAAAATCCCCATTGCATATGGTTATCCAAAGGATAACATGGGCATACTCACATTTGCAGAGTAGAATATTGTATAAGGTGACACATTTATATTATAACTGCATCTTCATGAGAATAGCTACATAATACAGAAGGCTGCAGTGGCAATCTCTCAGTGTATAAATGCTTGTGTGTGTGTGTGTGTGTAAGGTTAGACCTCACAGAATATTCTTACAGAAGATGTATTCCATATTGACTAGCTCTAAGTCAGGCACCCTCCTGTGAAGTGGGATAACACTGCCAATTCTTCTCTAACAGCATTTCCTGGTGTGTGTAATCAAATGACTATAAAATAAAATGGAACTTTTGGAGTGCTCTTTAGTACTTCTATGGATCATAAGGATAAGCAGCAATGCTGTGCCTATAACACAGCAAGAAAAGCCAAATGTTGCTTTCCCTTGAAATACTGATCCCAGGTGGTTTCTCATAGGCATTAGCCATGCTGGGATCCACTCAAGATCATGGGCTGGCATATTCTTATCTATGTAGCTCTTTCTAAAGTGACAACTTATTGGTATTGAGCTGTGGCTGCAAGAATCAATGAAAGGAAAGAAATAATTAATTTCTATGCCATCATATAAAAATCTTTGGAGTCATGGGTGTAGAAAAATCTCGGTTGAGCAGATCCCCCCAAGATGGGCAACTACAGCTAAGAGGTTGGTGGGGAAACCCACTGAGAGACACTCTTGGCAGTTCCCAAGATAAGATGAGCTGCCTTTCTTCATTAACTCCTAACACATTAGATTTCAGAAGCTTGATCAACTTACTGACCTTGGACTTTTTAACCTCACAACTAACTAAGCCTGGAATTAGAACAATATGTATAAAAGGAAAAGGCCAAATATGTCTTCTTGTTTATTTCCATTGCTCTTCATGTTTGTTCTCTTGAACGTGTATTGTTTGTGAGCATTAAGTCAAAACAAATGCTCTTTTCTACTGAAATCAATGAAGTTTAACACTGACCTTTTTTAGGGTGGCAGAATTTGGAAAGTTCTGAGCATAGATATTGTCTCAGCAAGACTGTATGTGTACTTTTATTCTCTGGGTTTACAGCGTGTAATGGTCCTCAATTATTGTAATGCTTTTCATCAAATGTGCATTTCTCTCTTGCTCTTGATTAATGGATAAGGTGTAAATTTTACACAGTAATATCTTCCTGTTTTGCTCTTCTTGTTTGTGAACCTGAACCCCAGAGGGAAGCTTACCTGTTTAGCTGATCTGTTTTCTCTCATTTTACATTCCTTTCCTCTTGCCAGCATCTCCACCTGAGAATGAAGCTGTGTGACAGCAGAGTATTACAGATGTTGGCTGGGCTGTACCCATTCTTGCATCAGTGAATGGCTCAGTGTATGTGATGTAAACAAAGCCTGAGAGGGCAGAGTAAGTTCCTTCAGAGCTTGGTATGCTAAATTAGAAAGCTCATGATTAGATGAACCTCATCAGAACACATTAAATGTCTTCTTCTTTGGTTAAGAGTAAAGATTAGAGTTTTTTCAATTGCATGATTAAAAAAATACGTAATTTGAAAAGCATACTTTACACCGTATCAGTGTATTAAGATTGTATCTGATACCTTCCCAGATGTTACATTGCCCAAAATTTGAATAATATTTCAGATCTATTTTGAATCCTTGTCTTTCACTTTCATTTACCAGATACACTGGCTTATCACTTCTCTAGCAGATCGTACTAGGTTGTACTTTTATTTACAGAATGCTATAGTGTGCAGTTTGTGCTCCTGCAAGTGCTTATTGCCCAGTAAATGCCACAGAAGCCAGCCTGTGCCCTCCCAGCAGCCCTCCAAGGCACACAGCCCTGTGCAGTTCCCCTAAAATCATACAGCCTTAGGGTCCCAGGTGGTCTGAACCAGTCTGACTGCAGTTATGTCAGGTAGCTAGGCTGACCTGAGTCCTGAAAACTGGCTGACAAGCTGCTTCTTAGCATTCAGCTCAGGAGCAGGAAAACACATTTTGTAGCTGCTGAAAGTTGTCAAATACCTGCTTTTAATAGGACTAATTTAAACCAACAAACATTTATTTGGATTGCACATTTCTTTCAGTGGCTCAATTAATGGGGCTGAGTAATGAATGGAGGCACCACTGGATTGTATTAGCACTGCAGTCCTATGTTAGCAACTTTTTGGTCCTGCTCAGGAGGCTGTAAAATGCTTTGTTCCTCACAACATAAACACCATTATACTACTACCAGGGTTGAATTTACTTACCATTAAGCAAATGTAAATAATCCTGCAGCTGGCACTGCCCCAATAACAGACAGGAGCTGAGGAATGCTGCCACAATATGCAGCCAGATGTTTCAGGGTGGGACATTTCAGAATGGGCCCTAATTCACTACTCTGGGGATGTGGGCTTGGACCAGCACAAAGAAGAGCTGAAAAAGCCAGGGCTAACATTAATGACTGCAAGCAGTTGTTCTCTGATGCAGCAGCAACGCTGAATCGCGCAGTGGAGATGGGACCTTAGTCATGCTTCTAAACTCTGTTCAAACGCTAAATGTGTTGAAGGCTTTTAGTACAGTTTGGGAACAGGTTCCTTGAAGAAATTCCTGGTATTTCCTGGTTCCAGGCAGGCTGAAAAACACTGTGAGAATGTAGTGGCTTTTGGTATGTCCATTTATGGACATGAATCAAAGGAACTGCAGGGAGGAAAAAAAGTGGAAAATGAGAGGAAAAATAAGTTAACTGAACTACTTCCTCTCTCAGATTCTTCTTGGGTTTTGGGCAAAGCCTTACACTGGTATTTCATCCCAACTTCTCCTTGCTAACTACTTCCATATGTAGGCATAGCATAACATCAGTTAAAGTCACATTTAAGCACTGTTTTTAAAGAACGTAGGTTTTTGGTGGTAGGATACAAAGTCAGAAAGGTTGAATTATTATATGTTCAGGTAAGAATATTACTGTTCCTTCTTACATTTAATGTCTTTTTCAGAGTAATGGAATGAGGGCTTGCTTCAAGTGCTAGGTCTGAAAAAGTTATGCTACACAAAAAAAATACAGATGATCTAGTAAAGAGTATGCTATTCCTAGTGGTGTCCAAAACTCAGTTTTCTCAGCTGAGTCCCCGTCTTTGTGAGACAAACAACTGGATACTGTTCAAAGACTTATTTGTTCCTGTGTGGCTGTGGATCATTAAAAGTGGCTCATTCTTGAAGACTTTTTTAACTAGTGTCTTTTGGATGTGTCTTAGCTCTGAGGAATCTGACAAATTTCCATCTGGAGAGTAGAGCCTATTTCATATGAAAGGGCTATAATCCGTGTCTGTTGTTCACATCTGTATTGTGTTAGAAAGCTAAGCTGCAAATCCATGCAAAAGTGTTATGGTACAAAAATCTGAAATACGATGGCTTAGAACTATTTCAAAGTATTTGATGCGCTGGTCTCCAGCCACCTTGAATTCCTGTTTAATATTTAATTGAGTATCTTTTATTAAATTAGTATTGACTTTAAAATTATTCTTACTATATTATTAGTATAGCTGGAGATCCATTTTAAGGAGCTAGTAATTAGAATGAATATGCTTTCATATAGGAAAAAATATTTTAAAAGTATAGTAGCAGACTTGCACAATAGGATTTTCTGAGGATACAAACCACCAAAAGCAAACTTCCAAAACAAGGTATTTTGAAAGGAATGTGAGCCAGTATTCTCTCCCATGTAAGTGACTTTGGACTTTTGAACTCAAGTTTTTATTCTTCCATCTATGCATCTTAGGCACAAAGAATGAAATCAGGAAACTTCTTTACGGTTGAAAGGCCCACATTGTAGCCATCATTTAAGATGCCATAAATTCCACACAAGGGCTCCTTTTTCCTGGGATACGTTTAAAAGAAAGTCTTACAAACAGTATGATGTTTACCTACACCTCTAAAAGGCCTTATAACAAAATATTTAAATTTCTTTACCTTCAGAGATAAAACTTTCAGAGGTCTAACATCTGTGGAATGATGTAAAATGTATGCTTCTGTCAGAGGACTACACATGTTCCTGGAAGAAGGAGTGCAATTAATTATAATGCATACCTGAGATTTATGATCCCTGATATTGTCAGGGGAGAGCAACAACTTGCTTAACAGATTTGCATATGTAGCATACTCCCTTATTTTAATTCACAGTGGCAACAGCAAACCACTATTAAAATATTCTGACAGGCCTCTTCTGTGTTCTGCTGGCCCGTGAAACAGTGCAATAATGTGGTAGACGGCAGGCAAGGCACTTTCATCATCACCTCATCAGAGAGAGGATAGGTAGTGGTCCTGGGCTGCTTTGGGGGAGCCCTTCGTGGATGTCTTTCAGACAGCCCTTCCTCAACCAGAGCCCTGCTGCTGCTCTCTGGCCCTCCAGCCTTGTTTGTCAGGCACAGTGCCAGGGGTGGCCACAGCCACAGTTGTGTGGCTTAGGTGTTGGAGACACAGCCCACACTGCAGACGGCTGGGAGCAGAACAGGAGTGAATCTCATGGGCCAGTGATAAGGCTCACTGGAATCATGTTATTAGCAAACACCATTCATTAAAATATCTGATACCAACTTGTAAAGGACTGCAAGGCAGAGTTGCTCATCACCAGGCTTAAGCAGTGCCATAAACACCCCATCTCTTACAGGCATTAATCCCAACCTGCCAGGTACATTGTGCTTCTTTCTGTTCTGCTGATCCTGAGAGCTTCTGTAGCAATGGCTATGAATGAAGTCCACGTACATCCTGTCCTTGCTGGAACTAGAAATGACAGTTTTCTTGTTATTTGGGGGTGGAGCCACAGTAGCGGTCAGGCAACCAGTCCTTGGTGTTGTACGAGTGTTTGAAGTGTTTCCAGGGTGAACTGAATGCCTGCATCATATTCATAACCTGAAAAAAAAAAAAATAGAGAAAAAATGCTGGAGAGTCTCAGGGAGCGCAAGAGCCAGAGGCTACCCAAAACTGTTTCGTATGGGACACAGAAACCCACTTCCTCATGCCAGGAGAATTCCTTGTATTTTTCAGAGGAAGGGAAAATGCTTCTATGGCCTTGAGCAAAGCCTGGTGAAGCCATTGGCAAGGTTCCCATTGACTTCCCATTAGTTTAGGGCTCTGTTGTTCATCATTAGTCAAAGCTGGTGTTACACTGATTTGCTGCTAATGCTAGCTGAAATCAATGGGATTGGAAGGTGCTCAGGAAGGATGGACATTTTTGTAAGCTAACACTCTTTCAGCACCAGGAAATTCCAGATTGAACTTGTTTGCCTGAAAAGGATTCTTGTTGGAGAGCATGTGTTTTTTTCTGAAAACAAGACCTAATACTTCTAGTGCAAAGGTTAATTTTGAATTCAAAGAATCTCCTTGTCTTAATAAAGGGACAAAAAAAGTCTGTTATTAATGTAGGACCCAGCACAGGACAGAAGCTTTTCCTTTGCTTCAGGGGCATGAGGCAAGTGACTCACAACTGTCCTTACACTAGTTTTTGCTTATCTAAGAATAATGTTTGGACCATTATCAAAATGTGTAGCTCTTACAATACTTTTCATCTGAGGGCCTGCAAGAGTTTGAATCCATGGACCCTTTACATGGAACTGTCACATAAAATGATTTGGCCTGGTCAGCAAGCAGGAAGATAATCCAGGTAATTGCCACCAGAGTTCAGTGCTCTACCATACCACACTTAGGTGTTAATTCAAGTAAAGGTACATCTAAATTAGCCCTAAACTGCATGAAGGTTCAGTCAGAACTTTTTTAGAGGCCCCTTCCAACCTGTTGTATTGTATGATTTTTATGATACAACTCATTAGCTCTTCCCTGAGAATTGTACCAAATTTAGGACTTCTGGATTTGACTTTAGAGTCAAGAACCACTTCAATGCTTTTAGTAATTAAAAATGGTTTCCTTGCCTTAGTTGAAAACAAATCTTAACCAGTGGAACACCTCAATGCAATTAAGCACACTGTGTGGTGTATTACAGCAGCAGTTGAATGCCATGGTGAGCAGCTGGCTCCCTTCGAACCACATGTGACGCATGAGAGACCTTCTGCACTTTCTAATGCCACACTGGGCTTAGCAAAGCAAGCCCGGCCCTTCCCTCCATTCTAAACTCAGAAGAGTAACAAACTACAGTTGGTTCACTAGTAACAGAATTAGTAAAGCATTCGCTTATTCCTAAGTGTATGTGCTTCTGGACAAAGAACCCACCACACAATACTTGACTTTCATCTAGGGCAAAACCAAGCCCTTTAGGAAATATGTAAAGGAAGAGTGGAGACTAAAGGTAAATGAAATACCAAGCCATTTATATAAAAAATATAAATACTTTATTTTCAACTAAAAAGGTGCAAACATGTAACTTTTGGTCACACTTCTCAACAAATAAACTGTCCAAAAAGAGCCATAGTCAAAGAAAGAAACAAATGCTCAAGTGGAAAGACTGATGAGCTACAGAACAGTCATTTATCTTAAAGCCACTTGTCTTATAAAATAGTAGGTAAACATATTTTGCCAGATGAATGCTTTACAACATTACAGGCACCTCAACTTCATCTTGACCTCAACTCACCATTCGGCCCTATCTCAACAATTTCCACTGGAGTATCTATTTCATGCTTTGAATGCATTGTCAAACAAGCTTTAAATCTTACCTATCTTGTTCCAAGAAAGAAGGCTATCATTGAACTTTCAAAGCATTAAACAAAAGCACAAAACTTTAAATTAATTTAGATAACTGTACAAATATATATACACACAGTATTTACAATATTCATAAAAAGTAGCTTGTTACAGGTAAATTAACTGCCACAAGCTGTCCAGTCTAATTGACATGATTCTGATTCTTGTTGGCCAAGCCGTCTGAATCAGTGTCAGAGCTGAAACATTACTGTCCTGACTAACAGAACACCTTCTACTTAGCACTTTGCTGGGTGTTTGCATTCCAGCTGTTGCTGTCTCTAAGCCAGCGCCAACAAACATGCTAATGGTCTCTTCTCAATTGCACTACTAGATGAAGCACGCTGTACCACATTAAGGGAACATTTGCTTGAATCTGTTTTTCCTGCCTATTTCCCTTAACCCCATCACACCACCTCAGGAACAACACGTTCTGAAGCTGTGTCTTGCTGTGGTCCCACTGTCTGTTTTATGTTCTTCTTCAAGCCACCATTTGGGGTCAGTAGAAAAATTGTCTTAAGTCACATGGAGCAGTTTCTTGAAGTTAAAAAAAAAACTGATTTAAATACCTTGTGCTATTGAATCATGTTTACAAAATGAGATGCAAATCAGTTCAAGTTGAGAATCTACTTAGCGTCTCCTTCTGGCTCTATGCCATGTCTCCATACATCTTTCTGTAGTACAGAGACTCAAAGATGTCATTGTCTCCAGGGCAGTTGTAGTGGCACGCACAGGTCTTGATGAACATCATTTTCCTCTTCATGATCTCCCCATCAGGGCACTTGAACTCCACGGGGAGGGTGGCTGTTCTGTGGGGTGTGCAGCAGCGCCCATCAGTGCAGACACCACAGAACTTAGCTCTGTAGGTCTTCACGCTGGTGCAGCCAGACAGCTCGAACTTGACAGGCTTGGAGATTTTTGGGGTGCGAATGCACTTTTTGCCTTTCTGTTAGGATAGAAGTGAATACAAGATGTTTAGAAGGCAGGCTTTCACATAGCACACTAAGCTTGCAACCCATGCTAATCCTTGCTATATTATCGTTAGGCAAGACTATCTTATACATTGCCATAATACAGCATGAGAGAAAACTAAGGATATTTAATTGTAAACTGATCACCACTAGGGTAAAGTTCAAAGTAAACCACTTGAAACTGACTACCTGTCAGTACCACACTTTTGGTCACTGGCCTTTTGCTAGTGGATGGAAGCATCCTAGTAGAGCATACATAAAGATAATGGTATTTACCTTGATGTTCTCCTCCAGGTCTGCTTCACAAGGTCTGACCATGCACAGTCTACTCTGTTTCTCCAGTCTGCAGAAAGCATTATCATTGGTGACCCTGGTAGAGATCCCCATGCCACAGGTCTTGGAGCAAGCACTCCATTCTGTGGTCTGCACCAGGCAGTTGGCACGCATCATTGTTGGGTCTGGACCATAAGTGTCTTCCAGTCTGTAAGCTGCAGGAGACAGAGAACCAAAATGAGACCACTGCCTGACCTCATGCCCTGCTAAATGCTCCTTCCTTTTCCTGAAAAATTCAGTCAGCCACACTGAATCCGTGGCATGATTCCACTAACTGCTGTGCCCTGTGTCCACCCAGCCCAACGCCTTCAGCCTCCATGCAGGGTACCCCTTTCCCCTGGCTGCCATCTGCAGAGAGCTCCGCACTCACCGGCGAGCGCAGGTCCCACGGCAGTCTGCTCTTTGGCCTCGTCGCAGACCCACTCCTCGCAGCACTTTCCAGGGAGCTTCACCCGGCGCGGGTAGGGGCAGTCGGGGCTGGGCAGGCGCACGTCCATGCTGCAGAGGGGCACGCAGCCCACCGCGCCGTCCAGGCAGGTGCACTGGTACTTGCAGCTGCTCTGGAAGGACTCTCCGCTCCGGTACACCATGCCGCTGAACACGCACGGGGCGCCGTCCCGGGCTGCGAGGGGCAGGAGGCAGAGCGTGAGTCGGGCGGGCGGCAGGCTCGGAGGTTCCCGCTCCCTTCGCCCCCTGCCCGGCGGGACCCTGTCCCCGTCCTCGCGGCCCCACTCACCGGTGCAGACGCCGATTCTGCGGTTGGCGGGGGAGCCGAAATCGCAGAAGAGCCCCTTGTGGTGGTCGCACGGGTCGCGCTCGGTGCAGAGCTCGCCCAGCTGCTTGGCGCAGACGCGGCAGCAGCCGCAGCCGTCGAGCACCAGGGAGACGCCGGCGGGGCAGGTGGGGCTGGGCCCCGTGCCGCACTGGCACTGCCCGCTGCACTCCTGGCCCTGAGCCTCCTGCGAGTGCCGGGGGGAGAGAGAGAGAGAGAGAGAGAGGAGGGCGTCAGAGCCGCCGCCGGGACCGCCCGGACGGGGCAGGCGGGGGCGCGGCGGGCGGCAGCACTTACCGGGCTGAGGAGAGCGAGCAGCAGGGCTACGGCCAAGGGAGCGAAGGTGTTGGGGACCATCGTGCAGCGGTCAGCGGCTTGCGGGCGGCGAGGCGGCGGCGTCGGGCAGGCAGCGGCGTCGGGCTGCCGGGCGGCGAGGTGAGCCGAGGTGAGCCGAGAGCTTCCCGCAGGGAGGATCTCCTGTCCGGCGGCGCGGACGGGGCTGCGGCGGGCGGTGGGCGCTGTGCCGGAGGGTGGCTGCTGAGTGCTGCGCGGCTCCGCTCTCCTCCGCTCCGCTCCGTCCGAGTGCGGCGGGAGAGTGGCTGTGTGACTGCCGAGTGCCGGGACGGACGCCCCTTTATAGGCGGCGGCGGCGCGGCCTCGCCAATGGGCTGAATGGGGCCGCGGACAAACAGCGACATTCCGCGCATTCCTGCGCGCCGCGCCGCGCCGGCCGCCCCGCCCCGCGCCGCCGCCGCCGCCCCGGAGCGGCCCTGACCCCTGACTCCCGCATTCCTCCGGCTGCGCCCCCCCAGCGCACACTCTCACCCCCCCTCACGGTTTTTTATTTTTCGTCCCGATGTGTTTTAAATGTGAGTCCCTGGCGCTGCCAGCTCTCCCGGTTCCCCCCGCCCCCGGCAGCGCGTTACTCCGAGGCGGGCGGCGGGTCCGGCGGGAAGGGGCGAGGGGGGCGGCGGGCCGGTTGCCAGGGGCGTTCGGGGGAATCCGCTATTTCCCTTCCCCTGTGCTCCCCGCTCGCCCCTCGTCCCTCCCGCGGGCAGAGGGGACGCGGGGCGGGTGGATCGGGGGTGGCGCGGGGTACCCGGTGTCCGGCGGCGAACGGTCCCGGCGCTTTGGTACCACTGAAAAAAGGTATAATTACACTAGCGGGTATAAATTGACACTGTGTACCACTGAATCATACTGAATATTTGTAATGTGTTCCTTCCCTAATAGATGCTCTCTATGAATAGAGAGAGTGCCTATTTACTCTGAAATACTTGGCACAGCGAGTGGAGTCTGAAGCATGGAAGAAGTGGCTATTATTTTCCCACCGCCTGTGTGCAGCTGTCATTTCTGAGCAACACGTTCCTCGCACATCCCTGCTTCCCAACCTTGCTGATGGTCCGCCCCAGGATTACAACAAGAAGAGAATGGCATGCCACCACACTCAGCCAAAACCTTAACACTGTGGTTTGTATTTGTCTGAACCCGACCTAAGCATTATGGCTTGTATTAAGTCATTGCAGATAACTCTTATATTTTTTGTTGTTTTGGTTTTTTTCCGGGAGGATGGTTCTTCCCCCACCTCCAGCGTATTATTTGAATATTCAGTGATGTCATGTTGTTTGACCTCCTCTTTAACGCGAGGAATGCCAGTGTTTTGGCTTTTGACCTGTAGAAGTATGCTAGTGTTTAGTAAGAGAGACCGGCGTAATGCGTAAAATTAAGCAATCTGAAATTGGGTAGTTACCTTAAGAGATCTCATCTTCTGTATGCAGGCTTTCCCCTGCTGCCATTCCCCCTCACCCCCCATTTCTTTTTATCTCTCCATATCTAGGCATACTTCGATGCTATGGTGCAGCAATATGTGTGCACAGGATTGATGAGGGTAAGAAAAGGTCTTCCATGTAATGTCCCAGTAGGACCATTGTACTGTAAAACTGTTGCTTATATTCTGCCGGCATTGTACTCCGTCTGGTAAAGTCATTTGGGTGTTATTTCTTCTACTTGAAATTCTCCATTAAAAGAAATGAGATTGGCTCTGAAAGGAAAAAATAAATCCCAGAGGAACAGTTATGGTAAATAATATGTATTCCCAAACCCATGAAGCCTCCTAAAATCTGTATTTGCTTGAAGGACTCCAGTGGCCTCACTGCTGGGTAAATAGTATGTGTACCAAACTATGTATGACATGCATACCAAAATGCAAATGTAACCAGGTAAACAGAATGCCTTTTTTAAATGCCTAAATATGGTAGGAGAACATCAGAGAGAGAGAGAGAGGCTCTAGACATGTTTTATAACTTTCCATGTAAGAGGTTTTTTCAGAGATACAATTTTATTAAACAAAACCTAAGAATCTCACTGACAGAAAAAGTATGTTTAAAAGTAACAAACTACCAGAAAGCCAGGAAATCCAAAATTAAAGGATAAATCTGTCCTAAGTCCTCCCACTGCAGGCCAAGTACAGCAAGCCCCATACACTTACTGCCCTGAGAAAAACTACTTGAATGGGCATTTGAATTCAGAACTAATTCTGGTCTTGCACCACTGTGGATCAGGCATTAGCCCACTAAATTACAAGTTATACCAGCACATGGAGGTGGGTAAGAATCAGAGTCCATCGGAGTGGCTTTTGGTCATTTTGGTTTCTGTGTTGTTAGATATGTCACAATGGGTACCTCATTGTGCGTGTATATATATGCACAGGGACGAAGGGGACCTGGAAGCAAAGGCAGTTCTTTCAGACTCCAATCAGTCCTCAGCTTACCCTTTCTGATGACAATCACAGAATCATCAAGGTTGGAAAGGACCTTCAAGATCATTTAGTCCAGCTGGCAACATGACACTGCTATAATCACCCCTAAACCATATCCCCGGATGCCACATCCAGGTGCCTCTTGAGTATGCCACTGGTTGGAGAAGTACATCTTGGCACTGATGCGTAAAATAGTTAAAATGCACTAATTTTGACTTCCATGCAGGTGTTTATACAGCACATGCTTTTAAGATAGTATATTTTTTCTGCTGAAACTAGGAATTCAGTACACCGGCCTTGCAGACTTGTTTACACAGCTATATACGGAATGTGTGTGTCTACATCAAGCTTCAGTTGGTGAAGTCTTGTAAAATGTACAGGTGTGGATTGCTACATTCCTCTCTTGTGTTTTTCCTTCTTTTTTTTTTTTCCTGCTTCCCCCCAAAAAGTCACTTGATCAGGTATCAGACATGGTGAAAACCTGGCAAGACTACAGGAAAGTGGCTAGACTTGGAGTGTTTGTGTACTTAAAGAAAGAATCTTGCACATTTTCAACTTTCAGTCACAGATATTTTTTTATAA
The DNA here is from genome assembly GCA_036630365.1 of Acanthiza pusilla. Lineage (NCBI taxonomy): Eukaryota > Metazoa > Chordata > Aves > Passeriformes > Acanthizidae > Acanthiza > Acanthiza pusilla. The sequence continues at coordinate 24,613,680 of JAXCHO010000023.1, read as the reverse complement.
GAGCGATTGGAGGTCTGAGCCAGCCCTCAAAGCGGAAATCAAAAGCTCCCAGAGAAACATACCCGAGGAATGTGAATCTGATCCAACAACCATACGCAATGCACATACAGTACTGTCAGTCTTATAGGAAGTCTTGCCATATATGGACATCTGGACCCTGAGCTGTTTATCATCACGATAGGCTTGTAGCTGGCTTCAGACATTTCTGGCTTGCCTCTGGTTTAGTGTGCCAATTAGTTCCTTTCCCAAAATGCTCACCAGGATATTTCTTTAAAATTGTAATAAATATATCTAAAATTCTGAGAGGTCTGGTTAAAGTTATGTTGGTAGGCTTTTGCTTAAAATGCAGATTCCAAGAAAGACTTACTCTGCTAGCTCAGAAATAGACACAGAATAAAAATAAAGAGATTTATTCCATCATGAATGTGGTTGCCTGGTATTTCTCTTTCTTAGAAGTCATCTGGTAGCTTATTCTACGTATTTGTAGGCATAGAAAGGACTCTGAAGTAGACTACTTGCTGAGTTTTACTCATCCTTTTCTGGGCATATGCATGAGCTCATGAATCAACAAAGGCAAAGCAAAGACTACATTTCCCAGGATCTGTCAAGCAACTTATCCATGTTGTGTGATTTGTACTGCTTGGTTAGAGTGATACAAAGCCTTTCGCCTAGGAGCTGTGACAATTCATGTCAGCTAATCTTACCAATGAGAGCCATTAGCTCTTCTCCAAAATGGACCAGAATAAGAAGGTGGGGAGGGGCAGTGGATGGCATAGGACCTATGGAAATGTTTGCTGCTGAACTAGTAGGCCAAGTTCATCAAGGTACTGGTTCAGATTCTCTGCTAACATCAGTTGTGCAGATCACTAAAAGTACTGTTGGCCGTCAAAATACTTGGTCTTGAGGAGTCCAAGTCCACTGGACTAAAGCAAAACCATCAGATGCACGTCCCATTAGCAGACCTGAGTTTTTTTGTTTTCTGTAATGTCATTCTTTATGTGTTAAGATGCAATATTTTGTTACTTCTAGAGTAACAACTGAAAATGTTGCTTTAAGCACTTGGCTATTATTCTTAAAAGGTAACTGGAGTTTTTGTGAATGTGTGTGGTCTTAAACCATCAAAGTGATTACTGGAAGTAGAATAAATGGGTGTTCAAAGCACATGTAAAACTGTACCAAAGTGAGATTATAAGTAGTGTGAAGCCAAATGTCCTTTACCCACTGAGCCTCAGATTCAGTTTATTTGATTTTATTCTGAAAAATTCGCCGTAAATTTTATAAGCACTGTAGGAGCAGCATTCACTGCATCTGTGAGGAGTCTGGCTGTGTCCTGAGTTTTTGTGGGGAAGCGCAGAGCCCTTCCGCAGCTCACAAAGGTAAGAAGGGAAGAGGCTTTCAATTGTTTATTTCTCAGATTTGACTGAGGTTCTCAACGTCTTGCTGTAGTAAGTCACCTAGTGTAGGACTGCAGTGAGTCACTAACCACTCCTTTGACAGTAGTCCCATAAATGGTTAACAATTCATAAAAAGTTAGTGTTCCTGGCTGGAGAGGAAATGTGGCCAGGGATTGACTCAGAACATTCACCAGAAATCCTTTTGAGATTCTCAGAGGAACCACGTGGAAAACAGCTGGACGAACACTTCCTCCCACTCTCTCATGGATTATGCGGGCAGGAATGAATCAGATTTGCTTAGTCTACAGTCCATGTGATCTTGTTTTCAGTTTTTCAACCTGCTTCTTTCAGGAGCTGTCAGTGTAACTTTTGAGGGTTTGTGGGTTTTTTCCCCCAAGCTGAGACATCGATGTTTAAGATTTGACAAAATTAGGGATTTCCCTTAACAAATGCAGTTTGCTTTGCCACAAACTGTGGGATTTCTTAATTTATATTGTATCTGCTGTGGAGTAGAGGCCTGGGGAGAATCCTGGGGGATACATTTTCTCTGTTGGCTGATAGGATAGAATCAATACTTGTACTTGCATGGGTGACAAATAGAGTGGGTTTTTTGGGGAGAAAAGGAAAGGGGAATGTCTCCCCCACTTTTGATGCAACCTCAGTTCACTGACCTTGGTGAGGCTTTTCTGTTTACAGTCCTTCTAGAGAAAATGGAGGAGTTGGCTTATTGCATAGATCTGTAAGGCTTCTGGAGGACTTCATAGGCACATTGCATCGGCTGACCTGCAAAGGAGCACAATGTCCTCAACGCATTGACACCAGATTTTAGAGATGGTATGATTTTTCAGGAGAATGATTCCCCATGGTTCAGCTGCCAGCTTGGCAGTCTGTTTTTTCAGCAAGTGATGTGTGGTATGTGACCTCTGTAAATACATCTGTACAAATGACGCAGACAGGGAAAGTAGGATGTAACCTGCAACAGCCAAGGTGGCTTCCTTATTGACCCACGGATGTGTGTGAAATTTAGCAACTACTGAACCACGTCTGAAAAACATCTTAGACTGCTAATCCCTCTGGTGTTGGTGGGAAATTCTCTGTCAGACCATTTTTCACGTGGAGACGAGAAAAGCAGATGCTCCGAGAAATGTGCATTGTTAGGGAAGTGGGGGCATGTTTAAAATATTTAGATTTCTTGCAGGAACTAATTGAGGAAACCTAGTTGGTTTAAACATCAGTGGTCCCAGGTCTAGAGTTTACAACCATGTTGCTACAGATGTCTTATTGATGAGTGGCTTCTAAGTAATAAGCATGGTGTTGTAAAAATGGTAGGACTCTCACTAACAGCAAGTGTTTCTGAGCATATTACTCCATTTATAACCCTTTTATTAAAGGGTTTTAAATAGAAATCAAGGTTAGGTTTTTACTGTATGGTGGTTTTTTGGGACCATTTTGGACAATGGGGTCTTTGTGAAGATCAAGCCTAAGAAGTTATTTGTGGTGCATTTCTTGTGAGGAAGTTATCCATGATGGATCTTGTGGAAAAGTCTAACCTTAATAGCATGGTAGATCTGTATGATTATTTAAGATTCAATTATGACATGGGATGAAAAGACAGTTCATCAGCTGCCTTTTTTTATTGCCTAAGATTTGCAAGGTATTTGAAAATCTTAAATCTGTCCTAAACCGTGTTCCTCTGTTAGTTACAAACTTTGTAATAAAAGTTTCAGTTGAGTTTTAACAACAACTATGAACTAGCCATTCTCCTTATGTCTCACAAGATACAGAGGGTTGATCTTCAAATTCCTCAAGAACAGTTTTCTTGTTTTGCCTTCTTAAATTCAATGATACGTCTCTTAGGCCTTCACATATCTTTATTTTTCTTGATAAATGGCTTGCAAAGAGTGACGGTGGAGTGCATGACTTGGGAAGTGTGCTTTCTATTTCTCTTTTGCCATCAATCTGCCACAGGGGGGAGTAGAAGTTTGGAAAGGACTGTGCTGCCCAAGCAGCCACCGAGGCAAGTTCTGTATTCGTGTGTGCCCTGGCCAGTCTCTCACGGGGAGAATAGCAGGGGCAAAAGAGGAGTGGATGTTCTAGGAATGAAAGGGTTGGTTGCAGAAAGGAGCTGGAGGGTTTCTGCAGCTGTGACAAGCTGAATGGTTCACTGCTTTGCAAAACCACGCTGTTTTTCTTATTCATTCCTACCAGCTTTTCTGTCCAGATGTAAGGAGAATGTAACTAAATTGTTTTCCTGCCTCAGGAGGGAAGATGACATGTGGGAGTTGTAAAGTACTTGCAAAATCCCTGTCGGTCTGACAAAAGGCTTTTCCCACATTAGGGCTATTGGCTAACGAAGAAAAAATGCTAGGCAGAGGCAAGGCAGAGGACACAGTGAGGAAAAGTTTTGCCAGCTTGATAGAAAAGGGTTGTTTTTGTGGGACTGTTAGTGTGGGTGAAATGCACCCTGCCTGCTTCACCATGAGTAAGTGGACTCTCTGTGGGTCCTGTGCAGCCAGGATGCGGAAGGGGGATGTGCTCTTCGCCTTGGCCCTGGCTGCAGGGCTGCTCTCTCATCCCCTGTGTGACCACAACTGCTCTTGCAATGCACTGTCTGAGGCAGCAGCGTGGCTGTGAGCCACCAGCCTGCCCTGCCAGGGGGTTTGGTACAGTTATGCAGAGGAGGGATGTAGGCAGAGATTTGGATGTAAGAGTGGGAGCTGAAGGAGTGGGCTGGGATTTTGGAGTCAGGCACTATAACAAGAGGATGGAAAGGGACTTGTCCCTCCTGTTAGCTTCCCCCCCCATGTGACGTCTTTGAGCATGTCCCCAGAGAAAACCAGCCAAGGTGCTGAGGGTGAAAGGCTAAGTAGGGCTGAAGAGAGAGGTGCACATATGTGTTTGTGTGGGAAGGGCTGCGGTGGAGTGGGGTGGAACGGAGGAAGTGGAGAAAATGGTGTGAGGAGAGTGGTGTAGATGAACCAGCCAAGGATGAGGTGGGCTTGGCAGCTTCCTTCCCACTGCCTTCACAGCGTTTCACCACCACGAAATCGTGCTCAGGTCAGTTCAACCACGGGAAAACTTATTTGCCAGAAGAAGAGGGAAAAGCCTGCGGTGACATCTGGGTTCTCCTGTTCTCCACACCTTCGGGAGCCAGCCCTTGTTTTCTCTTGCCCCGCTGCACTCAGGAACGAGCTGCATTGAGGAGCATGGTGGAGTCACTACAACCTCCTTGCTTTTTGGGTCTGTGTTTGGGAGTTTTATCACTGGACAACCCGGTCAACAATTTTTGGGAAGGAATGGAATAATTCTCAGGAACTTGTTAATGATCAGGAAAACAACTGAAAGGAGTGAATCAGGCACGTTTTCTTTTATAAATCCTTGAGATATGAGTGCACAGATCTGTAACAAGGTAGACTGAGGATAAAGGAAGAATTAAAGGGGAAATACATTTATGTTTCTGTAACCTATCATGAGAAATAACAATAACACTTGCTAAATGTGTAAATTTAGAATGCAGAGGAGAATATGGCAGGCAAGTCTTTGCTTTTGGTTTTAATGGTGAAAATAGGTTGGAAAGGAAAACAATTCTTTGTGTTACATTTTTTGTGCATTTTGCTTATCTGCAATCCCTGAACTTTTGAGGTATCATCAAAAGGACCCTGGGAGAAATCCACATTCTTTATGTTTAGCATCTTGAAAAATTCTATGCCTGCTCCACAACCTTGTTCATAACAAACACAAAAAAGAGAGAATTGTTGGTCCAATTTCCAAATAAGACAAAAGGAATCTATTTATGCTTTTGGGAGGTAATGTGCCTAGATTTGACTGGAACTTGGTTAAGCATAATGAAATTCTCAAGGAATGCAAAGCTGGTTTTGCTCAACAATAAACATCTAAGATAAAAAAAAAATATACATTTTCCAAACTTGTACCTAAACCTCGGGTTTCTTGTTTTTAATTAGGGTGGTTGTTGCAAATTCAGGAAGTTAACCACACATAAAAATGCAAACAGAAAACTATTAAATAAATTCGGAGCCAATTTTAATTTTTCACTTAGTTTCAGTTATGCATAAATCATAGAAGGGATTAAAGTCAGAAGCCCAGTGAAAGTTGTACCCCAGTTTACTGCACTCACCTGGACTCTTGCAGTAATAAAGCGCTGGACAACGCTGACCTGAGTCAGTGTCACAGAGTCATGAAACCTAGGCCCTGTTAGAGTGCTTTTACAAGACACAGTGTCAAGATATTAATCCTGGACATGGTGTGTGCTTTGTAACATTTGAAGAACCAATACGTGTACAAAGACAAAACCAAGAGCAAAACCAGCATTATGTGGTTTGTAATTCCAGTTTCTATGGGTTTTCTGTTTTCATCACTTTATTCTTTTTAGAAAAAAAAAAGAAAAAAAAAAGAGAGTAAGTAAGTTTGAGGGAAATTACAGCAATCCTTTTTGAGTCCAACACTTTTACTTGATGTATCAGTCCTGTTTTGACTCTTCGTCATGGTTTAGGATGAATGGACAGCATAGTTACTATAGTGTAATTGAATCATTCTTTTACTTGAAAAGGTATAGATGTGTATTTCTGCTGCTAGAGGTCACAGGTTTCCTCCTGCTGAGTCTTGATTTTGCAGTGTGTCCAGAGCTATTCCTTGTGCACTTTTGACATTTTATTATATAATTGCAGCAAAAAAACCACACATGCTGTATTTCAAGTCAAGTTAGTTGAATAGATGAGGTGTCTAATTTTTATTTCTTGAAGGCCACCAGAGCAAATCTTGCCAAAGCTGTGTTTTCACTCAAAATTCCTTAATTTTTCCTACTTTTGCTTCAGGCCAACACAGAACAGTACATTCTCATTATTTAATCATAAAAAAATAACAATATGAAAACAAAAAAAAGCACTAAGGTAACAAGAAGGTCTGTCCTACAGATATTTACCAAGAAATTTAAGCAGGAACATAGTTGCAGGACTTAAAATGTATTTAATAATCCTAGACTAAATGAACCAATGCATTAGAGTTTTGGGGAGAGCTAAGATGGGAATAACAGGAAAGCTGGAGAGAAAAACACTCCCAAGGTTAGGACAGTAGAATGCCCATAATTGTTATGAAGAATTGATGCTGGGATACTTCTGGTGAAAACAGATCCAGGGTGATCCTCCTGCCTAATGACTGCTCTTGTTGGAAGGAAGTTTTGAATCTGTAAGTGAAGGGGATGAGGTAATTGTTAGGCAAAATGCAGTACCCAGCTGTAAATAGCTTCAGCAGACAGACCACGGGGCAGTGGTGACTCTGCCTGACCCAGTGGAGTGTGTCATCCCCAGAGCATGGGGGGTAAAGCTTTCTTCCTTGCCTGCCTCTGCCCTTTGCACCTTGCAAAGTATTCACTTACTTTCCCATCATTTGTACATCAAATATCTGTTCATTTTGGAAGCTTTCTCCTTTTCCTGGCCATCATTTACCCCGACTGAGTGCCAGTGCCTTTCTACACCCTTTCCTCATTTTGCTCATGCCTTCAGTGAGCTGTGTCGTCTCAGGCACAGACATGAAACTGGCTTCCCATGAGCATCCTTTTCTGTATCCAGAGCAATGCTCCCCTCCTCAGCAGGTGACTCCTTGGTCTCCTTCTGAGTATGAGCTGATAGTTCAGACTACCTTTGCTAGACTAGGTGAGATGTTTTTATAAAACAAGGCATAGGTGAGTGTGGGAGACTTTTGGAAAGGCCATTGAGGGGTCTTTCAGATTTGTTTAGCCTGTACCATAGCTTGGAGGATGTTGTTAAAACAACTCTGCTTTCCAAGCTGGAAAGGTCACTGTGTTTCTTTAGAATGTTTTTGGAAATGTTTCTGTGATTTTTCAGATCTAAAAATAAACTATGATCAACACACTTTAAAATTATGATGGGATTTTTTCCCCCCAACAGTATAAAAGGCCATTAGATATTCGGGGAATATTCAACTGGGGAACCAGTCAGAACTACAGACAAGCTATGAAAATCTCCTTCAGAATTCCAGGACTATTTTCTTGGTGTGTCTTCAAAGTTGTGAGCATCTGCTTGCCTATCTGTTTATCTGTCTTATGCAGTTTATAGAGCCTATCATTTTCTCAACTGAGACACAAAGACATCAGGAACATTTATAGTCTTTTCTCCTTAAATTTCTAAGACAACTGTGGAGCTTTGATTGAAATTTGTTTTCATTAGAAAGAGAAATCCTGATGAAATAGACCCTGTGCATTGCTTGTGTTGATTTTCAGCAAAATGAAGCTGAGAAAAAGCTCAGAATTCTTTTGTTCTGAAACATGCCAGTGTTTTGGTTTGATTTTGGAAAGGAGAAATGTTGGGGGAATTTATTTCAAATTCTCTTTGTGTCATGTCCTACTGGTCTTGATTGTTCTCAAAAACACTTTTAAAATTTTCACTTTGACATTTTTTTAATGTCTATCACTGTAAGCAGGGCTGAAGACATGTTTGGAAACCCAGTATTCTTCAAAAAGAAGAAAAGACTGGCCCACACCAGGGAACATTTGAAAATATTCTATGATTTGTTTAGAGTCATGAAAGCTTATTATGTAAAAGCAAATTTGGTCATGCAATTTTACTGTTTTCTGTCACTGTAATTGTTCCTAAACCAAATCCCATTGTTGTGAGTGTCTGCAGTACAGAGCCTTGGGTCAGGTAGTTCAAAAGGTCCGTGTTGGGTACAGGCCAGAGAGTCCAACAGGTGGGGATCAATCACTGATTACCTCCTTGGAGACCTTCAGCCATCATTCTGCATTTTCTCTGCTTTCACGTGAATCCTGTGTTTGAGTGTGCATTATATTGGGAGTGTGGGTGGAAGCTTTGCTACCTGTAAAGCAACAGTAGATGTTTGTCATGCTTTTTGTCTGCTGGGGTTGCAGGGGAGCTCCTGAGATACAGCAGTAGGGATTGAGTCTAGTGAGACCTTCTTTGGAGACCCAAGGGTACCAAACTGTTCTCTGATGGCACTCGCACACCTTATCTCCCCTCACAGCTGCTTCAGGACCATTTTGTGTGTCATGAGTTTAATCTAAGTGCTCTAACACTGAGCAGCTCTCCAAACCCAGCAGTAGTTGGGTTTCTGCCATAAGCCCTCAAGCATGTCCCAGAAGGGTGATGTGCCAGAGATGTTTTCAGCGGGCTCAAGTGTGGGCTGCACTGCCAATGCCGTGCAGAGGGCTGCTGCAGGTGGTGCCTTCAGGGGTTTTCCTGCCTTCCACAGCCAAGGGCAGTAGCATTCAGCACTTGTCAAACCCTTTTGGACTCACTGCTTTGCAGAGTGGCATGGGGAGGAGCTGAGGGGAGAGCCTTATCTACCTGGTCTGCCTCCTCCACAGTACACAGGTTAGGAAAGTCACCCCTGTCTTTTAAAGAAAGAAGCAGCAGCATGACCTCTCTTTCTGCGCACTGATTTAAATCCCATCCTATTTTAAACCCCCTTTTTGACAGTGAGTCTTATCTAAGACTGGCAGAAAAACAGAGGATGTTGCTTCTCATCAGGACAGAGCCTGCATTTAGCTTTATTTCAAGTGGCGCAATAAAATATGGGAACAGACTTCAGCTTCCCGTGTTTTAATTCTTGTTTTTTAATCCCTGTTTTCATTTTTGAGACAATTTGGATCCAAAAAGACATTTTTTTCTCTTTCCACTTCTGATTTGTTTGTTGGACCACTGCCTGCTCACCCTATTCGGATGTCAAGAGACTCTCTATTTTTCCATTTCTGGAATAGTCATTCACAACTCAATGTTTCTTGTGAAAACCCTCAGAATTTACAGTGTGTTTATTGGTCTCTCACCAACTGCAGTTTCTCTCTTGTAATATTTTGTTTCAAAGTTTCTCTCAGATACTGTTATACAGATTTGGTTCACAAAATCTGTTGCAAGCCTAGGAGTTTAAGTGATCATCTTCCTGAAAGATCTAGCTAATAAGCTAATTAAAATGTAAGGGATTTATAGAATTTGTTGAACTAGTAGATTTAAGACATAATTGATGGGGTAATAAATTTTTAGCAGTAAACTTGTGTGCAAAGGATACCAGTTATGTGCAGTGTTGAAGGAATGCACAGTAAAACACAGCTTCTGTGTGAAGAGACCATTCTTGGGTCCATATTTTGCCAATCACACTGCACAGATTAAGAGCAGGTTTGTTTAAAAGAGCTTGTAAAATCTGATAAAATAGGGGAGAACGAATAACCTGGGATGGGTATTTCCTCAGGGTGCAGGTAAGATGGTTTACTTTAGGGGTGCTGCAGTTGAAAGGAAGACTGAGGGACAAGAGGTGTGTGGCATAAACTGGAGCAGAAATAGCAAGAAGGTAAAATGCTGAGGCAGAAGTTCAACAAACTGTAGAGCAGAAAAACACATGGAGGAGTGACTGGAAGAGTAGACCATGGTGGGCTTTGCATCAGGACCCATTGCTGTTCTGCTCAACACCTAATTAGCCTGGTACAGGGAAGCATTAATGGACTTCACAATTGACTTTTTTTGTTTTTACAGCTATGCAAGTTAAGTGTGGAAGGAAGCTGTAGAAGCAAATAGCTGGAATGTGCTACAAGTGCGTGAGAGGGCCAGGGCCACTGAATAGTGCAATGAGGCAGGAGCAGTGCATGGAAACTGGAATATGCAGTCCATTAAACGAAAAAGCTGCCAAATCGGACCTGTCTTATGACTCCATTTCTCATTTTACTTCCTTTCTGTCTCTCATTAAAGTGTGCAGCTTTAGGGTAGGTTTGTACAGCTTTGGGGGACAGGCTCAGAGAAGGAAAACTGCATATATGGTTTGGTTTGAGTGCTACCCTTTAAGCCTAATGAACTGGTTCATTGAACTCTTATAATGTGTTTTAAAATAGTTTCGTTTTAAGCCTGGGCATGAAATAATTATTTTCTAAAAATCAAGATAGTTTGTGAATCTTTCTTTTCCTGCTGTGGTCCTTGCTGAGTTTTGTCCAGGATGGCTCTGGAAATGGGAGCTCCAGATATATCACAAGACAGCCTGTGCTGTGTGGCATCTGCACATTTCAGAAGAAAATGCTGGAGGAGATGACTAAATGTGTATGCAGACTTCTGGGTGTTCATCAGCACTGATTCCAAACATCCTGTTCAGTTGCTGATCACTGATTAGCACTGTAAAGCAGCACAAAAAAGACAGATACCTTTAACCACTAAAAATTATCCCTCTTCTGCTCTCATGGTCTCTCTAGTCTAGAATTTTGTAAACAGCCAGATGCAGATTTGTTTCCAGGGATCTCACAATCCAGACTGTGGTCCCAACTATAGTTATTTAAAGCCTATTTAGACTCTCCTGAAAGATGGATTTATAAGGAAAATGTTGACAGATCCTGGCCTGTTGTATCACTGGTGGGAGCCATGATAATATTGATTTCTTTTAGTAGTCTTTCATCAAATGTTCAAAGCAGCATTTTTTCCTTCGGTGCAAACATCAAAAATGTGAACAGTTTTGTTTTCCTAAACTTGGACAACATCTGTGTTTCCACCATTTCTGTGGGAATGCAGTATACCCTTTCCCAATTTTATTAAAAACCACCTTTTTGGCTAAAGTGTGTGCCATTGTAAGCACTTTCACCCTGTCTCATGTATCTTGTTCTAGGAAACTGAGTCTGCCTTTTTCATTTCTCCAGGACTTTCTTCATGTAAGGAGTATAGATGGGAGCTGTGTTTTTCCTCTCAGAATGCCTCCAAGTTGTTTGTCTTCCTAACCTAGACATCTGAAGTGTTTCCAAGTAGTTAAAGACTCTCAGTGATAGTAAAGTTTTACTGATACTTACGTTGCTTGTTGACCAAACCAAAATCGATGATGATTACAGTGAGCTCTGACATCTGGAAAAAGTTATACTGAAGCCTGGCTGAACTTTAGTTCTTTACATTTTGGGAGAAGCCTCTTGCATTTGATCTGGGTTGGAAATCTCAAAATCAGGTTTGGATGTGCATGTGGAAAGGATATAAGAGAAAATGGAGAAAATGCAGATGGATCACACTATTTCCATTGTTCTATTTTTTAATTTTGCCCAGCTGTAAGGAAGGCACCCGTCAAATATCAGGCAGTGAAGGCTTGTCAGTGCAAGGTAAAAGTTGCATGTTAAAATGTGTATCCATGTGCTATAAGCAGTTTGTTCATAGAGCAGTCTTCAGTGCCTGACAGGAAGGCTGTGGAAAGATATGTTCTGGTTCATGAGATCCCATGCAGAGCAATAAAGTGCTTTCCAATGAAGGAACCAGTCTTCTCTGAGCCAGAGAAGGGTAAAACTTAACAATCCTCTCAAATTTTTGCTTAAGAGTTTGTGAAAGGGCTTGGCCTTGCCTGCATACCTCTCATCACAAATGCTAATAGGCAGCCCATCCGAGAGAGTGCCCTTATTGACATGGAAACTGTTTTATGTAAGAAGGCTGATCCAGCAAAGGTGTGGTTTTATTTACATCCATGCTCTTCCCTTATGATTGCAGTGTGTTTGGAAGGTGTGGTCTCATTTACGTCCCGCCTCAGCTGCCTTTGGCTTCTCTGGATTCAGCCCTTGCCTGTGGCTGGAAAAGCAACTCCTGCAAGCAGAATAAAACGTCTATGTGGAAAACATGACTCTTTTCTGACCCTGTTTCTTCAGTGTATGCATTCCTACTGGTATGTACCTGAAAAGGGAAGGCCGTGTTCCTGGGGAGAGAGTTTTGTGTCTGCATAGGTATGTGTACAGATGTTCATGTGTGTGTATGTGCTTGAAATACCCAGATTAACATAGCAGGTTTTGTGCTGCCTTGAGTGTTGGAGGGTGCTAGAGCTGTTTCTTAAGAAAGGTAAGAAAAACAAGTTCGTCAAAATGGCTTTTCTTATTTATTTTATTTTTTAAGGTGCACATACAACTTTTCAAGGGCGCTGGTGACAGCTCTGGAAGAAGGCCTGTATTTGGGGGGTGCATATGTGTGTGTATGTGTGTGTGTGTGTATGTGTGTATGTGACATTTCACTTGCATCAAAGTGAAGCCAACATAAAGATGGTGGCAGCATCTTGAGCCAGGGCAGCAGGCCACAGCAAAGGATATGCAGGGCAGTCAGGCACTGGCTATGCTACATGCAGTTGCCATTTAATATTCAGTCCCTCCTCAGCATGTCTATGGTGTATATTCAACTGCTGAGGCTATGCTACCTTATGTCAGGAAGCAATTCAGCCACTACTGGCCTCTGTATTAACTTTGGGATGCAGATTTGTAGCAGAAAGAGGATGGGAGGAACTCTTGGATGTGGGTTGTGGAGCATCCAGAAAGCCTTCAAGTTGCTGTTGAACTTGGTTGGATTGAATTTACTGGGATTGCTTTAGTCCTTTCCTATTTTTCTTCTTCCATTCATGGCTTATGAGGCACCATCTTTGTTAATTCCAGACAATAAGAAAGGCAGAGGACATAAGATGTAGTTTGCTGGTTTTTCTTTTCCTTTGTTTTCTAAAAAGGAATTTAAAGTACCTTGAATCTACAACACCCTGACAATTGGTCCAGGTGCACATACATTAAGTGTTATTTTCACTGTTATTTTCACTGAGCTGTGGTGTTGCTTACATTGTGGATGGAAAGTGGACAGAGTTGCTTCAATATGAAGCCCTGATGTGTGACTGTGTCCAGGAGCATGGAATGCTGGAGGAGCTGTGACCAACACGCTGGGACAGGCTGCCCCTGCCATGTCTGGGATTACTTTGCTGTAACATGGTGTTGGGTCAGCAGAAGAACAAGGTGCTTCCAAGGAGCTTTGTGTGGGGGTGTGCAGGTCACAATCCATTCCTCTCATTCTTGCTGCTGCCTCTGCTATATTTGATTATACTCCTGTAACTCATGGCAAACATCTAGGCATGACAGCCTAAAGATACTCATATTTTCAAGTTAGACTCAGAACTCTTTTTCAGCTTTAGATACCTCTGAATGCCTTTATAAACACCTGACAATGACCCATTTCTCCTCTGCCTGCAGAAACTTGGTGAAACTGGAAGCCTAACTATCTGCCACCCTCTGGCTTAGGAGATGAAAGTTAATAAAATATTTCCTCTCTTTTCTGTAAGGCAAGCTGAGGTGCACAAAAATAATTGCATGCCAGTCCACCGCAGGAGGAAAAGTGTCTGGCATTGTGTCCCTGGATTGCAGACAGGCAGGAGAGCCAGACTGTTTGTTGTCAGGATCCCTTGCACGTACTCTGGAGCCGCAGCTGAGATTTTTAAGTTACACACACACATTGCACCACACGTGAAGACACGTCCTCCAGATGATGTAAGCCAAGTGAGTGATGCATGCTGAGGACACCACTGTACAGAGACCTTTATACACCCAAGGCACTGACCGGTCTAAACTGCCATGGCAGAGCTGTGAAAATTAGCCTGGACTGTGTGCTACACTATTCTGCTTCTATGGAGCCAAACTAGGATGTTTAAATAAGGCTTCTGAACCTCTACACTGCCTTGCATTCATGGCTTAGACTGCACTAAGAGACATATGCCTCATTTTTAAAATTGGCATGGGTTCCAAAACACAAGGGTGCTTTATGAAATTTTCTGGCTCCTTGATCTTCCTCTCCTCCTTGAACGTTGTTCCTCAGACTTAGCTTCCCTCCTCCATCCCCAGTGTTGCGCCCGAGCAAACACTCTGGTTACATCTGTGTGGCCAAGGGAAGGTGTCTGTCCCCAATGGTAGTTCTCTGGTGAGCATCCAGCAGCTGTTCCCCACGTCCTGATGGATGTGATAGCCCTTTAGCTGCTGTGCATACACCAAAATAGATTGTTTCTCCTGTCAGAGGAAAAGATGGCAAGTGTGTAACTTAAGGGAAAGGGATCCAATGGGAGATAAGAGTGTAGGAGACATTACTGCAGTTCTATATTTGGAATCGGTTACGTATGTGTGTGGTAACCCAAATGATGGGTGGACTGCACTTTCTCATTACCATAATTACATTTCCTTTCATAGCTAGGGTTGGGGACGCATCCAGACGTTGCAGAACACATCAGTAGATTTAGTGTGGCTTACTCAGTCTCCATTTATCAGACTATGTCCCAATTATGTTACATTTAGGAAACAGAATAATTTTCTGGTTATAGCACATGGAATTTGTGGCATTCTAATCCTAGTCATCCTGCTGTATGACCTTGGAGAAGTTGTTTTACTACTCTTTGATGGTAAAAAATTAACTCGCCCCATGGATTGATTTTAATACCATGCCAAGTTTAAAAAAATCTGCAGCTAAAGTTAGCCTTCTAAATCCATATTTAGGGGCTAAATGGGATGACTTGTTTCCACAATCCTGAGCACCCAGCAACTGTCTCCTGCTGAGGCCAGCTAGAGATTTTGGGTGTTCAGCAGTCTGAAACATGGAGCAAAAGAAGAGTGAAAGCAGCTGCTTGTGTGCACATGAAGAGGAACTCACTGATGTGGTGTGGTGAAACAGGGACAGCAGTCTGTCTTTCCTGAGTGGCTGTCACAGTCACAGCAGTGGGGAGATGTAGGTGGGATTAAGCTTACTAATTGTGCTGTCTAAAAGTGGAATGTCTGCCTTAGGCTGGCTGTTCTTTGGTAGATCCCTTAGTTCAGTGAATCCAGAACAGCTCTCAGTCAGGACAGATGAGCATCCCCTGATGTGCCATCCTGTGCACCTATCTGGATGTGGGATGAGTTACCCTGTCCGTGGAGTTAAGCACTTCATAAATGTTTAGACAGCTTGCTTGGGCTCTGCTGACTGTGAAGTCAGTCAGTGATTTATGGTGCATTAGGTGTGCCAGAACTGCCCATAGCTGCAAAGAATAGTGAAACCCTATTGCAGGCCTGGTTGTGAAAGTTATGAACAAGTGAAAGCAGGGAGAAATAGTTGAGCCTTGTAAGGAAAAGGAAATACAAACTTGACTGTAGTAATTGAAAACCTATTCCACATTGATGGCATGGTTTGTTTCCACTGGAGAGCTTTGTTCTGTGTTTGAGGTGGAAGATTAATTTTCCCACGGGAGAAATAAGCTTTGAATAAGTCAGCTAAAATGGATTGTTCTTATGTGCACCACACATCTATAGGAGAAACAGAAGACGTTTACATGCACCCTGAGGAGGAACTATGACAAGCAGACAATTAACCAATTCCCCTGGACCCCCAGACTTAAAGAGCCACGTAATGGCTTAATTGAGTTGAGTTGCTGAGAGTGCGGCGCTGCACTGAGATTCGTGCTGTGAAGTGCGCGATTCCCAGAGGCATCCATCAGGTTTTAAAGAATTGACTTTCCATGCTAATTGACCCAGATGTGCTTGGTTTTACCTCACAATCTCCACTTCATTCAATTACTATTAAAGAGAAGGGAATGAGGAAAAAAGGGACTCCATTTGTCTCATTTACTATATTAAAAGGGAGCTTTCCTAAAGCAACATTTTGTAGTGCTGAACAAATTGTTCAATTTCAATTGGAGCAGCATTTATTTCACCTTCTTTTTTTTATTTCCTGAATGACTGAGAATGTATTTTGCAGGGACTAGAGAATATTATTTAAGCCACTCTGCTTGGCAAAGGAAGAGTAGGCATTGTCACCAGAAGAAATGAGGGCATTACTCATGGAAGGACGGTGTCTCATCTGTCTGACCAGCACATTGTGAGGGTTGAGGACTCTCATGCCTTGGTGCAGTGCTTGTCCAGCTGACCAACCAATAAACGAAGAAAAAAAGTCATGTTTCAGCTATTTTTACCTTCTAGAAGGCAAGGAGCCACGGTTGAGGAATAGGCTTTGCAGTGTGAATCAGCAGCTGAGCTCTTCCTTGTACCAGGCCAGTAGACATCTTATTTTGGCAAGATAATCATCTTTCATGTATGTAAACAATCTGGAGCACACGGAGCAATTAGTGTAAGACTGAGGTTCCCAGTGAGTTCTGTGTGTGTTCAGAACCTAGGTTTTGTTTCTGGTCAATTCACAAGGCTTAATTCCTTTACAAATCAAGTATATTTGTGTGGTAGGGAATAACTCTATCTCTGTAGCTATATTCCTGGGAATGAGTCTACCTCTGTAGCTACATTTCTGCAATATCGCCAGAGGCTTTGTTCTGTAAGGATGCTGCTGTCTCCCAGGTTAATGACTTCAAGCTTATCTCAAAGAGCGCCAGCAAGAGGCATGTGGAGGAACTTCTGTACATTCATATTTAAACAGGCTGTGTATCGCTGAAATTAGTGGAGCTCATTTGAGTTCACACAGTTGTTAGGGGAACAGAATTTGTCCTGATGCTTGTGATAAACGATATTTTGTAACATCCAGTCAAGTTATGGAGCTCTGTTTTGACATGAAGATGTTCAAAGAGTTTGCTTCTTTGCTAGGAGTTGTATGCCATATATGGTCAGCTGTGGCTTTTTTTGCTGCTGTTTCCTTTTTTTTTTTCCCCCTTAAGAAGGCTCTCCTCCAAACTGCTGAATCATATTGCAGCCATAGGCCTGGTGATTTTTCAGA
The DNA here is from genome assembly GCA_036630365.1 of Acanthiza pusilla. Taxonomy (NCBI): domain Eukaryota; kingdom Metazoa; phylum Chordata; class Aves; order Passeriformes; family Acanthizidae; genus Acanthiza; species Acanthiza pusilla. Next base: position 24,596,819 of record JAXCHO010000023.1, on the reverse strand, counting down.
ATTTGAATCATAGTTGAGCACCCTGGATATCAAGCTGTGAAGCCACACGTGGGCTCAACTGTTTGGCAGCCACCAAGTACAGCTTTGGCAGTATTATATTCACAGTCCAGATGTTGGATGGTTCAGCCACAGAAATACAGCATGTTAGAAGGGAGCAACGGTATGACTCAAAATTGCTGTTTACTCGACTTAATTTAAGTACCATGGTTTGTACTGTTCTCGATGATTAGCCTGGGTATTAAGAACCAGACTGCTTTAGATCTGTATCCCATCCCAGAAGAAAGTCTCATGTAACAGCCGCACATGAAGAGAGAAACCATTTTTTTGGATGTTTTGGTCTCGTGTTCTTCCTGCCGAGGTCTTCTGTGAGTAGCTGTCCCAGTTAGGGTTGCTTCTGAAGTGAGCTGTAGATATGTCAGGATTATCAAGAAGCACCAAGGTCCTGTGAAACTGGAAATAAGAAACTCAGGGTGGTCCCTGAGATTTGTAAATGTAGTACAATCCTGTTTTGACTTAATGTTCTGCTTTTCCTTACAAGCTGCAGTTATTAATTGCTTAGCAATAATTAGGAAAGATAAAGGCCGTCTCTATTGAGGCAGAGTTCAAAGCTTCTGCAGATGTAGTTAGTTGAGCTCCTTCTGGCATGTGTTTCATTTTAAATAGTGTTCTATATTTAAATGGTGTGCTTTGAACTCACTAAAATTTTGTGCATGTGATACAAGAAGCTGAGGATAGTCTCAGTAATTTGATTCCTTTATCAATATTTCTTAAAGAGTAGAGAATTTATTCTGTGAAAACAGCTACTGTTGTTTTGCAGGACATTTAAAACAAAGACCTTTATTTTTTCATAGTGAACACCAGATCTGGAAAGGAACAAACAGTGAATCACCTAGTCCAAATTACTTTCTTATGTCTGCAGAAAACATGCTGACAAAAGTTTGAGGCTCTTTTTTTTTATTTTGTCTTTTGAGAATGACTGTGAGACACATGGTAGCAAATTCTTCATTAATTGGATCTAATTTATTTCAGCGAAATCCTAAACTTGAAACCTAGACAAACATGAAAATAGGGAAACATTTAAAAAAATACTTGCAAAATGCAAGATAGTTCCAGTAAAAATGTGACTATTGGAGGTTCATCCTTCAGGCAGGACTGGTGATTCCTCTCTGTCAGTTGTGCTGAAAGGGAGCCCTAAAGGTAAAATACCTGCTAATATACCAGGGTTTTTTTCTGGCCTAAATGTTAAACAGAGCATTTTTGTGGCAAGACATAGTGCTGGAGCTGAGTAGGGCTTTTGCTAGAGCAGGAGATACCACAGTGGTGAGCAGAAGGCAACTTTTGTGTGCCAGTCTCAGTGCTGAGACAATCGACAGGAGGCTTAAGGGGAATATTATATCAAAAGAAAGAAGGGATTTAGGGACAAGGAGAAGGGGTTTTGGAAGAAAAAGGGCTTCTTGGGGTCCAGGACATGGAAAAGAGAATAGTTCAGCTGTTTTGATATGGAGCAGAAGTTTTGAAGAGAAAATTAGGAGAATGCCATGAAAATATGAAGAAACCAAGACAACTTTTTGGTTGTCTTTCTTTGTATTTCAGCAGCTGTGGTAAAACGGAACTCCTCAGAGAACATTAATGGAGCAACACAGCTACAGGCCCTTGAAACAGAACAAAAAGGCTGTAAGGAGAGAAGACCTAGGCATATAATATCATTAGAGAGTTCAATGACAGCAAATTGAATTGGCCAAAGAACTGGAAATTTTACAATTTTTTTTTCAAGGAATATGTATAGTATTTCCTTAAATAGAAAGCAGTAAGTTTTTGCACTGTTCTATGTAATTTCCATTTTCCACTACAATCAGCTACCTCAATGCTCATTTATTAAGAAGAACAGAAAGGGTTTGAATAGAGCTTTCCATGAAGACTTCATTATAAGAGGTGAGATCTACAGGAGGAATTAAGAAAATTTCAACTAATGAAGGGCCTTGCTTCACAGATTCATGAAGATTCTTCAGTCTTCAGATGGGAGAAAGCAAGCTCAGATAAAATGTGTAGGTTCAAGTCAGAAAACTTCACCCTCAGTGGGTCTAACTGTCAAAGCAATTAAAGCATCTCTTGTGATGTGTGTTAATGATTATTTATTTCTTTTCCAGGAGCCCAATAAGGAATTAATGAAATACCTGAAGGTCAGCTCAGTAGTGGAGTTGTACATTAGTATGGTCCTGTTTATGACAGCAGATGGTCAGGTCAGAGGTTATGTTGACAGTTTGTGTCAGCACTGTGAAGTATAAATATTTCACTTTCTCAAAAGCAAAAGTGATGCTCCCAGGAATAAGTTGCAGAAAAATTTATGTGTTATTTCTAGTCAAATGAAATATATTCCACAATTTTTATTAATAGAATTGAAAAGGAACTAGAGGAAACCTTTAAAACCAGAGTGCTTTGTTTCTTAGGAAACAGAACAACCGTAATGGAAGCAGATGCTTACCTGGCATACAAGATTCACCACTTAAAACATCCAAGCAGCAATGCAGCAAAAGGCTTGCTGTGTTCCTGGAATTATGAGATACACATCAAATGCTTAAATTAGTCAAAGACTTAGTCATACTTGGTTCAAAGAATTCTGTGTGCTGCTTCATCTCTGCCTAAATTCTGAGCTATTAAATGTCTTAGATAATCCTCTTCTGCATTTTATTTTTACAGCGTAAGATTCTTATACTACAGTTATCAGACATCTTGCCCCAAATGTTTCATAATATGAAATTCCAGGGGTTTCATGTGTGTGCTTACAGGGAGATGCCATCAGTTTAGTCATGTGGGAAGGGGAAGTGCTAACTCTCATTAAAGCCTGTGCCATCTTACAGCAGGCTAGAAAGACATTGTTGAAACGTGGAATCCCCAGGAATACTCTCTTTCCTTCAGCACTGTGACTGGGGGTATTGCACCAGGTGCAACACAGGATTTATCAAGAAACTTTATTCTCTAAATAATAATTTCTAGCCAGATACCTAAATTTAAATACCTTTTGAATGGAAAGGCAAATCCTAGAATAATTTCTTATCTTTACTGCAAGTTCCAAACCCTGCAGTATATTTGGAAGAAAACCAGACATAGGTAAGGGATTGAGAATTACAAAGAAGCCCTGAAGCTCTACTCCTCCCCCCCTGAATTAACAATCAAATTAACAAATTGGTTTTGTTACCTCAAGACAAGAAAAATACAGAGGGTACTGTGAATGCTCAGCTGTAGAGTGAAATTGAAATGTCACAGAGTTTTTCCTCCTAGCAGGGAGGAAAACAAGTACAAAGTTAGGAGGATATAATTAAAACTCTCCAGTCCATTGTGTAATATGCAAAGTATGAAACATTTCTTAGGGAATATATAATACCAGTGGTTACTATATATACCTACATATCATAGAATTGTAGAATGGTTTGGGTTGGAAAGGACCTTAGATATCATCTCATTCCAACCCTTCTGCCATGGACAGGGTCACCTTCCACTAGAGAGGTTGCTCATTCAACCTGGCCTTGAGCATTTCCAGGGATGGGACATCCACAACTTCTCTGGGAACCTTTTCCAGTGCCTCACCACCCTCACAGTAAAGGATTTCTTCCTAATATCTAAACTAAACCTGTTCTCTTCCAGTTTAAAGCCAGTAGCCTTGTCCCGTCAGTATATTCCGCTTGTAAAACATCTCTCTCGATTTCTCTTGGAGGACTCCTTTGTACTGGAAGGCTGTGGCGAGGTCTCCCTGAAGCCTTCTCTTCTCCAGGGTGAACAGCCTCAACTCTCTCAGCCTGTCTTCACAGGACAGCTGCTTTTTCATTTGTCAGATTCATGTCTCTCCAGTTGAGAGATAAGGATGCTGTGCAGGGCAGCATCAAATGTTTAAGTAGATGACGTCAATTGCTCTTCCCTTCATACATAGTTTTGGCATGAGAAAGTAGTTTACTCACTGCTGAGATATAGTACAGAGCAATTATCTGCCTATTTATCCCAGGATAGTTGGGATGTTAATAATTTCTTTGTTTCATTTTTGCTTTATAGGAAGAAAATCTAAAGTAATCTCTGTGTGTTAAGATAAGAAGTATCTTTTTTCTTAGTTGTCTCAACCTCTCACAGTCACAGAGTGAGATCTTATCAAGCCCTCTGATTTTGTTTTCCTGGGTGTTTGGCGTCATTACAAGAAGGTTTTGAATGCATTTCTTTAAGAAGCTGATATAGATAAAGAAATTCAGGAATGATAAATTTGCATTCAGTGATGTCAGAGCCACTATAGGACATTGTGGGAAAATGGTTGGTAAGAAGCTAAGGAGAGGACCAAGGAAGGTTGAAAAAGCTGTGTGAGACAGGCATTAACTTTTCTAATCCACTGAGAATTATATTTCCCGGATCTGTGTTCCTCCACCTATATAGCCAGAAAATAAGCTTCACAGACCAATTTCTAGGAGCATGGAATTCTTTCCAAAGAACATTATTATCTGGAAAATACATTCTCTTTTTCAAAGTGCACATTCTGGCTGTACTTGACCTAAAAAACTTGCCTAGCAAGAACATGATTTTCTTTTACATTGGTATAGAGAGAAGTATTTCAACCCCTTTTTTTAACGCACCAGCTCTGTTTCTGTGGGCCTTGCCCACAGAACATAGTTGTGTACTGGTTCCCAGTACATTGATTGCAAAATAGCCTTTTCAAGAAATTGAAATCAAGAGCTTTCTCCTCACTTCTTACTAGAATACTTATCCTTAAAAGGATATAACATAAAAGGAAACTGAAATGACTGATTGAAAGTAAATAATGAAATCAAAATCTGCAGATGCTATAGCTCTTTGCTTAGTCACTTCATCTTCATGCAAAAACAGTGATTTTTTCTAAATTGTGACTTCTCAGTGGAAAACAGTAGGAATTGTATTGTCTGTTCTAGTTTGGTATCAGTTGGTAATCACCAGCATTCGTAAATTACCCTATATACTTGAGAGCAGTGATACTTTTTTCCGTTCAAAATACCTTAACTTTATGTTGTACTGCAGGATTGCCTGGACTTGTAAGAAAGTTGGTTTTCCAGATGGTGTTCGTGAAAAGTTCTGAGCCATAAGTGCAAATGAATCAAGAAACACCACAAATAATGGAAATAATATTATATCTTTCATTTCTATTCAGAAAAGTGTTATATCCAATGCTGGCTGTGTCATCATTTTGCATTTTGCAGAGTGCAGTGAGTGAGTATCCCCGTTGTGCACGGATGAGCATCCCCATCATGCTTTCCAAGCATGGATTTACTCAAGGGTCAGGAGCCTGTTGCCCATTTGCCCTCCCCTCTCCCTGTACCACTGCCACAGGAACACTTGCTGCTCCCATCATGTGAGGCTTGCTCTGTTCTCCTACCTAATACTGCTTGCAGCTGCGTGCAGCCTTTCATGTTTACTTCAGCTTGGAGTTGTGGGTCTGCTGGGAAGGAAATCCAGCCACGAGACATTTTAAGTAGTGGTTTGATCTTTGTCAATGAGATCGACTCAATTTAGACATGTTCCCTCGAGAGGTCAAATCTGGAATGGAATATGTTAAGGGCTGTCAGAACGCAGTAAGCAGGAAAGGCAGACATTGCAGCCACCAAGGGTTTGATTCCAGCAGAGAGTCTTGTAAATGGGGATGTTTAATAGACCGTGGAGAAGTTAAAAGGAAGGATTAGACAACTGGTGGGGTCAAGTACACTTAAGTAATCATAAATGCATAGGGTGGTGCTGTAATTAAAAATGCTCCTGGACTCACTAGTTGGCCTCGGCATCAGAGCCATGACTAGTACAGGCATAGCTTTGGTTCCAAGGGGCTTCTGTAATTGGTCCAAATCATATGAAAGCTTTAAAACTCATACTTAGGGTTAAATAAAAAAAACAAAAAACAAAAAACAAACAAACAAAAAAAAAACAGAGTGGAAGAAAATACACTAATGATCTAGACTCTTGAATAAACAATTTGACCACACTGTACTCTGAAGTGAAAGTATTTGTGATAGCTGTTTGGAAAGCAAATGTTTTGCACAAAAAAGGTTGTAATTCTCATTTTATCATGTTAAAGGGAAACTATTTTCAGTGAGTACTTTTCTTAAACATGTTACCTGAAGAGCCTTGATAAATGTTTATTAGATGCACTTTGATACTAAATGTCTGTAAAAAGCATTAACAACTTTTAGTTTCTAAAACGAAAAAGGCATTTTTAACTGAAAAAATGTTCCTTGACTATTTTTGCTATCTTTAGCAAACACACAAGAGTTATGCAACTCCATTAAATGCTTAGAATAATATTTCCTATGCACACTTTGCTTGTTAAGTTGAAAGAGTGTTTTCTTACACACCAGGCCAGAATCACATGACGAAATTCAAACTGATTGCTTTAGGCTTTCATTCTCTTTGATTACTTATTTGGGTCAGACGTTTAGAAAGAAGATAAATATCATATAAAAAATATTTACCTTCTTCTTGAAAACACATTTTTAAACAACTTTGACAGCTGCTGCTCTGTGCCTTGTGATGTGCTTCTTGGTAAGTTCAATTTCAGATTTACTTATATTTTTTAAGGGACAGGAAGTTGATAAATGCCCTTCTCACAGCATTGATGGAAATGTATGAGCCTGAGTTCTGTAACTGCTGGCAAGAAAGATGAAGCAGGAAGGGGCAGCCTGCTAATAAAAGGATTATTCAGAATATGATACTTATGTGACCCAAAATAACATTTCTGTTTCTCTCATATTATATTTCTTGTAGTTGGCATATGAAAATTCAGCTGTGATCCTGGCTTCTTAAAAACCCTTTGTACATGAAAAGTGACCTTTCTTCCTTAAATGTCCTGGCCTCTCTTGGTCCTTATTCCAATTTCAGCCATGTGGAAATTAAGAAAGTAGCTTATCCTGCCACTCTAGCAAAGGTTTTCAGGAAACTGAAGTAAGGACCGGGTCTGGAGTTTATGTGAAAACTGATGGAACTGCACTGGAACCTGTTTAACAACAATTAAACTGATGAAGATTAGCTAAATTCTACTACTAAAAATCTTTTATACACTTTTTATAAACAAATTTTTATACCACAGGCAAAAGGAAAATTCAGTAATACAGAGATTGCCATGGAATACCAGCAAAATGCCTCACACAAGCAGCAGGGTCTTGGGAGGATTTCAGAGGGAGGTGGTGGAGTTGCCCTCCCAGAGCCTTTTCAAGCAGCATCTTCAGGTGTTTGGTACAAATAGCTGTTAGGCCATCGGTCTGGAGAGAAAGGTTTGGTAGCACTTGAGAGCTCTTTTGCCAGATGTCGGTAGTGACATTTCAGGATTTTTAGCTTGAAGCTCTCAGGTGATTTGTGAAAATCCGGAATCCTGCCTTTCTTTGTGGATAAAGAAGACCTGATTTTCTTGCCAGTATAATATGCAGAAAGTATTTATTCCTTTATTCTGTCCCTGAAGGGGATACATTCTCTTAGCACCGTACATTTTGAGATTGGGCAAAGCATGAAAGCAAAATCATGCGGAGCTGTATTTTTTCCCCGTTCTTAGTAAGATAATAAGGAGTCTCACAGGGGATAAACGTAAGCTGCTTTGTTACTTATTTTCTTAACATTATTTTTTGTGTTTTGCCCATTCTGAAAGGTGCAAACAGAAAACTGCCTTTCCTCTTCAGTTATTTTGCATGAAAGGAACAGCACATTCCCTTGTGCCTTTCCAGTCCTACACAGATACTTCTGAGTTCGTACAGCACGGCAAGGACTTGCTCCAAGATGATAATTTCAGGCAACTCATTCACAGCAGCGATTTTTTTGTGCAAAAGCAGATCCATACTCCACCAGTGATGCCCTGTGCCCTGCTAGGAGGCAGCTGTGGGGTTGCTCTTTGCCCAGTGGTCATGGAGGGGGTGAGCCTGTGCAGGGACCCTCTAGACGGAACCCTGAGCCCTTCTTGCAGACCTACAACACCAAAGGCACCTGGTCTGGTCAGCAGGGAAGGCTGGAGCTGCCAGTCTCTCCAGCAGGGCCGAACCCTTTCCTCACAGGAAACAAAGCTGCTGTTCCACTGCAGGCACTGCTGCAGTGTGGGTGCCCTAGGCTGGCCCCACTGCAGTGCCATGCAGTCTGCTGAGGAAAGACATCGTGAGGTCTCCAGGCAAATGCTCAAGCAAGGGTTAAAATGTCTGGACAACTTGTGCACTAGAAAACAGGGGTTTTTTCCATAGTCACTTCCCAGTCTTGGATATACAGTCTCTAGTTACTGGAGGGATTCAGAGCTGGCACAGGCAGAGTCTTAAGTATTAGGCTGCCCCTGTGTGCTTGGCACCAAATTCAGACAATTTTGAGAACAGTTCAGATCTTCTGGAGGGTAGTTTTTGTTTTGTTTTGGTTTGGATTTTTTAAAATATTTTTTATTTCTTTCCATAAGAAAGCACTTCTATTTTTAGGACTTGGCCCAAATAGTTGAACCCAGTGGTTTTACTGTTGTTGTTTTTCCTCTCTTCAATCAAACTGAAGTGGCTCTGGCTGATCCGACAAGCAATGCTGCCGCGTCTCTTAAAGTTACACTCGAGGAGATTTTGTGATTGCACGGGTGCCTATGTTTGCATGGAAAGTTTCTCTCAATTTCCTGGAATAAAAGGAGTCTTGAATTCTTCCAAATCTATACTCTGTGCTTGTAAATGTCTCTATTAGGACTGGTTTTGTGGAACATTGTGAAGGGAGGCTGGCCTAAAACATGATATGTTACTAAATTGAATTTTATATTTTCAGTTTTTCTCCCCAGTCTCTTCTGTTTTCTTTCTTGCTGCAGCTGTTTCAATGTATAATGTTTGCCTTCAACCTGCATAGATCCCAGAATACCCCATTTTTATCACCTGCGGAAAATCAGGCATCATAACAAACCGATGACCAGAGGAGTGACTCAAGCAGTGATAAGTGTCCCTACCACTCTTCTCTTTGACTACGGCACACATGTAGACCCTGTGCACCCAAGTTAGCTTGTGGGTGAAAAGGAATATTGCTTCCTCTGCATGGTGCTATGCTTCAGGTTTTTAGTCTGTGCTTGTTGCAGGGCCCAGGGGATTAAGGTTAATATGCAGATCCACTCCTTTTTTTCCTCTATGTAGTGTTGAAGTTGCTGCTTGCACTCGCTTTGTCTGAGAGCATCTGTCCTTCTGTTGCACAGGATGTCTGAGCAGGCAGGGGGGCACATGCCTGTTACTGGCTGCTTTGGGAGCTTGCCAAAGGAATAGGATTTCTCCTGGTTTTGAAGGAGCCAGCCAGTGAGTAGCAGCCAGCCATTTCCCATGTAACTGCAAGTGTCAACTAGGCCACTGTAGGCTGTCCTGAGGTCATTTTTGCAAAGCATGGCTGCACACCTCTACTTTGTGTTGCAAATTAGGCAGTTTTCTTACAGACTGAGCCTTTTCTTAAAGACTGAGACTTTGATTTGAAGAGGGGAAGGCACCTTCTGGTTGCTCTGAGTTCAGCACATGGCACCTTGAGGGCAGAGTTAAAAAGCTGTGCCTGTCCTCAGGGCTTCCTGCTTGCTGCTGGAGAGCTCTCTGCTCAGAGTCAGTGTCAGCAGTGCGCAGAGTGGATTCCCTGTGGCCACCTCCTGCACAGTGCCTGGTAGGGTACCACCAGGCTGGGTGCTGCTTTTCTAAACACATCCCTGTATCCCACCTTTGGGTTACTTTCTGGATGTAGACTTTTGCTCTTACTAATGAGTATAGACTTCAGATCTTCCTTACAGAACTTAAAAGCATCCAAAAGATCCCAGACCGTTATTTTAAAGATCCGAGAGCTGTCATCAAAACCATAATGAATTGCCAAACTGTTTGCGACAGTTTCCAAATGTAAGTCTAGCTCCAGGTCTTAAACCCGATGAAAAATAAAAGGCATTTATATGAAGTCTAGCTTTTCCTGGGTCAGAAATACCCCTGACTCTTTCTGCCTCTGGCCCTGACTTCTAGAAATTCAGAAATATGTGAAGCTCAAAACTAGCCATATTTTCCCTTGATTTACAATTTCCTTTTCTTAGGCAGTTGTAGCATTTTTTTTCCTCATATCCAATTAAAATTAATGAACATCCAAGAACCATTGAGTTTGTTGTACTTGTTGGGGGGCTTTTACCACTTTTTTGCCAGCACTCTAACAATGCCATGTTCACCTAGCAAAGAGACTTAAATCATTATATGCTAAAAAGTACATTTTTCAAAGGAGCAGAGGCATTTGCTTCTGTTTCCTAGGCAAATTCTCACACAAGTAATTACATTCTGCCCACTGCATTCCTCTGCCACTTCAATTGGATATGGTGTCCCTCCTCAATTTGTTCCCTACACTTTTGCATAGCGTTATCGACTACTGTTAAATATTTGCTGTCCACCATTCCAGCAGTGACTTCACTATTAAGGCAGTGATTAAAGTAAGCCACTAGATAAATAAAAATTAGGAGCATACTCTCATGGAATTTATCATCCAACGTACCTGTTAGTCCAAAACCCAGAGGAAAGTGTTTTTAACCGTGACTAGGTAGTACAATAACTTATGACACAAATCGGGAACATCATCAGCTATTGATTGCTTTCAAATGACAAATATTTGATGGTGGCTTTGGTACAGCAGTATAAGGAGATCACTGTGGGCCACATGTACTGGTACCTTCAAACTGTGACTACTGTTTTAAAATAGAAGCTGACAATTTACATTGGTGGGTGAATTTGAGTGTGTTTGCTGTAAACAGAGGAAGAGAATGATCAGCACTATCCAACCCAAAGGCAAAATCTGGAGAAGGGGAGACGAGGGCACCTCTCTTTGTATTCTCACAGTAAGTATGAGTTCAGGTGTGAGTTGAAACAGCCTGATACATGATCACTAGATAATTCCAGGGAACTTTTCTGCTATTCCCTCATAATCAGAGAGTTTCAGAGCTTCCTGACAGAAGCAAGTCTTTTTTCCCCCCTCTCATTTCAGCACATCCATTCAGTAATTGTAGAACTGGGACCTGTGAAGCTAGTGTTAGAGTACTAATTTTATCCCTTAATTTGCATGGTCCTTTTCCTTGCAAACTCTCAGCCTTTAACACATTCAGTGTAGCGAACCAAAACCACTGCTACTTGCTTCCCCTGAAATGATATCTGTTTATTTCATTTCACCCTGGACAAACTCTGTATGCCACTGGGAGGGATACCAGACCCAGTGATCACATCGATGTTCTTGGGTCAGGGCTGGAGCTGTGCTGCATTCCAGGCCCACCTGCTGGCTGGCTGCGCAGGGGCTGAAGTCACGGTGGACTTGGGAAAAGCCACCCTCCATAACCTGAAGTGACAGAACTTGGTGACCAAACCACACCAAAGTCTTTGAGAAGGAGGAGACTTTTTGTGGGAAGAAAAGGAAAGCAAGGCAAGGCACGGCAAGGCAAGGCAAGGCAAGGCAAGGCAAGGCAAGGCAAGGCAAGGCAAGGCAAGGCAAGGCAAGGCAAGGCAAGAATAATTTCTTCTGGGGGCTGTCATTATGGAGGAGCTGCTGAATATGTCAAGAATTTACAGGTCAGATGAAGGAAATTCAGCGGAACAAATCTAAATGTGACATGACATGGCTGCTGGAAAACTAAAATAATGAAGTGTTTGACCTTATTATCTGTGTTTCTTATAGTGGAAATTTCTACGGTAGCTCTGAAACGCAGTGCTCTGTTATCATTTGGTTGAGCAGTAATGGCACAACTGAAAAGCAGTGGAAAAGCTCTCATTGAAGTGAGAACTGCAGCCTTTGATCCTGTCTTCATCCCCCTACCAGTCTACAGATTTGTTTAGTATCTGGATTGATATGGGATGCCATTATTCCCATTTATTATTCCCATTCCCAGATTTATCTTTCATTGATGTAAATGGTTATTGTCAGTCCATGCCAGGAAAGGAAGAGTGCCAGCCATTGGCCTGCACTTCCATAGCAGAGTCTGGCAAGGGAGGGTTCTTTTGGGGTAGAGGAAGGAAGGGACTCCAAGTCTGAGCCATCCACACTATAAAAGGAAACAGAATTCTAATTTAATTGCCTCTAAATTTTAACATTTGCTTGTTACCAGCTGACAGATGGTGGATGCTTACAGGTACTCCAGCCTTCCTGGTCATTTTCTTTCCTTCTTTTTCATTTTTCTTGAAGAAGATGCCAGAGTTTATATTACCTCAATACAGTAAGAACTTCAGAAACCAACTCAAGCAACTGTTTTTGAACACAGAACTGTAAGACAGCATATTTTTGTGAAGTGCATATTGAGTTCAGAATTGTTAATGAGTTGTTTTCCTCAATCTCTTCAATTTGCATATATATCCTGCTACTTTGAACTGAGCAGAGAAAATATCCTACTTCTTGGAACATATTCGTGTACTTAGATGGTGAGGAAAAACAAGGAAAAAATATCATGAAGAAATATGTTTGCTTGTTTTCTTGCGATGCATCATAACTCTACACTGCAAACATTCTAAGTTTGTAAAGCTTAGAAATTCACTGAACTTCCTCTACATGTTCCCAGTGTTTTAGTATTCCTTGTAAGATGTTTGCCTTAATGGATTTCACAGTTGCATTGCTTTATAATTGCTTCATGTATCATATATCAAATGTCTTTTCAATTTTTCTCACTTGTGGTTATAGAGATGCCCATAATTACCATTGTCTCTTGCTTGACAAACACCTGAAAAACAGTACTATCTGTTTCATGAAAGAAGGTTGTTTTGATCAAGAAACCAAGGAGCAGATCTCATTTTCTGTTGTTTTTTTTTTTTGTTTATTTCTCCTAAAAAGAACATTCATTCTTTTGGGCATCAAAAATGTGAGTATCATTTTGTCCTTTTTGATGCTTGCGTTTTCCTCATGGACTTGCCCTGGTTTTTGTTTGGTTATATTTTTGTGTACATAGAGACAGAGGCTGATAATCTTTCATAAGATTTGAAATCTAACAGGACTGGGTTCTTTACTCTGCAAGTTTTCTGTTTCCTTTTCAGAGGAAACCTGTAACAATGAGGTCTTTAGACCTTATCCAGACCTCTCAGGCTGTGGAGCCCATGGGCACTGCCCATTGCAACAAACCAGAAAGAAGGTTCCTCATTCTCTTGATGTTGCACTAGGAGTGGAAATGTCAACAAAGGTGTATTTGGAACAGAAGAACATGATATAAATCTGTAAAGACCCCATTCCTACAAGGCAACAGTGATGGTGTGGTCAGCAGTGTGATTATCAGAAAGAAGCACAAAGCTGCTCCCACAGTCACACCAGCCCGAGCCCAAAGTTCCAGCACGAGCTGGTCAGCAGGCATGAAGCTTGTGCCACAGCAGGAATGGATGAGGATACAGAGTTGTTGAGTGCTGGGAGCATCCACAGCCCAGTTGCAGCTGTCAGACCTCCTGAGGGGAAATAGGAAGGTCAGAGAGTGAGGGGAGATGCTGCGGCAGGACCTCCAGGGACAGCTGGCCAACCACACTAAGAGGAGAGCCTCTACCACATTCGTCTCCTTCTGACAGTGCTACAGCATGAGGGCAAAGGGAAATAAAAATGTAGCTGCTTTACTAGCAGAGAATTGAGAACCACTGGACTAGAGGTTGAGAGGGGAAAGAAAGAGGTGTCTTAAAAAGAGACACCTGTAAATATTTTTCCTGTCAGTGTAACTTTTCTTCCTTTGAAAAAGTCAAACCCACATATATGGGGAGTAAGGGAAAATGCTGCTGAGGTTTCCAGCTCAGGCTTGGGTCTTCTGTTCTGCATGTTCTCTCTGCATGGTCTCCAGCTCCCGTGCTGGGAGCTCAGAAGGGCAGAGCATGGCCAACAGGCCAGGTTCTTCTGATCACAGCTGTCCTTCTGTGTGCTTGAGGGTGTGTGGCAGTTGCTAACACCTGCTGAAATGTTCTGCATGTTTTTATAGAATTGTAGAATAGTTTGAGTTGGAAGGGACCTTTAAAGGTTGTCTAGTTCCACCCCCCCACCATAAGCAGAGACAATTTCAGCTAGATTTTGTTGCTCAGAGGCCCAGCCAGCCTGACCTTGAATGTTTCCAGGGATGGGGCAGCCACCACCTCTCTGGGAAATCTGTTGGTTGCAGTGTTTTACCACCCTCATCATAAGATAATTTCTTGCCTACATCTAGTCTGAATCCACCCTCTTTTAGTTTAAAATCATAACCCCTTGTCCTATCACTCACTACAGGCTTACTAAAAAGTCTGTCCCCATCTTTCTTGTAGGCCCCCTTTAGGTACTGGAAGGCTGCAACAAGGCTGAACACCTCTCTGTCTTCTGCAGGCTGAACACCCTTAACTCTTTTCATAAGAGAGAGGTACTTCAGCCCTCTGATCATCTTTATGGTCCCCCTCTGGACTTGCTCTAATGTCTTTCCTGTGCTAAGGACTCCAGAGCTGGATGCAGTACTCCAGGTGGGGTCTCGCCAGAATGGAGCAAAATCACCTCCCTTGGCACCTGCTGGCCATGCTGCCATTTAAATTTTTTTTAGCAATGAGCATTTTCCCTTTGTGCAAATAGGGGCAACAGTGATAGCTTGATAATTCTTTTGGCTTTCGTGGGGCTCTGCAGGGGTTTCAACCCCAAATGTGCTTTACTACATGATATCCTGAGAGCTGCTGTTCCACTGTCGTCTCCTGGGTGCACATGGATGTTTCAGAGGCAGCCATCTGTCTGTCTGTGTGCACAGCTGGCTAACAGGGTGCAGCTACACAGCCAGCAGCTGAGGGCCCACAGCATTGTGCTTGCATTAGGCTCAGCTTTCAAGAGCTCATTTGCCTGCCAGGTGTCCTGTCATGGTGGGTACAGAGCCAGTCCACTCAGGGAGGGCTGCATGGGAAGTGCCAAGCACCATTTCCACATGGGTTTTCTCAAGGGAAGAGATGTCTTCTCACAGCCCAACAAATCTGCTGTAGGGCTGTACCCCACTCTCATTGTACAAAATTGCTCTTATATCAGCAGTTCAAGACCAGGTCTGAGCTTTTCAGTCCACATGACCCATGAGTTGCTTTCTGGCGTCCCTTTGATAGGCATCTAGAACTATATTTTGTAGTGGATCCCTTTTCCCAAGAGTTTGTTCTCCTTCTAAATACGCCACATTACAGTCTAAAAATCCAGATGGGCCAAGGTTTTGTTAAAAGTACTGACTATCAGACATGAGGACGTGAATTGACTTGATAATGGAATGAAAATCTTGGTGTTTTAAAAAAAAATCAGTTTACAAAATGGAGACGGTGGAGCGGGTAGGGAGGGGAGAATTAAGTTTAGAACTTAAGTCCTCCACACTCAACAGGCTCATTTACAGGAAGAATACAACAAATCTCTTGTTTTTGCAGCACAAGGGCTTTATACAGGTAAACACGTTGAGAATGTTGCCTGTAGTGTTTGCCCAGCTAGACCATAAAGAATTCCTGGTAGCAGAGAGGATCTAGTGCCATTGCAGAGCCCCAGCAAGCTCTGCTTTCTTCCTGCCTGTATCTGCCCCACTGCCAGGGAGGGAGACGGCTGGAATTGTAGTATTCCTCTGAAACCATCCAGCAGGTTTATTCTGAGTACAGACAGAGTGGTCTTCCATTTGGCAATTACAGAAACAAGAATATCCTGTCGAGCTTTCTCGCTTTCCTCCCTTCCCCACTGCCACCGCTTGGTATGACTGTAGGGAATATAAATGGAACAGGAAATTTGACCGCATCCAGGATCAATGTCATTAAAGACACATCTTGTTTTAAAATCTAATTTTATATAACTGCTGTGTTATATAATATGCTTTTGTTTGTCGTCTTGATTTTTATCGAGGTAGTGTACATTCCCGTGGACCTTTTCATGAAGGAATGTTTATACCTGTGGGCAGGCACTAATGGCAGTGAAAGGCTTGCATTCATGGGAACAGCATTTAGCAATTCATGGTTGCCAAGGTAAGCAACAAAGGCATGCCCTCTGCCACTCCACTGCCTCTAAAAGAAACAGTCTCTAAGGTAACAGGCTAGCACCCCTTGAGGCCAAAAATCTTTAGCTTTTTAGACAGAAAAACACATTAAATAATACCAAGAAAAGCATTTTTTTTCTGTCCAGGATTTTTTTTCTTCACAACAGAGAAGGGGCTCAAAGTGTTCTATTTTTGGTTCAGTGCAGGAATTTAATTCAGCTGCTGCCCAGCCTTTGTGCACTCAACACCCCTTCGACAGTTTAGTTTCGGGGGCACATAGGACTAATGAGCCAAGGCATGACTGCAGTTGGAGGCTGGCGCCTCCCAGGCCTGTGACTGTTGTTCAAGTGAATAGGCAATTCCTCTGATTAGCTTGGAATTTGCAGCATTATCTGGATGGTTATTTGGCATGAGCCCTTTTTCCAGGATCACAGTCAATTTGAGAGATTGAGTCACCTGAAGAAAAGGTCTGCAGAGACAGCAGTTGCTAGATGCCGCTTGTGATAGGATGGGAGAATGGGCTTCTCCACTTCGTCTTGCTCGGCAGCTGCTCGCCAACCCTTTTATCTTACTGTAGCAAAAGGGAGAAGTAGGAGAATCATCACATTTTCCCAGCACAAGACTTTAATTGGGAGAAGAAATAAAGAGTGGAGGGCTGTTTTTAAAACTGAAGTCTAACAAAAAATTAAATGAAGCAGCCAGATCACCTTTCTGCTAATGTTGGTGTGTCAGAGACTCATTGCCTGCAGAAGACGACTCTGCAGGACATTCGCATGACTCTAACATCAGTGCAATTTTCTGTATGTGGGGAAAAGAAAATATGAATTTTCTGGAATATTTTTCTTTCTAAATGACTCAAGTTATTGAAATTGCTTGACAATTATGAAGTGGCAATTCATGGACTGTAACAGAGCAGTACAGGAGCTGCTGGATGTAATACATCTTTTTCTATCTGGTGCAGTTCCTGCAGTTCCTAGAGTTGTAAAAAAGGTCTTAGAGCTCTCCATGGGAGGGGAGATGTGTCCTAGACCCCTTTTGCAGCTTGTTCAACAGACTTGGTGCTTATACTAATACGTTTTTACTCAGAACAGAAGCAGACTGATAATCAGACCTACTTGTATCTTCTTGTGTTCAACTCACATTTCAGTGAGTCTTTGGGAATAAACTCCAAGTTATTAAGCTAACTTACAACAGTGCAAGGGAAAGATGATTTGCCTACTTTCTACTCAGTCTGAGAAAAAGGTTGCTGCCCTCATTGCATTCAAAGAAAGTACATACATCATTGATAATTCACTCTGTTTGCTTTCATTTCACATTCTATAGACTAAATTAATTATAGAATAACTCTTGACTTTCCAATGGTTCAAAGCAAAATAACACAAAGAAGATTAAGCAAGGAAGAGAATTAGTTACATCATCCACCACAGAAACACCAACAGCGTGAAAATTTGTTACTATGCAAAAGATGCAAAGTTGAGGCCATGCCAGGAAGTATCCAAATACTCTTTTTAAGTTCAACACCTTGTTGCATCCGCATTTTGGTACAGTGCACACTCACATGCTGTTATGCAAGAGAGGTCCTGCTCCATTTGAGACACAGATTGACTGGTGCTCACTAAATAAGAAACAATTTGGTGTTTGTTTATTGCACATCTTTCTCTTTGTTCACGTCTCAGATGCACAAAAGGAATTAAATGTCACCTAAGGTAGGAGGGAGACACCTGAGCAATCTGTGCCTGTCTTCTGAGGAAGCAGTGTTGTAAGCAATATCTTAGAATGCTTAGCACATGGCCACAGCACTGAGTTGGGCAGTCACAGCCACTTCCAGCAAGAACGTGACCAAGTTTTGAAATGAGTCTGGTCAAGAAAATGAAGCACTGAATCTCTGTTTTCTTACACAGTCCCAGGAATATCCCTATAGATTTGGCTGAAACATTTCAGAAATGTTTGTCTTGAGGAAGATATGCCATATGCAAAACTTCAGTTTGACACAATTTTAACTAACAGAAAGTAAGTTCTTGAAAGTTGATGTTTGAAACAGAAGTAGTAATAGGGAGCTGTATTAAACTTATCTATGAACTAGCAAATAATAAGAATTGAAGACTGATTTATAAAAAACAGTTTTTCAAAATGGCTTTGGTTAACTTCCTTGAACTTAGTGTTGATACTTTTGTTGACTCCACAAAGTAAGTTAACATAGGAACTAAACTCTGTATCTATAATTATAAACTATTATTTTATGTCTAAGCTATCATTATTAGCTGAACAGTCTAAACTCTTTTCCTTTCCTGCCTCCCCCCCCCAACAAAGAACCCTTATAATGTTACTGTGAAAAGATAGAACCTTGGGAAAATTGAAATAAAAACTGATTGTTCATACTTTGACAATGTGGTTTATAAAGACTGTCTTCCAACAGCTATAAAATACTTGCATTTCCCTGTCAGAAAGATGAAAATATGTAACCACCATTTGCTTAACAGCTCTTACTGCAGCTGGAAAATATATTAGTTTCATCTGACTTAATTGCCATCACATTTGTCTCACATTTTTTATCTGTACTTTTGCAAATCCTAAGACACAGTGTAAACATGCATTTATATAGCATTTCTTTTCCAAAGTATACATAATCAGACATCTTAGGGGCTGATCCAAAATTCAGCAAGGTCACTAGGAAGACTCCTAGCTAGGCATCAGCCTATCCCCCTTATGCTCTGAGCAGATCTTTTCCCCCAATGTATTCCCTAGATTTCAGTAGCTGCTCCCAGAGTACATACAGGGACTGCATTAATGAGATTCTTCTTTTCATATTCAGCTTTTATTACACCATTTTGCAAAAAGTTGACTGATGATGAGATTTCAAATAATCAGTATTTTATACAGGAGATGGCTATTGGAGCTTTCAGAATAGTCTTCCTATAGCATTTAAATTGAACTAGTGCTCAAATATTTTTGTCCTGAAGTTGGGAACTTCAGTTTTGGACACATGCTGGAGAGCCCAGCCTCTTATTCAGACCTTATCCGAATAAGTCAAATGTCTTGATACTGCAAAATTGGAGAGGAAGTGATTTGAATATAAGATTTTTTGGACAGATTTCCAATATTTCTGCTCCGAGTTGGCTACCACAATTTTAGCTTCAATTTTGTAATGTTGGTCATTTGTTTCCCTGTCTATCCCAAATCTGGAAGCACAGAAGTCAAAAACATTTGTAAAAAAAGACCAACCTGACATTTCAGGAAGCAAGGCATGCTTTGGGCTGTACTGACTCTAAGAATAAACAAAGACCTTTAATCTTGCTTCAACTACTTTGCCCTTCTTCACCTCAGCATTGGTCAGGAAATCTTAGGACATTAAAAGGCAGACCTCTTAGATGAACAAAGACAAATATAGTGATGCCTAACAGAATACGTATTAGTGAATGGAAAATAATGGTGAACTGTGTTATCAAGGATAGCTAATTGTATAGTAGCAGATATTCATGAAGAAGGAGAGGAGCCCTTCTCTCAGACTAATGTATTTGTGGCTAGACTGAGTTCTGTCTACTGAAAGGTTTCTCTGAAAATGCTCATATAAGCCATGTTTTTTGTTTCCTTCCTTTTGTATAAAAAAAATTCTAATGCATTTACAGGTAAAACATTGTTAAATACTGGTTTTCTTTCGATCCCATGGGTTATGAATATGGTTGATAAGTAGAAGCTAATAATCTTATCCCTGTGTGCTAACCCAACCACAACTAACATACCTCATTGTTACAAATGATTGTCACCTTGTGGTGCTTTCCTGGTTCTCCCTAGTTCTCTACATTTATGTCTTACTGCAACTGGGACTGGTTTAGAGGTGATGATACATGAGCCAGGAAGAACTCCACCTTATTTTCAAACCAAGAAACAACTCAATGACCTGACGGCTAAAACCATCTTTTGCTTTTAAAGTGAGGGAAAGTGATGGGAAGTCATTGAGAGACAGTAAATGTGAACTGCCTTTAAATGCCAACCTAGCTTTAAATGGTGCTTTGACAACACACAGAAAACTATTTATTTTGGGACTTACGGGACTTCTGCAGAGTTGGTACAAATACAATGAAAATTATAATGTTTACATAATCTATAAATAAAACTGTAAAGAAACCCAAGTCCCACCAGGATCACAAGTCAAAAAGGAGTAGGAATAAACAAGATCATTAATACAGGAATTGGTTGATTTTTTCCTTAATAAACAATGATGTCCTTGATATACAGGTATTTGCAGATATGTATAAACACACACAACACAGAGAAACTTAAAATGTTTATCTAGTTCCATTTCCCAAAATACTACTAAGAGGAAGCAGTCAAATGTTTCACAGAAAGGAACTGGTTTCTTGGATTCATAACTAACATTTCTTAAGAGAGTGTGTTAGGTCCTAGAGAGGCACAAAAATGCTCAGATAACATTTTCTAGAGATAAAATTATTCATAAAATATAGCCTGATTCAGACAAAAACACAGCCTGACACTACATATATGAAATTGTCTACATGTAAATATGTATTCTTTCTCACTCACCCAAAACATAAAATCTTCACTAAAAAACTGACCTCATTATTATATATAACACAAAGATGACTCGATAAATTGGGGTTGAAAAATAGCAGCCTCAGGTGTTTGAGGAGGCAGAGGGAATTACATACTTTGGTTCTTAAATTTCCTCAGGACTATTTTTTGACGGTTCATCTAAAATTAATGGAAATTCCTCTTAGTTCTTTGGAGTCAATGCAAAAGTCACTTTCTTTTTCCCAGAATCTACTGCCTATAAAATTCAAATATTTCCATTTCTAATCTTCAAAGTAAATTACAACTCATGAAGGGGTAATGCAAAAAGTTTCATTAGGCTCATCTCCATAGACACAGGATTAACAAAAGTCTATTTCTCTTGTAGACCTCTTAATATATTGGTGGTAATGGTGCAATTTTTTTTTTTTTTTGTGTGTGTGTGGGAAATACACTGGTGAGGGAATTGCCAAACATACAGATAAAGCAAGATTAGAAAAATCAAGATAATTTTAGTAGAATCAATAAAGTTTGCTCTGGGATTTGAGAAAGCTGAAGTTGCTTACACTTCCTACAATGTTTGCAGGAAATAATAAAATGCATTTGAAAAATTACACGATTCTCATTAAGTGCCAGTAGAACTCAAGCATTTGATTTCTGCCTAACTCAAAAATGGAAACATAAGTTGTATTTTTCTTTATACAGTATACATAAGGCTGAAGAAGACTTCCAGTCACTGAGAGCTATGCAGAATGAGAAAATTCTTCTGTGTTTCCTACTGATATTACATATTCAACTTCAATGAAGGCACACTGAAAAGGCTTTGGAAATGTGTATTTTGTTTGTCGCTGGACCACTACTGCTCGGGTTGGTTAGATAAGAGACATAGATTCTGGAAGTGACAGACTGTGTGACAGGATTCACAGATTAGGCAGGATGTAAGTTTACGCATTGCTACGTTTGCAGACTTTCAGAAAAATGGATATAAAGGTACCATTTCTTAGGCTAATACCAGCAGAATACAGAAGATGATAATGTCTCTAATGAGTTTGAACTATTTGGCCTAGGAAGCTTGCAAAGTGTTTGCCAGGTTTTCTACATCTTTATCAGTAAGCTTTCTGATATCAGCAAGGAAAACTCATAACCATTAACTAAGGATTTTAGTTCTTTAGGCTTTATCAATAAGTGCCTCTTCCTGACTATGTGTTTAGGCTTTACACCTTAGCTGCTGATAAGTGATTTCCAAAATCCCCCTGTGATTGCCTTCTCCCACTTGCATTGCAGTCAGGGGAACCTTACCTTCAAGTTTTAATATGCCCTGGACAAGGCTAACTTAAGGGATCTCCAGAAACCTCTTTTTGGGCACTGTTTCTCCAAATAATTTTTTTCACAACCCACCAGTGACTTCCTTATGAAGTGTGTGCTTTGACACAGATCAAGAAAATGTGAAAATTAATGGGACTATTGCTACTAACTTTGCTGAGAATAGAGTCAGGCACTTGAAGTTTTGAAAGTGTCAGGCCAAAACTAGAGTGGCTGAGACAGCTGAAGGCCCGTCAGAACATTGCTCCTGGACTCACAACTCCCTCTCACCAGAGTAGGTACCTAGATTTGCTTGCACATCAGTGACCAAGATTGGAATGACCCCACTGGGATAAAACAAAAACTAATGGAAGGAGGTCATTGTCACACCAAATTCTTATAAACTCTCTTTTTAGGATATGGAAAAAAGTTATGAAAAAAGCCCATTATTTTTCATTTTTGTGTTGTAAGGAGGAATAGAGAACATTCTGAGCCATTCAACCTTTTGGAAACTTTCAGAAATCATGTAGAGCCCTTCAGCAGACAGGGATGCACTCAGTTGTCATTTGCATGACCACCTACAGCTAATTAGGAAGAGGAGTTGAGAGAGCTCAGTGTTAGTTGGAAATGCCAGAGGCTATGGATATGTCTACACTGTAACTCAGGTGCTGAGGCTGTTTTCAGGCTCTGATCTCTATTAATTTTCTTCCGTGGAAACTAGAGGTTTGAGCTGCCCTTTGGTACAAATCTAGTCTTCCCTGAGATGAAATCCACTAATTATTTTGGGGATAATTTATTTTCAGAAGCACTAGTTTGTCTTGTTCAGCTCTATGCAGCTTTTCTATGTCATTCTAGCAAATTCATTTTCTTGACTACCCTCTCACCAACTCATGCTCCAAGGTGTGCATTACTTAAACATCATGCTATAAAGACACCACTGCAGCAAGCTGAAACGTTCTGAAAGGCCACAACATAGAATAATTATGTCTTAGGGCACGGGGGCTTCCTGTGGACTCTAGAGGAGACAGGAGATGAGATGCTCCACAGCAGAGCCCTGAGCAGTATGCATGCGAGTCGCTCTGTGCCTCCTGGTGTAGGGTTGCTCCCTGAGGGACAGTCTGTAGTAATGTGGCTGTAGCTATTGCTACAGAGATAAAATTGAGAGTTTCTGAACCAGGAAACAAACAGATGTACTTTTAAGGATCTTCAGAAGAATGAGTGAGATCTCAGGAGAAAAAATATTTACAATCTATTCAGACAATAAAAGGGATGATGGATGAAAAGCACACCAGTTGGATAAAAGAAGCTCATTCTACTTCTGCCAATTCTTCATTGTAATATGCCTCAGCCAGGCCCCAAATAAAGCTTTGCTCTACCATACTTTCTGCATTCAGTTACCATTGAAGTATATTTATTGCTGGTGGTTAGCAGTCAGCCTTTGAAATGGTGCACTAAGTGCCTCATTTTTATATTATTTAGTCAGAAAAAGCAATAATTTAACTTTGTTTTGCAAGTATTCTGACAGACCAAGGAAGTCTCTCCTTATTTTGCTGTCCAGAAGTTGGGTGAGTCCCTTGCAGAACATTTGGCATCCAAACACTTGAGTGTTAAATACAGCATCTTTTCTCCTTGAGAAGGGTGATACTCACTGAAGGTTCAGCCCTCCTTCCTTCCCAAATCCCAAATCCTTGGAGAGAGAAGAGGCAGAACAGTTCTTCAAGCCAGCATGAGGCTTTACTTCAGAGACTCTGTAGGAAGGATTGTGCCATTCTTGCAGAAATGAGAGACAACTTATCTTCCCGCTGTTGAGCCTTCTTTCCAGGAAAAGACATGGAGCAGGGAGATGAAAGATGTTGAACTCTAAACCTGCTGTGGGCAGCTTACAGCAGAGCCTCCTCAGCATGCCACCATCTGGGATATGCCACCAGCTATAGGAAGCAACCCACATGAAAATGGAAAATGTGCTACCAGTGCAACAGTCTTCTTCAAGAGTTTCTGTTTCCCAGACAGATTTGACAATCCTGCTTTAGCAGCAGCTGGGGTGTGGCAGTCTGGCCAGGAATATTGTCTGAAACGTGGGCAAATGCCAAGTGAAATCTCCTTAGTCCTGTGCCTGGCCCTCTAGCAAGCCGTGCAGAAGTGATGTGGGGTGGCAGCCCTGAGAGGTCCTGGCAGCAGCGAGCTCCTCTGCAGGTAATGGTGCTCGGCAGCCACTCTGCCCAGCCACCCAGTCATGAAGGAAAGGGGATTGCTTTGGGCAGATTGGGTGGGTGCACTTAGTATTTTATTGACTTTTTTCTTAGCAATAGAGGTATAAGGAAGTGAAGGATCTGTTGCACATAAAGAAGCATTTATGCTTAACTGTAATCTGAAGCTATCAATGTACATTTGACCTCCACGGGAAAAACAATGTAAAAGAGAGGAGCTTACTTCACTCCCAGGAGAGCACACAAGGAGAATCGCATCAGACTTCTTCTTGGTGCATTTGTTCTGCTTACTAGCTTGAAATTTTTTTTTTTTTTTTTTTTTTTTTTTTTTTTTTTTTTGGTGTATATTGGGCAATATCAAAATGCTGGGACAGAAAAGAAAAAAGACTCAAATTATCCCATAGGCTGTTGCAGTCTTATAAATTTAAATAGTAAACTGAATAAAGTAGTGTGTCTGGCAGTTCCCTTTAGCTGTGAGAGATATGTATAGTTATGAGCACAATGGCTTTTTCTAGCCATCACTTTACCTCCACAGCAAAAAAAATCATCCATTTACTGAAAGTCTGGTCGAAACAATGACCCTAAATTAATGATAATAAAAACCAGTTCTACAGGCACTCCCTGGTTTTGTTTTAATTGTAGAAATCTTAGTTTATGTGCAAAATTTTATTTTAAAATCCCACGGCTCTTGTTTAGGAAGGCTATCCTTCCTCTTTGGGGAGCTAATTCCTTTGCTGAGCTCATGAATAAATACATATGTGTGTTAGACACACCCAAGACCTGTGAACTGGTCTTTTGGCCTTTTTGCTACTATTGTGACTAGTACTATCATCATCATCATCATCATCATCATTATTATGATTCGATTTAATTTGATTTGATTTGATTTGATTTTTGTTTTGTTTTGTTTTATTTTGTTTTGTTTTACTTAATTTTATTTTTAGCTGCTCATGCTTCTCCATGTAAGTAGTTCCAAAGTGAGCAAAGTTGCTGAGATGGGTATCTCATTTGGAGAAAATAAGTAGCCTTAAAATATGCATAACTTGATTCAATAATCATGGGACTCTCCACACTGCCACAGTTTTCCTTGTGCCCTCTTCCTCACCTTTCTTCAACATATACTGTGGCACATCCTGAAAGAGAAGTCTCCAACCACGACTCCCTTGATATTGATATAAAGGCAGCTTCACATCCACCCAGATTCTTCCCTTTCCTCAGTAACTATGAAAACACAACATCCATCTTTTCCTCTCTCTGACTGTGTCTTTGGACTTTAAGCCAGGTAAGAGTATGAGCTATAAATTGAAGTGAATTATACAGCTGGGTAAATAAAGTGAGACGAAAGGGAGAAAAAGGGAAATGTGTTTCCTATCACAGAGTTTAAAAAACAGACTTGGCACACAAGGGGAAAAAACAAAACAGGAAACAAGTTTCTACATATAAATTAAACTTTTTCACCCTCAAACTTTTTAGATAGCCCAGGAGTAATAAGTACGTGTGTTTCTTGGACCAGCAAAGCAAGCATTCCAACACTAAATGGCTTCCTGTTCAACACATTCAAAGCCAGAGACTGTTTTTGGGGGTTGGTTAGAAATATGTGCGAAGTATGCACTTTTACTTCAGTCCAAATCAAATGTTTTTAATCTCCCTCCCCTCCCCCCCCCAAAAAAAAAGAGAAAAAAAGTCCAAAAAGCAAAATATGACCAAAGTTTTCTCTTTCATTGAGGAAGTTCAATGATTAGCCTTCAGTTAATGTGCAAATATTCTCACTTCCATGTAAAGATACTTAAAAGGCAACTGGTCAATGTCGTTCCACACTGGTATTTGATGCTGTTGAGCTATAATGAGTAGGTGCATACAGGAGCTGAAGAACCTGGCCCCATGCAAAGACAGGAAAACAGCAAATATTTGAGGGTGCGAAGCATGTTACAGCATTTTCCCCCATTAGTGTCAAAACTATAATTCACAAATTGTTGATCCATTTTCTTCTTTACCACATCGGCCTCAAATATTATTTGGTACTACATTTTGTTTGCCCATAGATCTTTAGGTTTTTGTTTGGGTTTTTTTTAGGTTTAGAAGGTTTGATTACATAGCCAAAAGTCAGACACGTGGGAAAAAACATGGAGAGCTATATGCCATGGATGTGTCAAGGTGAGGGGGTTTTCTAGTTCCTCAGTGAAGCCACAGGGTACTTTTTGGGGAAAAAAAAAAATCAGAAACGTGCATTTTTTTTCTTGCAGCTGGCGGGCACTAGGCACATCTAACTAACCCAGACCTCAATATGTCCCTTTCTATAATTTCACTAATTATTGCTTCTAGTAACATATTTTCTCCCAGCTCCAAGGAAACAGAAGCCATGTAAATGACAGCCAACTATTTTCTTTTAGTATTTTCTTCATTCCAGTGTTTTTGAGCAAACTCAGGTTCTAAACACTGTTCTGTTTCAATATTTGAAGAATGCTATGTACCGAGTACTGTCCGAGCTGGTATGTTGTTGTGAGGCATCGGTCTTGTCTGCTGCTCTTATGCCACCTCGAATGAACTGAGCCGCATACTTTGTTTTGGTTGTTTCTGCCTAATTTTTACAAAAAACCCAGCCAACCAAAAAAACAACCAGCCCCCCCTTCCCCCATTGCTAGGCCCTTATGAACATTTATTTTTGGGTTTTTGCTTGAAGAAAATGAATCCCATGCACAGTCTCCAGTCTCCAGTCTCAAATCAGTAAAATTCTACCTATGCTGATTTGCACCAGAATAAGCAAGGATTTTCTTTAGGCCCTGCCAAATGTAGTACTGTCTTCAGAGGTTCTGCTGAAGATAAAACTAACAAAATTAGTGGAAGTTAATGAATACTAGACAGACTTCACTGATAACTCACCCCTGGACCTCCATGTAATTCAATATCATAGCATACTTGATATCCAGAACTATTCCTGGGTCTGGGGAGACCAGTGGGAGAAATGACCTGTAAAGGTTAGGTTTCCCTCCTTGAAAGTCCAACTTTCCCAAGAAGACTTGTGGGAATTCAGTTTCCACTGATTCTGTGGCAGCTTCTTACTGAGGCTCTCCTGCTACCTCCCTGGAGCACTTAAATTCAATTTTAGTTCAACTCCATTGTCTTCTCCGCTTCAGACTCCTTCCTGCCCACAGGCCCACCTAAAATAAAAACATCGGGTTTCTTATTCTGAGCCTTGCAACTTCCTTTCCCCTGACCTTCATCATTAATATTTTAGAGTTTCTGTTCTAGTTCCCTCACATCTAATACCCTATTTCTACGTATCAGTTATTTTTCTGGTGTGTTAAATCAGTCATTAATGAACTAACATGAATTCTCACGAAAGGACACAGGTTTAGCTATGTCCTATGGAAACTTCAGAGTCCAAATGTTCCATACAGTCATGTTGGCCAAAGTCTTGGCTCACAACAATAATTAGTATCAACAGGTTAAAATCCAAGGTCATACACTCTGGTATTGTCAACATGTCTCTTGTAACTCAGTCTGTTCTTCTAAAATTGGCTTTTGAAACACAAACCTTCAACTTGAAACAAGAGAAAAGAATGATCTGCAAAATATTTTGAAGATGCCCATGAATTTTATGTGTCAGCTGTAACAGTTATTCCTGGGCTCCCCCCACACACAGTTTTGAGGGAAGACAAAAGTAGAGCATGAAAAGAAACAAATGAAAGATAGAGCTGGAGAGAGAAAGGAGAAAGGAGAAAGGAAAAAGGAGAAAGGAGAAAGGAGAAAGGAGAAAGGAGAAAGGAGAAGAAAGAAAAAAGAAAAAAAGAAAAAAAAGAAAGAAGAAAGAAGAAAGAAGAAAGAGAGAGAGAGGGAGAGAGAGAGGAAGGAAGGAAGGGAGGAAGGAAGGGAGGGAAGGAGGGAGGGAAGGAGGGAGGGAGGGAGGGAGGGAGAGAGAGAGGAAGGAAGGAAGGAAGGAAGGAAGGAAGGAAGGAAGGAAGGAAGGAAGGAAGGAAGGAAGGAAGGAAGGAAGGAAGGAAGGAAGGAAGAAAGAAAGAAAGAAAGAAAGAAAGAAAGAAAGAAAGAAAGAAAGAAAGAAAGAAAGAAAGAAAGAAAGAAAGAAAGAAAGAAAGAAAGAAAGAAAGAGGAGAACAGAAATCCAACTAAAATTGGAAGAGAAAACCAATGCAAAAGAAATATTTTAGGGAGAATTTATGGTAGTTTGAGCCCCTATTTCTTTTGCCAGGTAAAGAAATCCTAAGCCTGTTGCATGATCTTAGACATCTTTCCAAGTGCTTCAGTGAATCACTGCCATTACCAATATGGGCAGAAATTTACTATATCAGCTTCCCAGACACTGAACACAGTGTTGGCAGAGCTGATAGATATTAACTCAGTGAGTCAGATAGGGTGTTCTTTTTTTATCTTCAAGGCACACAGGAGCAGCTCCAGCCCTGCTGCCCCTGCAGCTGCTGCCGAAAGCTGGCTGGCCAGCATGATAAGACTGGGATTGCTGACAATTGGTACTGCAAGACTTGCACTGTAAGCTGTTCCAGAAGGCAATGAGGCTATTACTGACACCCTGGAGTAGCTCCCTGAGGTCATGTCAGTCATACTCAGGATTCTAGGAAAACCCTAACAAATAATAATATTGTTGTCATTATAACGATACATAGTTGCAGGCATCATTGTCTCAGGTGATAAGCTTTGTCAGTCTCACAAAGCTCCCTCAATGGAGCTCCCTCACTCTTTACATAATGGGAATTTGTTTTGTTTATTGGCAGGAAAGAGTTTGAGTACTTCTCTGTATCTCTCCTAAAGAAATATCTAGGGCTGAAGGTGATCAGGGTAGAAGAGAGCAAAGAATACACTCCACACTCAGTAGAAACACATCATGAGAGCAACCTGAAGGTGCTTTGGAGCAGTTGCGTGTGCCGTAGGGTCATTATATGGTTTATTTCTGCCAAATGGAATCAGTGGATGAACAGGCAGAGTCTCATGTTGCTCTTCAGCAGACATCAGATTTTGTTTTCTCTGATTTTCCCATTATTTTCTGCTTTCATCATTCCATCCCTTGAATCATTTAAGAAAAGTCTGAATTTCAAAATCAAATACTCACCGAGAAAGTTAGGCTATGCTGACCTATAGCTTTATAGGAAACTGCAGCCATTTCTTCCAGATGAATATGTCACTCTGTGCTTATCTTGTACTTTTCCTCAGCCACAGTTGGCCACAGGACAGGGAAGGATGCTGGGGAGACCTCTACCTCTCCTTATGAGCAAACCTACCTACCAGAGTATACCCTTCTCTGCTACCATACTGCATTACTCTGAAGAAATCTCCTTTGATTCACCCCGAAATATCAAAACTACAGGACATTATCTGTTTAAAAGTGTAGCAGAAGGTACTTTGGTCTTTTATTCAACAGCACTTGTGCTCATCCTTTTGGTCTGTATCATTTTGAAGGGGGATACTGAGGACCAAGAGCTGGATTCATTAAGTTATTTGGACAGTCTTATTTACACAGCAATTACTTTTTCAACACAGTCACAACCATATTGACCCATCACATTTCTGTTGAGCAACCAGATGACTACCAATTCACTTCAGAGAGATTGGGGGTGCTGTCCCGTACTGGTTTTAATACAAGTTTCCAGCTATTTCCAGCTTACAAAAATTCCAGGGTCTTTTGCAGCTCAGCAGATTAAAGGCTGCAAGTCCTGACAGTGT
Organism: Acanthiza pusilla; assembly: GCA_036630365.1. NCBI lineage: Eukaryota > Metazoa > Chordata > Aves > Passeriformes > Acanthizidae > Acanthiza > Acanthiza pusilla. Next base: position 24,567,173 of record JAXCHO010000023.1, on the reverse strand, counting down.
GACTGCAGGTTTCCTTGGGTACTATGCTGCAAGAACAGCCAGTGGGAAGTCAGCAACAGACTAACGGGAAACAATTCGCAGGCTCCAACAGGAATTTCTTTCCTAGTCTGCATAGATTAGTGATGCACTAGCCTGCTGTTAAAAAGAGGCTGCTTGGCTGTTGTCTAATGGTAGATGTCAAGGCTCTGGGTGCAATGACTGACCTGCTCCGTCTGCGCCAGAGTGATTACCTGCAGTGCTCCTCTTCCCCTTAGAGTATCCCTCCAGCACCGAGTGTCTTCTTGAAGGGAGATTGAACCAAATTTGAGTGCAACGCCACTCTAGGCAAATGATTTTAAGTGATGTTTAGCATTTATTGAGTAAAGCCTTTTGAGGAACCATACAAACTGTAAACCAGTGATTCTCTCACTTGTTCTCAATCAGTATCTACACACACACACATATACGTGCACACACATATACAAGAGAGCCCAAGTTAATTTCAGGGGTGCCCAAATGTCCTTGAGTGTGCTGGAAAGTGGCATCAATGCAAAGCTGATACCATGACTGTTACTACATTTGAATGCTGCCATCACTAGAAAAATGCTGTAACTTGGTAATTCAGGAACGGGAACTAAGCCATTTTAGCCAGCTTGTTATCAAGGCACCATATATTCATTGTAGATTAATTCACTGCCATCTTATAAAAAACAGGGGCTTGCCACATGACTTAGTGGTGCTTGAGAGTCCATGATTGCTTCTGAAACATATAGAGCAGTTCCATCAAAAGACATCAAGAGTGGAAAGATGCAAGCAGGAGCAAGTAAGGGGGATGGAACCCCCAGAACCTGATGCTTTGGTTATGCTGGGGAGTCCTTTTCCCTTTCTTTCTGTGCATTTAGAAAGCATCTGATGTGATACATTTTGCAAATAGATAAAAATACATGCACAAGAGCTGGGAACATCTTGTACACAGATGTGAGTCAGCACTTGGCAGGTGGCTAATGGGAGTCAGATTTCCCAGACAATAATTACATTTTCAAAATAAGAATTAAAGAGACAAGCGAAAAAGGACTTATTCCCATTAGTTGAGAGTATGAGCTCTGAAGTGAAATTATCTTTTCTTTTCACATAATTGATTCTACATCACTTCAGAGGTTGCCTGCATAAAACATCCAGGAATGATAAGCTGAATCTTGCAAGGGCATTTTCTAAATGGGTGCAGGTTAAATGACTACTTGTTTCTCTCTTCCTAGCTGTGCAGCCATTTCTGATCTAAAAACTGTACAGTCATTATAACAATGTAATATAGTGTTCAAACATGTCCTGTGAAAATATCACTAGAGGACCCAACCATCAGTGTTGGTCCAAGGAGAATGGCATGTGGTACACCATTTGTTGTATTGTTACTGTGGATCAGAAAAACATTTCCATAGCAAGACGTCAAACTGAGGACTGTGAATTCAGGCACATCTGCTAGTTCTGTGGCAAACAGCACTGAGCTTCCTCTTAGCCTTGTGGGACAGTGTCTCCAAGTGCATTTCCAAATTCCATCATAAAGAGACAGACGTGGCCAGAACCACAGAGCTGCAGGTGGGTTTTGATTCTGTACACTGTGATTTTGCTTTTAATTGCTGCCAATTTCAAAGTTTGGTTATTCTCTGATAATCAGTCTTTTAAATAGATGTTTGAAAAGCAGTCTTTTCAAAAACAGTACATGAAAAGATGCTTGCCTTTGGTAGAAAATCTTCCTGTGTGTTTATCTACTATACTACACATTGCTAGATATGGAAAGGTAGAATGCCAGTAGTCAGAACAAATTAGTTTTGGGACAGAAACACACTTGAAAGTTTCTGTTCAAATTTTCTGATGAACATGCACACTCCTGTGTTGATCTCTGGCTCTTGTAATGAACCAGATCTCCTCTACAAGTAAGGAGGCTGTGTTGTGCCCTGGAAAATGTGTTTTAACCAGAGAACTCTGCCTAAAGAAGGAAATTGGAGCATAAAGCCCCCCAACATGTCAGTAATATGTTACCACTTCTGTTTTCACTGAGGCATGGAATATTTTAGTATTTAACATTTTTTAAAATTTGTTATCAGATTTGCTGTGGAAAATATTTATTTTCCTCTTCAGCCCCAGTTCTCAAGGCAGCTCCAGGTGTTTTCTCTGTTTGTTTGCTTGATGCAGGATAGGGCAAGATCATGGAAAAGTGTGATCAATATAGCATTGGATCTTCTGAGAAACTGCATCTGAGAAAATGGAGCCTTTTTTAAGGCTTTTAAAGGATTTTTTAAGCTTCTAGCTTCAGTTCGTCCAGGAGATTATAAATTTTTTTCTTTAATAAAGTCCTTTAACATGCTTACAGCAGTCCAAAGAAAGATGAGTGGGTAGGAGCCACAACTCCCTGAGAGTGAGATATCACCACAAAACCAGTGGGGTGTAATGCCAAGTCACAGAAGTGCCCTACCATGAGATGGGTCAATATCTCAGAGCAGGATATATTTTTAATTGATTTTAATAGGAGGGAAGGGGATTTAGTGAGATACAAAGTGCAGAAGCTAACAGACAGATTATATACAAAATAAAGACTCATAAAAGTACTTCACTGGGAAAAGTGAGATTAAATATTGCAAGACATAATTTATGTGTTATGGTACTTGACAATTAAAACAAAGGATTTTTTTTTTGCATCCTCAGCTTCCTTTTTCTAAGTAAATTCCTGGGGATACTTACAGCACACAGCATTACAACTTCTAATTGTTTCCCATGATTGAAAGCTTCCAGGTTACCCACCCACTGGTAAAGGAAGTGCTGGTCTTGGCAGAAAGCATTGCTGTCAGTTCAGTCCTGACTGTGGCCAATAGGAAACTTCTGGTTCTCCAAAATACAGCTGATTGAGTTCTAAGGGACTTAACTTCCTGAGGCTCATGAGGATGTGGAAATTCTCAAGCATACATTTGTCTTTGGAATCATCATGTGCATGAAAAATATCATAAGAAACAAGTTTAGGCTGCAACTTGGACATACCCAAGGGAGAAGGGCTGCATCTGGTGCTCAAGCCTCCTCATGTGGCTGTGAGAACAGTTCCTGAGGTGGTGAGTTCATCCTGCCCAGGGAAAAGAAACCGAGAGTTCACTGATAGCCTGTAGAAAGCTTCCAGAATCACCGAATGGCTCAGGTTGGAAAGGACCACAGTGGGCCATCTTGTGCAGCCAGCCTGCTCAATCAGTGTCATGCTAGAGCACATGGTTCTAGCTCATAGGAGAGATGTCCCAGTCCCTTAACTATCCTTGTCACCCTCTGGTGGACCTGCTCCAGGGACTCCATGTCTCTCTTGTACTGAGGAGCCCAGAGCAGGACGCAGCACTCCAGATGTGGCCTCCGCAGGGCTCAGTACCAGGGCAGGATTGCCTCCCTCATCCTGCTGGCAGTGGTTTTCCTAACACACCCCAAGATTCTGTTGGCCTTTTTGGCCACAAGGGCACACTGCTGGCTCATGGACAATCCCAGGTCCTTCACCACAGAGCAGCTTTCCAGCAGGTTGGCCCCCAGCAGCGAGGCCAAGTTGGCATTGAGGATCTGTTGCTTGTTTGCTTTTGGCCTTTCTACGGATGCAAGCTATTAAAAGGGAATACATACTCCGTGGCCTGAAATAGTATCTCTGTTACTGGGCTCCAGATACAAAAAGACATAATATAAAAAGTGTGTTATAAAAAGAACAAAATATTGACCTGTTCCTGTGGTGAACGGGTGTGAGCGGGCTCAAAGTGCTGTGCTGTTATTTTACAGATCCCTGGGTAGAGATCACTGTTTATAAAAACAAACAAACAAGAAGCTAATTTAAAGCATTTCAAGTCTAGTTATCTCTGAGCTTCAGAAGACTGGACACCAGCTAGTTCTGTGTCAGGAGTGTGATGTCCAGTTCAGATTTTAAGTCATAGCTTATACTCTCATGGACATTTAGGGTAAGATTTATCCTGCCCTAGTTCTCAACAGTTACTTAATCCTAATAGAATTACCCAGTCCGTGAGATGTCTGCTTTCAGATGTCCTTGAAGAATTTCTTAATCATCTGGCTTTTGGAAAACTTGTTTTCCACAGCTTCTGTTAAAGAGGAAAGCTTATGCAATGAGGAATCCAACACTCACTGGGCCAGGAAGAGAGGGGGAGGGAGCACGACACTTAGGGGTTAGCAGGCTGCAGGGCACTTCCCATATTTTGCCCAATGTTTGCATAAAGTGACTCACCCTTCTCTAGGCATCAACCAAAATCTTGAGTCAAGCAGGTACCAGTGCTCAGCCTGTCCCATCTGACTTGCTCTAGGCAGCTGTGAGTGACAGAGTGAATGTGGTTTGGCGTTCAATTCTCAGGTGCCCAGCTCTGCTGAGGCATAGCAAAAGGAAACTGGAGATCTAAGCTTTTGGGCACAGCCAGAAAAATTCAGTGTTGCAACAATACCTGTGCTTCAAAAACTTAGTTTTGCTTTTGGATCTAATGTCCACTCTGATTAACACACACTGCACGTGCTCTGTGCCTCATTAGTCATCCGTGTGTATTTCTTTATGTCCAACCTTACCACTCCTGCTCCCTTACTGGATTAATTTTATTTAGACCTACAGCCTTTAGCAAGCAAATATTTTTGGCTGGATTGAGTTCTGTATCAAAATGCCTTTTCCTTTTGGTACAAAAATTTTTAATTCTTTCTAATGTCTCTTCAGTGGTCACTTGAAGGGTAAAATATCTACTAGTACCAAATGGAGTTTTGGTAATGGGGTACTGGTGCAGAATAAACACTTCTCCATAGCATTTGTGTACCTGAAACCATTCCTCATTAGTACTGTTTATTCTAAATTCAGCATAAGGTTATAACTGGAGACCATTTCACTAGTGTCTATTAATACTGGGTCAGATTCTACAGCACTGATTACGTCCAGAATGTTCTTACTTGCACCAACAAGTCCTGTTTAAAGTAATGGTAATTTAATTCCTCTTTGACTGCCTAATCTGGCCCACATTTACGGAGGCAACCACATTTTTTACAGCATTGGTAAGATGATAAAAAAACTTTATAGAAAAGATTTTAAGCTCTTGAGAAAAGTGATAGCTGATGTCATAAGTATCATTCTTTCCAAATCCTTCTTATAGCAGTGTAGGGTGGGAATCTTCTGCTGAAATTTGCCAGTATTTTCAGTTTCACGCATCTTTTCAAGGGGTTATAACCTTCCTAACAGAAGTTTGAGCAGAAGGTTGTTGTGGAAATGTCTTTTCCTATCTTGAAAGAGTGATATTGGATTTAAATTGAAGACGAAAATAGCTGTTAATGTTTGTTAGGTACTTTTCTGAGACATTTGTTCATGTATTAAAATGGCATGTGGAAGCAGTTAACAAAATGTTCACTTTAAAAAAGAAAGAAGCATAGAATGGATGGAGAAGGATGAACAGTATTTTTTTTTCACCCCTTTAACCATTGTAAGAAATCTGTCTTTAGCAGTGATATGTGTTGTGTCAGTACCAAAAAGGGCCTTGAGTGCCATGTAAATGGAGGCATCTGCTACACCTCTCTCAAAAGACCTGGCACTCTCTATTCCTGTTGAATGGAGGGCTCTCAGCCTCTCTCCTGGGGTCACACATAAAGCCGAGAGTTAATCACACATCCACAAAGACATGCTGCTGCGCTGCTCCCTGAGTGCAGTTCTGACAACCATCCTAAGTGTGTCTGCAGTCCCTGTGTTCCCATCTAGTCTTCTGTCAGTGCTGTGCTTTTATTTAAATCTTCTTACTTGTGGTTTTTTTTTTCTGCTTTGTATTTGTAAAAAGGGAAAAATACCTCCTCTTCATTGTCTTGCCAAACCAATTATAGCAGTCTATCTTACCTTCTGTGTAAATTTTTTAGCACTCCTGATCTTTTGAGAAGTCTTCTTGTACTTAATGTTCACTTGAATATAGGTCCGCATACCTATATGGGTGACTTTACCTGTTCACAATAAATTCAGAACCTTTCCTGTCCACTTTGGGAAAAGATGTTTTAGTGAATCTTCTGCCGCCCCTAGTTTTATCATGTTAGCATTTCCAAATATTATGGTAAGAATCAGGAGTGAAATTTATCATCTCTCAACTTGAAAACGCTGTTTCTAGTCTCATCCTTTTTCATTCCCCGTGTTCTTAGGGACCTCAGCTCCTGTGACCAGAATTCAGATTCACCTCATTTAGACACTGCCACTTGAAAGCTGACATCCAGTCCGTGCAATCAGTCTAGAGCAGGGCTCTAACTGAAGAGAGGCTATTCAGTTCACTGATCTGAAGGTGGAAAGACGAGTATCTAGAAGGAATGGTTTCTCTCTTTTAACTACAGAAGGATCCAGAGAAATTGACTTGACCATAGGCCATAACTTTGGGGTGGTTATGTGATATGAGTCCTACTCCATTACTAGCATGCATATTAATAAGTATACATATTCAAGTATATTCATAGGCAAGTATATTAGAGATGTGATGATGCAAAAAGGCTTGAGGGGAGAGATAATACTGCATGTTGCCAGTTCCATTTATGAGAAAGAGGGGGCATACCTAAAGCTACACACCATATATTAGCTGTTGCTAATAATGAGCACTCAGCTAAGTGCTCTTTGTGCTAAAAATAAGATGAGGAGCAAAGAGACTCCTGAAAATTTCAGTGGAGAGTTGCAAAGAGAAATATAAGAATTATTGTTAAGAGTTCACATTTGTTTATCAAGACTTTTAAAAAGAAATAATCCAGAGATTTATAGCAAAGATTGCAATTTTGGCCTAAAAAAGGAGCTAATGTTAGTCTTCTTTTGACATCAAAACCCTATTCAAAGTTCATGATCTACCAAGATTTCCTAACCTTATCAGGAGAACTTCAAAGAAAATGTCTAAGAGTGGGTGTCACCAGAGAAAAATAAATAAACAGGGGCTAGCATAACTATAAAATTCAGCATGTGAAAAGGTACTAGGCAGACAGTCAAAATGACAAGAACAAATACACAAGAGGGCAGAACTCTGTCTGCCAATAGTTACAGCAGTATTGCATATCACTTCTGTTTCCGCTTATGGTAACGTTGTTCTAGCACAGCTCACTTGATCTTTCTGGATTTAGTCCTGATTTTCAGTGATGTGAAAGCAGAATCATCCACATGTGCCTCTTGCTTTTACTTCTCCTTTGAACTTAGAGCTGAGGAAAGTGGAAACTTCTTGTGAGTGTTGATATTATACCCTATGGAAGGTGGGGCTGAGAAGCAGGAGTTGAATATCTTTGTATATATTCTTCTGTTACACAAGAGATTATTTTTGAATGCAATCAAAACATTGGCCCCGGATCCCATTGCACCAAACAGTGGTGTTAAGGGTTCTGTGCAAGCCAGATGAGCAAAAGTAATGAAAACACTAGTCAAAGTTCAAAGTCAGATGTCTTGCTTCTGATGGGAAAATGCAGCAGCTTCTCAAAATCTTATCTTTCTCTGACTTTAATAACTTCAGCTGTTATTCAAGATATTTTAAAATACTTCAGTTGAATAAACAGTGCATTTTCAAATGCCAATTAATTTCTTCTGTGAACTTATTTAAAAGTGTTAGAAAAAAGATTCTGAGTGTAAGGGTTATTTTTCTTTTTGTGTTTGCTTCAGAGCTGAGGAATATGTCAGCTCTATGCCTGGCTACTAACAGTCATTATCATTGCTGCTACAACTACAGCTATGCAAGAGAAACATCTCTAGAAAAAGCAGCTGCATTACCCTTAAAATAAAGAAGAAATCTGAAGACTTGAAAGCCTTTTTATGTACAGTTTAACACAAGCAATACCAACCTCCTATTATTAGCAGACCTTCCTGGTTGAGATGTAAGACAAATATAAGGAAAAAATGCCTGCAGTCCAGGGAGGTTGTTTTTCTTCCTTCTGAGAACTAGAGCAAAAGCCCAACTGGGCTATTTGTTGGTATCCTGAACCATTATTATTCTCTGAGTCTCATTAAAACAAAAGAAAACAAAACAAAAACCCTGCCTTTGTCTCAGGTCATTCCAGAACATTTGCCCTCTGCTGTAATGTATCCAGGCAGGAAATATTTTTCTTCTTTTAAAATGAGCCGTGCAAGGATATTGTGAAGAAAGCATGTAGGATAATATGCTATCAGCACCCTCCAGTTGTTTGTTATGGCCATTTTCAGCCCAAATGGGGACACTGAGTTCCCTTGATTTCTCACGGTGCTGGCAAAGTCATCTCTGTGTGACAACAAAAACCCAACAACCACTTCCTGATAAGCTTCAGAGAATAACTTTTCTCAGACTTATCTCACTGTTTAATTCCACTGCTGAGAAGAAATGCAGTGTTAGAGCAGACTTGCCTCTTTACTGTACATTTGTCAGTGGTGACTGTACAGTTTTACCTTCTCACATGCTTTGCCTCTCTCTGGAGGAGATAATAAAGAGGACATACTCTCCTCTGTCCTGTGAATGGATGTGGCCTGTGCTTGAGGCCACTCCAAAACAACAGACCCTCAATTGCAGTCATGGCTAGGGGCCTTTTCTATAAAAAAAGCCTTGCTTTGCTGGAGGCAGCAGACTGCATAGGGTTGTGGCATGCCAGAGATGCACAGGAATGTGAGGCTACTTCATAAGCACAATTTCCCACTTCAGGGTGTTTCTCCACAGCAATTCTGTGTTATAAAGTTAATATGGGTGTTTTAATGCAGAAAGCTGTATGTTCTGAAGACCAGCCACAGTGCCACTTAGACGAGGAGGGTTTCTCTCAGTTAGGTCACAAGACCAAAAGCAGAGCAAGGGTAATCCTTTTTGCACGGAGAAAAAGGGAAGAACTGACAGCAGTGGAAAAGTCCTCAAACTTCCTCAGACGTTTTCCTAGAGAAAGCAATTCTCAGGGTATTCAAGGGTCAGCGGTGTTGGCTGCTTAGTTACTTTATTGGCCAACTTGTGACAGCTCTCCTCTATGCATATTTTGCACATGTCCACAACAAATAGCATTTATAATTGCACCCAGAACAGAAAGCAAAGCTCATTTTCAAACTGTGGATGCCAGCTGGCAAGTACAGAGCTTGTTTTCTTTCTCAAACCTAGACTTTCTTTTTAGACTTAGCAACTACCTCCCACTTCCTCTCAAAATATGTGTTTGATGCTTGGAAAGATCACTGTGGTGATATTACTAATGAGAGGAAAATGGTAGGAGGATGGTCAGGATGATAGCCACAAATTTAGGAAACCCAAATTAAAATCTCTGTCACATACTTCCTGTGTTATCTTTGTCAAATTACTGAGCCACGGAGCCACAACAGGCTTCGTTTTCCTCAAATTCTATGATTCAATTTCACATCTGTCAAACGTGAAGCATAGGATTTCTGTAGCACAAGTTTATGTAAATTCAGATTGTGAAGTTCCTAGATATTTGCTGTCATGGGGGCCACATTGCTTTTTAAACCAAGACCTTTGAAAGAGATCATTAAGGTACATGGAAAGAGGACTTGCTTTTACTTATTTGTTTATTCTCATCATGAGGAAGCTTAGTCTGAACACAAGAATAAATGCTGTGGAACTGCAGAAGAGGATTTCTTCATCAAGAACAGATGAACAAATTCTTGCAAACTTGTTGGGAGAAACTTCTCCTCTCTGTTAGGTTTTCCAGAAGAATAAGTGTAAAAGAATGGTTGAAATAATAAATTCTTCTGAAAAAAATAGGGTTTCCTGTTGAGTAATCCAAGGCTTTATTGTTTCTCAAGAACCAGAGAGCTGCAGACTCTTAGAAAAAAAGAATCAACACACTAGTTAGCCCAGAGTAATAAAGTAACTGTTAATATTTCATGACATGCCTCTGGAAGTATATTTATTGCCCCAAAAATTCTCCAGTAACAGTTTTCTGACTAGTTTTGTTTGGTTTGTGGGATATAGAGTCTATTGATATGAGATATAAGTTAAAATACATGAGGATAAGGAAGACTTTATCTCATTCAAATAATTATTTTGCTTTCTTCTTGCCAAGTATGTATCCAAATCAATCAAGAAACTGATTAAAAAAGGCTCAATCCTGGGCCCACACAGGTAGGAAAGAAAATGATAGCCTGCAGTCAGAGTTGAGACAATGGCCTTTTCCAAATAACAAAACATACCCAAGCACTGTGATCAGGGGTCTTTTTGAGAGAACTGGCAAAAAGATCAGCTTGGAATTATCTGATGTAACTGCACTGCTGTTGCGGGAGCTGTTGTTGATCTAAGGCTGAAGGTAAGTGCCACAGTGCCCAGCACCAGCACTGAGTGGCATAACAGAGCTGGCAGAACATTTCCCACAGCCTGACCCAGGTGCCGCAACATCTTCTGGAAAGAGAGACAATATTTCAAGAGGACAAGTCAGTCGTCAGTTGCTTGCCTTAAAAGAGTAATTCCCAGTTCTGTTAGTGCAGTGCAGCAGCGAACTCTTTTGCAGTGGTGAGTGCTTCAGAGTGATGCCTGTTTCCACCCCACCAATGTCACCTGCAAAAGTTTTGGTGAGCTACTGCAGTAAGAAAACTTACGAGAACAGAGTTATTTTAATCAAGGATTTTCTCCTCAAGCCTTGATGTCATTAACTATAAGAAGTCATCAGAATGCTGGCATGAACAGGAGACAATACTGATGGGTTTTAATGAATGCAAATGTGGGGAGGAACCCTTTTTCATCTTCTAAGAAACAGAAGGGATTATTCTAAAATGGCATACTTAATTATTCAATCATGCCTTCTTTGGTGAAAGGCAATAAAATTATAGCCTGTGATTATTTCTATATTTCTGAATTAAAATGTTGATGCCATTAGCTAAGAAATATTTCAGTGACAGTTTGAAACAAATGTCTCCAATACGCTTTCAATATAGATTTTAAAGGTTCATTATTCTTGGTTTGTTTGATACCAGTTGAACATTAAAAACAGATTTTCTGAGGCTTCCGAGGCATGAATCCTTTACATGAAGATTAATCCCCAATAAACATGCCTTTAACAATCAGTTGGTTCACTCTATATGTATAGAAAGCAATTCAAGTCACAGAATCCTCATAAGATGCTTATTTTAAAGTACTATAATTTCCCTGCTTATCCTGTACTTTCTTCTCTAATTCAATGGAAAACCGATTATTACATAGACATAAGAAATGTTTCTAATTTGGCTTTTGCCAGATCTCCTCTTAACATGTATTACTTTCTGACAGATTGCCCCAGTTTAATATAGAAACTGCATAAATAAGGTGTTGTCAGGAAAAAAAAAAAGTTTTTCAGAAAGAAAAAGTGCACCTGTTTTTTTCCTACAGAGAACAATTACGTGTGAACAGTGCATGTTTTCTGAAAGGCATAATTCTACCCTGAGAGTAGTGACAACTGATTGAGGCCTAAAGCGTTCAGAGTGGCCTCACCAAAGACTGGAGGCAGATTAAAATTTGTCTAGTGTCATGTCACAGAGAAAATGTTCTAATGCAGATTCATTCAAGGACTCAAAAACAACTGCTGCCATTTAAATTGGCTGTGTCAAAACAAGTCTTGCTACAAATTTTCTTCAAATTTGAAGACAAAAGGAGATTAAAAAATCCAGATCTCAATTTTGTAGCTCAGTCAATCTTCTCCATTCTCTAAGCCATAGGTGAAAAGTGCTTTTAGGTAGAAATTTTGTAAAAACAGGTGATGTCATCTAAAAATTGGGCAAAACTTGCTATTCTAGCTTAATTTAATTTTAAGCTCTTGCCTTTATTTTAATACAAAATTCCAATCAAATTAAGATTTGATAACATAAAGAATTAAGCCAACACAGACACTTAGAAGAACAACAATCCTTTCCTCATCCTAATTCCAGTCATTTTGTGAGATGGAGTTTTTCCCTCTCAGTCTGATACCAATGTATTGCCCATGCAATGCTGGTCATTTTTATCTCAATTATCTACACCTTTTCAGAAATTATGAGATGTTGATATGGAGCAATATATATTTGGCTGTACTTTTATTATTTCAAATATGTTGACACCTTCCAGCACAACTTTATAGATACGGCATATTCTTTCTGGCAAGTGTAAGGCTTTCAATCTCTACTCAGCTCTGTGTCTAAATGGACAGGAGGGAGATTGCTTGTCTTCTCTCAGCTCTTCTGTGTCATCTTCACAAGTATTCAATACGGAAGTAATTATTTTTGTTTTCATGTCTTTGGATGACTTTAGATATACAAATGTCTTTGTCTGCATGTCCCCTTATCCTTCTAGGAGGGGAAGACCACAGCCTTCTGCACACTCCTGTACTGCTAAAGAGTTGCATGAAGGCAAGGAGTTTACTTGGAGGGCCACTATATGGGTTGCCCCAGCAGGGTTTGTTATAATCTACCTGACTATACTGCCTGTAAAATTTAAGATAAGGTAGAAAAGTGCCTAGAGGGTAACCCTAGGTCTAAGCTTTCTGAGAATCACAGTAGAGAAATTGCAGAACCTGAAGCTTTTGCAAAGCCAGGGAATGAAGTCCTGGTTTCATTTAAGGCAGCAAGGATTTTGCTAGTGATGCTGCCAGGTATATCTGTTCAGGTGAGATGCACAGCCCTTACTTCCAGCAAACCTTTGGGTACCAACAGGTCTAAAGAAGAGCAGGGGAAGGTAAAAACTCTTCACAGCTGAATGATCTGCAGGAGGTGTGGCTAGAGACCAAAAAAAGTCCTTTTCCCCAGACTACTTGCAGTCATCTGTGGTTTTGCTGCAGATCAAGCAAACGACATAACATTTTTTGCTTGTCAGTTGTGTTACAGTAGAGGATCACAGGCTTAGCCCACACTACTTTGCATTTCTTTCTTTTTCCTTTCCTCCCAGAATAGCTCAGACCTGAGGTTCTCCAAACCTGGTTACTTCACAGGGCTTTTTTTACCCAAGCCCCTGGGCCAAACAGCGTGTGTAGCACCAGGCTGAGAGTAAGCCTCTGGGCAGAATGCTAATGGTCAAGCTGCTGACCCACTTTGCACAGCTGACAGGTGCGTGCTTCTTCTGAGGCTGTGCCTGCTACAGGGAAGGTCTGGGCTCTCAGAGTGATGTGTGTGTGTGTGTGTACAGCTGCTCATAGGAAGTGGAGGAGCAGACCTTTTTTGTAAGCAAGTTGTCCTATTAGCCCTGAATTTGAGGCTGACCTTTTCTTTGCTGGTGGAATCTAAGACCAGATGGCCCTTTGCTTCTTGAAAATGGGCATCTGGCTATGTACAGGGCTCATGTGATGATATTAATGATTGGTGATTAGTACAAGGAAATACCAGGCACATGGCCTGTTCTATAGGGGGCCATCAAGCTAGACATGGTAGATGTATTTCAAGAAAATACCTAATAGCCTAAAGGCTTTCTAATAGAATTAAAAGTTTTATGATCTGGAGTAAGGTAATCAAATCTCGTGCTTCAGGGCACACGCTGATCTCCACAGGAACCAGGAAGGCATTTCACACCATGAGAGCTTTATGCAGTTGTCTGGGTGGTTTCCATCTTTTCCCAGATTGATGGTAAATGGAGTCTGTTGGAAGCAGGACACTTGAACTGCATGGAGTGACCCCCACATACCTGTGTCCCCATGTAGCTCTTAAAGAGCTAAAGATTTCGAATCCTATGGAAATGAATGTATTATGACAGGAAAGCTCCTGCGAAAAACCTTCAAAGTGAAACCCTAGGCCAGCTTTCAGTCTCTATTAGGTAGGTGCAGTGCTCATTGAATTCACTCCCAGAACAGAGAACAATACTTGGCAAGCTGCTTCTAGTGAGGAAAAATGATTAATGTCATATGTCAAGTGCGCATAAAATGGTGTGGCACTTGTACTCAGTGTCTTTTCTCATCTTAGGTATGAGGCTAGTCACTGCATCAAAGCAAAGCAGAGTGTTCACAGCATCGTTTTTGTTCTCCAGCTCCTAACACACTGTCATGCCAGCCAGCTTCTCTGTATGCCCATCTGATAAAATCTGTGCTGTTTTGGCTGCCTCCTGCTCCTCTTCTACTTTTAATTGTCTCTGTGGCTTTTTTCTTCCCTTTTTTGTTTGTCTTCTCATTCTCTTCTGCCCAACTGAAGGAAATAATTTGTCAGTTGTTATTGAAATTTTTACTTTGATCTGGATAATGTAAAATATTTTAATCCAGAATGAAATATGATGCTGCCACTTTGTCATTAGGAAAAAATGGCTTTTTTTTCTCATGGGAACATTTATATAAATATATATATACACATAATTAACAGTAGCATGGACAAAAGCAAATTGCTTCAGGAAAGCAGCATTTACCATCAGTTAAAGCTAAGACTTCTTGAGTTTTGCTGCTTGGAAAACAATGTTTAAGTATATTTTTCTTATGATGTCACAGTCAATGTCCCTTTTGGGCCCAAAATTAATATCCCTTCTGACACCACAGTCAGTATTTTCCCTTAATAAGATCCTATATTTTTGTCATTATCTTTCCCAGCCCTGTAAAAGCTGTGATGATGCAGCTGAAGAAGAGTTTTGAAAAGCTGTATCTCAGACACTGAGGTCAAGAAAAGCAATTGGCTCCTCACATACATTGTGAGTTTAATGACCCACAGAACTTGAGTTTTTGCAAAATGAAACCTAGCCCTCTGTCTGAGAGAAAGAAGACAAATTAGTCAAATTACTCTGTTGTTGCTTTTTCATTTACTAGTTAAAAGGGGGAACACCCCTGCCCCTCTCCTCTGTTCAGTGGAAAATATAGCAGTAGCAAATAAGTAGGTACAAATATAATGCAGACCATAACAGTGTTACCTTTGTCATTCTGCATGGGAACAGCAGAACAAGGTGAAATAATTCACAGGAAATGCTACTGCTGGAGAAAAGCCTCCAGTATTCATGTTGGGATCTACCAAGAAATGCTGGGACACACAAGCTCTCAAAACTGCACCTTTGAGGTGAAGCACAAAAACAAGGAGTGACAGCATTTTACATAATGGTGTCACTTGTACCTATTTCTCTAACTGGGGCCAAAGATGATTTTGTTCTGCTTTACACATCCTTGTGAAGTTGTCATGATTTCCTTGTTCTTCCCTAGGGTTTGATACAAATGGCAAACTTGAGAGATCTGAAGAAGATGATGAACAGTGGATTAAAAAAAGTGGGTTGTAGAAGGGAGAGTGATTAACCCAAAGAGGGAAAAGACTGAAGCTGTGACTTGTGACACAAGAGGGGTGGACTTTTAAATGGCCTTGGAGAAAAGGACAAGAACTGTTATCCTCCTGCAGGAAAAGAAGGAAACCCAGTAGACAGATAACAGAATATAGTCAGAATTTTTGTTAATGGTTTTGCTTTTTGTGAACCAGAATGCTTCAGTACTAGAAAGCAGTGGAAGCAGAGATCATGAGAAGCACAGCTGCATCTGTACAGGACATGGCTGCGAACAGCTTCTAGGGCATGTTTTATTTGCCTGTTTGCTTCAGGCACACTCAGTGAGAGTCTCAGTACACTCAGTGAGAGACTAAGAAGTGGCTCACAATCATCAGCCTCTCAGTCAGACACACTCTCCTGGGCAGAGTGAGGAGGGGTGCACAGCGTGCAGATCTTTCAGTGGGTTGGAAGGTAAGACAAATAGAGTATCTGGGCGGGGAGAGGAGCATGCAGGAGATGTGAGAAGGTGATTCTGTTCCACCTAGGACGATTAAGGAGCCAGCTTTGTTGCCATTGCAACATCACTTACAAAACACAAGCCCAATCCCTAATGAGCTTATCTTTAAAAATAAGAGAAAGCCTTTCTTGCCTCAGAGTACTTGTTATGTGCTCAGAATGTGCTGTTCTCTTTCCAAAAGCTTTTCATCTTAAAGTGAGTTTTCGCCAACCGGTCTGAGACGGAGCTCTGTGAAACACCATGGCAAAAGAACAAGGCTGCATGCCATTCAACTTTAATAAGTCATGGGAGAAGATATTGTTTAGCCTTGCAGAGTTTATACTCTCAGATTTATAACTGTAAGTAATTAAAAGGAAGCAAGCCATCTTGGACCTGTCTGTGCTCCAGCTCTTACAGGGCCCAGTGTCTCGCACCTGGCATGGCTCAGGGGTCTGTGTCCTTTTTGAAAGGGAAGGGACTAATTGGGTTGGCTGCTCCTTGCTAGTGGTGCAGGCAGCTCTGTGGGAAGTGGGGAGAGTTCATGGGGTCTCCAGGCTGGCTAGGGAAAAGGAAGAACTTTATTAAACTTTTCCCCTCTTGCAAAGCAGAATTTTTGGTCTGTCGCCATCACAGCAACTCCAGTATTTCAGATGCTCATGCAAAGCTTTGGATCCCAAAGATCTGGGCTGGGGAGTGAGTGCACAGGCAAAGCCACAGCAGAGCTGGGGTCCCATGCTGCCTCAGGGAGGCAGGTGTGACCAGAAGCTGGGAGCAGGCTGGGGAGGCACGCAGAGACAGCAGATCTCCCTGAGTGTGGTCTGGCTTGTAAAATGCACTAGGGCAGGATCCTGGAGTTCTAGTCCTTATATGACCCAACCTCTATATTCCCCACTGCATCATCATTTAGGCCTTCTCAAAGGCGTGTTCTGCTTTTGTCACCCACTGTTTGAGGTCTCCATATGATTACAAGTGTACCTATAGCCACTAGACCTATATTCTGAAGTAGGCGTGAATATTCATTATCAGTTTTTTTTTTGTTGTGAATTTTAAGGCGATAAAAATTGTTGTGAAAACTTGTGTCATCTGAGAAGGGTTTTCTCAGTCATTTGGTCGGAAAAAGTGTGGGGCAGCACACATTATGCACTGTTATCTAGATTTTAGTAAATTCAGAGACAAATAGAAATTACTTCCATTGTTGAGGAACTGTGCTATAGCTGAACATATGTGCTAAAGCACAGTGGAAAAAATGCTAACAAAAGTGCCTGGTGTCTAGAGCAGTTCAAATACAGCAATGGCGACAGCCTGGCTGCTCATGCACAGTCCTGCCTGCTGCTTTCTGGGGGTTGGATACCAGCAAAACACTTGGGCTCAGAGCCACAGACCTCGAACCGATGGTATCAGAGCAGAGGATGGTTTATTTTTGTTAGGTCCTGAATGCAGACATTTGATCAATCATTTAAAGAGCTTAAGTACTACTCCAGTGGAGGCATGTTGGTTTCCTTTTGGCAAATTTGGGAAAATAATGAAGAATTGTGGCAAAACAACATTCAGAAGGACCACTGAGACAAAGCACAGGCATAAACTAAAAGAGAATACAGCATCAAAAGAAGGAAAGGCTGTCACTTGTTCATAAGGAGAAAAAGGAAAACCAGGTAGCATCATCATGACAGAAAAAAAGTATCTATTGGGCATCAGCTGTTTTCAGGAAAGAAAAAAAATAAATTATAGAATGAAAGGAAGTATTGACACTTAAGGTAAAGACTTCAGTCATGGTGATGGTAATTTTCTTATTAGAGTATAGATTATCGAAGCATTAGTCTGCTAAACTTCTGTCTGAGACCAGTGGACATGATGGTTACTGTCTTTGCCAGTCAGCATAGAAAAAGGGCTAAGCTGTACTGTAGGTGCCATTTGTCACAGAGGATCCACCACCAGCAAGAGTTTATGCTTTTGGCTGGCATATCCTTCCCCAAGCACCGCTGCTGGCACTGCCAGAGTCAGTGCTCTGGAGCTGACAGGATTGATGATGAGCAGATACACCACAACAAAAAGAACAAAGTGAATACTTCTGCCTCCTTCAGGCCCATTGAAAACTGTTCACAGTCTTGCTTCATGCTCAGAGTATTTCAGAAAGCCTCTTCACTGTCCTCCTACTGTAAGGATCCCAACACCTTAACCACAATAACACATCATTAATGACTTTACTGAAGGTAATGGAACATTTAACACCCTACACATAAAATTTAAACCAGCTTACTGCCTTGAATAGTGTATCTCCATTCTACAAGCTCTTCAGATGGCAGAAGAGAGGATTTTCATGCAAAGTCCCCACTGGGAATGATCCTGGGAATGCTCAGACCACAGATCATATCTAGGCATTATTTGGGGGTGCTGGCTGGCAGAGTCCTAAAGCATACCTGGGAGCCCTCTAACAGGGAACTGTAGAGACAATTGATTCCAGTGCTTGGGACTGTTCTGGTCACTGTGTGATTTACTAACACTCACATAACCTCATTGTCTGAACAATGAGCAGCGTACTCATGAAGTGGCGTACTCCAGGGAGCTTCTCAACTCCAGGATCTGGATATATGTTCCCTTGCCTCCCAACCACGTTCTGAAGTGAGAGAAAGGCAATCTCATGCTCTGGGAAGGAGACTTGGACACACAAGTGAGAAGGGTGATTGACTATACAGACAACTGTGGGACCAGAGTGCCTTGGCACACATTTCATCATTGGTCACACTCACTCTTATAAGGTATTTCCTTATTTTGTGCCAGTCCTAGACCTACTTAATGTTTGTGACAGCAGGCCTTCATCTGCATCTATTTTTCTTCTGAGCCTTTTCTATGGAAAATGGCTGTGTTTGCCCTTGAATTCCTTCCAGAGCACTAGCTGGGCATGAACAGTTCCATAATTAAACCAAACTATTTCAGTTCACAGGAATAACTGAGTGCAATTTCTCTGAGAGGAACGATGTATATGATCCCAATGGAAGCCTGGAAAGACTTTATCAGCATGTCAGAATAATTTCACAGCTTAAGTAGAGAGGCCTAGAATAGACTCATGAGCTGCATGTGTATTACTGAGAGCTTTTCTATATTTTTTTCATTGCACTTGCTTAAAAATACCCTGTATGGAAACAAAGAAAATAGTGTTGTTAATTGCACATTGGGCAAACACTTGAGAGTTATGTCTTGAGCCCAGCAATGTGACCACTGCTCAGGCTGAGAACTTCAGAGTTCATCAGAGCTGCTCAAGTGATGGTAAGTGGAGGTTCATTTTCTCCCATTGCATTCATGATGTGCTTCACACTACTAGAGACTTTAATGGTGTTAAAAGAGGTCAGAAGGTGTTTTGAATCTCTGAACATCTGTCCGTCAAGGCCCACTTCTGGGGTCATGACCCCACTTTCAATTATAGTGGCAAGCTTGCGCATAAAAGTAAGGTTGTGACCCTTGTTTAGGAACCAGTGGCTTAAAATAAGCTCTGGGGAGAGGGAATAAAAAAACATTTGCAAAGCAGTGTATACTTGGAATGCATGTCAAGTGTAGGGTACTTTCCAAAGAGACAAGACTAGGGTGAGGTCATGCAAACATGCAATGCTTTGTATTTCTGTTTGGGTCATTCTTTTTCTCCATAAAAAGAGAAGAGCTAACCATTCTCAAGATGGAGAGAAATATAGCAGCTGCAGAGTTCTGTTTATTAGGTAATTTAGGTCTCTGTTCCACATTTGAATCATTGAAATGCAGGAGTTACACACCTAGAGGTATATAGTAAAATTTCCCATTGGAAACTGGGAGTTCATTTGTTGGAATTCAGGATAGAGCATATGCTGCAGCAGAATAAGGTATTAGCCAGTCAGAGGATGACTGTGAAACACAGACAGGACCAGTCCTGAACAAGTCACGTGCCAAGATTTATCAGATATTATGTTTTCAGCATAGTCTGGAGATGAGTCCAAAGCATCACTGGGAATTTAACCTCTGGTTAAATGTAGTTTCTAATACATCTTCTTCAGCAAAGTGAATTTAAACAAAACATGCAGATAGGGTGATTGAAATGGCCAGGGGATGAGAGTTCTGTCTTGCAAGGTAGACAGTGAAGGAAAGTATGGGTTGCACTCCCTAAGTACATTGGTGACTGAATGAAAGCAGGGGAAGGAGCTCTCCAAGTTTAAAGACCATTTTCCCTAGACTTTTTTTTTTTTTTTTTTTTTTTAAATATGACTATGAATCACCCTGGGTTAGAAACTGAAAGAACTGGCAGTACTGCAAAGTTCTAGCAGAGTATGATGAGTCTGGGGCAAGGAACCTAACCGGTTTTAAGACACAGCTTGCTGAATGGAATTATATAGGAAGACGTATGCAGTATCAGGAAACAGGGACCAACTATACAGATGTTAAACAGGTGATATTCCTAGTCCTCAGGAAGAAGAAGAATATGATTATCTTTCTGCCAGTAAGTGTATCCTGGGTATGGGACATCACCCAAAACTCTCCTTAGCCTGACACTGGAACACTCACAGAAAATGAAGGTGGGGTTCGGTCTGCTGCACTATAGCAGATTTCTTTCTGATGAAGAGGGTTGTTTTCCAGATGTGTAGCCAACACTGTGCATTGCTTAATGTCACATTATCACTTGCAATTATATGCAATTCATCTTACTCTACGGTGTTTACCACTATTAAATGTGGGTAGTCAGTCATAATAACATTCTTACAGTGTTAAGCAGTGTCTTCCTGCCCCATTTGCTCATTTCATTTTATGTAAAACAAATGTGATTTTCATCAGTTCTTAACTATTTTAATTCCATGTATTTTTTTCATAATCAATTAACCTGTTTTTACTGAAAATTTTGCATAAATTTTGAAGTAAATGCTTATTCCTTCTCCTCTGTCTATGATTAAGGTGGAAAATTCATAAGGATTACAAAACAGATTAAGGGGTGACAGATGCTGCAGACTACCTTGTGTAATTTACTGGCTTTTCAAACCAGATTTATTCTAGTGAAAGAAAAGACAATTCGTATACTAATTCTTTGTAGAGAGTGCAAGTCTGTTGTTCATACAATTCAATTATGCAACAGAGAGCAGGCAACACTCTTAGTCTTCCAACAATCCACAGCTCTGTTGAAGTTCAGGTCCTGATTAGAGTCTGATTACTGGGTCTCCCGTCCATCAGCTTCTTCTTTTTTTTTTTTCCCAATTTATTTTAAAAAATAAAATCAATAAAGGAAGCTCTTCCAGACCCAGGCTGGAGAGGACTCTTCTGGAGGAATACGTCACGCAGAGAGATGATAGAATTAGAATGTCCTTCCAAACATGAGAAACCTTCCCTGATCACCAAAATCTGTCAAAGCCAGTGACTCTGCATAGCTCCCTCAGCATTCATGAGTGTATCCCATTAGGTGCCGTGGAGTTACGCTTGTCCAGTTTGTTTAGAAGTTCCCTGATTTGATCCCCATCCTCCAAGTGTAAGTCTTCCTTGTGGTAGACTTTCCCATTGATCTCAGGAGTCTGGGATTCCTGAAGACTGTTTTTACCAGCACAGACCAAAGTGAAGAAGATCTGAACACCATGTCCCTTTCTGTGTCTCTCAGCAAAGAGCAGATGGCCTATTCAGCAGCAGGCCCACATTTTCCATAGCCTTTTCTTGTTGCCTCCATGTCTCTCACCAGAATCAACTCCAGGTGGGCTTTGGCTTTCCAAATCCCATCTCTGAACAACAGAGCAATGTCTTTGTGTTCCTTCTGTGTCACTGCTCCCTTGCCTTGACCTCTTTTATGCACCCTTTTTATATTTGAGGTTGATCAGGATATTCTTGTTCATCCTTTCACACCTCCTGTCATCTTTCAGGATTTCTTTCATTTCAGAATGGGCTGTTCTTGAGATTGGAGGAGGTGATCCTGGAAAACCAGTAAGAAGCACCAGCACAGTTGAAGAAAACCAGTGAGAAGAAGCATGGAGCAGAAAGAAGCCGATAGGCAGCAGTTCTTATGAGCACAATCCAAATTTCAGGACCACCCACTGCTTCACTGCAGGAAATGGGGTGGATCAAGGGTGTCCTACAGCAAGAATAAGGGAAATTGAGACTAAGAATTAAGGAGGAATAGGTGTTTGACTTAAGGTAAGCCTGCAGAAGGAGAGGAAGGGATGTTAACCTGAGTGTTTAATTTTTTATATTATCTCTTTCTTTCTGATACATGGATCAGTGACAAAAAATTCCATTAATTGGTAATTAATTAAATTAAGTAAAAATTGCCCAATGCTGGCAAGTACAGTAGCCAAACCTTCATTTCGTGACATCATGGACACCGTTTAGCATATTCTGCTTTGATAAAGTGGAGGTGCATTAAAATCTTTGGAAACAACAGGTAAACTCAGATTAACTCTTTGCCTTGTCTGAGTACTCTAAAGAGGGCTCTGCTATGCATTAGGGCAAAGCCAGCTGAACTTTTGCCTGACATACACAAACCTAAAGGAAGCTTTGACTACATTAATACTCTGCTGACATAAAGCTGATTAATGCAACCAGCTGATATGCTGGTTTGAGTTTCCTCCTGCACTTCTGTAACTGCTTGGCTTTCAAACTACATCTGGTTTATATCTGTTTTGGAGCCATGGAGAAGACACACAAAAGACTGGACCCATCTCTAGCTATTTCCTATTTCTTTGTATGTTAAAAAAAATGCAAATTCTGAAATTGAATAAAAACCAACAAAAGTAAAGAAACAGTGTGAGTCTTTCTTCTAATACAGTTTCAAAAACTTTTTAAAATGACATTTATAACAAGCTTAAGAACTCAGAAAGGGCATGGTTGGTCATAGTATTCCTCTACTACTTGGCCAAGAAGAGATGCATGTGAAGACATCCAGATATATTAAAAAGTATTCTGTCAAATCCTCACTAACAAAAGACTAGATAGCATGTCCATGTCAGCATGTTGTATTGTCAGAGAGTATTAGTTCTCTGCTCAACATCCTAAACATATGAAAGTCAGTGGGAACTGGAGTGGCAACACCTTCTAGGGGTAGGTCAATCTTTTTTTCCCCTACTGAAGCAAAGTCATCTAGCTACCTAGAAACACCCCTGTTCATTTTGGCTGATTCTCTTGCATTTTTTGGCTTTTTTTTCTCCCCAGGTGCGAGGGAGGATGAGAACTTGCTGAGTTGGTTTTGAAAATTTAAAATGTGAAGAAAGGGAAATTAGACCCTGGCTGTGGTTTAAATGGAAATGGAGATCAGTGCTGGCACTTTCAAGCATAATGGGTGTGTATACATTTTGGGAGCAGCTCTCTAAGTTTGATGTAAGTTAGTCTGCTGGTGTAATTCTACCATACCTTGTCCAGATTCCTGTCTGCATCTATGTTTATTTTAGAAAATGTCTCTTCTAGAATTAAAAAAATCAAAACAAAAATTTTGTTGTTCTAGCACAGTTCACAGTAAAATCAGGATTAGAATTCTGCTTCTTAAAAACAAAGGTCTGCTCAGTGCTACACTGACTAAGTGACTTCATCCCTTGTTACTCTCTGAACTCTTAAGTGGACCCAGAGTTTTTGTACAGTTCAGTGTCTTTTCTTTCTCACACTACTACCACAAAGCAGTGTGAGAAAAGAAAGGCACTGTAGAAGGCTGGGTGGCTTCTAGAGTGACTAGGTGTCTGCTGCTTACAAATGCAGGTGGGAATGAAGCCCCAATGGGTGCCTCCAATCTTCATGCTGAGGCTGCTGCATAGTCCCATGGCTCCTACCAGAAACAGGAGAAGATTGGCTAGATGCAGCTTCAGCACATACGGTGAACAACATTTTTGTTACCATCGATCTTGTTTGTATGTGGGACAATTATCAGTGATTGAGGGATCCTTTTTCACTTAACAACCCTTTCCTCTGCACTTACACTGAATTTGAAACCAGAACAGTTTTTTGCAGTTGCTGTTGAGATCCAGAAAGAGTTCTGTGGTATTAGTGGAAGAAAATAGGTCAATAGGTCTCCAACATTATTTTTTTAATGTCTAAGGGGATGGATTGCTATAGCAACTGATTCAGGAAGCACTGAAAATGATGGAGCAATCTAGAAAATACTCTGCTAATGGCCTACACAGAACTCTGAGCAATGGTGAGTATTACTTTGTCCAGGATACTCCATTCATAGCAAATATGTTATTGTAGTAAGTTTCCTTCTGGAAAGCTTTGTCTTGTGGGTAGATGTCTGCCAAACTTGCCTGAAGACAGGGCTTGACCTGTGTGTTCTCAAAGTTTATAACCTTGGAGGATGCAAGTCTTTCAAATACATTGGTCTTTACCCTGCCAAAACAAGCTGAGAAATATCACTCTAAAAATAGCACTGTCTTTTGGCTCTGTACATGCTTTAAGTAAGACGTTCCTAAAATTTTAAATAATTGATACATTTTTTTAAATTATTCTGCAGAAACAGACTGCAAATCTCAAGAGGATTATCACTATTTTAATTTTTCAGTCATCTTTACTCCTTTTAAGGTCAAATCCTGGCAGCTTTTTTAAAAATATGTGATGGTTTGGGTGGGGGGTTTTTTTGTTTGTTTGTTTTTTTATTTTGATTTTGTTGGGGTCCTAAGATCTCAGATAATAAAGATTCTACCTGGGAACTCTGAATAAAGCAGGATCAATATGAGTTAGGTTCTTACAGTATAGAGGGATGAAAGGAATGTGTATCCAAAGAGATAATATTCAAATTAGTTTATCCTCCTCTTAAGTAAAGTTCCCTGTCTCATCTCTCACTTACAGCTGAACAGAAAAATCTGGTGCCATGCTCCATTGGAAGTATCTGCTGAAACATTAAGTACTTCCTACAACATGAACAACACTAATGTTCAGTGATTTGACCAAAATGTTTTCTTGCCTGGAGATATTCTGTCATCCTTCTTGTCATGACATTGAGTCTGTGTAAATGCACTTTTGATACAGATGTGCTATGCACATGTTTTGCAAGTTAGGAAATGTGAACTTTTCACTGAGAGGTGAATTGTTTTGTCAGCCGAATAAGCCTGGGAATAAAACAGAAGGAAAAAATCTACAAAGGAATTTCAATCTGTAACTCCTTTTTAGGCACCAATGCTCACCATGAAACAGATGGAATGACAGGAACCTAAATACCTGTGTGGATCTTGGCCTATATCTTGTTGATCCTCATCCAGTGCCTTGTCTTGATGGCTTCTCTAATCATCTCCATGTTTCCTGGAGTTCTGATTTATAGCTATTTCAAGATTCACCTTGTGATACAAGAATGAAGGATGATAATTATCTCTGGGCTTTGAGACCCCATCTTGGTAATGTGAGGTCTGACACACCTCCCAGTTTATATGAGAGGTCCATCAGTGTGCTGGCTTTGAAGGTGCCCTTGGACTGGTTCTTATGTGAACTTGGCTGCCTGTCAGCAGCATGACTGCACAGTTTTGGTGAGCTTGGAAAGCTCCTTTAAAGGCTTGCAAAAGGGAAAGGCCTCATTTCAGCACATTTTTACCAGTGACATAATCTTCTCTTAATATTTTTGTGCATAAAGCATTGTGTCATTTACCAGGTCAAGAAACTCATTGCCAAAGAATGTATGCCTGTGACTCTGGGAGAGGGGGTTTTTAAACAAAAAATTGTTGTTGCAGTTCAGCAGCTTTCCTGGGTGTCTCGTTCTTTAGCTGATCCACATTCTTTCCCAGTGAGAAAGAAGATGATAAGGCACTAGTGTCTATTTATAACTTGCAGGGAGAAATGCTTGTTTAGTGATGCAGTACTTAGTGAAGGAAAAAGGGAGAGAAAACAACCCAGTCCTACACACTTGCCCTGAGTTTTGTAGTAGGTTACTCCTCTGTGTTGGCATCCCTACTCTTCTGTGGAGGGCACCATGTGTGACTTGGCCTTTGAGAGCAAAATAAAATTACGTGCTCAGGACTGCACAAAATGAGTCACCCGGAAACCATGTGTTCTTTTCATCTCCTCACAGTTTTGTGTTTGATTTTTGTTCCTCTGAGAGTGGCTATTTATATGATGCTAGTACTTAGAGGCCCTGATCCAAAGTGAAGCCTGCATTGCTAGGCTGTGTGCTAATACATGGTGAGAGACAGGCTCTGCCCTTAAAAGTCAGTAATCAAAGAGACCCTGGCAACTAAAAGATAGGACAGGAAATGGATATCATGTGACTGTCCAAAAATTACATCACAGTTCAATCACTTGCATACTGAAGTATCATTTACCCTTCATCTTCTCCCACCAAACAGTTAAGAACTACATAGAAGGTAAAACAAAGCTCCAGAGAGGTAAGAATTTGAGCTCAGTGAAGAACTCTGGTCATCGCTTGCTACTCCTTGTTCATTGCCTTGAGCTAGATGAGAAAAAGAGGGATCTTGGATATCTTTTCTACAGACTTCCTCACCACAGTGGTATGAAGATGGCAATTTTCCAGCCTTGTTGATTTTGTGACTCTATTCCTTTACTTTCAGTTTAAATCTCCCACATTGAGTATGTATGACATCAGAAATGAATTGTCATCAGCTCAGAGGTAGCCTTCATACAGAACAGCATCCTTTTTACCATCCTGTCAGATGGGATTGTGTGAGAATTCACAAGGAATGTCCTTTTTGCCAGGCTGGGAGTCTAGGGTGCTTGTTTTCTAATCTGTCAGGGAATGGATTGGTAATTTCATTCTTTTTCTAAGAGGTGGGAAAAGCTCAGTATTAGGAAAGGAATATTAGGAACAGACAGCACAGCTTTACCAAATTTTCAATGAACATGACATTTTTCTTTCTGTGAGGTCTGTATCCATATTGTTTCACTAAGCAGAAGAAACAGCAAGGCACAACTTCACCCACACGGGCTGTCTTCTTGGATGTCATTTCATGGCATGTCTGGTGTGCTAATATCTCTTATGTAAAAGATTTGTGGAGTATGATTTGAACAAAACCCATTTTCTAAAGATATCAGAGTTCTGTTGGAATCACTTCAAAGTGTATTGGCTATATCAGTGGCTGACACCCTTTTTAAAGACTTTGGTAGGATGATCTTTTAATTCCCCACAAATTTAGTAAAATTGTATTCTTTACTGTAAGAAGTTTTCATTCTGGGCTTTGATTAGGGAAAGTCAGTCTCTACGTGCACGTGTAAGTATTCCAAGTAGAAAAATTTGAGGAAACTATAGTCACATTTGTTTAATTAATTCGTTAATTAATTTATGACATTTGTTTTTTCTTAACCTGAAAACTAAGCTGTTATGAGTAGTACTGCTCTGGAAATTTAAGCATGTGATGGACAAAAGGAACTTCCTGAATGCCTGGACCAACTGTAATGGAAAAGTGAGCTATAAACCCCTGCCTAGTACTTGTACTAAAAATACCTTTTCAGAGTGATGTCTGCATTGTGCCTAGGAACCACAGCTCTTGACTATCAAGACAATGTGGACAATATTGTTGGGCAAATTCAAAAGGGGGTGACTGTTCCACAACTTTACGGCCTCTTCAAAAGAAGATGATAGACCTGGATAAGGCTGGTTACAGGTATGTTCATCAGTTTTGGCAGTGTCAACCCTACAATTGCCTGACTTTTGTCAAGGTTTTCTCAGGTATCATGTCAAAAGAGAGATTTCAGTGGGGGTTAGAAGAAGACCAGTAAAATTACTTTGGTTTTGAGACCACATTTGAAAATTGAAATATGTAGAGTAACATGACTGGAAAAGATGGAAGTCAGCTATCAATATAAGTGAAATATGTAAGATGTAGGAACTCAATAGTGAGGAGACTGCAGTTTTCCTCTGATGTGAAAGAGTGAAGAAACATAGTCTAATTTCAAGAAAGAAGTCAGAGTAGTCTGAGAGATAGATTAGGAAAATGAGCATTGCACAAACTTTCTGGATGGCAAGGAGAAGGGTAAGCCTGTATGAACAACTGCAGAGGAAAGAAATGGATATATAAGGTGGCATGGCTGGGCAGCACATCCATCTGATGGACGAGTAGGTCTTTACATCCTTTTCTTGCAGAAGTGAAAGAGGTTTAATGACAAGAAGCTGCTTGCCAAAAAAGTGCTCCATGAAACTGTGACTTGAAAAATGGGGGTTTTCTTGGCTGTGAAAAGGACTTCTCCAACTTACTCCCTATAAGAAAACCTTCTCTTTTGAATGTCTCTAGATGGAAAACACAGAGGAAATACTAATCTGTATTCTGTTTTCCTTTACTGCAGGGGATGAATGTCCAGGAAAGGAGGTGGTGACTCAGGTATAAGGGACAGATGACAGAGCTCTTCCCACAGCTTCTGAAGTGGCCAGAGACTGCCCTGGCTTGTGGGAGTTCCACAGCAGTGAATCCTTCTGCCTGGCAAACACTCACTTTGTATAATGCAAGATGAATGAAGCAAACCAGATAGTTTGGCCTTGAGATGCTGCAATTGTGAACAAATTGTCCAGAATAAAAATATTTAGAAGACACAAACCTCACAGTCCTCCCCGGCTCTGGATTTTCCTTTCCCCATGCTGAATCCATTAATTTAGATATTTTGAGCCATGGCTTAAGGAGGGCCTTAACTCTGCGGGTACTGACTGCTACCAGTTCATACAATCACTCCATGGGTGGGATTTTAAAAAAATGCTCTGAGGTGGCCCACAACAGAATCCCATTTTCCTTGTGTAATTCATTGGGTAAAGGATGGAATTTTCTTTTCCACACTCACTTGCATTAATGAAGCAGGCCAGGCTGTAACAGATAACTGATGTCATCACAGTTTGGAAAGCATATACTTAAATGAAAATATAATGCAGCCTTTTCACAAATTGTGAAACTGGACAGCCTGCAACCATCTGGCACTCCACCTCTGAGACAACAATGGTAGGGACAATGTTGTTCTTTCTGTAAGAGTACTATGCTCTAACTGTGACCACTACAGAAAGACCTTTCTCAAGTCAAGGTTTAGTCAACTTTCAAAACTGCATGTGAAAAAATAAATGCTATTTCCAGTGTAGGATAAAATATTCACAACTTTTACTCCTTAAATCACACCATATGTCTGCTTTTATTTGTATAGGCAGTAGTAAATACTGTGCATCTCAGCCCCACCTCCAGAAACTTCATTGTGACAGATTAAATACAATGTAGATCTCAGTGACAGCAAAAAAAAAAAGCCACAGAGATTGAAAGCAGCACACAGTGAAGTTGCATGCCAAATAAATTTCCCCTGAGTTGGCTTTGATGGCCCAGGGGAAAACCTTTACTTTAGGTAACAGCACTACTTCTTTCTAGTGAAAACTTGAGAACAACTCCAGTAATTGGTACTCCCAGTCTAGAAAATCTTGGTGGTAACTGTCAATATTTCTGGTTTTCTGTAGTAGCTCACGGTAGCAATATTGTATAAGAAGCATTTGTTTTTTCATTCAAAGCCTGATTACTAATGCAGGTCTTGAGGGTCAGAACAATCCAAAGAATCAGTGGATGTAGTCACACCCGAGGAAATGCAAGTCCAGTTCAAATTCTGACCCTGGATCAAATAAGGAACCTGACAGTCTTCTCTCAACATTTGTTTTTGCTGTTCCACAGGCTGACAGAACTGATGATAGGCACTTTCTTTTCAGAAGATATTCCTTTCCAGCCTTCTGAAAGCATTATGGAGCTGTCTGGGGAAGCTTCCATGAGGATTGCTGTCACATCTACTGCTGCTCAGCACAAAGTCAAGAATGTGCCTAGTTTAATATATGTGTTTAACTGTTGATAGAAATGGGACATAGGCATGTGCACAGTGTTTGAATAAAGCCATGTCTTTGAAAGTGTAGCCAAGGTGACTGCTCAGACCTGCATCCTATATTTAAAATCAACTAATATTTTTCTTGGTCCAGAAAGGCTAATTTCTGTCATGATTAGAGCTAGCAGAGAAACGCTCAGTGGCAGCATCAGTTCCTCTGCTATCTGTTGTCCAGTCAGAATGGAAAAGACATCGGCCATTTGGAAAAGCTTCTGGCTTTTCAAGCAAGCCTGCAGGCCTCTTTCCTGCTCCCTGCCTGGTGGCTCTTCTGTGGAATATTCAGTTTCACAAGACTTTCTAACCAGACTATAAGCAAATTTGGAAATGGCAGAGTCCTCTGTAGAAAAGAACTGTTGTTCTTCTTCCACATCACTTTCTGGTGTACTTAAAATTCCGTAATTTAGTGAAATTAAGTCAGGCTATAACTTTTTAATTTAGAGGTATTTTTAATAACTACTTCACCTTATAGTCAGTCACCTTGTGGACTATTGAAGCCAGTGTACATACCAGTATTGATGGAATAAGAACTGATGACCAGATAAGTGTGCCTCAAAAATATGATAGTCTGTGGACATAAAATAGATTGAATTTTGCTTCACTGAGTAAGAAAATTAACATTGGTCATGCATGACATGTAATTCTGGTTGCAGGGTTTTTCCAAAGGAAAGCTATGCTTTCACTGCACAGTGAAATCTGATTTCAGAAAGTAATTATCTGAACTAACCTGCAGGGTGCAGACAAAGCACTCCCTGTTTTGGATGCATTTCCAGTCTGCAATAAATCTCTGGGGAACCACTCTTAATCTTAATTTTGGAATTTTTTTTAAAAGTTGTTATAAGTGCCCAGAAAAACAGGCAGCCTTTCAGTATATTTTTAAAAAATTTGATGAACCTGGAATTTTTCCACCATAGTACATCATAATAAAATTTTTTTGGCTAAGTGTCAAAGATTACACTAATTTTTATAAAAAGGCAACTTTTTTTTTTAGACCAAATTAACATTCTCCTTCTGGCAAGATCTTTTCTATTTCTCTGTAGAAGAAATTGCAGTATTATGAAGAAAAATGCCAGAAATCATATGTGAGAAAACAGTAGTGCACTAATCAAAGCATTGTAAAGTAAATAGTGTGGTAGTCAAAGAGGTCTACATGGGTCTATAAGTAAGAAATATCTGTTTAGACTGTGTCTTCATGTTTGATTGTGAGACAGTGTTTCACTGAGGAATTGACATATCTTTCATATCTTGAAAATTTTCCTCAGGCTTTTGTACTACAACCCTTATTTTACTGATGAAAATGGACAAATTACCATTTTATGTCCAGGATCAGTGGAATAGTTACCTTCTGCCTCCTGGCAAGCCCAAACACAGGCATAATAGAGGATCTGCAGAAATGACAGAGGCTCTTTAAGGATATGCTGAGCAGTACAAAAGAAGTGTAAGGTTTTAGCAGCTCCTCCTTTCCTGACATTTACCTTTGTTTATGGAAGCATTGAAACCTCTGAAACATGGTTGTCACTCTGTGGAAGGCAGTTCCCTAGGGCAGCATTTTCACAGACCTTTCATATTGTCAAACTAGAACTTTGGTTTGGCACAAGAATACAGGCTAAGAAAAAGAAAGTGGCCATCAAACAAGCAAGGGTAATGCAACTCTACTCCATTTTCAGATATTAGGATGAAGAGAAATATTTTCCTAGATGGATTATTCTGTCTTTCAGCACTTTTATTTCCTTTTTTTAGCTGCTTAGAAGACCTTGCTTGAATAGGTACTTGACAAACACAAACCTTTGTGAAGAGACCATATTTCATTCTGGCCTTGAATCAGACTTATTCTGCAGAAGTTTATTTTCATGTCTGAAATGGATTTCCTATTGTTTTTGACAAGGGTGGGAACTAGATCTGGCGACTTTTGTTCATCAGGCTTGTATCCCATGGCTTGATTATTTTACTGAATGTTTTTAATGTTTATTAATCTTTAAAATTCAAGAACAGGGCAAGGAAACTGGAGTTGTACAGTTTGAAGAGCTCTAGTTAACTACAGAAATTGTACCTCTGCCTGTATTCTATTGTATCCTTTACTGTAGGGATCCAAGGGCCAGATTTTGTAATAACATTTAGAACATCCTTTGCATTTCCAATAGGACAGTGATTTCCTGCACCTAAGAGACGCACTTCTGGAAAGACATAGAACAGGCCACAGTTTATCTTCAGGATCTCAGCCTTCATTTAAAGCAAACAAACTGAAGCACAAGTATATTTAAAAAAAATTATTAGGAGACTACAATAGTGAGTTATCGCTTTTAAACATCCAGGTTCCTTGTGGATTGTGTGGCAGTTGTCACCCGGGGACAAGGACAAGCACCCTCCCACCCAGGGAGTGCCTTAGTCAGCATCATCGCAGAAGGGACCTGCTGTGTGCTGGGACAACTTTTCAAAAGAAAATGTTTATTTCCAGTGCTTTTTGTGTCAATAGAGTACTGCATTATGTATGATTTTTGCATGTGCCTTTGTTCAGAGAAAATCTGCTTTGTGGATGCTTGCTGTACCTATGTGTGAGTTAGGCATTGAGTTCATGGGATCATAGGGCTGTTCAGGTTCGAAGGGACTTCTGGCATGTGAGGAAACAAATTGAGACACACAGGAAATTTTTATGTTATGAGAAGAGATGTACTTACAGAATGTAGTTTATGCTACGGTTGGTTGATAGTTAAAAGGAGATTTCCAGGACCACATT
The DNA here is from genome assembly GCA_036630365.1 of Acanthiza pusilla. Lineage (NCBI taxonomy): Eukaryota > Metazoa > Chordata > Aves > Passeriformes > Acanthizidae > Acanthiza > Acanthiza pusilla. The sequence continues at coordinate 24,535,132 of JAXCHO010000023.1, read as the reverse complement.
TCTATGATTTTGATACTAAATATCACCATTAGAGTTTTCTTCTTCCAGGGGGGTTTATTAGTCTGGGGATACTGGGGTCCCCAAAGCTGGATTATAAGCTTTAGAAACTTCAGTGTAGTCTTTCCCTCTCATTCTGTCAGGGTGGTGACGTGAAATCACAGCTGAAGAAGCTACAAACTTTGGATAAACTTATGACAAGTAAAATGTTATAGCAAGTTTCCATAGAAACAGTTGTTTGGGGTGTTTTTCTACTAAAACATAAATGTGTCAGGCATTCTTGTGTAGCCATGGCTGTGCATGATAGCCATCAGTGGGAGTTTTGCTGCTTATCCTCATGCTTGCAGGCACAAGAGTGTAGAAGCTAGGACTGATGAAGAGCCAAGGGGGTTTAACATGCAACAGTAATTTTTTCCTCTTTTCCAGTGTCACAAAAGCAAAAAAATAGCATCTTATCAGTATAACATTAATGATGTATGACCTATACTGTTCTTGCTTTATCTGAAACTGTTTTACTCAAATCTCATGTATCACATGGGTGCATGTGTGTGTGCAAACACATGTGAGCAGACTACAAACACAGAATGAAACAGCGCCTCTGTGATGCGAATTGTCTCACCAATTTGGAGGATGCTAGCTTTAGTTATTAATTTTAATGCTGCAAATATCTGCTTGTTTAAGATTTTAAAGTTCAGAAGATTATATGGGCTTTCAAAACTGTGGAAAACCTTTTACTAGAAGACAGTCATTTCACCCAGACAGCATAGAAAATAGGTAGAAAATGAGTAGTTCAGAAGAACAGTCATATTTTTGGAGTATTTTGCCTGACTTAGGCAAAAGAAGTTAATAATTTCCTAAAAATACTCTTCAAAACCAGACCACTTTGCCCAGAATGAAAGAAATGATCTTAGAGCTTTGATATGTGACATTCCTTTGAAATTCTCTACGTGTTTGATCTGACAGGCACTGTCATTACAAGACATGGCCTTTAGTTTAAGTAACACACCATTTAATCAAAATTTTATGGAGAAATGTTAATGCACACACATATTCTAAACAGCAAATTTGCAATATGCAAAAAAAATACCCTCAAAAGTATCATTGTGTTGTAGCTGGCCACACTCTTCCAGGACAGCTTGAAAACGCATGATAGCACATAACTAAACACACCACCTGGGCAAAGGGCAGTGATCCCTGGGAAGCTTTCTTCTTGTACTTTTATCCTATCCAAGCAAAACAATGCCCAGAGAAATCCTAATTGTGTGTTCCAAATCCTTTGTGTTCACATCACCTCACAGAAAAGCCATGGGACTCTGGGGTATTTAGATCCATGTACTGCAAATATGCTCACAGGGGTGAGGCACCAGGACTGACATGAAACCAGCTGCCTTTGGGAGCTCTACCAGAGCTGTGGCCAAGCAGAACCATGCAATTACCAGCAGTTAATGCCTTTTTCCAGCCAAGTATTAGTCAGGGACTCTTTTTTAATGGAAGTAAGGACAAGCTGCAGACATTATCTTGATCCAGCCTTAGCACAGCCACAGCACTTTTGCTGACAATCTATCCTACTCTTTCTCAATTGGCAAATAAGCCCTGCTGCTCATTTCTCTGTCATGACTTCAGGATTTATCAGGTTATGATTCAAAGTGGGTGGCAATTCCCTCCTTATGACTTCATCATAAGAAAGAAAAAGCAATGTCAGCATTGCAGATAAATAACTCCCCAGCCTGGGTCTAAGAGAAGGGCTGAAAGATAAAGCTGTATATTTTTATGGCTTTTCTGCCCTGCGCTCAGCACAGGGATATTGGCACTCACATGAAGGGAGTCAGTGACAGGCTGGAAGCAATCTGGGTGTTCTAGACCCTCAACTGCTCTCTTCAGGGTGTCCTGTCCCTTCTGACACCCAAGCAAAATTTTTTAGGCCTACCCATACTCGTTCCTGTCTTCACACATGGTTGTCTGATTCAGCATCTGAGTTCCACTCATAGCTGGACTTTCAAAAGCTTTTGGTCCTAAAGTCAGCAATTAAAACCAAATTAGAAGGAAAAGCCTCTACAGGAGTGAATAGTACTGTAGCCATTTCCTTGCACCAACACTAATGGCAGAGGGGTGACTAACACAGGGAACTATTGGAAGCAGTTGCAAATACTCTCCACCCACATATTTGGCTGAACTGCATTTACACAGTTGTGTTTATAGAGAGGGACAGGAGAAAAGTCACGCCCTAGAGTCATTGTTTTGTGTGGTGCTCTCTAGGCACAGATACCTAACTGAGAGACACTTGTATAATAAATGCTAACTATTACTGGGGTTCTGGAAAAGACCTCGACCAAATTTCTGCCTCTGTAGATTCCTGAGTTCAGTAATGACCTTGCCAATGTCAGAGTAGACCAGGAATTGTTTAAGTGAAGTCAACAGAGTCAACATATCTGGGAGTAAGGACTCTGAACATTCTCCTGTTTCCCACTAAGAGAACTGGAGTAGCATTGGCTGTATGAAATCTCCCTGTTTGCCTCTAGGCACAACACTAAAATCTGCTTGGGGACTTGAATGCACAATTCAGAATTTTAAACAGAAGGGTACAGTTTCAATCAGAGTCTTTTAGGATAAGATTTGTATTTGATCTTACAAGAAACTTGAATCTGTTGACCTTAAAGCCATATTGGAGAATTGCTATGTTATCATTTTAATGTCTCTCTGGGATGGTGGGTTTGGATGTGGGAAAAAGGGTGGGGTCAAATCCTGAGTTATATTCAAAATTGAGTATTTTTCTCTGGTAGTTTTAAATTAAATTAGACTAAAGACATGGACAAGCATGTAACTGTGTCATCAAATTAAATTTGGAGATACAATTGTGTATATTAAGAGAAATAGTAAGGTAGATATGTAGACATGTGGACTGAAGTCTTCTTTTTTAGGAAAACAAAAATAGAAGTGAGAAAAGGCACAGGAGTGGTGGCAGTTTCATTTTCTTTATCTCTCATCAGCTTGGAAAAAGTCAGGCACGTTTTACATTGGTCTAATAGACCTTAAGTAAGTACAGTAAAGGCAACAGTGCTAAGATCTGATGGACAAGAGCCCTAATTCAGGAGAGCATTAAAATGTGCATAAATGCTTTACTGATGTATTTGAAGCATCCACTACCAATCAGAGTTCATTTTCTTTGGTGCTGTGCAAACAAAATTTACTTTTTGTCTCAGCAAGGTCCTAGTTATATGACTTCTTTTTTTTTTCCCTGAGTTCTATGTTGTTATATTGTTCTCTATTATTATTCAATTGACTTCATTTACATTGGGTTTGGCTTAACGGTGTAACAATTTCTACAAAATTTTCAAACACAAAGGTACACAATTCAATGCCTGAGGGGAATCTGCAAGACACAGATAACCATTTTATGTAGATACCTTCATCCTTTTACCTAAAAAGGTAAAAATCCTTTTGCTAATTCTACTAGAGTTCAATGGCATTTCAAATTTGCTATGAAACAGTTTATATAATTTGCCATAATAGAAAGTGCACTCTTTACCCTGTCTTTTTCTGAGTAAGCAGTTCCCTCAGATGCTTGCCAGGATGTGGGAAACCAGGATAATTTCCTTCATCTTCTTGGAGAAAGCTCCACTCCCATTTCCGAGATTTCATGATTAATAGTCCTGGCTGTTGTGAAACTTATCTAAAGGAAAGGACACCCCATTTTCCTCTTGGACAATATCCTGTTTTGCTGACAAAATGCAGTAACAAGAACCAATGGTGACAAAGTTGGCCCAAGTACCAGCCCTGGGCTCCAGCTGCCTCCCTCATCCACACCTCATCCACGTGTTGCTGAAGTAGGGCATCCATCCAGAAGCTGTGCAAACTGGACAGGTAGAAACAGATCTACAAGTGCATGTTCAATTAATAATATAAAGTGTGGGAAATGTGGAGGATCTGGCACTGTAATGGTTAAGAGCTAGGGAACATCCAGAGCCACAGCTGCAGCTTGTGGGCCCTTGATAAGCAAGACCTGAGAAGCACAAGGAGTTCCCATGAGAAGCGGGACCTCGGAGACACAAACAATGAAGAAAGAAGATACCACAAGATTCCCAAACAAGCTGATTAACGCAGGTGGACAGCAGCCTATCCTGAGCTTAGCTTTTGCAATATGTATGAGGCTAATTAAGCAGTGTATATATTGTGTGACTGAAAAGCAATAAACTGAGTTCTGATGATCACAACGTGGTGTCAGACTCCCTCTTCCCGACAAAATGGTGACCCTGCGACGTGATGATGTCCTGCGATCCACGGTCGGGAGAGTAGGAGTTCGGGTCCTGCAAGCAGAGGGACGGCAAAAAAGACGCGCTCCGGTGATCCCAAGGAAGAGTTCGCCCGTGCTGCGGGACGGCAAAAAAGGCACTCCGGAAAACTTGAGGAGGAGACCGGCACAGAAAGCGTCCGTGCCCCGGCGACCGCATAGGCGAGTCCGGCCGATACGCGCCGCCGAAGCCTGGGAGAAGCTGCATCGGTACCGAATTGATTATGGACAGGCAAGCGGCGTATAATTCTTTGCGGAGATGCTGCAAAGAAGGGGGGTAACTGGGATTGATATTAAGAACCTACCCGGGCTTCTAGCTGACGGGTATGCAAAAGGGTGCTTTCAGAATCCACACTCAGTTTATTAGCTAGCTCAGTGACGGAAACTTGAAGATATTATTTAAAATGCTGTAGTAGATGATGATAAAAAGGCAAAAAAGATGAGAAAGTTTCAGCTTTGTTCAATGAAAGGGTTAAACTAAAGGTTGGGTTGTTACAAAGTACTTCAAAGGGTCCTGTGGATTGTTAAGTTAATTAACATCTTATCTTACCTCCATAGCATTGGTATGCAAACTGTCTTAAATCTGTCAACAGAAGCAAGCCCTCTCAGTTTCTTGCTGTGTATCTCTCCTTTAAAGAATGCCACGAGCTTTTTCCTAGTTCTGAACTTTGCTGAGAAGCCAGTTTTCAACTAGCAAGTTTTGGTGGATGTACCTAAAGCATTTAATCTGAGTAAAATAATTTTATGTTCTGCTTAGTTACATATGTATTGCCTCAGCTTTGTTGTGATCCATAGAGTTAAAACATTGAATGATTTGTGAGTTCCTGGGAGCGGTTGGCTGTGTGGGGCCTATACTAGGCCTAACTCCATGTTTATTATCTGCAGAAGCTGTTTGGAAATCGAATATAATTAGCTCACGATCCTCTACTGTAAAAACATGTAGCGTGGTGCCAGCTTTACCTGTTTGCCTATACAGCTTTAATAAGACAATTTAAATGCAATTGTTTTTGCCATGTAGACACATGTGACAACATTTCTAGCTAGTACTTTGTTCAGAGATTCAAATGTGCTTGTTCTTCCTTGTCACCTATAGTTTATAAAAGATTATTGACAAAAGCAGAGACTGTGAGCCAGCTTGTATCTGTGGAACCCCTACGCTGGCTGAAACCAGAGTTGTTATTGGGACTTGAGCCAGGGACCCAAAGAGCATGCGCAAGACAGAAAGATGAAAAGTTCAAGACAAGAGGATGAGTATATACTTCCTCCCAAGACCCCCGGAGCCCACTGCCAAATAACGCTGCGCAGGTGTAACCACATAATAATGACTTTTAAACTCATTATAATATGAAGCGGGGATAGGTCATGCATATGTATAGGCGAATTGCGAAACTCGGTGAATGTGTAACATGTGTCAATTCTATCCATAGCATTAAGTAAGATGCGTGTCCAGAATCATGGCAGTGTTATATGCTTATGTCCTTGATGTCATCTTTACATCTCAAACCGTTTGTAATTATTTTTACAGAAAGCTGTCTTACCATCTGCAAGTTAAGCAGGTCTTAGATGCAATTTTCCAAGAACATACGGTGCTATCATCCCTGTGAGTAAAGCTGCACCTCGAAAACACCTTAATAAACTTACACTTATCTTAGAAACAGGCATTTTCCACATGACCATAAATCTGCCACACCTTAGATTTATTTCCAGTTAATCCTACAAAAATTCTACCCTCTAAAGTTCTGTGTTGCTCTTATTTAATTTACAACTCAGTTATTTTTCTTAATATATTTTGCAAATGTTTAACTACTGTATGATGAATTTTCAGTAGTTTCTTGTGCGAAGAAAGTCAAAATAAGTTAAATTCTGCTGTATCTAAAACTCTTAAGGTATACTCTTAATCTTGTATCTAATTTTGGTAAATTTAAAGTTAAAAGAATGCAAAGACATACCTCACTGAATTCAAAAGAATATTTTTCTTTCCATAGGTATTCCTTAATCAGTATCTGTGTGCATGCAAGTGTGAAAGTGCTGCAGCAAATGTACTAAGAATATTGTTTGAGTCTTTTATGTCTTCTGAGTTTATAAGTCAGACCTGTCAACTTCAGGTTGATCAAAATTTATGTAAAGTCTGTTGGTTTTCAGTTTGATTAAGAAATTGAATTTTAGTGACCTCTGAAAGAAAGAAAAGAGAAAACAGATGCTTGTGGTCGGGTGAAGAGAATTTCCATGTTTGTGAGTGGTGGTGTTGTTTAGTGAATTTGTAACAGCTGGCAGAGGGGTGTAACTTGCTGCCTCAGAGCCAGAACTGGCTGAGTAGCATCCTGAGGCCAATTCTGTAAAGCATTTTGTAGCCTAAGAGTCAGTTAGCCCCGTGATAACTTTAGCAAAAGCAAGTCTGATTTTGTTTTCTTGTACATGTGTGTAAACTGTCTCTGTTAATTTGTATTTTATCAGCATGTAAGTCTGGGTAGAGGCGCCTATGAGATAGGACTTATTTTTTAAGTGCTTGACATTAATTTTTGCTTTCAATTATGTTAACTTTAAGCTCTGTTAGATTTATCTTAAGTGAAGTTAAAGTTTAAGTTCTGTCAAAACATGAAATTCTAGATGTGTTGTTAAAGTAATGATATGAATTTACTATTTGATGCTATACATATGTGTCTCTTTGTTCACAGCTATTTGTAATTTGTTCATGGTACCATTGATTATTTAGTTAAAACTAAACCACAACGTTGATCTGCAAGAAGTGTATTGCTGTAAAGAATTGATATTAATAGAGGCTTGTTTAGAAGATTTAGAGAGACCCTCTCAGATAAGGCCTGGGCTCTGGCCAAGCCCTGGCCCTAAGCTGATCGGGTACTGAATCTTTAATCCCAGATGTTTCTACCCTAAAACTGCAATTGAATCATTTTGGCTCACCAATTTGGCTTGGAGAGCTGGAACCCCTTTTTCAGGTAAACTTGACAACCTTGCCCGGGAAAGGTCTTCAGGTCTCACCTGTAAAATGGGACTCTCCAGTGATTGTAGACTCTGGGTAGTAGCTAATAGTTAAATGGTTAATGATCTGTATATTTTTAAAGTACTGTTCTCTTTCTCTTATGTATTGCACCTGTAGTTGTATCTGTTGCCTTAATTACCTTTGCTCATAATGCAAAACCTACAATTGAGTGTGTAATAACATGTAATGACAAAGCTCAAATGTTAACCTGTTAACCTAGAGAGAGTATGTATGTGTTCTATCAGCAACAGGTTTGAAGCAATTACCTACTCACCTGATCAGAATCAAGAATCAGAGTTCAGAAGAAACCATGAACTCTTTAATCAAGATTAGAGCTTGACAGAGACTTTAGAGCAACGGTGTATATTGTTTTCACAGTTTCAATTAGCTAAAGTAGTACTTGTTAGAAAAATTATTTTAAGTAACCTTATAGTAGCAAGTTGAGGTGGAGAGGTTGCTCAAAGCTGAAGAATCACTGAGTAACTTAAGAATTTGTGTAAGACAGTGTTATTGTTGCTTTTGATAATAATAACTTTCAAAAGGTTGTTTTGCTGTGCTTTCCAACGACTGGCTGTCAGCTCATACTTTCTCCATGGCTAACTCAACTGCTGAAGAAAGGACTACGGCTATTGATAATCATTATAATTATTGTTTTAATTGTTCAATTAATGTTTAACTGCTTGACTGAGAAATTAACTAGTGCTTTGTAACCATTAAAGAAACAGGGGGAAATGTGGGAAATGTGGAGGATCTGGCACTGTAATGGTTAAGAGCTAGGGAACATCCAGAGCCACAGCTGCAGCTTGTGGGCCCTTGATAAGCAAGACCTGAGAAGCACAAGGAGTTCCCATGAGAAGCGGGACCTCGGAGACACAAACAATGAAGAAAGAAGATACCACAAGATTCCCAAACAAGCTGATTAACGCAGGTGGACAGCAGCCTATCCTGAGCTTAGCTTTTGCAATATGTATGAGGCTAATTAAGCAGTGTATATATTGTGTGACTGAAAAGCAATAAACTGAGTTCTGATGATCACAACGTGGTGTCAGACTCCCTCTTCCCGACAATAAAGTGTTTGCCTCCTTGCTTTATGTTGGCTGACATTTTTGGCTTACTCAGAACAAAATGTCTGGGATTTACATGGCTGTCCACCTGCATTGAAAAAATCTGTGCTTGCGTAGGAAATAAATTCCCTTAGAAATGTCTTCAGCTAGAAGGCACCATCTCAGTGGATAAGATTCTGGACCTTATTTCTACAGGCTGCAGAGCTCACTAGTGTAGGCTCATATCTGTGGCTGATCACAAGGCAGACAACTAAAGCCTCAGACTGACCAAGGGAGAATGTGTAACTCTACTGGTGCACGATTTTGAAAAAAGAACCAATACCTCAAACACCAGCTTTAAGAAGATTATAAAATATGATTGAATTTTGAACTTAGTTTTTCCTGTAAGGACTGATTCCATGAAAGAGAACATATTCTAAAGGTTAAATGTCTGGTCTTCAGATCCCTGCTCACAACTAATCCTTATCGTTGGGTTTATTCATGATGGTGTCAGGTGAATAAGCATATGTAGAGAGACTACGTTCTTACCTAGATCAGCAAAGCACTTAAAAATTTATCTTTATTATTACATATATTCTGACTGCCATCGAGATGCTCAAGGGCGGTTTTGAACTAAGATTTTATATATTGTACATGGAATAATTAACAATAGTTAAACATGTAGTCGCTATGTTGGCAAGGAACAAATTGTAAATGTGTTGCGTGGATCTGCTATCACTTAATGCCCATCTAACTCAAAATGCTTGGCTGGATTAGTTCAATGGCACCACCAGCTCTTTCAGGCACTTGTAACTCAGATTCGAAAAGTTTCATTCTTCCTCCTGTTTTGTTGCAATCAGTTTTGTCCAGATTGGACAAAGCATGCTATCCAGGAAAAAGGCAAGGTCAAATACAAAAACCTGCAGTATAAGATGGCTGTAATGATCTCTATTATTTTTGCTACTACTACAACAACAAAAAAGTTTATTTCCTATCCTGATAATGCATATTTAAATGAGATAGCAAGTTATTTTTCTTTTATCTTAGTGAAAATTTAATTTAATTTTCACACGCTTCAAAACAAATTTCTTAACCTTCTTTTCCTTTATGGAAAGGTCTTCAAGGATTTATAGGACTTTTATGTTCAGAAATTGAACTAAGATTTAATCAGAGGCACTATTTTAAAATGCGTAAGGTTCCACTTCAGGAAGAATAGTTGTGGGATGATTCAGAACTCCCTGGAATTTGGTATATAATCCATTTATCTCTGCAGGAGGTCTCTGTAAGTGTGCAGCTACATATTGATTGAATACATTATTTTATATACTTGTATTAATATCTGTTATGGGAATCTTTGCTGCCTACTTTTGACTATGTTATACAATTTTAAAAATTTTTTAATTCACAGAGATCCTTAATGGCACAAATTGAAATGTGTGAATACCACCATGAACTTTGTGTTGACATGTGAAATGTACTTTGATGGTTTAATCTTACTGCAGTGACCAACTCCTGTGCAGATGTTCCCATAATTAATACTGTATGTCCTCCATCTGTTACTCCTTTTACCAGAGGAGGAATTCAGAGACCTTATCACACTGGGTACTCTGAAAATGTACTATTGACTTATTTTAGTCATTATCAGTACTAGAAATAGGACTACAAAAAGGCCAAAATAAGCATGTTAAAAGCATATGTCTTTGTACACCAATGTAACATTGTCTGCAATTCAAATCAAGGATTTAAATCAAGGCACTTGCCAGACACTACCAAATTTAACTGCTTAATTGTGAAAAATATTTCATTAGCAGGCGGACTGGCAAGACTGGAGTTACACTGAGCAGCAAAAAAAAGAATGTTGTTGTAAGTTTCTTTCTAAAATAACAGGAGAAATATGCTAATGACCTCTCTGATAAAACTCTTGTCCCCTTCCACACATAAAGCTACCACTTATAGTGCATTTGGATTTTAAAGTAACCTCCTCTTATTTAGTCTAAATAAGCATGTCTCCTTAGCAACAAATGTCACCTAATTAAAGTATGTCACTCAACTTAGCATCTCAATGAAAGATTGAAGTAGAAAGGGCACTATGAAGCAGCTGAAAGCAAAAGCGAAAAAATGCGAGGAATGCCAAGGACCCTTCAGGAATATCAGATAAGAAAAGTCACTGAAAAATGAGCTCATTAAAGGAATAAAAATATATTGCAGTGCCATTTGTTTAGAATTGCTTGTAAACCTGATTTTAATTCTTTACAAGTTTTTCAGGGTATTATTAATGCAATTTTTAGGGTCTTTTTTTTTCCTTAATGAGGAAAAACCTATATAACTAACGTCCTCTAAGTAACTAGCTTTAAAATGTCCTAAAAGTTTGAGGTAAGAAACCCTCTTAATATTGTTCACCATTGACAAAACTGTGTGGGAAAGTTCAAGTCTTAGAAAGAAAATACCTTATCCCACCGTCTCAAAAGTGGGATTGAAGAAGGACCTTTGGAAATGCCCTGCACTTTCTTGAATGTTGCTGACATTTCTTTGAATAGAAGCGGGTCTAGAGGAATGCTGAGGACTTCTTGTGAATCCCATTTTCCTTAGACCTCTCTAGAGTAAATGGGTTGATGGCTAAACCCAGGAATCACTAAAATCCCTGGGGGACGTGAATTAGACAGTCCAAATGACTTCTGAGCCTTTAAAAGGACCCCTGTGACTGTTGCCTGTACTGGAAACGGTGTCACTTCCAGATGGTGCTGGGGCATGTCTTTGGGACAATTAAGCTTTCATACCCGAGATGGTCTGAGCCTGCCTACGTAAAGCTGAGTGGGGTGTCTGACCACATTATTCTCATAGCGAGAGCTTATCAGAAGAAGGAAAACACACAGGAGAGCTGCTCTGAGCAGTCTGGTGAGACAGAGACTCGTCCTGACCTTCTCAAGTACCTGGGTCTAGGTCGTTGGTTTAGAGTTGTAAACGTCAGTAGAGCACCAGGGATTTGAATGGCTTGTGACTCTACAGGTGAAACGAGTGCTCAGCCTGTTCAGTCCTCAATCATGGCTGAAACTCTAGAGAAGACAAAGCCTTTGCAGTCTGAAATTGCACTAAAGCTGGTTGCACTTTGATCCCTTCCCTCTGAACTTCTCTTTGTTCACAGGTTTCCTCTTTTGTGTCATTTTCCCAGCCTACACCTTCGGCTGCTCTCCCCTTGGCGCAAGCACCTCCGTGTATCAGTTCCAGCTGCAGGCAGCCTCAGCACCAGCAAGAAGCCTCTGCTTCAGCCTAGCAGCAGCTCAGAGCCTCTCATCTCTGCCCAGCTTCACTCTGAAAGCCAGTTTGCTCGGTTTCATGGGAACCTGGGCATTGGGATCAACACCGACCCTGTTTAAAGGGCCACACCAGGTAACTTTGCTGTTGGACCCTTTGAGGTTTGTAAATTAAGGTAGTAACCTGCAACAGTGATGATGTCATTCTGACGTTCTGCAATTTCCTCTATGAATTCTAAGGCTGGGTGACTCAATTCAGGCTGAAAATCAGGAGGACAGAGGCAGACAAACAGGAAACACCTAAGCAGAATGCAATGTTTCTGTTGGACCTCCAGGAAAATTTGAATTGAGCTCAGGTGTTGACCAAAGACGTTTGGGGAAGGATTTTGTACCTGAAGGTGGTGTTTATTTTGTAGCACCAGCATGCTGTCTGGATTGGATAATAATACGCCCACTGAGCTGACTTTCATCACAGCTTTTCCTCTGACCTCATTCTGCTTCCTCATCACAGATGTTTTTATAGACAATCCCTTTAAAAAATTTTTTTAAAGCATTTCGGAGGCCTGTAGGCACAGGCAGTGAAGAGATTTGTGTATTAAAGTGGACCAATCTTGACAATGGTTCTGCAGTTCCCAATACCACAGTGGTTATTTGTGAGTTTGGTCATTTTCAAAACCACGGGGGTAAACTCTGCTGAATCAGGTCTTCATATGCAATTTTAATTAAAGAGGAAGCTTTCAAAATAAAAGCCTTTGACAATCCTCTAAGGTATTAAAATAGGCAACTAGTTGCAACTAAGGTTCAGTTACAGAACACAACGTATTTTGATCACAGGCTTACTAGCAGGTAGGAGAGGTGAAAAAGAAAAAACCCACTGTGGCAAGATTTCATATTCAAAGAAGACAACTTTGCCTCACTGTAATAATGGTAAAATTCCTATTCCGTTTTGTGGAACCCAGAATGAATTAGGTTCTGTTCTCATTTTCCCTTTTTGTATATCCTTTAAAGATCTAGCGGTAGGAACAATTTGCATCTCTGGGGAATGACACAATTTTCCATGGAGTATCAAAAGCATTTATGACTATTTCCCTTACCAACCATGTATAACATCAATGAATCAGTTGAGATCTCCAGAGCAAATCTTTGTGTGTCTGTTAAGGCAATGAAACACACTAGATTTGTCTTTAAAGTTCCCAATAATGACTGGTCTGCATACCTGCCTGCCCCAGGATTTCAAGTCTGTGATTAGCGTCTCATGCCTGGACTATTCTAGAAGAGCCTTACATGTTATTCACCTGCAGGAGGACGGCACGGAGCTCACATCACCAAAACCTGGTAAGACAACACATGCAGTATGTTTTCCAGCACATTTGGACAGCAGAGAACACAGTGTACTCCTTGCTAGAGGGCTTTAAAACCATTACAGCTCAGCAAGCAAAACGTGGATACTGTGTAAATAACTCAGTCTACAGTTCCCCTCGGGTCACCCAGCTCTGGATTTGCATGCAAGACAGGAGTACAATCCTGCTACATGAAATAGAAGAGGATGACTGCACACACACACATACACACTTGCCCAAACTCTGAAGGCCAGATATACTGTCTGGGCCTCACTGGCATTGCTCAGGCTTCAAAGGCTTGGAGTACTTGTTTTGGATTTACTGCTTGAATGAAGTCATTACTTGCTCTTTCCATTCCTGAATGATAAGTGGAGGCATGATTCATCTGACATATGAAGATCCCTGGGGTTTTGGTAGCCTTGTAGTTTGGATGCTGGAATCTAATCTAGGCATAAATGATTACTGACTTCATGCTTACTGGATTAGAGCCTTCTGGGGGAATTTGTTCCTCTTTCCCAATTCCTTGTAGGAAGCAACTAATTCCTAAAAATGGAAATCAGCATTATCACCATGTACCTGATAGATACCTTTCACTATTAATGTTATTATAATATCTAGACTTAGGGGGAAAAAATTCAAGTGTTTGTAAATCATGAATTTCTGGTGTGTTGTCTAGCTCAACACAAACAAATCAGGATAGTGTTTTACCCCAGCAAGTGCGGGGCACATTGATGGTGGGTCTAGCACCAAATCCTCCAGTTTTATCTTCCTCTTCTCCTCAAGGAACTCACATGAAGGAAGGTCTCCTGAAAGACTCATGGGATACACACTTCATCTCTGCATGCTATTAATGCTTTTCTCCTGAGCAATAAGACGGTGGTAAACTCTGCTGGAAAATGGAGACATTTTATTTCTGTGCAGGTGTAACTAAAATTTACACCTATGCATGTAACAACTGGCTGGCAGATGAGAGTTTACAAAATCCTAATGAATTTGTGACACTCATATAATCGTCATTCACAATATGTCTGATGTCCTGTTGCACAGCTTAAATCAAAATATGAGCCTTTTACAACATGCAGAAGCATCTGCCCCCTTAAAATAAGAAACTTAAACCACTCTCCTTCTGCATGACACTGTGCATAGTGCAATACTGTCTTTTGAAGACAGTCATACTTGCCCATGAAGGCACAAGTGTCCTTTAAACAGGCATTTAGAAACATCTAAAACAGTTGATTCATGCAACAGTAATTTCAGTAAACTCTATTACTTTCTCAAGTGGTTTGCCAAAAAAAATCCCCATATAAGCATAGTAAAGTTTCTCTAATTAAATTCAGCTATATATTTGTAATTAAACCTGCATTTCTTCATTGTGGAAAGGAACAAGAGTACACAGCTGTCCTGGTTGCCCACTGCCTACTCTGCCACAGCTCCCCTTCTCTGTGAGGTGTCTGTTGGTCTAAGAATCTGTGTTGACAAATGCAGAAAGATTCTGCAAATATCTGCTCATGCACACAAACAGAAGGATATAGATAAATTCAAAGATCAAGTCATGTCCTATTTGATGGCTGTAGGGAGGAGCATGGAAATTACCTTCTGGAGCCAACTCCTGGTGGGATGAGGGAAGAGAATTGTAAAAGTGAGAAAACTCATGGATTGAGATAAAGACAGTCGAACAGGTAAACAAAAAGCTGTGCACACAACCAAAGCAAAACAAGGAATTAATTCACAGTTTCCCATGGGCAGGCAGGTGCTCAGCCATCCCCAGGAGAGCAGGGCTGCATCACGCAGAACAGTGACTTGGGAAGACAAACATCATCACTTAACATCCTACCCCTTCATTCTTCTTTCCCCAGATTATATGCCGAGCATGATGACATATGCTCTGGAATAGCCCTGTGGTCAAGCTGGATCAGCTGTCCCAGCTCCGTCCCCTCCCAAATTCTTGTGCATCCCCAGACTCCTCGCTGGTGGGGTAGGATAAGAAGCAGAAAAGGCCTTGAAGCTGTGCAAGTGCTGCTTGGCAATAATAAAAACATTTCTATACTATCAACATCATTTTCAACAGAAATACAAAATGTAGCGCCATACAAACCACTATGAAGAAAATGAACTCTACCTCAGCCAAAAACAGTGCACTAGCTATGGACGCTAAGTAGGTAGAAGGCACGATGTGTCACAAAACCAGAGTCATGCAACTGTAGCTTTCTCCTGGTCATATCTTTTTTGTCTGTAGGCTCTTCTCTCCACTTGTACAGAGGGGATAATATGTCATGGCAGGGATTTTATGACTTGTTGACCAAATATAGTGCCAATGTTGAGATATCCATGCTGTAAAGGTACCTTTCTTCCTCCCTGCCCTTGCACAAGAGAGCCACCCAATTTCTTTTTCGCTATGGCTGTTACTACTACCCTGACCTACTCTGCAACATAGGTTACATGGTTTTTTTTTTCCTTTCATTTTACCTTCCAGGCTAATGAATTATATGGATCTTGAAAGAGAAAATCTGAGCTGAGAAATGTGGAATGCAATGTTGAAAAGAGCCTTTCTTGCTTTTTTGTTTAGCTGTAGTTCAGAAAGGGACAACAGCAAATGCTTGAGAGCCAGCCAGATGGAAATTAGTTCAAGTACTATCTCAAGTGTAATGGAACTGAGGTACTTTTAGCATACCGTACTCATTAGGTACTTGTAACATCCAGCACTTCTAAGTGCTGTGGTCAGACAACACTTCTGCACAATGCTCTGGAAAAGTCTATAGTGCATTCTGAATCAATGAAGTTTTAGCAGTAATTAACCTGGGTTTTTTAGACATTCATCACATTAGCATGGGAATGAAATACTACTGAGTCACTAACTTAGATTTAAGAATAGGCAAATACTTTTTATAGCCACATTTTACCTCTGTAAGAATGTGTTTTTCACAGGCTTGCTTTCTCACAGTCAGATTAAGTAAATAGAAAGGCATTTGTTTTGTGTTGCAAACCAAGTCATATCAGCTGCAAGGCTTTTCTGGCTTGTGGGTCATACTAAATAATACACCTGTTGACAAGAGGCAGAAGTTGTCTAAGTTTTGGCATTAATATAAACAAGTATTCTATATTTTGCCTGTGACTTTGTACAAGTTATAAATGTGAATGACTGTGCGCTGGAGGCCTTCAAAAATATGTTGCTTATCTGTGAGATAAGGAAGTTTCATTCTGTGTACTCTTAGCTCAAAGTACCTGAGAACATCCACTTTATTAGGAGGAGCTGGTACATTAATATCTATTCCCAAACAAAAATACACATAATTTAAACCTGCAATATCACATTCAGTTTATAGAAAATGCAGGGAAAACCAGCAAATTGGAAGTAATTAAAAGGAGATCAGAAGAAAAAAATTAAAGCAAGGAAAAATTTATTTTGAAGCATCTGAATTTGTAAGTCACTATTTTCAAACCAATTTATTAAATCCAAGGTAATGTTAAGAAGGCAAAGGATATAGACCTCATTTAAGACCAGCACACAAGTGGGAGAACATACATGCAGTACAGAAACTACCTGTAAGGGTTTTGATAGTGTAAACAGCACAAAGATATGATTTAAGCATGAATGAAATTAAAAACATGAGCTACAAGAAAATACAATAATAGCATGAAACATTTGCTGATTATATCTATGGAGAATTTTCTGGCTCTGTAAAAACCTACTGAGAAAACAATGAGAACCCCTATTGTCTGATTCCTTTAAACAAAACTGAGAAAAAGCACTGGAAAAACATCGCTCAGAGAACAATCATCTACCAGGAGAGGAATGGAAAAATGAGTGTATTGTCTTAGATCATTTAATCAGTCCATGACTTTTATGATTCTGTGAAGCCTTACAGCTGCCATAAAAAATGTCACTGGAGGCCTAATCCATTGCATAATATACACTTATTAAGAAACATGCTGAAAAATACTTAGAGAGCCTTTTTCCTGCAGAAAATAGCAATGCCCTCCCCTTTCCTAGATATCATTTTCCCCCACAGTTTATGTAGAGGAGACTTTTTGATGGAAAGTAAGAGATGATGGGGTTTTCCACATTATACAAATTGCACTGATTGAGGAACTAAACATGGCTTTTAGGAAATACTCTGTTCGCATTGCAGGAAAGTATCTCTCTCCTATTTGTCAGATGAAAATTCAAGGGAAGAGAAAATTCAAAATTCATCTCCTTATACAAGACTAGGAAAGGGAGACACAGTTCCTGTGGTGACAGGGGAAAAGACTCATTTGAGCTCAGCTGCTAATCAGCCACTTGCCTTCAGGAGGCAGCTTGAAAGACAGCAAGTGGAAGACACTGATTATTTAGCTGGTATATCAGGCCACAAGCCAGGAAGGAATTCAGTCTGCTGCCTTCATAACATGGGCGTAACCTTTTGCTGACTAAAAGCATCACATCTCCGTCTGTACTAAAAAATATGTGGAAAAAAATTAAGATAGCATGATGCCCTGGGGTCATGAGTGAGGCCAAAGTCCCAGAGAAAGTAGGGGGATGCCAAGGCCTGGCAGGAAGCTTCAGCAAGGGAGAAGATGCAGAGGGATGGGAAGGTGAGGCACTGACGAGGGGTCACTGGCATTGGGTGAGTACTCTGTCCCTCGAAATACCAGGGCTGAACTACAGACTCCCAGCCCCTGGCACTGACAGTCCTCATTGTAACAGGAGGGGAAGGTGCCAGCACTCTCACCAGCCTCCTTGCCTCTTCTGCTTCACCACTGCACATCCTTCATCCGCCCTCCGGCCCTTGGCATTCACTGGCAATCCAGTGATCAGCTGCTGGTACAGTGAGATTGAAGCTTGGACAGACTCTAAAATGTGTCACACCTTGGCCTGGTGCCATGGGGAATAATCCGAAACAATAGCAGACTGTCACTTGTGTCCTGGTTTTCAGCCAGGACAGAGTTAATTTCATGGCAGCAGCCGTGATGGGGAGGAGCCTGGAGCCATGTGGACATGTCTGAGTTGTTATTCTGTACCAGCATTCTATTCACTGCTGTAAATACTGTAAATACTTCTGCAGCCTGTGTGTATGTGTATTCATGTGTGTGTGTGTATACACAGCTGTATATATAGATATACAGATATGTGTATCCACACAGCATGTGTGTATACATGAATTTATAAACACTATCTATAATAATATACCAATGTATATAATTAATATAGCAACAATCACATTAACAGAGCAGTAATAGGATATTACTATATTGTATATAAATAATTATAATATAAAACTTATACAGAATGCTTATTTATAGCATATAATACAATACTGTAGAATAAATTTTTTTTGTATAGCCAAATAGGAATATAGTATGATTAATATACAATATATGTATATAATCTGGTACTGAGCACTACAACAGACTTTGAGTAAGAGCAAGATCTCTTTTTGAAAAGCAATTCTGGACAATCTCAACCTTTCTCTCTGATGGAGAAATCTCTGTGTGACACTTTATAACCTGATCCTAGGAAATTAATTCAGGTGATCATGGTGGTGTTTTAACACCATGACAGGTGTGAGCTACAATTCGAGGAGCAATTTCTAAACATAATAAACAACTGACAGCTGTTCAGGGTCATCCTCTCAAGCTAGTCAGGGTGCCTAAACATCCAGGTATGAGAGGAAGATGGCAAGTCAAAACCTGCATTTAGCAAAAGACAAGAGTAGGCTGTGTAAGGAACTGAAATTCCATTTCTCCCATGCAGTGCTTCTCAGTATCTCTGATCCACATTACAGAGAACTATGCTGATGATTTATTGGTCCTATGGTTATCAATTTATCTCACAAAGAAAAGTAAGTTGATTTACATAAAAGATAAGTGATAAGGAGCTGATAGGATCTGGTCAGAGTTACACCTGCTTCAACAGAAACAGAACCAGGCTCTGAAAGAATAATGAATCCTGTGTAGTTTGCAAGTCATTTAGTTCTGAAGCTAAAGCACTTTCATCAACAAAACCCTGTGAAGTTTCTAGATGGTTAAGGAGTGTCAGGATTTGGCAGCTGGTAATGGAATGACCAGAAAACCAGCACAGACAAACCTCCATATTACCTTCACAAAACCTTTCTTTCTACTTCCATGATGCCAAGGCAGAGGTTATTCTTGTCAATATAATAAGAAGCAAATGAATTATTATGACTCTTTCCATTTGTGGGTAGACACAGTGCCTATGTGAACTTCTTACTTTTTTCTATTGAACCATCCTGCCTGAAAACTCCAGGAAATATATGAAAGTAGGCATGAATTATTCAATGTTTCCATCTACGTAGCTGAAGCCATCAACTCTTATGATGTGTACTTAAAATGTCACATACAATGATGAAGTTTACAAAAAACAGGCCTAGGCAAAAAATCAGCAGAAATGGCAAATACTTCCACAAAACAGTAGATTGCTATGTATTTATTAAACACAGAACAGGATCCTCTTTGATTCTTATAACTTACACAAATAGCCCAATACTTATGAAGGAAAACACATCTCATGCACCTTGATTTGCAGTGATATGGATATTGATATAGAGTGATACTCTATAAAGTGATATTTTTACTCTCTTTTATGTAGCATTGCTGAAAAAAAGGCCAGAGGAATCACACTGCAATAGATTCTTTGTCTCTAAATTACAAAGAATAGTATTATACTTACTATAGAATATTCAGACAGAGCACTTGACTTTGTAGCCTAAAAATTTTGTCACATATTTATGTTAAAAAAAAAAAAAAATTCTCATCTGTACATGTCCAAAACAGATAAAAAATTATGCTTCTTTTTTCTGGCAAGCCCATTGCTCCAGAAGTAAAATACAACCTACATATACATAGGCCTACAAATACATAGGCAGAGACCTATTTCAGTGCACCAGTTAATGTGCTCCCAAGATGGTACAGCCAATGCCCATTCATGTAAGTTGTAAAAATGCAGTGTATGATGGCAATATGATGTAGAATATAAATATATGAACAAAAGGATGGAAATACATGCTCAAAAGCTTGTCATCAGGAAGGCTCAGACCTTATGCCTTAGTTTCGGAGTACTGGTGGAATTTAACATGACTCTGTGCAGCCAGATACTGTTTAGGTCTCCAGCATCTGCACTTGTGTCTCATCCTCTTCCTGTCGGACTTCTACCTGCCTTGTGAGAAGAGGTGAGCTGTGCCTGGAAATCTTGTTCTGTTTTTCCATTTTTTGATGCTGAAAGTATTTGTTTCTCTGATGCTTAGGAAACACACACTCTGACTGAACTTCCTTTCTTATAAAAGACCTCAGTGTACAAGTTATCCTTTCCTTCCTGTTGCAAAATATTTTGACTTGTGACGATTAGGGTTGCCCAGAGAAAGCAACAAAATACTTGCCAACATTATATCTTTCTTCCTTCACCTCCCTTTTCTACCCTTTAAGAAAAGGAGTTCACCTTTCATTTACTGTTGATGTTGAAAACTTGGCAATCTGGCAATATTTCCAAGGTATGCTGAAAAGTCAAGATACTATCAATCCCTTCCTAATCTTTAGAAAAGGTGCCATACACTAAATGCTACCTTGAAGTGTATATGTTATATTCATGCTTCACTACCTGTCCTGGTCTTCCCCTCGATTTCAGATGAAGCTTGACCTATGAAAGGCATAAATCCTCCCTTCTGGAAAGGCTTTCCTTCTCCTGCTATTTGCACAGCTGTGATCAGCAGTCTTTTGAACAGAAGGTCCCTGTATGTGAGGGAATGGTGCTGACTACAGCAGCCTGCTGGAGTTCACTGGTTTCCTGGGTCCCCAAACTTTTAATCTGCTGATCTTCCAGGGGTAGCCCACCTTGGTGAGTAAGCATTTGGAGAAGATTTGTGACCTTCTGAAGTACAGAAATGTAGTCATCCCTCAGGGACTGAACTTTCATCTTTTCACTGTATTCCAGAAAGGTTAGACATCCTTATTTACCTGGTTTGACTTTTAAGTGCTCACACAGGTGACAGGCAGTTTGGGACCCACTCAAGTGCCTGATCAAGTCACTTGTGACATTTTAAGTGCTCTGTGGTACCTGAGATATGTCACAGCTCATATTTGTTGGAGGCCCATGTTATTCTGAAACAAGAGGTGGATACCAGGTAGGACACCTTTGTACCAACCTGCCATTTTAGACATTGAGGTTCAGCTCATCCACAAAGACTTCTTTTGTTTTTCAGAATGCAGTAGTTTTGATTAATCTTCTTCCTTTGGTAATCTGATAATTTTTTACCTCTCCACCATGCTTCTGAAATCTTTTGCCACTTGGTCACCCTTGTGTTGAGTTCCAAGTTTTGCCATTCAGTCCTCTCTAAATGAGGATCATAGACACTTTGGGAACTCTGCTATGTAGGTCAAGACTTCAGATATTTTCCTCTAACAGTTTTGCTTTACATCTTTGTGTGTAAAACAATAGCTGCATCCCAGCAGTCTCATCTACGTCACCCAGCATAGCTTCCCAGACCTACTCATGGGGAGATTGTCAAGATGCCACACAATGCCTGTCACTTTTCCATCTTAACCAACAACGCCAATCAATGCTGTGGCATGCCCCAACTATGTGTATGGGTTACTGAATGGACAGGTCTCAAGTTTCCGAGCCCTAAAAGAAGACCTCTAAATAGCATCCTGTGCCCAGCCTCCAACACCTTCTCTGTAAAAGCATGAGCTCACAGATGCTTCTAATTAGAGCTGCCAGACCAGCACAGTCCCCTTAGATACCACAGAGCATTTAAAAGTGCAAGAAAGCTGATTGCTTATGTATCTCCTTGGATCACATTTAGCTTATTTTACCTTGATCTTTTCCCTGAGGGGGTGGGCAATTGAATAACCTCATCATTTCTTCTTCAGTCTCTGAAGTGATTGAAGGTTTTATGTCTGACTGTTTTGCATGGCTTTGCACACCCAGTTCTGGCCATGAGAGCTAGTCTTAAATTCAGCACTCTGAAGAACATTGCTTAGCCCCACAGCTGAGGTCTTCTGGGCACATTTTTTTTCTGGGCATTTACCTCTGTGACTGGCTTTTGTGTTTTTGTCTTTGTCAGGAGTGGTAAACTTGTTTATTTATCTAATACTGAATTCTTGGGCTCCGGCACTGTTCTTGACTTAGTTCTTTGTGAGCCAAAATACACCTTACCACTGACGGGCAAGGGTTATTCAGTGATTTTGTCAGAAACAGGAGACAGCCTAGTGGGAAAAGGTCAGAAGCTGGGTTATTTAGGGTGACTTCCTCTCCACTCCTCGGCTTCTCCCACCAGTGGCTCCACATGGGAATGGGTGTACGTGTAGAGGGGTGCTGGCACAAGGGACAGTATCCGAGTGGGACTACCTGAGGGCAGCTAGATTTTCCAGCCTTCATTCTGATTCATAGCAGTCTGGGCCAGGGCAAATATGATGTTGCTTGTAATGAAGTATGTGCAACAGTATGCACCTCCTCAGATCTGCTCTGCTGCCCGCATGGCGAGCCCCAGGCAATGCCATCTAGCTGAGAAGAATAAACAAACCATTCAAGACCTTTGTTTGCCTGTGAGTCATGAGGGGGCTACTCACTAGAGTATTAAGAAAGATAAACATATGGCAAAACTCTAAAGACTATTTCTGGAAAACTTTACTGGAGGGAACAGCTAATCCATTGTTCAGAGCCTGCAGAGAATTATAAGGCCGGGGAGAGGAATGGGAGCAGGAAAGCAGCAAAAGAACCAAAAAAATCCAAGAGATCAAAAATTCAGAATAGTTGTAATTACCCATGTAGGCAAAAGGGCTCTGTGGGAAGAGGGGGGTTACTGACACAGGGGACTTGCAGGAGGGGTTGGATCTGTATGCAGTCATAACAGGAGGGAGTTGTTATTCGTCTCCTCAGGAAGTAACAGGAAACAGGGAATATCATGCATTATTTGATTGTTGCTCCAAGGGGAAAGAATATTGGTTAGAAATTATGAAGAATTATTTGCTAATTAAAGCTAGCACAAAACTAACAAGTAATTTCCCCCATATGCTTCAGCTGAAAGGCCAGAGGGAATATTAAACCTGAAAATGTAAATGTCTCTCTCTTTTTTGTCTGTATGGTTTTTTGTCGAAAAGGTGTATCTCTTTCCTTTCCATTACCAGAAATTATATTCTGCTATTTTAGTAGTTTTATTTATTACTGTAAATGAAAGCATCATAGATGAATGCAGAAACTTGCAACATTTCATGAAGTGTTGCTCAGGGGAAGCCACGCAGCAACCTCAGTGTTTCCTGAGGTGCAGATGTGATCTCTCTCCACAGGACAGTCCCTGAGAGTCTCTGTGAGGCACCTCTGCACCTCACATGGACTGGTGCAACTGAGTCTGTGCTTTTCTGTGTTACACTGAAGGATAATGGGCAGCAACAGGAATTTAATAAGGTAATTTCAGTGGAGAAATACAACTTTTATCTTTATTTTGATTATATTAGCCAAGCTGCTTGGCACAAAACTTACCCATGGCACTGTTTAGTATGAAGACCTTAACAACATATTGCTTGAGACTCAGATTCAGACAGCAGCTAGTACTGATGCACACTGGACAGTATATTTTCAGAGCTCTTGATGTAGGCAGGCACTTGTGAATTGCATTAGGACTGGAGCCAAAAGGTAACGTTGAATAAAATTATGATTATTTCCTCTGAACAAATTTGAATGAGTTGGAGTTCAGGAAGATAAGTAGTCTCAGATATCGGTATAAATGTGGCTTGAGTTTGCATTGAGGGCTGGTAAACAACAACATAAAGGATAAAGCTGAATCTTTTGAGGGGTGCAGTTCACAGACTGATTTGCTGGATTTAGTCTTAAGCCTAGCTCCAAACTGCCTGAGCACTACCCCTGAGACACTGACTGACTCCTAATGTACCCCTCACTCACAGACACCTCCTGCCTCTAACACTATTTTAGGGGAAAAGAAAACAATCACCTATCAATATAATTGTAATTACCCAGTGCCTGTAGTTTAAACAAAACCAGCCCCTGGGCTTGAGCCTATTATTTATCATGGCTTTCAACTGCAGCCTCCTTTTGCGCCCTGTTCCACCCACAGCTCTGATTTGATTCAACCACAGATGTAACACAGAGCTCCTTAATTCACCAAGCCTGTACACTGTGTGTTGGATTCATCCTCTGTCCCATCCCAAAGTAAACCAGCAGGCCAAATCCTAAATCCAGTCTGGCATGGTTTAGGATCTGCCCCAGCTACTTCACTATCTTTAAGCTGACTCTCAGCTCTTTGCTTCCTTCTAGTTCTTACCCAAACTATGATAGTCATGGGCAGCAGGCATTTACTAAAACTAACCAAAGCTATCATGTGATAACTCGCTACCATTTAAAAACTGTCTTACACCTAGCCCTGGGTTTCATGCTGGTCGTAACCTAAGATCTAATGGCTTACCAGTAGGTAACCTCTGGTTAATCTCTTTGCTAGCCTGCCATCACCAAATGAGACCCATCATGAACCTTAGCCACACACTGCTACTGCCTGAGAATTTACATGGACTCCTCACTGCCTTCAAACCCCAGGCTAAGGTTATTAGACATAAATATATTCCAAACTCTTTGCTCTTTATTGGTCCTAATCCTATCTGGAGCTACATCTGTTAAATATAAAATAAAGTTGTCATCAGCTTACTCCAAACTCTGTCTCGACACAATTTTTTTTGGCTTGTCAAAGTGTAATGACACTCCAGCTTTTGTGGAGTACAAGATTTCACAAGTCTCACTTGATCTGAATTATATTTCAATACAATGGCACAAGAAGGCAGTACACAAAGCAGAACAAAAATTTCTGTTCAAAATGGAATTTTCAATAGGAATGCTTAGGGGAACCTTGCTACCCCAATAATTCAGGTTTGTTCCTAGTCTGAAACGGAGTAGTCAGAGCTTGAATATTTTCTCCCTGCCTGCAAGAAAGGTCTAGAAATATTTTTGTTTGTTTTCCTAGGGAAAATAGCATATCAAGTTTTTGACCTGGCCTATTTATTTGATCAAGTCTGGCATCTTTTGAATGCGTTCACTAATTTCAACCTGTCTTGCCACAAAGTTCAAGTTGTGTGGGAGCTGGTTACAAGCAAGGAAGCAGAATAAGCTCCTTCCAGAAGGATGAAGAGGCAGAGATAAGCCTTAGGAGATTTTGCCTGGCAGCAGTCGCCTGTTCACTCTGTAAAGACACCAGACAAGAAGCCATCCTTCATATGTGTCTGGATGTACTGTAGTCTATATGGTCTGAAGTCTGGTATGACTATCACAGGTTAGAGAAAAAAGTGATTGGAGAGTAGCTGGGAAGAATGGTAACAGTGATTACTTCAATAGTTTGATTTTGCTTGTGTTAAAACTCACAGTAACATTTTGGGTAAAATGGAGAGGAGTTTCAGTACACATAAACAGGAATTTTGAGTAATTGTGACTGCAGATGCTAGGACCTTTTGAGAAAAAATTTAATGAGATAATAGTAGGAGGGGCAGCAATGAACAGGACGCCAAACCATCTGGGGTAAGAACTGGTTTTGATTTATACATCTTATAGCACAGTGCACACCCTCCTTAGGGCTTCTACATGCAGCTGTCATTATTAACATTTTGTATCAAAAAGCAGTAGTTGTAGAAAGGAACGAGCATCTCTCTTCCTCCACTCTCATTCTGTGAGTACCTAAAATCCTTGGGAACACAGAGGAGTGAGCAGGTAAGGTAGCTGCTTTTGCAGCTGAGGCTCTGGCAGGAGGCATTTCATGGCACAGGGCTCAGCCGTCCGGCTTGTGCGAGTGGTGTCCCCGACAAAAATAGACAGACCCTGCTGTCTGCACTTTGCAAAGAGCAGCTGAGGAAAGCAAAACAATCTTCTAAGGTGGTCAGCCAGGAGTGGCCAAGGGCGGCGGGAGGGAGTGGAAGCGCTGAGTAAAACCTTTACAAAACTGGCAGAAAAGTCAAGTTGTCAGCGTCCCCTTTGCTGATGTTTAAGAGGTTTGCTTTCAGCTGCTTCCTCGCTGAGCAGGGCTGCAGGCAGGGCTTGCCTTCCTCCCCCAGTGACGGTGGATGTTCCCGTGTTTCCATTGGGCTGCCTGTGCCTGCGTCCTTTTCCTGTGGAAACAGAAGATATGGGCAGGAGAAAAGACATATTTGGTAATGTTCCTCTTCAAAGCGTCTTTTTCACAAGGCTGCCTCAGCTGCAAAATGTTAAGGGCAAAAAAAAAGGAGATCTTGGAACTAACTCCAGACAGACCCTAATGCCTACAAATTTGTCTAAGCAAGCCAAGTCCAGAAAGGCAAAACATGAAGAAGGCTCATTATTTGACTGCTAGGGACACTCAAATAACCAGACACGCCAGTACTTATGATCTTCATATTTCAGACAGCTCGTCTTTCATATCCTCCCTCATCCTGCACTCCCACCCTGCTCACTTCTTATATTTCCATTCATGCCCCCTAGCTCCACTGCATTTGAAATTGTTTATAGAACATATAACATATGAAATTATTATTTAAAATACCTATGGGGAAAGAGTCTGTTCCTCTAGACGTCTGTTTGATGGAGCCATTCGCAGCTCCTCTAATTGCTTCTGCTTGCACGATCATTTTTCTTTCTCCCCAGAAAGGTCAAAGTACCTTAGCAGACCTCTTTCTATATTTTAATAAGAGTTGCCTGAGGAGGTGTTATGGTGCTTAGGGCACTGAGTGTCTCTGATTCTTGGTGCTGCTGGAGCTGTGGCTCAGGGCAGGAGGTGGAGTGGCTGCATTCTAAGTTTCAAAGCCTCTTGGGGGGTTACTTCTCTTCGAGATGTTTTAGAGCATCACAGGATTGCTAAATTGTCAGTCACCATCCCTGGCCAGAAGGAGGGGCAATTTACATTCCCTACATCCAGTACATATCCCAGATACCCGTGGAAATCTGTGCAGGGCAAAAATATTCACATGTTGTAAATGAAATCACCATTATATGAGGATTAAATAATTTTTCTAAATAAAATCATCATTGCCAAAAAACCTCACAGATTCAACTAAAATCCCTGTTAGTTTAGGCATGTCAAGAATTGTACTTGAGCTGCTCACAAATGTACAAGAACAAAAGTAAAGGGAATATTGTCAATCTAACCAATAGTTCTTTTTCAATGTTTTCTATCATGTGAGTTGGTCCCCACATAAATTATGGAAAAAACCCACTTTAATTTCTCATTTTGAGGTAGATTTAACACCCTGAAATGGTCTATCAGTAGATATTTGAATATAATGTTCCTTTCAGTTTTCTTTTTTTCCTTCAAGGCTAGATCAATTGTCTGTGAGATGCAAATTGAATATAGTAGTGAACAGAAACTGGTATTTGCTTTTGAAGTTAAATGAAGAATTACAAAGATTTTTTTCCCACAGTTCCATTAAATCTAGCTCTGTTGCTCATTAATTCTTTATTAGTATGTGTTAATTATCATCCACAGTCTCTTCCAGTCTCTAGGAAGCCTGAATTTGACCCCAAACTTCAAAATATATTCATTATATGATGAGTGACTCCAATACTTCAAGGAGCGCATACCGACACTTTGAATTTGTATTTAATAACATTGTTTATGATACTGAAATAATAGTGGTTTTTATAGCTTTTAATGCCAAAAGTTCAAAAAAGTTTGAACATCTAGTCTGACATCTATATAATCCCATCCCATGGAATTAGATTATTTGAGTAGCAAATGGTAGACTTGTACAGCACAACTGAGTAACTGTCTGCAGCTGCTAAGTTACATAAAACATAGGTTTTTTTCCTTCCTTTTTTAGTGGACTGATGAAGAAACTGTAGTCTAGAAATTATTTTGTAAGAATACTGTTTATAGTATGAGTAGGACAGACAGAAATACGAGAAAAGCTCTGGGGCTGCCAAAAATCTCATTTTTTGGAAGAGCAGCCCTTGGGCCTTGAGAAAGTAATGTAGGAAAAATGCTATTTAAATGAGATGGTTTCTGTCTCAGTACAAAATAATTATTCCCTGACATAAAAGTTATTTTGTGGAGCCCCTCCAGCCTTTTTTGCTAGGGGCAGGCAGTGTGGCATTGCCTCTTCTTCCAGGCTCTGCAAATTCCTTTCTCCACGACAAATTCCAGAGTTTAGGGAGCAGCTGAAACTCTTAGGTTGTTCCAAAAAACTGGCAGGTTTTGTTTGGGCTTAAATCTTAACTTATTTCTTACCTGTTTTCATTTTGCCCTATAGGACAAGTAAATTATATAGTATTTTTTCCTTTTTTTGTCTTGAGGTTGCTAAAGGACTTTTTAATGCATACAGAAGATGGTCTACGACTATGACATAAGGGGTGTTAATGGCAGCTGTGCATTACACAGCAGTGGCTGTGACACATTCTGCTCCCTATTCACTGTATGGTTTGGCAAAGGATCTGTGGATTTACTACTGTTGAAGTCAGAGGCAAAATTCTCCTTTCTTTCTGAGGTGAGAAGTCTGGACCAGCCCCTATTCCTCTTCACAGCTAAATGTTCCCAAAACAGTGATACTTTTAGAAAAGAGAACTAGTCTAGTGGGAATGAATGTTGATACTTCTCACTTTGTTTCTTCATGAATCGTGTTACACGTCTGTACTCTTCCTCTTCGCATCTCACGCTCTGTCACACTTCACACTGTTTTTTTCAGACAATTTGATCCCCTGAAGAAAGGGGGACCAGTCAGCATTTATAGGGGTGAAAATTAATGATGTATACAGAAAACAAACCAAAGTGTATAGGATGTGATCTGGTTCACAAGTACCCACATACTAACACTGGGGCAGGAAGAGGTCATGTGAAAAGAAGGGGTGAGGGATCAGCAGAACCTGGACTTTTGGTGGCTCTTTGAGGTCAGAGTAGCAAGTTAAGTGATTATTTGCTTCTCTGTGGCACTTTTATGACTGCACCTGGAGGGCAGAGTCCAGTTTTGGGCTTCTAAGTACAAGATGTGAACATGCTGGAGAGAGTCTAGCACAGGTTCACCAAGCTGCTCACACAATGCACAAAGAGAGGCTGAAGGACATGCATTTGCTCAGCCTGAAAGAGAAAGGGTTCAGAAGTGTCTGACTGATGTCTACAAATGCTTAAAGCATGGCTGAAGAGCAGATGGAGCAAAGCTGGAGGTGCACAGTGGCAGAGTAAGGGTCAGCAGGCACAGGTAGAAACAGTTAATCAGATTTACAACACACATGGGATATTGTGAGTATTGATTGCCCACGCTCTGCTGAGCATTGCATTAATTTAGCAAACTTCAGAAGACTCATCATCTCTTAAAAGGCATGAATGGTTAACTTACTGCTGCAAACATACATCCATTAAATTTCAGTATGGAAATTTCCTATTCAGAAACCCATGAAATTTTAGAGATACAGTTATACTTCTACAGTGTATGAACGGAGAGAGATGTAGTTCAGGGATTTCCCCATGGAGAAGAGGGAAATCCAACTTTGAAGGAAATGCAGAGGAAATGCAAGCTAGAAGAACAAAGAATTAGTGGGTTTTTTTCTCAAGATCTAAGGATAAACAATAATTCAGGCCAGTCTTTCCTAAAATATTAGCGAATGGTAGATATGGGTGCTCTTTAGGAGCAATCAGTGGATACCACAGTGGAGCAATTTGTAGGACTGCATCCATGAAACTGATTAATGTTTACAAACATTATTAAGGCAAAACATTTCAGAGTCCTTATCCCACATACATTTCCTGAGACTACATCAGAAACCGTGATTCCTAAAAACAAGACCAGTATCTGGTGAGTGCTTCATTCATGTTTTCATGTCAATATGACGCTGGGAAGCAGATGGTCCCCTACTTTAAGCCCTACACTCTGTATAGGGAGGAAATTGAGGCTTGCACTCCAGATGAGAGTCAGTGGCCAGGCTCCAAATTCAGTTAACAGCAGAGCAGGATGGTGGGAAGCTGTGGAGTAAACCTTCCCATCAGTCCAGTTATGCCTTACCCAATTTTATCTTAGTACACACAGACATAATTAGAGCTCGCCATCAAATGATGCATCCTAATGTGGACTTTCCAAGTCACTGGAAAATAGATTGAAATATTGAATTATGACTTCTCTGTGTTAAAAAAAAATCTGTAGTGATGAATATTTTTTAAAGTAATCCAGGTGGGTCAAACCATCTGTCTGATTGATGCTGTGTGAGATAATAGCACATGAGCCTGGGGGTCTGCTTGGGTAATGTGTCAAGGATCTGGATACCATACAGTATCATAAGATAATAAGGGGGCATCCAACGGCAGCTGAAAACCAAGCACAAGAAATTCTCTCATCTGGTATTTGTTTAGTTGAATGAAGAAGTTTTGAAGGCTTTATACACTTATTCCACAGTTTGTCAACTGTGGGCACAAAAACTGGAATCAGCTGACCTTTACAACTTTTATCAGACAAAGACAACCTCTGTGCCTTCCCTGCTGTCTCCTCATCTCTGGCCCCCACTCCCTAGACCAACATTTTTCCTTCCATTTTTTCCTTTCCTTCAGTTTGTTTCCTTTACTACTCTGCACCTGCTTTTAAAGTGCAAGTTACTAGTGAAGTTATTTCTTGCTCCCGGGAGAGACAGATGGACTCTGGGAACCAGAACCATGGCACCTTCTTTGTGCAGGGTGACAGAAATAGCTCCCATGAAATACACTGTGTAACTAAACACAGATGGTCTCCTCAGGATGGGATATGATGACTTAAGAAAATGGGCAATGCCACACACACATAAAGTGAGTAAATTGGAGAATAATAATTCTCCTGTTGGCTGTAATTCCATGGAAAACAGCTTCTCTGTGAAAGCAAGCTGTGCAGGCTGCAGTCTCAAGGATGTAGTATAATTGTGAATCATGTTCTTTGCCAATTTCTGTTAAGCAAATTTGGGAAAAGCCAGAGAACTTGTTGAGAACCTTGATCTGATTCCTTGTCTTCCTACAGGTTCTTTCTAGAACTCTTTCTAGAACTTTCTATACGTGAAATTGAAGCTGGGTTTATAATCTAGCATCATAGTAGTCGATAATACCATGTAGAAATCTCAGATATCTCTGTTGTGTTGTCTGCTAAAGGAGAGTATGAGGTGCTTCAGCAGGGGTGTGCATAGTCTGTCTTCTGTCAGACATACTGTCATACTTCTGCAAATATGAATTACAAATTCAAATACACACAGCAGTGGAGAGACATTGTAAACTCCCTGATTAAAGTGATGAGCAATATCCTTGGAAGTAGCCGGGCATTATTTCTGTCTAATTCCGAAGCATCCAGTAGTCACTAGGACAGTTGTAATTTGCTCAGCGGCCAGATCGACTGTTTTTGTTTTAAAAATATATGACTGGTTTTCATGAAATTTTTACCAAACCTTACGAAGTGTCCTTTTGTGTTCATAGAATTTAAACATATAATGATGTTTAGAGTTTTTAGCTCTCAGTGTCCTGACAGCAAAAGTTTAAGTTGCTGGGTAGGCTGTTCAGATCTTATCAGATGTTACCAAAAAGACAAATAGTGCAGCATCAGTTCATGGTTAATTAAATACTAGCCCTAAGAAGGATATTGGGCAACAGGAAACACAGTAGGCTGAAAAGACTTTTTAATTGGTTTGCTGTCTCTTTGATTATTATCTGCAAAAAACACATGGGAGGAGAGCAGCAACATCATTGTATTTACAGGAATAGTTATCAGACAGCAATTGCAGCTTGAAGAATTTGAGCTCCATTTTGTTACACTGGCTCAACTGTTACACTTCACAATAACCATTTTGGACCAGGAGAAAATCTATTTATGCATGTAGTTTTTGATTCAGACACTGGAAACTTATCACAAAGTTTTGGTTTAAAAACTGTCAGCACGATGACGCTGCCATGTGCTACTGAGTATTATTAGAAATTCAGTTGTCTTCATAGTTTTAAAATACTGCAACAGCATATGATCATGGTGATAAAATGTAGCACTTTTTTCTCTCCTTGGACATAATCTAGATTTAATAAGTCTGTTTTCCCGTGTTGCTTGTGATCATTCAATAATGAAAATAATACCTAAATTTTGTTTAGAGCAAATAAACGGGGACCACGTTTTGGATTTTTTTCAGACTATATCCACACATTCACAGATTGCAGAAGATGTATTTCTCTACCTTGGCTGGTTTATCTATCTGTCTGTCTGTCTGTCTATCTATCTCTCTCGCTCCCTCTCTCTCTCTATTTGTCATTTTTTATGTGAATTAAAAAGGCTTCAGATACTCACAAACATGCTATGAAAGATAATTCAAGCTTATAAAGTGTGTTGGGATCTTCAAATGAAAGGCATTAGAAAATCACAAAGTATTCTTTCATGGCACAATTTCTTAACGTGATTTATTTTCCACCTGCCAGATTCCAATG